>OY720675.1:25855288-26485913 GCA_963170755.1 Amphimallon solstitiale | reverse complement strand
CTGTCCATGATTCAAACATAGTAATTATATCGCATTGTCTGATACATTTAAACTTAGGTTTTAACGTTTACTTTTGATGTGACGTGTAACAAAGTCATGCATTTATTGAAAGTTCGCTCTAATATTATTTAATGAATTAAATAAATACTTAAAGGCAACTATTTATTAATATTTTGCGCCACATTATATCCTAAGCCTTTCATGTACATATAACTATAGGAACAATATATTATTTGCATAATGCTCCTATCTTAAGGACATATCGGCAACAATTGAAATCCCATTAGTGTCTTATTTCTAACAGTATGTACGCAGATTAATATTGGAAACTGCAATCTCGTATAAGATTCTGTTAATATTGGGACAATAATCATATGCCAGAATAATGGATTTAATGCTACATTGTGATCACACACCTATTGAGCGCAATTCAATGATGCTTGTCAATTAGTTCTACTACAACAAGTTCCGCATATCTGCCTCTGAACGTCGATTTCTATTAACCAACTTCAAACAAATGTCCATGTTTAGTATGTTACAAATATCGACCTACTCGTGGTAGTTATATATCATATTTGCATCATGCGACGCTTTCTTTAGTAATCGAGTCAATTTCCGGAACTAAAGTGAATGTGAAATCAATACATGTTAATATACATATTTTACATATAAAAATAATTTTATTGTAGGAAATTATTCTATTTGTCCCGGGAATTCGACTTTATTGATATCCAAATTATTTCTTATTAATGAAATGGGAGGGCCTTAAGGGGTTGTCATTGGATTGACTTATAACTTGCTCGTAGACAGACAGACAAACGAAAAGTTTGTTGTAGCTAGACAACGCAACTCGTAATGGTGTCAAGTAACAACCCTGTACCAGATGAGGCACAAACAAGGGGCAGATAAACAGCATCGTATAATTCTAAATATATGAAACTTGATCGCACACGAGAGTTCTTGAACGTGGACTTGAACGCTATAAAGGAGGAGAAAAACAAAAAATAATAAAGACAAGCCAAAGTTAACCACATGCAATTTACTGAAATAAAACTCACCGAGAATTTTCTTCTCCAAACCACCACATAGAATCGATGGTCATCCAATGAACGATAACCAAGGACCAATCATTTCCTTATTCAAATTATAGTGCATTTTCATCCTCGAATCTTCAAGCCAAATTCTCAATACAAATTTAATTCAGCACAGCCAAAGACTTGAAAGATAACATTTCTCGCGCATTTATTGTGACAGATATCAATCACAAGGAAGAAGAATCCCACGCTAACAACAATGATATCTCTACCATTTTTCACATTATAGTGCATTTCATCCTTGAATCTTCAAGCCAAATTCTCAATATAAATTTAATTCAGCACAGCCAAAGACTTGAAAGATAAAATTTCTCGTTCATTTATTGTGACAGATATCAATCACAAGGAAGAGGAATCCCACGCTAACAACAATGATATCTCCACCATTTTTTACTTTCTTATACGTAGTATAAGGAAATACTGTGATGACGAAAATTTTCGACCTCGAGATTTTTGTAGATGTCCACGTTTTGAAGTCCCCTGATACCAAAAAAGTGGTTTTTAAAAAATGTCTGTGTCTGTCTGTGTGTGTGTCTCTGTGTGTGTGACCAGGATAGCGGTCAAACCGCTGTAGATATCAATGCCAAATTTTGTATTTACGTGTATAATCTGCCTCTTGAGATCTGATTAGTTTTTCAATAAAATCGGTAGACCGGAAGTAGTACTTTACTTCAGTGAAAAAATCGAATTTTGGAAATATTTCGTCAACTACTAAGTTTAAGCAAATTTATAAAGAATTCATATGTGCTTAAAATTAAAATTGAGAACCATTTTATTTAAAAAGTTTTTCGAAATTACTACCGGAAGTAGGTCTTTTACTCTTATCGAAAATCAGTTTTTTGCCAATATTTTGCAAGTCATGCTTTTAGACAGGTACGCTACGAATATAAAAGTATTTAGAACTTAATTTCCAATATCTTTTGTATAAAAAAAATTTCAAAATTCGGACCGGAAGTATCACTTTTACTCTTACCGAATAACAATTTTTTGCAAATATGTCGTACATTATGCATTCTATATACAGGGTGTAACAAAATAAGTGTAAAACATTTCAGGGGGTGATTCCTTAGCGAAAAAGAGATAGGGTCTTTCATATAAAAAAACTTCAATGGAGCATCCCTTGTTAAGATACAGTCCCATAAAGGGGGTACTTAAAATTTGTTTTACAATTTTTCTCACAAACACTAAAAATGTAATTTATTTCCAATGTAACTTTTTGTCTGATTATTTGTTTACCATTTAAAAATCTATTTCCAATACCTTGTTTCATTCGAAACAAAAAATGTCTCTTGAATTTTTTGCCCAAAAGTAATCAGTTCGCAGCAAAAAATTATTTTACGAACAACTACAGAGATACCTACATCGTCATAAATGCGAACTGGATTAGTATTGTTATTTTGTAGTTACTACCTGCATCAAAATACATATGATTAAAGATGAATAAACAAAACTAATTTTTTAATAACAAAACATAAAACATGTAGAAATCATAGTAAATGTTCAATATGTCCACCTTCAGTCATTACACATGTGTCTAGACGTCGGCGCATTGAGCCACGTATTCGCTCAAATATTCCTGGATTCTCTCTAATTAGCCTGCACGCATCGATGATGCGGTTTCTTAAGTCCTCTACATCGCGAACAGGAGTAGGATAAACCAAAGTCTGTAAATGGCCCCAAGTAGAGAAATCGAGAGGATTGAGATCCGGGGATCGAGCGGGCCAATTCTGTGGTCCTCCTCGACCTATCCAATGATTTGGATATGTTTGGGTTAAATGCTGACGTGCTGCTTGACTAAAATGGGCGGGAGCCCCATCATGCATAAAAAACATATCCCTTCTGACGCCCAAAGGAACTTCCTCCAGCAGTACTGGACGCACTTCTCTTAAAAATTGAGTGTATGCCTCACCATTTAATCGAGGAGGTAGAAAATGAGGGCCAATTAAATAATCCCCAATAACTCCGAGCCACACGTTAAGAGAAAAGTGTTCTTGATGGTTAGCTTGTACAATAGCGTGAGGGTTTTCATCAGCCCATATGTGGTTATTATGAAAATTAATTATCTTGTCCCGAGAAAAAGTACATTCGTCTCTGAATTCGATCGTCTTCAGAAAGTCAGGATTTATTCTAATCATTTCCAGCATCCAATTGGAAAATTCAAGACGGTTCGGAAAATCTCGCTGTAACAGTGCCTGTACTCGTTGCAGATGGTAAGGGTATAAGAGTTGTTCCTTTAAAATTCGAAATACCGTCATATGATCAACATTTAACTCGAAAGCAATCTTTCTAGTACTTCTAGTAGGTTGTTCTTCAACCAAATTAAGTGCTGCTTCTTCAAGATGTGTTGTTCTAACTTCTCGATGGTGACCACAATCCTGCGTTCTTTTGTCGAATGAACCATATTCTCGTAATCGTTGATGAAGTCGGGCAAATATTCTATGCGAAGGAAGCTGCCGTTGAGGATACATTTCAGCATATCTTCTAGAAGCTTCTAACCCATTCCCCTGCGACAGACCGTAAACGTAATGCATATCAGCCATTTCCTCATTTGTGTATGCCATTTTAATAACAAGTGAATTATTAAACTAACAAATTACGAACAAAACAACGACACACAATTAAGTATTAATTCAATTTCAAAAATTTACAAACTGACAGCGTGATACCACTACTAGCGGCCTACTAAATAAATTAGTTTTACATTTTCGTTTTATGACGATGTATCTCTGTAGTTGTTCGTAAAATAATTTTTTGCTGCGAACTGATTACTTTTGGGCAAAAAATTCAAGAGACATTTTTTGTTTCGAATGAAACAAGCTATTGGGAATAAATATTTAAATGATAAACAAATAATAAGACAAAAGTTACATTGGAAATAAATTACATTTTTAGTGTTTTTGAGAAAAATTGTAAAACAAATTTTATGTACCCCCTTTATGGGTTTTTTTTTATATGAAAGACCCTATCTCTTTTTCGCTAAGGAATCACCCCCTGAAATGTTTTACACTTATTTTGTTAAATGGTAAAAAAATAATCAGACAAAAAGTTACATTGGAAATAAATTACATTTTTAGTGTTTGTGAGAAAAATTGTAAAACAAATTTTATGTACCCCCTTTATGGGGCTGTATCTTAACAAGGGATGCTCCATTGAAGTTTTTTTATATGAAAGACCCTATCTCTTTTTCGCTAAGGAATCACCCCTTGAAATGTTTTACACTTATTTTGTTACACCCTGTATATTTATTAAGAGCACAAAAGTATTTAGAACTAAATTTGCAATATTTTTTGTATACATAAAATTTCAAAATTCGGACTAAAAGTAGCACTTTTACTCTTAGCGAGTAGCACTTTTTTTCGAATATCTTGCAAAGTATGCATTCCATAGCGATTTATGAAGAGAATAGAAGTACTTAGAATAAGATTTTGAATAATTTTTGTATAAAAAAATTCTTAAAATTCTATAATTGGAAACGCTCATACGTATAAGAAAGGTGTGTGGTGGCCACACCTCATTTTTAAATTATAGTTCATTTTCATCCTCGAATTTTCAAGACAAATTCTCAATACCAAATGTAATTCGGCACAGCCCAAGACTTGAAAGACAAAATGTCTCGCGCGTTCATTGTGACAGATATCAATCACAAGGAAAAGGTATCCCACGCTAACAACAATGATATCCCCACCATTTTGCAAATTATAGTGCCTTTTCATCCTCGATTTTCAAGTCAAATTCTCAATACGAAATTTAATTCAGCACAGCCCAAGACTTGAAAGACAAAATTTCTCGCGCTTTCATTGTGACAGATGTCAATCACAAAGAAGATGTATCCCACGCTAACAACAATGATATCCCCCATTTTTCAAATTATAGTGAATTTTATCCTCGAATTTTCAAGCCAAATTCTCAATACGAAATTTAATTCAGCACAGCCCAAGACTTGAAAGACAACATTTCTCGCGCTTTCATTGTGACAGATGTCAATCACAAGGTAGATTTATCCCACGCTAACAACGATGATATCCCCACCACTACGTATGACGTTGCTAATAAAAATAATTGGAATTAAACGAATGAATGAATTACAAATTACAAAAGTAAAACAAAAAATAAAAAGTGAACCAAATCTAAAACTATCAATTTAATTAAACGCAACTTTAATTAAGAGAAAGTCATGACCAAAGGAGATGGCAGGGATCTTTGATTTAATTGTATTGATAATTCGGTATACCAATTACAGATGACGCCAAGGGTACAAAAATAATTAATGTAAATAACATCCGAATCTTAATTCAAAGAAATAGGTACCAATATACAGGTTTAACCAAAAGTAATGAACAACGAAAATTGCCGAAAAATTAAGAAATAACTAACGACTCAGTTGCGGAAGGCTTGTCATTAAATTCAAAATACATACTCCAGGCAAAATGAATTTTAAAAAGTAATCGCCTTTAATACATACACAATTTACAGTGTTCTTAGATTATTCTTATGAAAGATTTCAAATTAATATTGATAAAAAATGTTTAAAGAAGGTACATTTTTTGACGAATGCGAAATGATGCTGATATAAATAATATTAATAACTCTATATTCATATGTGTTACAGTGCCCACCTAATTGTATTCCAAGATGTCCAGCTACCAAATGCTCTAAGACCTGGGTATACTCGTAAATCAATTGCATTTTAAAATATTTACCTGGAGTATTTTAGGAGCACAAAAGAAGCAGTAATATACAAAATTATTTTATATAGTTTTCTAATACATTTTTATTTCATTTTCAGACTACCTACGCATTTTGGAAATAGACAATACAAATAAAGCATAGATGTTTCTCAATCGTCAAAACAATATTGTTGAAAATACGTCTTTACCTAAAATAATATTCAATAATGGGTGACGACTGTAACTCAACATTTGGAACAGAATGCAAAAATTAAATATATAAAAAAAATATTTTGTTATTATTATTATTATTATTATTTTATATTAGTATTTCGGCAACTGATTTCCAACTGGTGCTAAAGGTGCAACCTTAGAAGATATGTTAGTGTTATTCCACTGGTGATTTGGTGAAGAGTATATCTCCTAAAGTTACACCTTAGCTAAAAATACTACATTTAACACTCTTTTCAGTTTTCTACAGGTTTCTATTGAAGATGGCAACTTAGTTGCCGAAATATGTGTATAGATTTCATATATCTTTTAAATATTGTGGTCCATTTTCATACATAACAAAAAAGTGGCACCTCAATAGTATGAGGTACCAACTTTTATATATTATTATTTATATATTTTACTAAGATTTGAAATGACGTTTAACTGGGTGTAGTTTAGAATTTTTTCAAAAAAAAAAAAAAAAAAATTAATGTTTAATCAAAGCAAAGAAAATAAATTTTAAAAATTAATTCTTGTAGAAATTACCAAAGAGATTGCAAAAAAATTTAAAAAAAAATACATACATTCTTGAAATTGTTTCTGTTAATTAAATCTCATCGTGAAAGTCTTTGAAAGGGACAAAGGATGTGTTAAGTTCAGAAGTTCTCGATCAAACTTGTGTTTGTACGTTACACCAGGCAACACAGAAATTAATTAACAGAAGAAAGGCTTTTTTCGCTTCTGTTTCTTTTGATGGGATTTTCAGTGGGCTCCTGGGATTCCCCGAAGTAGTAGTAGAATGTTTCGTCTTCAAACGTCGTTTCAATTTTACGAGATCGAGAAAATAACGGATAGATACACTTGGAAGTAAATCTAGAATATATCCAAATTATGTTAAATATGTAAGTAGAGTGGTATAATGGGTATCAACTAAAATTGGGAATAGTAGAAAGATATAATTGGTATGTTCTCGGCATATTTTAATAATTATACTGCTTCGAAAAATAGAAAAAATGACATCATAACCTAGGAAATAAAAAAGGAAATCAAAATCATAATCGGTTTATTAATAAATGTAATGAAGTATTCTATGGTATGAAAAAATATTGATATGCCATACCAAGTAGTGAAACAGAAGCAAAAGTTGTTGTAAATTATATAAGCTCTATCATTTGCATTACAAAATCAATTGAAGAATATTTAAGTGAACTATAAAAGTTAAAAATGATTAAACGTGTCTGTGTATTTTTTCTATTGGTAAGGCAGTCCGAGTTCTTAAAAAAATCTGGATTCGAAAGATTTAAATAAAGTAATTAAAAAACAAACATTTAATTTACCATCATTATATGAAATTATTAGTAAATTAAATAATGCAATTTCTTTTCAACTCTAAATGCAACTAGTGGTTCATAAAATATCCTTCTAGATAAATATATCAGTAATCTTTACACTTTTGACGCACCTTTTGGTAATTTCAAATATGTGAGACTACACTTTGGTCTCAAAATAGCTTCCGAATGTTTTCTAGAACAGCGTTGCCCAAGCGTATTTACGACAAGCAACTACACTTCCTGTTACATTTACACGACCTAATTAATCAAGTTCTTGTTTTATGAGTTGGTGAAATGAAATAAAAACTTTAAATATCAACTGATTTGCCAGAAAGGTCGAACAGCTACTGATTTTAATATATACATATATATATAATATATTTTTTGATGCAAATTTTGATCTTTTATGTTAGTAACTTCATTGATCTAGTTTTATATGTTGTTGGTTATTTTGTTAATCGTGGACTTGTTACACACAGCTTTTCTGATTTTATCTTAGTAATGTGTATGTGTTTGTTTGCCTTGATCATTTGTGTATTTTTGAGTATATGTAATGACGTGTTATATGATGTATACAGGGTTAGTTTTAAATAGCGTCATTAAAAAAAGGAGGTAAAAGAAAAATATTAGTAATGCTCGTACAAAAAAAAAATCGCGGTTCAATGTGCACGCAGTAACGAGAAATTGATTTTTCTCTCCTCGAGTCCGAGCCTGTCGCAGTTAATATACAAACATAATAATTTGTATGTAAAGGAATTTTAGTTTTAAAATAATATACTTCCATTAAAAAAAAGCATGATAATGCACCGAGGTTGTCGAACTTTTCCACATAAAGGCGTGCAATTCACAAAAAAAACATCGCCATAGAAAATCTTTTCAATTACCATTCATAACAAAGGTTGTAACCATTTACATTTTATCGTTTTTTTGGAAGAACCTTAAACTAGAATTACACGGTTCTTTTATTTCTTTTTTGGTAAAACATGAATTTATTTTTTTACCCACGCCATACTGAAAGACATAAATAGAAATATTATATTATATTTCCATTCGCTGAATTTATCCTCACCATATTTTACAATAGAATTTTTTGCTTGACAAAATAAATAGGGGAGGGTGGGGCAAGTGAGACACTTTTAGGTTTAACGATATATAACTTCTTTACTTTTACTAATAAAACAACTTTTATTCATTAAAGAACAACTTTAATTGTTTAAATAAAAACTTCACTATAAAAATAAACAAATTATTAACTTAATAATCGACGAAGAAGATACATGTTGAAACTCCATTAAGTATACAGGATTAGTTTTAAATAGCGCTATTAAAACAAGGAGGTAAAAGAAAAATATGAGTAAAGCCCGTACAAAAAAAAATCGCGGTTCAATGTGCACGCAGTAACGAGAAATTGATTTTTCTTTCCTCGAGTCCGAGCCTGTCGCAGTTAATATACAGACATAAGAATTTGTATGTAAAGGAATTTTAATTTTAAAATAATATACTTCCATTAAAAAAAAGCATGATAATGCACCGAGGTTGTCGAACTTTTCCACATAAAGACGTGCAATTCACAAAAAAAAAACATCGCCATAGAAAATCTTTTCAATTACCATTCAAAACAAAGGTTGTAACTATTTACATTTTATCGTTTTTTTTTTGGAAGAACCTTAAATTAGAATTACTAATGATATTTACTTAAATGCATATAGGATAAACAAAGTTATGGACCGACTTTAGCTACATTTTGACCCTAAAAATTTGGAAATTTCTGATGAGTTACAAATAAATTTCTTTTTTGATTTCCAGTAAGACATATATACATATTCTTCAGATTCGCATATTGTTTTTTGTTGCTTTTTATAAAGAATTGTTTGTTTTTAATGAAATAGTTTCTTCCCTACTTGTTTCAATTAAGTTCCCTACTGTTTTTGAAATTTTACCAATG
The DNA here is from genome assembly GCA_963170755.1 of Amphimallon solstitiale. Classification (NCBI taxonomy): domain Eukaryota; kingdom Metazoa; phylum Arthropoda; class Insecta; order Coleoptera; family Scarabaeidae; genus Amphimallon; species Amphimallon solstitiale. Next base: position 26,476,663 of record OY720675.1, on the reverse strand, counting down.
TGTGTGATGGAATTATAACTGTGGGTTCTATTGTTTTTTACTGTGGGGTAAATTAGAGATAGCGTTTTAGATTTCTGTAGTTTTGCTAAAATATTATTAATTAAATCTATTGAAAAGCCGTTATTTAGCGCTATAATGTATTCTGTTTAATTCTAAATCGACGTTTTCTTTACTCAAAAGAACGTTAATTAGTCTATAAAGCATTGATTGATAAGCAGATAATTTTTGTGTTATGGGATGAAACGAACGTGCGTATATAATTGTGTCTGTATTGTATGTTTGTGGTATATTGAAAATTCATGTTTTTTAGTTATATTGTGTTTAATTATATATAAATTATTAACTCTTTGGTGAAATGTCAGACTTAATTAAAAAAAATGGCAAATGACTCACTTGCACTAAGGTATGAGGTAAGTGGGTCACCCACATGGGACAAGTGAGTTCCTACACTAATTATCAACGGCAATTGTCACAAACATAATTATTAGTACCTAGTCCTTTATCTAAACCCCCTTCGTGCATCTAATTACCACATTTTTGCTCATGATCCATTCTTCGTAACGAAATGTACGTCTTCCAAAGTTTTTTGAGGTTATATTTGCATCAAAATTTACCAAATTTTCTGAATGTAAATTAAGTACATTTTTGTTAAAAATAAAACAATGTGTTCTGTAAGTATTATGAAATAAAACTACATCTTAAATTCTCTATTTCATTTAATGAATAGTAAAAATAAAAAATCAAACACTTCGTACTTTTATTATATGTAATTATTTATTAATGCTGAAGACTTTAGGAAGCAATATTTCTTCATTATTTAAAATATCTTTCACTGTTGCTACTGTCTTCAGATTTTGAACATTGATTTATGTTTATACTAAATGGTATTACTTCTTCCCTGTCAAGCAACAATTCTCAGACCCAACATTTTCTGATTTCACTGTTAGTTGATCTAAGAGTATTCGCCCAAATTTCATGTGTAATCGTTGTTGTATAAGTATATACTATTTTTATAGAAATCTTATATAGCATCGCGTATTGCTACTTTTATTGCAGGAGCAATATCACATTCAGGTTTTTTCCTGGGACGTGTTTTTTAGGGTTTTTGTGAGCATCATTTTTACTGCTAATACTACAATATATTCTACAAAAAATAACAAAAAGAAACAATAACAATCAACACCTCTAATACTGTCAAACAATGTAGTCAAATGACTGAAATGACTCAAAATGACTAGCAAAGTATAAACAACGTTTCAAGTAAGCCAACATCTCTAGTATTCTACCTACTTTTCGACGTCCGTCGACATTTATGAATTATGTCCACGATTCACACATATTAATTATATTGCATTGTCTGATACATTTACACATAAAGTTATAACTATGGATGTATTAGTTTTTAATATGCCCTCGTAGTTAAATTAACAATATACAGTGAGGACGCTAATTGTAAATTTCTCGATAACTGTTGAGTTTGGGTATAGGACATGGTACATGAAACATACTTAGAATTCGATGTAGAATTAACAAATTAAATAAAAAACATATGTTTCCATTTGAAAAAAAAAATTGATGGTCGTAACTTATTTTTGGACCACCTTTGTACATCAATTTACCATCAGAAAAACCGCAGCTAAAAATAAAAATCGACCCATCCGAGCGTTTTTCCATAAAACAAAACCAAAAGTTTTAAATGAATTTATTCCAACCCGCGCGTCCTGTATATTTGCTGTATAACTTGATTGTTATACATCTCAGAAAAATATAATTTATAACACGACATTTATTTAATTTTTTACAGTGATCTGTACATAAAAATGTATTTAAAATATTAATACTTCTATATTTCATTGCAAATCCTTCATGATTTTGTGCATTTCTTCGAGAAAAAAAGCCACTAAACAGCAAATGCTCGTTCCTTGTTCCTATTTACCCCTTTTGTGCCTTCTTCAGTCGACTAATGTAATTTTAAATGTCAGTAGATACATCCCTCCAGTGTTTTCATATCGCTATTTCTCCGCCTCTCGTTTCACTGTTACGATTATTATTACAATTGTTGTTGCTTCTGCTGTTGTTTTTGTTTTTACCGAATATACTCTATAAGCCGACGCTAACGAGGTGTCTTTTGTGTTTTGCGCTCCTGTTTTAATTTCGTCCCAAATTAAATTTTATTGTACTTTTATTGCACGACTTTATATTATTGTGTTCGAATGTAAAGAGGAGGAAAAGTCATTCCGCAGATAAAGTAATGAATTTAATCTTTAGTTAGTGTTAGAGTGGAACGAAATTTAAACAATGACACAATAATAATCCTGGTATTTACGATACTATTTGGTTACTCTTAATGTCTCTATAAATTGCTATTTAAGCAAGGTTTCTAATGTAATTGTTAATAGTGAGACGTGTTAGAAAATATAACGTTCAACAATTAAAGCATGCTCTAGATAATTTCTCTTTCTTTATGCACAACTCGAGAAAATTTACTCTCCTTGTTCTATATCAGAAATGTAAGATCCCAGTACAATAAAATGTTATATTCTAGTATGAAAACTTATTTTTGAAACAAACCTGAATAAATATTACTAAAAACTTCTTGCAATCATTGCATGCAAGAGGTTCTACATAGGCCAAAGAATGAAAGAACGTAATATACAACATAAAAGTGATGCTCGAAACAAGCCAAATGCATATACAATTTCCTTCTTTTTAAATGGCCGGTGTGAATTTAAAAACGCCGCGCGTATCTGTCGACAGTCACATTCTAATTGTATGGATGTCTGGTGTTTATATTTATATTGGTATGAATGCTGTTCATTGTATAATTTCTTATTCAAATTCCTTTGCTCTACTTCCATATTATTTCTTAAAATATATTATGGATGTATACCGGGGTCGACATATTTTAATTTCTGATACGAAAGTAGAAAGAGTAAAAGAGCACGACGAAATAAACTAAAGATAAACATAAGCAAAGCTGCCACACTCGACAAACGTTTGCTATGAAATGTAAGGCGTGGGGGGTCCCCCGCCACTGCGTTGCTCTCCCACCACTCTTAGCAAGCAGGCATCGCTGCATATCATAAGGTCATCTTCTGCATATGATAGAAGTGCAAACCGAAATTAAAATTTGAGAACTATGGTATGTAAAACGAACTAGTTTGGCTTACTAAAATAATTAAAATAACATGGTGACCATGATTTACCAAATTTATTTTTATTTGCTTAGTAGAACAGCTATTATACACAAATGCTTTTGAAAAATATCCTTAGTTTTATTATTAAAAGTAACCGAGGGGGAAACCGCTGAGGGATTATGGTGTACACCCCGTAGGAATTCCAGGAATTATTTGGGATTATTGGAATTATGTAGAATTATTTGGGATTATATCGGATTACATGGGATTATTTGGAATTATATCGGATTACATGGAATTATTTGGAATTATGTGGGATTATGCGTGATTCCTTTGTAGAATTATGACGGATTCCACGGTCATCAGAAAGAATGCTTTTGTATCTATTATCCTGTATAATCAACAATTCTTTAAGTAATCGAATCATCCCTTCAAATTAAACGTCATGTCCATAGTTCAATCACAGTAGTAAAAATCAAATTGAATTTTTACAAAAAGTGCCTTTGGTAGTTTTCCACTTCCACGAATGATGCCTTACGACTCATTACTTGATCATACGATATTTTGCGGGAAATTGCTGATCGTACACTAGTTTGAACCGGTTTGAACCGAGATTTGAACGCATGCGCCTTCCACTCGGCATTTTATTTATACAAGTCAGTGTAATGCGATGTGATGTGATATTCTAGGATGTTATGCTGTTTATTTTTGCTGCCACTGAATTATTGCACAGATAATCTTGAGAATAATTTTTACAGCTGAAATCAAGGTATGATCACTTGAAATCTATTACCAAGTCGTTTACCAAGAGAGTAATTGTAATTTGTAAGCGCCCGTTCTTTTCTTTAGATGGAAGTTTCACAAACAGGGGATGAGTGCTAAGCTAAATATTTCCGTGCCTGTCTGTATAAAAACTCTTTTAAGGATCAATGGATTTCCTAACGCACAATTACTTGCTCAAATCACAGATGATGACATCTTGGACATGCAGAAATTTATGGCCGAGACAGTACCAACATTAATTCCCAAGGAGGAATATGAATCGTATTTGGGAATATTTTCTAAAAAATCAAAGAACTTCAAACTTATACAAGGTCACAGAAGATTAATTACTATAATTTCCAGCCATTTCAAAAGAAACGTTCTACAACAATCTAAAACGCAAGATAAATCCCTTGCAACAAATTGCACTGGAACTTTAGGTTAGCGAAGATATCGGGCGAGACCTCAGTTAATCTATAGTATAGTATATGCTGCATGACATGGAAAGTGCAACACCAAGAATGGGTGCGAATTTTTTGACCAAATTTGGTAGAAACGTATAACTAGTCAAAAGCAATAATTGATTAAAATTTTGTTGCGATAGATCAAGTGGTCATGACACATCTGACACTTCATTCAGTTTTCGCTGACATTAATGTGTGGTGTATTAATTGTTTGTTTGAAATTAATTTCAACGGTTTTGTCTTATTATACCTTTGTTTAACGTGTTTAAAGAGTTTTATTATGCCTAGAGTGCGGCAACGTGGAAATTATCGCCAATTAAGCGAATTCGACAGAGGTCGAATTGTTGGTTTGCGAGAAGGTGGTTTTTCATACAGGGAAATTGCAAATCGCCTTAACCGGAACCAATCCACCATTATGCGCTGTTATCAATCATGGACTAGGGAAGGTCAGGAAAGACGCCAAAGAGGAACCGGAGGCCGAAGAAGAACTAATAAGATACAGGACCGCCGCCTTCGCTTAATGGCACTAAGAGACAGGTTTTTCAGTACCAGATCAATTGCTGACGTGTGGTTAGGTAATATTGGTCGTCCTGTAACCCTTCGAACCGTTTATCGTCGAATTAGGGGTTTCGGCTTACAATCTTATCGTCCACATCTTGTGTTACCACTTACGGCTCAACACCGACAGCAACGTTTGGAGTGGTGTAGATTGCGACTGCACTGGAACGTGGAGTGGCACAGGGTGGTATTCAGTGATGAATCTCGATTTTGTCTAGGGATGCATGATGGCCGTATGAGGGTCAGACGAAGACGTGGGGAACGTCGTGATATTCAGTTTTCCGTTGAAAGGCATGTGCATCGAGCAGTGGGTGTTATGGTATGGGGTGCTATAGCATATGGGAGTAGGTCTCAATTGGTGTTCATCCAAACCACCATGAACGCCCAGCGTTACATTGATGAGGTGGTAGAACCCCATATTCTACCATATCTTCAAACGCTCGAAGAACCACTTTTCCAGCAGGATGATGCCCCTCCCCACGTAGCGAGAATTTCTATAAATCGCTTGGAAGAGGCTCATGTCAATATCTTGCCATGGCCACCCAAATCCCCCGACCTCTCGCCAATAGAACATGTGTGGGACATTATGGGACGAAAACTTATGAATTTAGCCAATCCCCCGCAGACACTAATAGCTCTCCGGCATAAATTACAGGTTGCTTGGGACACCATACCCCAAGAGGATATCGACCACCTAGTCGAATCAATGCCACGAAGAGTGAGGGAGTGTGACACTAATAGGGGCGGTTCAACACATTATTAATAAAAATTATGTTAAATTGTGTTAGTCTTTTGTTTTTTTTCTTTGAAATTTTAATCAATTATTGCCTTTGACTAGTTATACGTTTCTACCAAGTTTGGTCAAAAAATCCGCACCCCTTCTTGGTGTTGCAATTTCCATGTCATACAGTATATGTACAGTAGAACCTAGATTATCCGAACAATTTTCTTATATGTTAATCGTACTCCATATTATCCCACCTCTGATTCTTAGTTTTATGCGAAGTTTTTAACAAAATCAGTGTGAATATTGTCGAATGTTATTTTTCTTTTCAATTAGTGTGCTATTCACTTCGCTATTACTCCATTTCCGTCTAGTGCTTCGAGAGTATTACACATTCATAACTCAGTTACGTGGTTGGTTACGAGGTTAGTAAAAATGCCAAATTTAAAAAAAGGTAGAATAATTATTATTTAGAAAAAGATACCAAACCTTTCTCTAACATTCATTTATGATTTTATATATATACGAGTATACCTATTTTGATTATTGGAGCACGATCCGATCCACATTAACTCGGATAAAAGAAGTGCAACTCTACTTCTGGTTCTTGAAGATGAAGGAGTATTAAGAACGGATTTAAGAATTAAGTTTTGCTTTACTTTTAGGGACAGGTCGACAGGCAAGTATTACATTAGTGGGTGCATCAGGCTCACAATCGGTAGTTACCGACGAGATCGCTACAAATCTCCCAGAAGAAACTTCTCATGTTTCACGTACTATAAGAAACTGGATTAAACATAAGTGCATCAGCCACGACCAATGGTACTTTTTTAAAAAAATATTTTTTGAAATATTTTTCGAAACCAAATATGGAATACGAAATGAGCTATATTGCGTTATGAGATGCTACTGTAAAAGTTCCTATAAAATTCAAAAATATGCGCAACAGCCAGGCCATTCTAAGAAATGGATTTTTGGAAATATTTACAAGCATTTATCTGGACATATAAGTGCTTATTCTGCACCTGGTTCCGTATCTAAGACTACCGGCACACTAAAATCAACGTGAAGCCCATCTTTGATCTGTAATCCAAAGAAAAAAAGTGAGAATATAGATATTAAGTGGTTTTTTAATCAGATTTCTTGCTCTGAAGCGAATACATCGATAGAACATGCTGAAAAAGGTAATCCAGCTCATCAAGTGATACCTTCGTTACAAAATTCAGAAGATGATAAGGCAAAAAATGTTGGGAAAGCCCGCAAAGCAATAACTATAATTAGCAATACTCTCATTGTTCCTTCGTTCAATAATGATATCAAACAAGAAGAACATCCTAACAATATTGAAAGTCCTATTGCTAGCTCGATTGTTAGTGATAATTCTTTTGAAGAAAAGGAACCATGTGAACCAGAAGCCTCATGCTCGAAATGGAAATCTTCTGATGGTATAGAAAATCGAGACAGGGAAAATAAATCCCAACACAGATCCATCACTCAGCGGTCATTATAAAGTGTAATTGAGTGTAATAAATTTTACTCTGTCTTTTATGATGAACGGTGGTATGTAGGTCAAATTATTGAAATTATCAATGATACAATTTTTAAAATTATTTTTTAACACGTGGAAGGAAGCAAAATAACATGTTTACCTCGCCAAAAATTAAACAAGACGTTGATACGGTTGATTTCAAATATATTTTTTACGGCCCTGTTAAATTTGCCACCGAAATGGAACCTTTTCATTTAGATGAAATCACATACGCCGCAATTTTTAAGAAATATGATAATATTAAATCTGAGATTAAATTCTGTGTTAAAGACTAATTATTATTATTTAATTCGAATTTTTTTATTTTTCACGAATATTTAAGTTTATGAATTTTACTTTTGCTGTGTTTATATGTTTTCCTTGAGTAGTGTTTAAATAAAACAAATCTTTTTCGTAAGGCTGGTGTTATGTATATTCAATCTTCGATTCAGCCTTAATTTACCGTTAAAATGCGCACAAAATTCTCAGAACTAGTGGAACATATAAAGAAATAATTAGGGATTATTTGGGATTATTGGGATTACATGGGATTATTTGGAATTATTTGGAATTATTTGGAATTATTTAGAATTATTAGGAATTATTAGGAATTATTTGGAATTATTTGGAATTGTGTGGAATTATATTGGATTATGTGGGATTATTTACATATGGCGGGATTATGGTGTACGCTTTTGAGTCAGCGGTTTCCCCCTCGAAAGTAACATATACCTTATTTTTAAATTAATTCAAATAAAAAAAAATAATTATTCAGTTTAACACCTTGTCCTGTGGTTTATTAATTAAAACAATATTTGCTTTTTTACTTTCTTATCCGTAGTATAACGAAGTATGGTGATGATGAATATTTTCCACCTCGTGATTTTTGCAGATGTCCACATTTTAAAGTCGCCTGATACCGAAAAAATTGTCTTTGCAAACATCTCTCTCTCTCTCTCTCTCTTTCCTCCCTTTCCTTCCCCCTCTCCCTCCCCCTCTCCCCCCTATTCCCCTCCACCCTCTCTCACTCTCTACAAAAGTACTAAAACATGAATTTTAGACAGACTTTTTTCGAAATTTCTACCGAAAGTAGGTCTTTCTATTTTAGCGAAAAACGGTTTTCAGCTAATTTCTTTACAAATTATTATTTCTATAGAGATTTATCTAGAATACAAAAATATTTAGAAACCGAATTGGAACAATTTTTTTATAAAAGAAATTTCAAAATTTGGACCGGAAGTAAGACTTTGTAGTACTTGCGGATCAATTTTCTATCTACACCGACCATTTCAAAAGAAGACAATTGTACATTAGCATCACATATTTGAATAAAGTGGCAAAAATTGGTAGCGTATTAATTCTTTGAGGGAATATTTTTCTTGTCACAGAAAACATGGATGTCTTGCCCCCCCCCCCCCCCAAAAGAAACTATAATAAAAACTAATTTGGATATGTCTCGTTTTGCGCCAAATAGTATGACATGTCCAATTTTGTTTAAACCATAGTGAATATGTCTCGTTATGATTTTTTACCAATAATTTTGTTAAAATGATATTTGAACTAATGCTTGTGTGAAAAAATAGTTTTGAATGAAATGAATTTAAGAAACTTTTATAATGAAACAAACTAACAAAACTTAAATGTGTAAGAATAGAAAAAATAAGGTGTGATCACCACACGATTTTATTATAACGATGTGCGTTTCAAATTATACAAAAGTTGTTCTAAATTAAGTTTTAAATACTTTTTTTTATTCAAAAAATATTCCAGCTCTAAATACTTTTGTACTCTTGATAAATATCTATAGAATACATACATTACGACATATTTGCAAAAAATCATTATTCGATAAGAGTAATAATGTTACTTCCAGGGCGAATTGTGATTTATGCAAAAGATATTGAAAATACTTTTATACTCGTAATGTACCTGACTGGAAAGCATGTCTTGCGTGATATTCGCAAAATTTATTTTCGATAAAAGAAGAAGACCTACATTCGGTAGGGATTTCAAAAAAAATTTTTAATAAAATTCTTTTCAAATTTATTTTGAGTACATTTGAATTCTTTATAAATATGTTTAAACTTAGTAGTTGACGAAATATTGGTAAAATTCTAGTTTTTCACTGAAGTAAACTACTACTTCCGGTCTACCAATATTACTGAAAATCTAAGCAGTTCTCGAGAAGGGGATAATATTCGTAAATATAAAATTTGGAATTGATAGCTATAGCGACATCTTTTTCAGTAACAGAGGACTTCAAAACATGGACATCTGCAAAAATCTCGAGGTAGACATTTTTTGTCTTCACGTATATGCTTTTACTACGTATAAAAAAGTAATAAAGAAACAATTAAAAAATACAAACAAAACAATAAAATGTTATATTCTAGTATGAAAACTTATTTTTGAAACAAACCTGAATAAATATTACTAAAAACTTTTTGCAATCATTGCATGCAAGAAGTTCTACGTTGATCATAGTTGGCAAAGAATTAATGAACGTAATATACAACATAAAAGTGACGCTAGAAACAAGCCAAATGCATATACATTAGCATCACATATTTGAATAAAGTGGCAAAAATTGGTAGCGTATTAATTCTTTGAGGGAATATTTATCTTTTCACAGAAAACATGGATGTCTTGGACTTGGTGAGTGTATCATTGAGAATAGCTCATTTGCCATCCCCACCCCCCCTCAAAAACAAAAGAAACTAATTAAAACTAATTTGGATATGTCTCGTTTTGGGCGAAAATAGTATGACATGTCCAATTTTGTTTAAACCATAGTGAATATGTCTCGTTATGATTTTTTACCAATAATTTTGTTATAATGATTTTTAAAATAAAGCTTTTGAATGAAATGAATTTGAGAAACTTTTATAATGAAACAAACTAACACAACTTAAATGTGTAAGAATAGAAAAAAATTAGGTGTGATCACCACACGATTTTATCATAACGATGTGCGTTTCAAATTATACAAAAGTTGTTCTAAATTAAGTTTTAAATACTTTTATCTTCTTAAGAAACGAAACCTGTTGGTGTGCTACTTCATGCCCATATTTTGAGATTTTTTTTATTCAAAAAATATTCCAGCTCTAAATACTTTTGTACTCTTGATAAATATATATAGAATGCATACATTACGACATATTTGCAAAAAAATCACTATTCGATAAGAGTAATAATATTACTTCCGGGCCGAATTGTGATTTATGCAAAAGATATTGAAAATACTTTTATACTCGTAATGTACCTGCCTGGAAAGCATGTCTTGCGTGATATTCGCAAAATTGATTTTCGATAAGAGTAGAAGATCTACATTCGGTAGGAATTTCAAAAAACTTCTTTAATAAAATTCTTTTCAAATTTATTTTGAGTACATTTGAATTCCTTATAAATATGTTTAAACTTAGTAGTTGACGAAATATTGGTAAAATTCTAGTTTTTCACTGAAGTAAACTACTACTTCCGGTCTACCAATGTTACTGAAAATCTAACCGGTTCTCAAGAAGGGGATGTACTGGTAAATATAAAATTTGGAATTGATAGCTATAGCGACCTCTTTTTCAGTAACAGGGGACTTCAAAACGTGGACATCTGCAAAAATCTCGAGGTCGAAATTTTTTGTCTTCACGTGTATACTTTTACTACGTATAAAAAAGTAATAAAAAAACAATTAAAAAATACAAACAAAACTTAAATGTGTAACATGTCTTCGTCTGCGTGTGGTTGGGCTTTCCCAAAAATAATGTTGCTTTAAATGCTGAGTTCAGAAATATCTTGCCATACCATTTCTTTTTGGAAAATACTTCTCCAGGGGGTTTGTACGTTTTGTTTTTTTTCCACGGAAATAGAGTTCCCCCTACTATAAGGCTCTAATACGCAATTTCTTTCTCTACGGCTAACCATTGCTAAGTAATATTTCTGCTCATTTTCAAAACGAAAACATTACAAACCTTTATATTTCACGGTGGTTGCATTTCTTATACTAAATTTCTTGAGAGAAAGCCTTTTAAAATCTTTAATGCCGCATAATCTGTTGAGGATTTCCAGAAAACTTTTTAATGTCATATAACTGCCAATTGTCGCCCAATTTTTTTACGCTACCAATATTCTCGTAGTGGCTGTTGTATTCGTCAGGTGTGTGAATGACGTTATGTGTTTTTAGTACTTTTTCAACTCGGCCTATTATAATGACTTTCGCTGGCGGGAACGCCTTGTTTTTTCTTTTTTCTCAGAATTTCTGCATCTCTATCTATCTCCTCCTCTTTTTACTCCAGAAATTTCATCACCTTTAATTTTTTTTGAAAATGTTTGTTATTCTGGTTTTTGTTACTCCAAGAAGTGACATTAGAATTTGTCTACACATTGGAATTGTTTTTTTTTAATTTTTGGCTCCTATGAGCAATGAAAAAATAAAACTCGTGAACTGGTTTAGTCTTATTTCTGTTTTGTGGCATACCATATTTAGGTCTATTTCTTTTAGGGTCGCAGGCGGAAATTAAAAGGGAGAGTGTATGATCTTAAGCGGTTTTATGAGGACATCACTTTTTATTTACGAGGCTACACTTAAATGAAGGTGTATTATGGTTACCTGAACGTATAAAAACATTAGTCTATTTTGATTTTGATCTACCTCTCTTTCTTAGCTTTTTCACGTTTAGTCATCCTCGAGGTCATCCTTGATCCACAGGTGATAGCGCCAACCGTTGACTCCATTGTCTCAGAAGAAGACCCCTAGAAACACAATACGACACAAAAATACCTTGTAGGTTAGAAATGTGCGAGTATACAAGTAACTTTGATCCATTCCGTGTGCAGAACCTGAAGTAAACCGAGGAGATCAAACTATCAATTTATATAAAGAATCTAATTTGACTAAGATATAAAATACAATAAAGCCTAAACAAGTTTTTTATTTTTTACGATTAAAATTTGTAAAGAATAACCTACATATAAATAACAGGCGTTTGAACTCCTGACATTAACTTTTTGACCATTCCATTTTATCTTTACAACGATTTAATTCGTTTTTTGTGTCGTCCTGGTTGAAATTATTTTATAAAATAAATGAATTACTGTTAAAATATTTGTTATGCCTCATTAATGTTTGTCAAACATGGTTTTTCTTCTTATATCCTCGTGTGGCAATTGTTAGGTGGTTAATTACTTGTAACTGCAATATTGTGTGTGGATTGTTTGTTATGGATAATAAAAAAACGATCATTAGCTACTGATTATGCGGGATTGGCGCAGGTCTATCTTGATTGCGCTCTTTCGGGCAAGGTAATCAACAGATTATTAGCAACAGCTGATTGTGCGAAATTCCCACAGGTACATATTGATAGCGCTCTTGTGGGCAGGGTAATCAACAGGCCATTCACGATAGCTGATTATGCGGGAATTACGCAGCTTGGTTTGATAGTGTAGTAGATGAACTAAAAAGCAGGCCAGAAGGCAGCATTTAAAGTGGAAATATATTTGAAATGAGGGCTTCTTATATATGCATGGACATGTCTTGCGCATGTAAATAAATCGTATTTATGGAGCACATGAATCATTCATGACTTGACCATGTGATAAACACGCCTTTGTTTTCTTAAAAAATTAATTTTAAGAGCCCTTACATAAAATATTTTGTAAATGTTATAATTACGAAAATGCTGAATTTATTAAAAACAAGAAAAATGAGTGTGCTTAAAACCACACGACAGAAGTGAAAACTTCATCAAACTCTCCCATGTAACGGTCGCCAAAAGAATCGCCCAATTGAAGACGTAATAAGCGACCACAAACACCCCCGTATCCAAAATGTCACAAACATTCATCAATTTTCAAAAAACTTCCGCCATTTTTTTTTGTCATTTTAACTTTGGTATCGTGATCGGCGACCTCATCCACCACCGTATCTAAAATTTCACATTCATACGTCAGTTTTCAAAAAATTCTTCCGCCTTTTGTTTTTCTTGACATTTTGACTTTGGATTCGTGATCGGCGATGTAAGACACCCCCGTATCTAAAATTTCACATTCATACGTCAATTTTCAAAAAACTCGTCCGCCTTTTTTTTTTGATATTTTGACTTTAGATTCGTGATCGGCGACCTAAGGCACCCCCTTATCTAAAATTTCACATTCATACGTCAATTTTTGAAAAAATTCTTCCGCCATTTTGTTTTTTTGAAATTTTGACTTTGGAATTGTGATAGGCGACCCCCAAAACACCCATATCTAAAATGTCACATCCATACGTTAATTTTCAAAAAAACTCGTCCGCCATTTTGTTTTTTTTGACATTTTGACTTTGTAATCGTGATCGGCGACCCCCAAAATCCTCGTATCTAAAATTTCACATCCATACGTCAATTTTCAAAAAAATCTTCTGCCATTTCGTTTTTTTTTTTTTACATTTTGACTATGGATTGGTGATCGGCGACCTAAGACACCCCCGTATCTAAAATTTCACTTTCATACGTCAATTTTCATAAAATCCTTCGGCCATTATGTTCTATTTCAAGATTTGAACTAGTGATGGGCGACCGTAAAAACTCCCAAGTGTCTAATTCTAATCAGAAGAGAGAGAAATTGATTTTAGCCGGCTCCGCCCACTGTGCACGTTTGCGTAATCGTTTAAATAAAATTATTTCGTAGTAGGGGCACATAAATGTCGAAAGCAATCCTCTTTTTCCCCTTTAAGGAAATACACACGTTCTGGAATTATCGTATTTTAATTCAAATCATTATTAAAATATTAATCGACCCCTGCATAGATAAAAATATCAAGTCATGTGGGAGACCGTTATGTATTGTGTGGAGATGCAATTCGCCGGACCGTAATACATTGATCGCCAGTGCACATAAGAATCTGATATTTATTTTTCGCCCGTCCGAAATACTTTGATATCAGTGCACATTTAAACGGCCATTTTTCTTACCAAATCCTTCTGCAAACGACCTTTAAATTGCCGGTACCTTCGATTGCGTGCGACTGCCGACACGAAATAAGCATACAAAAGGTCCCAAAAAGCCGGTTCCTTAAGACCCCGAGTCTTGATGAGCCTTCGCAACCTTCAAAATTTCGTATTTCACGTTTAAAAGTGAAACTGTGGCGCAACTCAGTTCGCCTGTCAGTTTGACGTTTCTCGGGATTTTTTGATTGTCACGTGAATCGTCATGAGGTAAGCCATTTTGCTGTTAAAACATCGAGTGCACGCTCTTCTTTAAAAGCCCATATCTTTACAACCGCTCCACTTAGGAAGAAAATCTCTCCGTCGACCGGAAACTCAATGTCGCCCGTACACTAATGCCAAAGGGCAGCTTTCAATTTCGCGTATCCAGAGAGGAGTTCTTTGCACAGTTTTGCCGAATTTTGTCGAATTTTCGGTTAGTTTGGTAACCATGGCGACTCGAGCGTTACATAGCCGAGCGTGACGGCTCAATCATCACTTCAAAAATTAAATAATCATATTTGGAAAATTGTAATAACTAGAACTCGGGCATTTTTATAAACGGACAAACAAGAATTTGTTACAAAATGTAGTGGTTCTTTAAAAGAGAAATTGATGGCTTTCATTTGTAAATTGATTATTAACAAAACCTTACTTCAATTCTTTTCGGTGCCTCACCCTGTATTACCAGGAGTATACATATTCTTTTTGCAATAGGACATTGATATACATTGTAGACTTCTTGCTTTTTTGGGAACAGACATGATAACTGGAAACGATGAAATAATGACGTACGAATGAGAATTCGATAACCGAAACTTGCCGATACCAAATGATCCCCCGTCTTTCATAATATTTTTTCTCCCTCTCTTATTGGATTCTGTGGTGTATTTTTTCCTCATCAACGTTATGAATATTTGCCAAAATTTCTGCATGAAAAATTCCCGTTTTTTTTTCTCTATTGAACAGAACCCCGAACAAATACTTTCATCTATCATCAATGAAGGGTTTTTCATCTGCGGATTCCCAATATTTTACGTCAACAGAAAATGTATTATTTAATATTATTCTTTATTTGCATTCAGTGGCATCTATCGCTTGTGTATGAGTAATTGTAATAAAAATGTTATTTTTTTTGTGAGATATCAGGAATGAAGGTAAATTTTATGCAGCAGTTTTAGTTTATTATATATATTCTGCCAATCAATTCCTTAAATAAAACGAGCTATACTTAAATTAATGGATTTTTATTTATATATTTCGCATATTTTTATTTATGCTCTTTCTGACATCCCTCTAAATTTATTTAAGTTTTGGTGTATAAATTTTATTTCTGTTGTTTTTATAATTACCGTTTCTTCGAACGTTCAATTCTGTTATAGCTACACATTCAGAATAACAAAATTTAAAAGCTTGAAATATAAAATAGTTCACAGTCACATTGGTGTCGTCCAGCTTTACTGTAATATGACATTTTGGCCAATATATTTCATGAAATATACACTACTGCGTCTTCAAATCTAATACTGAGCACTCAACATTGAAAAATACAGTCATAAATCGGACGGTTTCCTCGAGGATAAAGGAAGCTTTAAAATACAGCTCGAGCTCGCCGACAAATTGCCTTCTTTATCCTATACAAAGGCTGGAAAATATGTAATGTTTGTTTTTTATTGTTGTTTTTAATTTTGCGAAGGAATAATGCGACAACTTTCACTTTCGTTTAAAATTTTAAATGAGTATTATTCCTGAATTGTACTGAATACAAAATAAATTTGTTCCTTTAAATAACAATATAATTTATAAATAATTTGCTATAATATATTTTGAAGAATATATACGGACATTGCTTCTGCTAATTACGATTTCTTTTTCTTCTGGTTTTATATTAGACTACTACAGCGTGGCACAGAGAAATGGTAAATTTTGAGTAATTTAACGTTTTGTTGTTGAAAACAAGAAGTAAAATACTTTACTTTACTTTTACTTTAACAAAAAAATTCAATTTTTAAAAACAATGTTCATAAAGTAATGGCCATTCAAACGTATGCATTGCAGGAAGAGAATGCTGAGATTTTGCATAGCTCATCGCAATTGCAGCGATTTCTTCTTGTATCCTCGTTTACAACTCAAGGATTATCGTTGGGCGTGTGATGTACACTTTGCTTTGAGGTAGCCCCATAAGAAAAAATCGCACACAGAAAAATCTGGTGATTTTGGGGGCCAAGAAATGTCGCTAAACCGTGAAATTGCGTGGTTATCACAAGGTTGCCAAACGGTCGCCATTGACGCTCTGGCTGTATGGGTTGTGGATCCATCTTGTTGAAACTAGGGACTTTTAAGATCAGATAAATTTTGAAGTTGTTCTGATACAAAAGTGCTGAACATATGACAATATTGTTCAGACGTTACTGTCGTTGCATTCCCTGTCTTACCTTCAAAGAAGTAAGGTTCAACCACGCCTCGTGTTGAATCTTCACACCAAACTGTAATCTTTGAGGTAGGGAGGAGGTGTAATGGTCGTTAGTGCATTTGACGAGGGTTTCAGGTAATTAGTATATGCAATTCTGATTAATTACATACCCACTGATATGGCAAGGAGCCTTATCATACACGAAAAATTTGTCAATAAAATCGGGATCGTCATTAATCATTTCAGTCATTTTTTTACTGAACAGTTGTCGCGAAACGTAGTCTGGTGGTTTAAGTTCCTGTACAACTTGAATTTTGTAAGGATGAAACTTTAAATCAGTATGGAGTATTCGCCTGGCGGTTGTTAGATTTAGGTTCAATGCCGCGTGTATCCTTGCAGATCATGGGCTCCCTCCAATTGAGGTTCGAACTGCTTCAATGTTTTCTGGGATTTGTTGAAAACGTTGGTTTCTTATCAAGAGCTGAACCCGTCACCTCGAAATTCTGAACCTATGTATTGATAGCGTGTCAAGTTGGAACATGGATATGATGTCCTAAATTGTAATGACGTCGGAATTCCCTCTGAGCAGCAGTCGCACTGTCACCATTTTTTCCCCAGGTCTGCCTGACTAACGTCTCGAGTTTGCACCGCAGCTAATAAGGCTTATTGTGCTCAACCTGTGTTATCAACTCCTGCAATGTTGTATCCTGTACAAGTGTGTACAGGTCTCTTACTGGGTGTGTCTTGAGTATCTCTGGATCTACGTTCGGTTGCCCAAAGATGCCTTGCCTCTTGTGATCCATTTCCTCACAGTTTAGCGGGTGATTTCAATGTTAACTTTATCATAAACACCACAACAATAGAGGAATTACGTAATCTACTTAAAACTTATTGTTTAGAGCAGATCTTTGAAGAGCCGTCCAGAATAACGAATACGAGTTGTACTCTCATAGATAATGTTTTCACAAATGTTGAAGCTCAAAATCTAATCAAACAAACAATTAATCTCAATCTATCTGATCATATGGCACAGATTGTTCAATATAATGATTCGACCACTCCAAATGAAAGTCCTCTTGATGGACGAAACATTGGACGCTGCCAGGATGTTCGAACAATTTCACGAGAGATTCGTTCATGCCTTTGAGTACTATTTTCCTGAAAAAAAGGTAAAAGCAAAAAAAGATACGCGAGTGAGTTGTGAGGTGAGCGATGAAGTCATTAATTTGAAAAACACACTGGACGCGTGGGCGAGTGTAGAAAGAATAACTAAGAACCAAACTATCTACAAAATATATCGGGAGCTCAAGAACCAATATTGTAAAAAAATGACAGAACTAAAACAAAAAGCTAATACTGACTATTTAGAGAAAAGCGACAACAAAATAAAAGCGGTCTGGAATTTGATCAATGCTGAGAGAAGGCCTACAAATGTAGAAAAGCCAGTAACTTCGTCAATATCCGCGGAGGACATGAATGAATATTTTTGTGGCATGGGTGAGGAAGTGGCTAATGGCATACAGCCAACACAAACGTACAGTGAGTTACTGTCTGCTCTGTCTTTAAACACAGCCGGCTCATTTTACTTTGCCCCGATAGCACCCGATGAAATAGAGATGATCATAAGGAACCTTAAATCCAAGAATACAGTGGATGTGTATGGCATCTCGACATATTTTCTTAAGGAAATTGTTAACGAACTGAGAACACCACTGACCATACTTTTCAACAAATGTATAGAAAATGGCCTATTTCAAACACCTTTAAAAGTGGGAAAAGTATTGCCTGTATTCAAGAAGGGTGACAAGGGTGACTGTAGCAACTATCGCCCAATATGTATTCTCCCAGCAATCTCCAAAATCTTTGAAAAAGCGATAGCATCGAGATTGGTAGGCTAGTTGGAAGCAAAGGGATATTTATCTCCCGAGCAACATGGATATAGAAGGAGTTGCTCGACGACTACTGGAATAATGCAAATCACCGAATACATATATCAAGCATTTGACAATAACAACTACGCTGAAATCAACCTACTGGATCTAACCAAGGCGTTTGATATTGTGAGTCCTGATGTTTTATGCGGGAAGCTTATGTATTATGGAGTAAGGGGAATACCTCTGGACCTACTGAAATTCTATATGGCAAATAGAATGCAACTAACGGAATGGAACAACAAACAATCACAGCTCAAGAGAATACACTTTGGAGTACCTCAGGGTTCCATACTGGGCCCTCTACTATTTATAATATATATCAATGATCTACCGACTAGTGTGGTTGGAGCAGAGATGTGTCTTTACGCAGACGACACTTCTGTTGTGGTGCAGGGGAAAACCAATCAGGAAACTAAACTAAGATCGGAAAACGCAGTGCAAGTGGTGAGTGATTGGTCACCGCCAACAAGTTAAAGTTAAACATAAATAAAACTCAAAACGTTGTCATCAGTACCAGAAATACGAACCAAAATTCTTCTGCAAGGTTTCTGGGTGTCACTATTGATTCGCATTTGAGATGGCATCAGCACATAGATGGTTTGGCTCGCAATTTGTCGCGCAGCACTGTATGCCATCAAAAGATTAAAATATATTGCAACTCATGTGGCAGCAAGGCTGGCTTACTTCGCGAACTTTCATTCGCATTTGTGCTACGGGATACTATTCTGGGGAACATCTGCGGAGGCTCGGAGGATCTTTGTGATACAAAAAAAGCCATCAGAATGCTGTGTGGCTTGAAAGTTAATGAAACATGTAGAACACGATTTAGGGAGGAAGGAATATTGACATTAACAACTATCTATATACCTTCAGCAGTGGTGTATGCACACAACAATAAGGAGGCCTTTACCACGAATGGGAACAATCATGGGTATTTAACGCGTGAGAGGGACTGGCTGAGGTTTCCACATCATAGGGTGTGTTCCGCGCAGCAATCCATCTTCTACTGGGGGTCGAAATTATACAATAACCTGCCGCCGAGCTTTAAGGGCCTCCCAATCAGCTTGTTTAAGAGAAAAGTGAAGAACCACTTGATTAATGGAGAATACTACACAATAGAAGAATTCCTTAGACACTAGTCATTCCTCTTCTATATATAAATGATCTTATTTGATTTATTATTTGATTTTATTATTTTGTGTTTTTTTTCTGTCTTCTTTGTTATTTGTTAAGTGTTGTTAGTATTAGTATACACTACACTATTTATTTATACTTATCATGATCTGACAATTGTAATGCATTACAAGTTTGAGAATATTGACAATTTTATGTAACGGAGGTCTTACAAATATATAGTCTCTATTATTATTATTATTATTATTTACCAGGATATGTCCCACTGTTTCTGGTTTCTAATTGCAGAGTGTATTTTTTACATTTGTAGATACCCCTTGAAGAGCTGATTAATCTGACTCAACTTGTATTTGTTGATTTTCAACTGTTTCTGAGATATAGCTATTTTTCCTTAAAAATTGTACAACATTAAAAATGTTGCTATGAAATAACGACTGATGATGAAATACTTATTATGGACTCGATTAGTAGAGATATCTTTTTAGTACGTGAAATTAATGTTTATTTCGACAAATCTATGCATGTTTTTAGGTGAAAATCGGCAAATACATGTTGATGTCAGTTTTATCAGAGGGCTATCATAAAATGTAAAAAAATACATAGCATTCCATTTAAAAAAACATAAGTTTGTGTTGGTTCGTCGTTGTGGAGCACTCTGTGTAAACGAAAATATTTTTAAATTGTAGAGTGTATGACTATCTACAATTTTTGTACTAAAAATTATTCGCTATCTACATTATTAGATACCAATAATGGACTTTACCGCTACTCTGGGATACCCGGTATATAAATTCAAATGGTATCTGAAAATATCATAATAATAATAATAATAATAATAATAATAATAATAATAATAAAATTTATTTCAGGAAACGAGTACAAAACAAAAAAGTAAGTACAAGTTTGAAACATGTCATTTGAAAAATATTACTTAAAATCTAAAAAATCATCTACATCATAGCAGGAAATGGCAAGCAAGTATTGCTGTACGTCACGTTTAAAACGAATAAAATTTGTAAAATTTTTTATATAGTCAGGCAGCTTATTATAAAATCTACAACCAATGAAATACAAACCCTTCTGAAAAACGGTTTTTCTGTGGCGAGTAGGCAGCAAGTAATCATTACTACGAGTATCATAGGTATGAGTACTATTACCTATGCAAAACTCAGGCTTGTACTTATATACAAAACAAAGTACCTCAAGAATGTACAGATCATAAAAAGTTAAAAGAGAGTTATTCTTAAAAACGTCTCTACAGGAGTTTCCATAACTAATGTTGTATATAATTCGAATTGCTCGCTTCTGCATCAAAAAGATTCTACGAGCTTCGGACGATGCGCCCCAATGAACAACACCATACCGCATGCAAGATAGAAAATTTGAGCTATAGAATGTTTTTAGGGTATCCCTACTACAGCTCCGCTTCAGTTGCCTTAGAGCATAACACGTTTTTGACAGAGTTTGGCACAATTCGTTAATGTGTAAACTCCAACCAAGGTTGCTTTCTATAGTGAGACCCAGAACCTTAACAGAAGACACCGATTCAAAACCATCGCCCACGCCAGAAGACGGGTGAGAGTTCGCTATTTTATTACCGAAATAAATAAATTTGCACTTGTCTACGTTGATAACTAATCTATTGAATGACATCCAATTTTTGATTTGATCAAGGAATAATTCAGCTTTTCGATTTACTTCTGATGGAATAGGTGAACTTAAAATGACATTGATATCATCAGCATATAAGACTATATGAATTGTTTTGTCAAAAACTGTGAGTAAATCATTAATATAAATTAAAAATAAAGTAGGCCCTAAAACTGAACCTTGAGGCACACCAATATCAACCGATTCATAGGAGGATTGGTAGTTATCAATCTCAACACACTGTTTACGGCCAGAAAGATATGAACTGAACCACTTACGGGAAACACCATTAATGCCATATTGCTCTAATTTGTGCAGTAAAATTTTATGATTAACAAGATCAAAAGCCTTAGATAAATCTATACTGATACCCAAACAGTAGTGATTTTGATCCAAGTTGATGTAAATTTGCTTTAAAAGATTAAATAACGCCGTATTCGTCGATTTATTTACACAGAAGCCGTGTTGATTAGAATGCAGTATGTTAAAACTGTTAAAAAAGTTTTTTAACTTTTTATTCATGAGTTTTTCGTATATTTTAGAAAAAACAGATAGTAAACTAATGGGACGGTAGTTCGATATTACATCAGCATCACCTTTCTTAAATAGTGGCTTCACAATTGCCAGTTTCAATGCAGAAGGGAAAATGCCCTTGTTGAAAGAGAAATTAATGAGGTAGGCTAATACTGAACTAATACATGATAATGAGTGTTTAACAACAAAACTAGATATATTGTCATGACCAGTCGAAAAAGACGACCTCACGTCAGCCATGGCACTCTCAATATCACTCTCAGTAATTGGCGACATAAAAAAAGACGGTGAAGTCGATGGTGTCCTTATGGAGTCGCTAATATTAGTCAAATCCATACTAGAGAGCTTATCATTTGTTTTATCATTTAATAATTTGTAGGGGAGTGAAAGAAAATGTTCATTAAACTTACTACACAATTCAGATTTAGTGGAGGTACTGTGCGGCAAAGTTGAACGTCCGTCAGATTTGGTTGTTGTAGTTTTTTTAATTATTGACTAAACCGCTTTAGATTTATTATCAGCTGAATTTATTAGTAAATCATTCATCTGCAATCGCTTATTGTTTAAAAAATCCTTGTAGATCCTGTCAAAGCTTTTATATTCAGATTTAAACTGCGGATATTGTGCACTAATATCTTTTAAAAATAATAAAGTGTTCTTCATTGCGACCACATCCGAAGATATCCACACATTAATACGACCCCCATCCCTGCTCGGTTTATACCGCTGCATGGGAAAACAAACGTCATAATAATAACTAAAACCCTTAAGAAACGCTGAAAAAGCTGTATCCGGGCAATTACACTCATAAACTGATAACCAATTTTCTTCCTCTAAGTAGGTATAGAAACTCTGCAGAGAGGCAACACAGAAATTTCGCTTGAATATAAAATCATCAGAGTTATTAATTATACAAGGAACATACAAATTAATAATTTGACCGAAATGGTCAGATAAATTATTGTCAACACAGGACACAGTATAGTCACCTTCAGCAAGATTAACAAAGAAGTTATCCAAACACGTACGAGCACCATTAAACACACGAGTATATTCTTGTATTGTCCAGAACATGTTATAACTACCACATAAGTCACATAATTGTTGACGCATCACAGACGGCACTAGGAAATTGACGTTAAAATCGCCTCCGATAATTATAGGCTTGCCAATACTTTGTAAAACATCCAAGATCTTGGCCAGGCTTTCCAGAAAAATTTGAAAGTCCGAAAGTGGTGGACGATATAGAACTACTATTACTAAGTGAGCAATTTCAGTCGCACCTATTTCTATAACATTATTTATGTTATATTTCATTATGTCTTTCCTTGAATTGGATTGTATAGACCTCTTGGTGTAAATGGCAACACCACCATGCTAACGCATTCCACGACAGGAGAAAGCTGACAAAGCATAGCCACCCAATGCTATGCACTCCAATTGTTCACGAGATTGCCAATGCTCGGTAAGGAGCAGAATATCAACATTAGACTGGTTCAAAACAACCTCTAGTTCCGATAATTTATTGTTTATGCAGCGAATATTTTGGTGCATTATTTTTAGTCCTTCCGTCTTTCGTATCATAAATACAAATCATAAAACACAAACAAAAATTAACTACCTGTACACAAGTAACATGAATTGCGCCACTTAAAATTCAAATGTAATATTAATCCGTTATAAACTGCTTTTTTTCCCGGCGATTGCCGTTCTCCATTTCAAGCCGACGCGCGACGCCGACGGTGTTTGGTCAATGCATTTGACATTAATCAGCCTTTGCCAACACATATAGCGTTAGCAAATATTAGATTAAATGGATATATCCTATCAGAATGCATTACTGTGATGTTCGTACGTTATCCAATGTAAGCAGTAAATATTTCAAGAACTCTTTAATAATCAAGAACTTTTTAATAATCGAGTTCTTCAACTTAAAATTTAATTTAAACAAATATAGCATTGATATTAATTAAATATTTATCATGTAAATTCAAATGATTATTTTCTCAATACGAAGGATCAATTTACGTCGATTCTATTTGCACTAGTATGATTCTATGTACACTGTTCAAAGGAAAGGGATATTGGTTCTGACGATTCGGCTAAACACGTTTTCGACGTTAGAGTAAGTAAGATACATATAGAGAGAATAATGACTATTTGTACACAAATAAATTGAAGCTTGATGGGGCGGAGGTATGGTAAAAATATTGCATACTTGACAGGTTGCATATCGTTAAGTGTTCATATAGTAATAAAATGTATCACATTATATAAATTCGTATATTAATTTTATATATTTACGAATAATTCAACTCCGAATAATTTAAAAACGAAATTATTCGAATATTTGAATTTAAATATTCGAGTAGTTGAAATGAAGTCTTACCCAATTTTCAAAAGTAATAAATAGATAATTGAACGGGATGTTACTTGTTGAAACTCCGTGTTAGTATAAATAATAAACGTAAAGATAGTTTCAAATAATTTTTATTGTTTCACTCACAACAATATTGTTTTGCCAAACTTTGGCTTCATCAGGTGAATAATGTTTACAAAATCATTACAGCGTTATATATACTTATTTTACATAAATGTCGGGGTTCAAAGAGGGGGTGTTTTAACAAATTTAAAAAGGTAGTAGAGGGGAGTGATTTAAATCTGTTTGTTCGTTTAGTGCCTGACCTATTTTCTTATATCTATTAATTTCTAAAGCTTCAAATAAATCAAGTTTTTTTTCCTTTATCTTGTACATGTAAAATTTGATATTCTTTATTAAATTTATGGTTTAGTTCTATACAATGGTTGGCAAATGTTGAATCCGTCTTTCTTTTCTTGTAGCTTTTTTTCGTGTTCCTTAATTCTTTGTTCAAAGGTGCGTCCTGTTTGACCGATGTACACTTTGTTACATTCACATGTTAACATATAAACTCCTGAGTTTGAGTTCTTTCTATTTTATCTTTGTCATTCCTAATGTATTTTTGTAGCGAGTTATTTGTTTTAAATGATATTAATTCATTGTTGGATTTTTTAATTAGATTTCCGATCTTGACTGAAATTGGATTGATTTATGTGATTAAGTTATATTGGTATTTGTTATTGTTGGTAACTTTAGGATAAATTAGAGATAGAGTTTGCGCTCTCTGTTTTTGTGTTAGAAGTTTGTCTATTAAATTTATTGTGTATCCATTATTGATTGCTATATTGTATATTCTATTTAGTTCTATGTTAAAGTTCTGGTTATTCAAAGGTACATTTATTAGTCGATGTATCATAGAATGGTATGCTGCTAGTTTGTGAGAAGTCGGATGAAAAGAACTTCTGTCTATCGTTGTGTCTGTGTGTGTTGGTTTATGGTATATAGCAAATTCATGTGTATCTGTTTTGTGGGATATTGTTAAATCTAAAAAGTTGATTGACACTTATCTTGTTCTTTTTCTGTAGTGAATTTTATTTATGATTTTCAAATGTTTTTAATTGTCTATCTGTACCATTAAAGCAAACAAAAATGTCATCTTACATACCTGTACCAATAAATACAGCAGACCGATTTTCATGTGGCCGGTGGGAGAATTTGTACGTGCGTCAAGTTAAGGGTGTTTATCGCTTAACACAATGTAAAACACTGAATGTCAGAGGTTCCCCTACCTATGAATTTCGTGCGCATCTCGAGGGCGGTACTTCTAACCGGCCACATGAAAATCGGTCTGCTGTACATTTGTTAAAAGGGATGTTTACTTATCTCCTTTTCTATATGGTTCATAAAGAGATCTGCCATTAAGAGACTTAAGGGATTTCCCATTGCTAGACTCGAAGTTTGCTTATACCATTCCTTATTGAATTGAAAGTAGTTCTGTTTTATGCAAATATTCAATAAATCTAATATTTCTGTTTTTATAGTTGGGTTAATTTTGTTTTGTTCGAATTTTAGGGAGTGTTATGCCGTAAAATTCACTTTTGTATATAGTTCTCGTAAGATTATGTGTCTTTGTTTAAGTGCGTAGAATTTGACTGAGCGCGAGACTTTCCGAGCGCACCTTGTATATCTTTTGGTTCACCGTGTGAAAAAGATCGTTTGCTGTATATCTGTGCGTGTGCTAAGCCTAGTATTGTGCTCTCGAAGCCCTAAGTCACGAACCGTGTAATTGACAGATATGTAATGTGTAATATCGGGCAAATACACTCTTTATGTGTAAGAACTCTGTATCTTATGTAACTACCTCTAACTATATTATCTCTAGCTTATTTTAACCTACCTGTAAATTCGTATTTTCTGCATTTGCAGTTACTTTTTACGCCTTATTTAAGCTTTATCAATATCTGCTTATTTATTACTTCGGAACTCTACGTAGTGCATTTATTTGTGGCCTTAAATTCTTCGAGACAACAGACAGGCTCGTGTATTTACTGTCTCACGTGTTTATGCGTATTCCTAGACACAGACTCTCTTGTACGTCTGATTAATATTCTTCCTTCGCAGTTAGGTCACTAAAAATGCAAGGGGGTATTAACTAGAGAAATCTTGTGTATTAACGGGCATACGTTAAGTTGTAATCGTGAACTGATTTGTTCTCCACAACATCCACCTTCCTTGATTGCCTTGTCGAGCATCTGTCGATATCTTTCCTTAGGAGGTTATGGCTTCGTGGATTTTATCTGCAAAACATTGCGAGGTCGGTTCTTTTCCTTTAACCGCCTGTTTGGTGCGCGAATTAAGAGTTTGGAAATTTCAATAGTTACCTGCAGAATCCGTTTTCTCCCGTAATAAATTGTGTCTACATCTGAGGTTTGTTTTGTTTTCTATCTGTCAAACGTTGGTTACTTTGTCGCGGTGGAACGTATGCTTCACGCATTGCCAACAGTTTAGCGAGTATTTTCCTTTCACATTGTCTGATTTATAATTTCTACGTACAATTGGAGGAGTGTTTCGGTTATTTTCTTTTCGCCTAAGTTATGTGCAGGTTGTGTTAATTATATAAGTCACGGTGTTGTCTCCCTTTATTGTCAAATTTAGTTTTGTGCCTACTATGTTTATTTGAATTCTCCCGCCTTTCATTCTGAGATGTTTCCGTGCTTTGATACCTATGAAAGGATGCGTGTAGTTGACGCGCATTGGATAGGAGGAAGTTCTCGGTTTTCGATTTTCACTTGATGGTCTATTCTCGTGTGAGAACAATTGTGCAAACTGCTTATTTTCCTTTTTGTAACTTTGTTACTTTATCTATGTAGATATTTCGCGTAAGCGGCTCTATTGGAATAAGCAGCAAATATCGATACCTTAGTTTTGGTTATTTATCGTGGATTTTTATCGAAATACCGTTACCTGAAATTTACGAATTGCCACGTGCTGGTTTTTTTTTGAATCTAAATTTTGCACCTTTGAGTGACTTGTGAAGTCGTTATCGCGGAATCTCCATTATCATTTTGGGGTAAGTGATTGAAACTTTGTGTTAATTTTCGGGATTTTATCTTTGTTTCTTTTCTCTTATAATTTAATAGGATTCTTATTGACGGGCACAAAAAGCCCACAGTAGCCATTTTCTGGTATTGTCACCCCACATTACGGTTGAAGAACGTAGTGGTTTCCATCGTTGCTACAGTAGTTGCACCTATACGTCCATCTTGTCTGTTGAAGTGGAATTTTCATCGAGGGGGCCTCCGCCATCTTGGTACCGTAGCGGTCATCCTGCGTCCGTCTTGACAGATAAGTGCGACTATTGTGGTAATTTTCACCGTATCTTTCGACTGATTGTCGACGATTTTATGCCAGAGTTCGGGACTTTATCTTACCTATATTTGACCTAAGAATATTTGAGTGGCTAAAATACCTGATGCACCACTTAGTTAACTGCAAGGTCACGAATAATCCTAATTAAATTACCGTTATTTTTTTCTTTGTTATTTTTAAACAAATTGATATTGCTGTATACAGAGTGACCCTAAGAAGATTTGATAAGGGCTCTCATTGTTGAGTTGAATATTTGATTAAATATTAATTCTAGTAAATTCATTACCGTAGCACTATATCTCTTTGAGTTTAATATCTTTAAATTAATAATAATTCTAGTATTTTCATTACCGTAATAATATTTCTCCTTGATGTGTAGATTATTTAATGTTGTAACAAATCTAGTAAATTTCATACCGTAAAATTATTTCTCTTTGATGTGTTGAATTTTAATCTTGAATTTGATAATAATTTTAGCACGTTTATTACCGTAGATTAGAAATTTGACTTTCACGTATGTTTTTTTTAATTTCTGAGCTATTGAAATTAGTTAAGTCATTGTAGAAAATTTAAATACCGAAGCTCAGTAGATTCTTTTGTGCTAATACTGGTTTTTCCATTGTAACTTTCAATAGCGTCATTTATTTGAATAATAAATGTAAACAGTTTATTTGGATCTTTTCAAAATTTTGTCTATGTAATTTCACGTTTTTCCTTTTACTTAATTAATTAAATTATTTTAAGTCCTGTGCGCTAACTTAAATCAATTTTATTATCTTGTAACTATTTAACTTGGAACTTCGCCGTTGGTGGCGTTTTATAATATCAAATGTATATTGGCCTGTAAGGCAAGGAAACGTTTCTACGCCGACCATCCTCCTGCCGAGGCGCAGAGGTTCTATTGTTTTTTTTTAAATATCTACCAAATGTTCATAATATTATTATTAAAAAAAATATATAACAATACGTACAATTTTAACTGTCAATGTTTTAATTTATTTTCCAAAAAGGAAAACAATATTAATAATATAACACCTTTCTTCACATCATAATTTCTTTTTTTTATTATTACCTCAACATACCTTACCTTCATCTATTATATTTGTGACAAGCAGCTGAATAAGCGTAAGGTTAGGTGCAACTGATTATACAGGGTGATCAATAGGAAACCCGCTGGAGGAACACAGCCAGTGGATGCTCATAGGAGGCGCAGGTAGGTTATCGTTTAGGTAACATATTGTTCTGGTGCCCGGACAACGTCGCTCGCGTCGTTGCCGACCGACGCTCTACTATTAGGTGTTTTAGTATATCTGAACCGTCACGCCGTCTGCGACAGAGTTAGCTCGGCCCTGCGTTTTCCAGATTCAATCATCTCCTATTGTGATTCTCCGTTATCTTTAACTTAATTTATTCTGCTATCTTAGTGCGACGTGGTTCCGGCGTAACAGGAGATTAAATTTATTACTTCCTCGGGTGGTATGGTTGTGAATAAATTTGTAACATCAAAGGACAAAAGTTTGCTGTTATGAGGTGCTTTCATATTTGAAATCTTTTTAATTAGTTCTTGCAAGTTTTTTATTGATCAATCAGACTTAAATTTCGTATGTTTTAATATGAGGTTAATTAATTCCTTGCAAACTCTTTGACATAAGAAACTACCGGTCTTGTGGGCATGTTTGTTTTATGAATTTTAATTAGAACGTATAATTAGAGTGGTTGTGGGTTCATCAGTGTTAGGAAATGTTTTTGGTTACTGTTAAATATCGTTTTTGTATTATTTAGCGTTAGTTTTAGCTGTTTCTGGTACACGTTTGTAGGGTCCGATTTTAGTTTTGAAAAAGCATTATTATCTAGAAAATCAATTACTTTTTTAATTATTTAATTATAATAATATAATAAATATTTATAATATAATATTCCGTCATCACCTGATGAAGCCAAAGTTTGGCAAAACAATATTGTTGTGAGTGAAACAATAAAAATTATTTGAAACTATCTTTACGTTCATTATTTAGTAATAAATAGGTATTACTTATACTATGTACTTATGAGGAAGTATTTTAAGGAAGAAAAACCTTCAACCTCGAGATTTCTGCAAATTTTCTAACTTTTATAAAATCCAGTCAGTTAAGACCCGTTGGAATTCAACATGCTTTATGTTAATATGGATACTGGAATAACGTGAAGCATTGATCAGCGTGTTATCTGACAGGACAATAACCACAAGAGCTCAGACAGAACATTTCATGTTACTGAAGATGAATGGAATCCTACAACCTTATTGTTATCAGAACTTCAACTCAGATTTTCAATTCAAAGATTGATGAGGATGAACCAGAAGAGATAAAAGAAATGAAATCTGTGTCGCAACGGAAATTTTAATCAAGATTCACAAATGTCTTTTCTAGTAATGTTTCGGTTACCGGTGCTTCACCAATATCAGACATTAGTACATTTCCAGATCCCAGGTTCAAAATGGAGAAAAGCTGCTTAAATCAAAAAGATATCTAAAAATCATCTTGGAAAACAAGGGGTAGTTGATAATTGTAACACGAATCAAGCACAAAAACTGCTTTGGATATTTTGTTCTCTAATGAAGAACGAAGTCGATATCTATTCTTAGGAATCTTGTATACCAAACAACTTGCGCCCGTTACAATGGTAGAAAAACAATGAAGAGAAAATATATAAATCTATTAATATTTGCGAAACGATACCACTACGTCCACGGCATTTGGACACCCTTAGGAAGGGCTTTCTCTAGAGGCGGTAGCATTGTAACGGCAAAACGATCTTGCTTAAAGCTGGAAAATGTATTTTGTTAGCGTATAATTTTGTAGAGTATTTTTTATTTTTTTTTATTTGTGTATTTAATATGTAATATGTTATGTACCTACTACCTATCAAATGAAAACGTGTTTTGAATCTTCAATTCTTGTTAGTTGTGTCGTTAGATTATTTATTATTTGTTATGAACAATCACTTCAAATGAAGGTACGTAACTTTGTAAGTAACAAAGTACTTATCATTTTAAAATAAAGTTTCATATCCCTGACCGCGTTTCACTATTTACAAATTATGTTTGATATCTTTGAAACCATTTAAATTTAATACACAATTAGATTCGTCATCGAGAACACCATCAGGATCAAAGGGGAAAATTTCGGGTTCTAAATTATTAATCAGAGATGTATATACTTGCGGTTCTACAATTGAATTATCTTCGGTAGATGGACCAGCAATGGTATTTGTAATATCTTGCATCGACATGATGTTTGCGTCGGAGCGAAACTAACTTTAAAGTGTTTAGATATTGAAAATCTACTCTTTTATACCTACCACAACTGCAACATTCTAATATGTATATAATAGAAAGGCGTGCGGCTGATACTGTGTTCGGTTAACCTTTACACGTTGTAAAATTCTCAAAACCGAAAGGTTTTATTCCCTCAGCAGCCGCGGCGGCAGAGGTAGGCGGGGGGGGGAGTCGAATCAAATCGACGGCGTCATGATTTATGAGTCATGACTGGCCATTGCCCCCCCCGCTGTTTTTTCTTATTTTTAAGTTTCAACATGATCTACGTACACCAAGAGAAATAAGTAGCCATAAACTTCGAGGAGTTATAAGGTGGTATGGGCGTGTTTATTATGCATTAGTATATGGCGAACATGCCCATGCCACTTTATATCTCCGCGAAGTGTCCGGTTACTTTTTTCTTTTTGTGTACCTATTAAATATTAATATTTGAATTGATAGTCTCCCACAAACCTTTCATTATTAGTTAATTATGAGCGGAATAATCGCAAACAAAACGTCGTCATCTTCAACATTGAGGAAATCGATTCGCAGGATAGTGCTCGAAGGCGTGACCACGATCTTGGTGTAGTGCGTGAGGTGTTAAATATTACGTCGAACAACATTGATCTGGAACATATAGAAGTTCAGCGTATTGGTCAGTATGTCAACAATGAAAACCATCATCGTCCCATAAAAGTCAAGCTGAATAGCACGAAAGATGTTCACACTGTTATTAGGAATACCTCTAAGCTACGGGGCTCACGATCTTACAATCGTGTCAATGTTTCATTGGACCTCAACATTCCCTAAAGTCGGGAAGATTGCAAGGCTTGCCCCAGTATTTAAGAAGGGTGACAGATGTTCCATCGAAAATTACAGACCGATTGCCATTATAAATAATTTAGCCAAAGTTTTTGAATCATGCCTTTACCACTCTATCTATCCTCAAATAAAATCCATAATATCTACGGATCAGCACGGTTTTGTTACGAAACGTTCCACTGTCACAAACCTAGCAATCATGACGCAATATTTATCAAGCAATCTTGACAAGAATAAACAGGTGGATGTCATATACACGGACATCTCAAAAGCATTTGACCGTATAGACCATGGAATTCTCCTCCATAAGCTTGATGTTATTGGATTTTCTACGCCTTTACTTTACTTTTTTGAAACATATCTCACTAGCAGAAAGCATTTTGTTTCCTGCAGAGGCCATACTTCCAGTAATTTTTCACCATCTTCAGGGGTACCCCAGGGAACTAATTTGGGTCCTCTATTGTTTCTACTATTCACGAATGATCTTCCTTCGGTGATTCAATGTCCTAGATTGCTTTTCGCGGATGATTTGAAATTCTACTCCTCCATTGGATGTATCGAGGATTGCGAATTGTTGCAGGAGCAATTGTGTGCCGTTCGAAACTGGTGTGAGCATAATAGGCTGAACCTGAACGTGTCTAAATGCAGGGGTGATGAGTTTTTCTCGAAAAATGAACATTATTACGTATGATTACCATCTTGATAGCTCATTTCTTGATCGTGCTCAATCAATTCTGGATCTGGGGGTGACATTCGATTCTCGTCTCACGTTTTCTGATCACATCAACAATATATGTACTTCGGCTTTACGAATGCTAGGCTTTATTATTAGAATTACACGCCAATTTACAGTGACTGATCCTATTATTACCCTATACTTTTCCTTTGTGCGCTCAAAGTTAGAATATGCATCTGTAATTTGGACTCCTAATTTCAAATATCACATTAAGGCCCTCGAACATGTTCAGAGACGGTTCCTAAAATATCTTTACTTCAAAAAACAAGGTGAATACCCCATACAAGGTTTCAGAAATAGAGCACTTTTGGATATGTTCGACTTCGATCCACTAGATGTTAGACGCAATTGCTCTGACCTGAAGTTTCTTTACAATCTATTACATAATAAATTTGATGCACCGGAATTACTTAGCGATATCAATTTCGTCGTCCCTCGAGCATCGTCTAGATCGTCGTGTGCGTTCTATTGTGAAAGATTTAACACCAACATTAAATTTTCATCACCTATATACCGTTTATGCAATAGTTACAATGCGTTATCGGATTCATCCACCGACTTGAATTATTCGCCAATCAACACACTCATTCACAGATGCACTGCCAACTTACATTATTTATAGATTATAACTGCGTAGTTTTATTTACTTTAATTTTAGTCTGCAAATATATATATATATATGTACATACGTTGAAATTGATGTTTTTGTCCTGTAATTAGATTGTAAATCTGTTGGGCAAATATATTATTATTATTATTATTATTATTATTATTATTATTATTATAAAGAAATAATCTTCAATTACACAATTTTTTTTCTGAAAGGTAGTACATCTCATTAGTACTCGTATTTTAGAAATTTATTTCTATACAATACCATATAAAATGCTACAAGTTAAACAGAATGTTTGAGAGAAAAAGCCACACAAAATTTCTTGTTCTTATAATACCCACCAAGGGTTGCGTGCTTGGAAATAATTTCATTACTCGAGACGTCTTTTCATTCTTTCTTTTCCTTTTTTTCCCATTGTTTCTTTTTATCCGCTTCCGTTTTCCCATAGTGCAGAATGTACATACTAGAGTTTCTCTAATTTAAAAATTAATTTTCGACTTCCTTTTCAAAGTGCATAATGCGATTGTACCGTGCAATGTAGAGTCTCATTCAGGTACGAACAAGTATCCATAATTTAATAAACATCACATGTGTAAATGCAATATATTTCGTTTTCCATTATTAACGTTATTTGCAGTGAAGCCCGCTTTGTTTGCTTACTCTAATAAAAAAATAATTACAAATAGGTGCTTCGTAACGTCCACATAAATATAATTGTTTCCGTCTAAAGTAATGAATGTTGTAGTATGAAATATTACTGTCTGCGAAAAATGTGCAAAGTGTTTTGTAGATCAAAATGGATATAAAACAGTTAAATGAAATTAAAACAAATTGAAAATGAGGATTTATTTGGACATGCGCTGCGATAATTGATACATAATATGACGTAATTTTCTCTTGCTCTAAGTCTGCAAGCAATTTTATAAGTAATAATAATAATAATAATAATAGCTTTATTGCAAAATTAATGATGGTATACATAAACACAGTAAAAAAAATAATAACATGATTATAAGAAAGTAAAATAAAATAAAACGAAGTTAAAGTAAATATTAAATTATAAATAAAATTGCAAACTAAAGGAAAATATCAAAAAAAGCTCATATGATTAACTTTCCTAATAAAAAAGAAAATAATTAAATAAAGGTCTATCCTAAACTTTTTAATTAATTAATGTTTGCGCCGTTATTATTTGTGTAGTTGCATTAAATACATGTTTATGGTCGACCTAAACCTGTTGAAGGGACAATTGTCATATGACAGAATGCAATTTAACGGTGGCGGCTGGTGAGTACGTTTTGGTGAAGCAATTACATAGACATCATTCGTTTATTATCGATGATATGCTCCGTATCTGGGAGTATATCACCGATAATAAACGAATCAGTCTTGTCTATGTAATTAATCCATCTGAACGTACTCACAAGCCGCGACTGCTATTTCGTCGTGTTAGTGATTGCAAGATTAGAGAACTGTTATCAAAAATCCTGTATACATTGTAATCATAAGCCTATTTCACCCGAAGGTGTAGGATATATTGCATTTCCTAATGTCTTTTTTCATGAATAAACTTAGCCCACTGTTTTTTTTATCCCTTGACAGTTTCAGCAGTGTAGTGGTACTGTGGTTACGTTGAAAACGCGACTGACATTGAGAGAGTAAATCAAATGCTTGCAAATGTACAACATGAATTTGAATACTTACTATCTTTCCCAGAACTTTGCTCAGAACAGGTAACAAACTAATAGGCCGAAGGTCACCGATGTTGGCAGAATTAGCTTTTTTAGGTATTGGGATTACCGCAGTGATGTTTTCCAAGAAGCAGGAAAAATTTTCCCTGCTATGCAACAGTTCACCAGGTGGGTTATGTTTGGAAGGACATGTGGCAGAAGCAGTCTAAGCATATGAATTCCAATACCATCGTTGCCACAAGCAGCACTTCCAATGCTCAGGATCAAACAAAGAACGACATCCTCATCAACATTACGAAATGCAAAAATATTCATTAGATCCGCTTGGGTATTTTCATTATAGTTACGAATACACCCCGCGAAATCTCCACAAACGACAGTTATGTTGCTAATAAAACTGTAATTAAGATTTCAGTGATAAAACTCACAAGGAATCTTACTCCGCTTTTCTTTTTCGATATTTAAACTATTCAGTTCGCTCCAGATTAACCCTGCAGAACTCGCGCCTATGAGCATTTCGCTCACACTTAAGCCAGAATGGCTGTATTTTTAAAGAAGGTTGATATATAGAAACGAGACGCCCTCTAACTGAGTTTATGTATCACATCTGCTTATAAATGCAAGCTAAACACCAATTAGTCGTCTGTAGTAATTTCTAGGAAGAACTTGTCAATCACTTGCAGACTGCGTGAGCATTTCTCTCACGGCGCTAGTTCCGGCATTGGTGTTTTGTTTTGCCTATTGAGCGTTTCTCTCACTACGCGAGTTATAGCGTTGACGTGTTTCTCTAATATTTTTTATGTAAGTATTGCATTTATTAGCATTTAGTCTGTGCTAAATGTTTTATATTAGTGAAAATGACATACTTATATGACCTTGACATTTTTTTTAGTATAATGGCAATGAATAGAAGTCAGAAAATTGTCGAATTAGCAAGACAACAATATGCAGAATTAAATCCACAACCAACATGGATGCCTACTCAACCAACCCATGACCAGCAATCGGAAAATTTATTTGATGATGGAGGTCATTATGAAGTGGAGAGTGAGTGTGCTAGTGAACACAGTGACCATAATACAGACACAGAAGAATCAGATCGTGATGACGAAAATGATCATATGTTAGTTGACACGGAGCCTCAATTTGACGGAGAACACCATTATATTGGTAAAGATGGCACAACTCGCTGGTTGGCCCACTCGCCTTATCCTAACACTCGCACTCTGAGACATAATATGGTTAGTCATTTACCCGGTGTCACCTCCATTGCAAAATATGCAAAATCAGTAAGAGAATGTTGGGACTTATTTTTTCCGCCTGATATGATTCGACATATTGTGAAGTGTACAAATATTTTTCTAGACAAATTACGGCCAAATTATATGCGAGATAGGGATTGTCGTGCAACAAATGGGACAGAAATATATGCTCTCATTAGACTATTATAAATGGCTGGGGTAAAAAAGGCTCAATACTTGAACACTCGGGAACTCTGGGCGGACGATAGCTCGGCTCCAGAATGCTGCAAGATTACAATATCTAGAGAGAGATTTCACTATTTATTACGACCTCTTAGATTTGATGACATAAATGACAGAGTGAAAAGAAAGAAATATGACAGCTTAGCTCCAATTCGACAAGTATTCGAGCAATTTGTAGAGAAATGCCAAAAAAAAACTATCAAGTTGGTGAATACTGCACAGTCGATGAAATGCTGGAAAATTTTCGTGGTCGCTGCAAATTCAGGCAGTATATCGCAAATAAACCAGCAAAATATGGTTTGAAGATATGGGCTTTAGTAGATTCTAGAATGTTTTATACATGTAATTTAGAAGTTTATGCAGGTAAGCAGGCTGAATGCCCATTTAAATTGGATAACTCGGCAAGTTCTGTAGTAAAACGAATAACGCAACCAATTTTGAACACAGGCAGAAACGTTACGATGGGTAACTATTTCACATCTATACCGCTAGCCAAAGACATGGTTCAAATGAAAACAACTATTGTCGGAACGTTAAGAAAAACTAAAAAAGAGATACCGCCTTTGATGTTGAATACTAAAATTAGACCACTAAATAGCAGCATATTTGCATTTTGCAAACCCATGGTTTTGATTTCATACATACCGAAACCAAACAAAATTATTTCTATGCTATCTACATTTCATAGTGATGACAAAATTGATGAGGAATCTGGAGATGCTTCAAAACCGGAGATAATCACGTTTTACAATTTGACAAAAGGCGGAGTAGATGTTGTAGATGAGCTGAAGTCAACTTACTCCGTCTCTAGATTCTGCTGTAGATGGCCTCTAAGATTATTTTTCTCAATTTTGGATATCGGCGGTATCAACTCTCAAATAATATATAAAAATAATACAGAAATCATTCAAGATCGCAGATTATATTTGAAAGAGTTGGCTCTAGAATTGATTAAACCACTTTTAATAAATCGATCTTCAAAACAGAATTTGCCGCTGACTTTACGTAGCTGGATTCGAAAAATTTGTAACATAGAGGACTCAGAAGTTGTTTCAGGTTTTTGTGCGTTTTGTCCTAGGCGAAAAAATCGAAAAAGCATAAAACATTGCGAGACGTGCAATAAAGTGATTTGTACAGAAGATGCGAAATATGTTTGTCCTTCATGTTCCCACGTCAATAGTTCCTCAGATCAGAGTGATTAACATTTTCGAGAATATATGTAGGATTTTTTGCAATTTATTTTTGTTTACAATTTTATTATTTTTATTTTATTAGAAAATGTTACATATTTTAAACTTTTATATGGAAATAAAATGTTTAAAACAATAAATATTGATTTTGATTTGAAGAATACTAAATTTATTTGCATCTTGACGTTTAATATTAAAAAATATGAAGCGTGAGTAAAATGCTCACGGGCGAGTTAATATTAACGATTTGCCAAAACTTATAAAACCACTGGTCGCGGTCTCTCTCTATGCGGATGATATTAATGTAATCATTGATACTAATGACTTACCAGATCTAAAATCTAAATCAGACAGAATCTGCACACAGATAAAAGGATGAACGTCAATCAATAAATTACTAGTAAATGATTCCAAAAACAAATGTAATTTGTTTAAAGGCCAATTAAAGTCCAGGGAAACAAAAATTAATCTACACCAAAATTCTGTTCTGTTCTGTTCTGTTGACTTAGGTAGTTCATGCATGGTTTTGGGGATTGTGTTGGATGAGTCCTTGACTTGTTCGACCCATATTGATGCTTTGTGCAGTGATCTGTGCAGGGCTTACTATGCGAATATATATTTCGGGATTCGGTACGGTATAATTCATAGTGGCCATTGCAGAGATGCCGAAAGGGTATTCTTCATCCTAAAAGGGCTGTAAGGTGAATGAATAATCTGAAGTTGCAAGAGTTTTGTATACCTGCCGTTAGAAGAGAAAGAACTCTAACATTTTTTTAGACATGTATTTAATAGAAGTAGACATCTATACATGCCATTTCAGCATAGAACAACGTTTCTCCAAAGAAATCTTCTTTATAGGGGTTGTAAATTATACAACAAACTTTCATCCGAGATACGAGGTAAGCTCCAGAAGTTTCCGTCCTGGCCATGTTCCGGTAATGATAGTGTAATAAATCGGTTTACGCGATTTATTTGTTAAAATTTTATATTTTTGTTTTATGCATTTATTTAATTATTTTGTATTTTTTCCCAAATCATTCCGGTCAATATTTCGTAAAACCCCTCTCCTTAAATTAAAAAGGGCGGCACAAGAAATCTTATAAACTAAAACCACACCTATCGTTTATATACATGGACCAATGAGAAATGTATACATATTGGTAAATAGAAATATATTAGTCTAAGTCTGTCAAGGGAAATGAAATATACAAGTACCTTTAAAGGAATGCATAAATATTCGTTAAGGAAAAGTAGTAGTGTGTGAAATAAAACCATTAGGTATGAGTGATATACGCAACTGTTGGCACCAGCCACTTTAAAGCAGACGGCCAGTAGATATCCTTTACATGAGTTTCAAGTAGTTTATTATGGGGTGGTTTGGAAACTTTATTGTTAAAATTGCATAAATATGTCAATAATACTAGATAATACGGAAAGTATGTAGAATCCTGAGTTGTAACAGAGCATAGACCACCCTCGGAGAAGAACATGTGTGAGGAACAGACCTTTAGTCAAGTGTGTTTTAGACATTCTTACGTCTACTGAAAAAATATTAGATCACACACAGTGGTGTCTAAATTATATTAATGACAAGACCAAAATAAAAAATGAGGTGCGGCCACCACACGACTTTCTTATACGTATGAGCGTCTCAAATTATAGAATTTTAAGAATTCTTTTATACAAAAATTATTCAAAATCCTATTCTAATTACTTCTATTCTCTTAATAAATCTCTATAGAATGCATACTTTGCAAGATATTATCAAAAAAGTGCTACTCGCTAAGAGTAAAAGTGCTACTTGCGGTCCGAATTTTGAAATTTCATATATACAAAAAATATTGCAAATTCAGTTCTAAATACTTTTGTACTCTTGATAAATATATGTAGAATGCATAACTTACAACATATTTGCAAAAAAATCGTTATTCGATAAGAGTAAAAGTGGTACTTCCGGTCTGAATTTTGAAATTTCTTTTATACAAAAGATATTGAAAATTATGTTTTAAATACTCTTATACCCGTAACGTACTTGTCTAAAAAGCATGACTTGCGAAATATTCGCAAAAAACTGATTTTCGATAAGAGTAAAAGACCTACTTCCGGTAGGAATTTCGAAAAACTTTTTAAATAAAATTATTTTCAATTTTAATTTTAAGTATATATGAATTCTTTAAAAATTTGTTTAAACTTAATAGTTGACGAAATATTGTCAAAATTCGATTTTTTCGCTGAAGTAAACTGCTACTTCCGGTCTACCGATTTTACTGAAAAACTAATCAGATCTCAAGAGGGAGATTATACACGTAAATACAAAATTTGGAATTGATATCTACAGCGGTTTGACCGCTATCGTGGTCACACACACAGACAGACAGACACACAGACACACAGACACACAGACATTTTTTAAAAACCACTTTTTCGGTATCAGGGGAGTTCAAAACGTGGACATCTGCAAAAATCACGAGGTCGAAAATTTTCATCATCACAATACTTCCTTATACTACGTATAAGAAAGTAAAAGGTACATGTAAAAGGCGTACTTTCAGCTAACATATCCAAATTAACTTCGACCAATAAGAACTAAAAATGGGTAGGTTAACTGTATACAGGGCGTGAAAGAATTAGACCAAGAACTAATAAAACTAGGTGCAGAAGAAAAATAATGGAGAGTTTCGACGGAGTTCCGGCCGGGGTCCCGGCGGGGCTCCGACCGTTCCGATAGTTCCGAAGTCCCGACAGTTCCGGCAGGAGTTCCAACAGCTCGACAATTCCGCAAAGTGTTGAATCATCGAAGGATCTCAACCTCGACTTGAGTCATCCTTTAAAACAATCGCAGTTTTAAGTTGTGTGTTAAGAATCCGGTCTAAGAGAGTATAAACTGTCTATAATTGTGTAACCAGTTGAATTCCTTTTGTAAAATTGTTATGTAATTTTTTGTTGTTGTTTCCTTTTTCTGCGTTATATGAATGATGTTCAAGCTATTGTAATAAATAATTAAATTCACCAGTGATCGATTTGTGAGTTTGGTTAATTGGTGGTGGTGTAGACGATAGACTGGATGACAATAAGGTCGGTAAGTCGTTAATATATTTTGTTTTGTTTTGTTGTGGTTTATGTTAAATTTAGGGAAAATCATCAGCGGGATGAATATAGCGTTGCGTAAATAAGATTTCAGAGGCCAAGATAGCGCCAAGTACATTCTTTTAGTATTGTTTATTTGTTTAATGTTTTATCGCATTCTGTAATGTTTTTGTATTATAACAAAAGTACCTTAGCACTATTAAATACTTAGTTTTATTAAAAATATATGTTTTCTTTATCTCAATCCCGTAACACCCCACACTTGAAGAGATCATAGTTACTTGACCAGCTCGACGCGTTACTCTACAGCACGTGACACCTGAGTGGAAAGAAATTAATATAATTATTATATCTAATTAATGTAACTGTAGTTTACATTTGGTGGCAGCGAAAACAATATTCTCCGATACCACAGGTGCAGGTTGTTACAATAGAAAACACATATTGGCAGTCTAATGTAGCGCCACCTTCTGTGAAAGAGTATTGAAAATTTTAGACGCGTATTTGTCTCAGTCACATAGCAACAGTTGTTTGTGTTGGTTGTGTCGTGTTATTTTTCATAATGTTGAAAATTAAATACCAATCAGTGATTAAATTTCTGACAAAAGAAGATGTTAATCCTAAGGATGTTAAAGAACGCCTGGATGGTATATACGGTGAATTTGACCCTTCCCTTTCCACTGTAAAAGAATGGACATCGAGCTCATCAGATAGGCTACGTTGCAAGGCAGGCGTTTGAAGGTCAAAGAATAATCAAAAAGTGTGGGCTTTGTGATACAACCGTATGGAAACAGCACGCATGACACACTGTGAGCAGTTTTTTAAACCTCTTCAATCCATTGGTATAGGAGATGAAACTGTGGTTCTATACTATGATCCCATATCGAAAAGGGAATCAATGAAATGGCGAAGGCCAGACGAAAGACGGCAAAGGAAAGCAAGGGTGGCTCAATCAAGAAAGAAGATATTGGCAAAAATCTTTTATGATTCAAAAGGAATCCTGCTTATTGATTTCAAAGAAAGGAACACATTTGTTAATGCACAATACAACGTTACTTTATTGCATAAATTTCAAAACGTAATCAAAGAAAATGACAAGAAGCGAAG
This sequence comes from Amphimallon solstitiale, assembly GCA_963170755.1. Classification (NCBI taxonomy): domain Eukaryota; kingdom Metazoa; phylum Arthropoda; class Insecta; order Coleoptera; family Scarabaeidae; genus Amphimallon; species Amphimallon solstitiale. Next base: position 26,435,113 of record OY720675.1, on the reverse strand, counting down.
AATGCTGTGCCGTACTGTTCGCCTTCTGCACGACAGTGCTCCTGTCCATAAAGCTACAATTGGGCAGACTGCTGTGCAGGATTGTGACATTGTAGAACTTACGCACCCGTCTTACAGTCAAGACCTCGGCCTCAGCGATTGCTATATGTTCTCAAAACTGTAGAAACATCATCGAGGAAGAAAATTTGAGAGTGATGAAGAAGTGCAATAAGCGATTTTAGACCATTTTGCAGATAAACATCCAGAGTATTTTTCTAACCGTATTACAATGTTAATTTCAAGATCAGAAAAATGCATCGAATATATTGAGAAATAATTATTTTGTTTTATTTCTATCCCTTCCAGAATATAGCCAGGCCGGAAACTTCTGGAGCTTGCCTCGTAACATAAAGGTTTACAAAGGTTTAAGTTCAAAGTTAAGAAATTACTACTAACAATAAATTGCTACACCTGTTGCAACATGAAACCCTCTTTAAATTGTTAAATACTTAATTAATAATGCTAATTTCCAAATTGAAGTGCTCCCATCTATCAACGGATAACTAAACGTCTTGTACACTCTTAGGGATATTTAACATCAGAGTGATATTGTCGTCTATTAAATCTACAGTTGGTATTCGTCCACCTTCACTGTCTACATTTGACAGATAATTAGATATTAAACTTAAAACAATATGTGTAATGATAAAATCAAGTGTTTTAAGTCTCTAGTGAATGTGAACTTTATCAAGAGTAATGCTCAAATACGGGTAGTTCCGTTTACGGAGAAGAAAACTCTGGTTCGGTATGTTTTAGCATTATTATTACTTCAATATTCATTTTATATTACCTTCTAGCATTAAGATTAAAAGAAATCTTACTATGACAATCTTTTTATTTACATATAAAACAGAAATTCAATTACACAAATTTAATACATATATTTACAAGAAGATCATAAACTATTTGTTATATACAAAAGCAACTATTCATATATTGAAAATGACTTTACATTTACTGAAAAAGTTATTCGCAGTATGTCAACAAACATTTAACGGAATATTCAATCATTGAATATTAAAATATACGGTCATAAATATTTTGTGAATTATATACATGATATTTACATCGAGAAAGGTGATATTTACACAAGTCTAGCAAAAACGTTAATGCATCATCTGGTTCTTGTGTTCGTATTATTGAAGAGATATTCGACGAGAATAATATATTCCTTTGAAATCCTACGTGAACCTAAAATATACTTTGGTACATTTGAAATTAATAAAATCTATCTGACGTGATTATTTAAAATGAACGGAATAACCATATAAAGATTTACTCGGGAGTTACAGGACGGAATTGTTTTCTTACCACGATCTGCCTGGTAACAAAACAACTTACGGACCGCCTTTCTAGACTGCCAGAAAGACTAAGGGATAGGTACCAGGTACTCTCTAGACTGCCAGAGAGTTTGATGAGAATTTTCCTAGACTGCCAAGATAATTCTGATTTTACTAATAAAGTCGTCGTCTTATATAGGTCCGGACTTGCACAAATAATAGCTATAAACAGTGTTTTTCTGAAGTATCACGCGTAAAGAGCAAGAACTGTACTCAAACGCACGATATTATCACGTGCAAAAAGGCATTTAGAAAATGAACAAAAAGATCATCTTTCGCTTTACTAATTGACTTTAGATAAATAAAACATACTTTAGAATATTTGTATTAAATTATCGTACCCATTAATGCCAAAATCACATAAAAGCATTAATACAACTTTATTCGACAATTTATACAGTGACGGACAAAACTCCGTTACACTGTGAGGACTTCCTGAAGATATAATGGTTTGTAGTTTATATTTTTATAGTTTTCATTTCAAAGTTTTCAAACATGAATGTTTTTCTTCGTTTACACATGTCACTGAAATAAATGAATTATTATTATTAATATTATAAATGAGAATTTTATTTTATTATTTGCAATCGTAATTATTGCAGAATCTTTCAAATAAAATATAATGAATACTGAAATTTCAATAGATTAGTAATTCCAGTCTTCCAAACAAAATTTAAATGCATTCTTCATCGAAACACATACAGAGCATAGAGCAACGAAACGCCAAGTAAAGCATAATATCCTTTTTTTACTGTACAAAATTACATTCGTGTACTACTATGGTATTTATTTAAATTGAAAACCGTGTTCTATCGAATAAAGCAAGGAATTTTATACTTTTCTTTATTTGAGGGGCGGTATTTTAAAACGCCAATTTAAATTTCTGTACAAAAGAGATAGATACCTACGTACTAATGAAATTTTTCACTTTGTACGGAAGGGTTTCTACGCTGAATATGGGTAAAATAGTAGTACTGAATTTAATTTCAATTAAGCCCACATTAATGTATGTATAGGCGTGTTTTCGATGATAGGAATTAGTTCTGAAAGGTTTAAAGGGTTAATACAAATTCAAAAGACAATTGTAGGATTTTGGATTATACGGTTCAAAAAATTTAATGGAGTATAAAAGCTTTTCGAAAACCAGATTATTGGTGAGATTCTGGTCGATTTCAGTAACTTCATGTAAACTAAAACTATAAATTTACAAATATACTTACAAAATTTACGAATTTACAAATAATTATTAATTATTAATACAGTTCACGACTTTTATACATAATCTTTATATTTAGCATAAAGTATAAGATTTTATTTTGTAAATTTCAATTTTATTTAGAGATTTTAAAATTAATTTTTATATTTATAATTTATGTATTATACTGGTATATGTTAGAGAGCTAATTAACAACACTTAGTATATGCTTTAACATCATTTATATAGCAACAATATATTATATAACACATTACTGTTTAGTCATTCATGTTTCTACATATTGTGAATATAAAATAAATCATCATATTAGACAGGTTGCTTATATGCACGGCTAGAGAAATGGAAATTTCTTTTAATTAATTTCTTACTAATCTAATTTAAAAAACACTAAAAATAATACCTACACGTTCTTCTATAACATTTATTTGCTTTCTACATTTAATCTTACTATTATTACAAAAATTTTGCAAAGTGATATTTCTGATATTCGTAGATCTGAGGTAATAGATGTCAGTCAGACAATCAAGTTTGTGTAGTTAGGGTACTGCGTGCATCGTGCAATATAGCTGTATTAACAGGAGGCCATACTTTCAATAGTAGAGGTAGACTGTTAGTCATGTGTCGTGACGGCAGCGTGATCAAAGTTTACAACTTAGTAGCTGCACGTATGCAAGTCTCAGGCTTTCTAAAGCCAAAGCCAAGTGAAGAATACGTACGTGTATAAAAAGTTTCATTTTATTTTACCCTTCTAGGAACAATCCTATCTATATGTTTTCTATTTCTGTTGTTTATTTCATGCATTTTCCTTTAATTATGAATATCGTATTATTTCATGCTAAAAATATAACGACAAGACGTTGAAATAGAAACACATTATGTCAGTAAAGTTTATTATAAGAACACATGAACTTTTTATTAGAAAGATGTGTTACTATTAATTTATCAATATTAAGATATATAAAGTATAATTGTGTGTAATGTTAAATAATAATTTAAGTCGTCAAAAAAAAATATGTAAATTACCCACCTCATGCAAAAAATCTATTAAACTTAATATAAAATTTAATATTTTTATCTAAGGGGCATAGCAATATATAGATATATATACAGTGCCCGCGGAAAAGTCTGCACCATATGGAAAAAAAATTTACTCTTTTAATTTTTAAAATTATTTTTTTGTAGTTTGTTTTTGCATAATTAGAAACCAAAAACTAACCTAAAATATTTAACATATCGCATTTGCTTCAATGCGTAAATGTCATTTAAAAATTGCCAACGTCCAAACGTGCCAGTATTTGTCAAAATATAAGAAGATGCCATAAGAAAAAGTTGTTTGTACTTTCGCGGACATCCTAAATCCAAAGTTTCGTACAAAAATTTTAATTTTAATTTTTTTTTCATAATTTTGTAAAAAAACGCCTGTATATTTTTTAAGTGTATTTTTCTCTCGAATTCTGATAAAAACCTATGTTACCATGTAATAAACAAAAAAAAACAATTTGTATTTCAGAATAAGGTATATTTTTTTTAAATAAATGATTTCGTTAAGAAAAGTGGAGGACATTCTTGGACTATTTTCATATTTTCGTATGTACCAAAAAAAATAAATTAAAAAACATAATGGTCAAAAAAGCTAGAAAATAACCTTTTAAAAATGAGAAAAAAAAGTAATTTTATTTCAACTAACAAAGTTAATTTCAAAAAAACCAATTCTAATTCTTAAAATTAAATAAATTCACAAGTAAGCGTAGTCAACAATTCCAATTTTACAAAAATACCGTTACTATACAGTTAAACTAAATGAATAAAAAATTTTTAACAATACTACATTTCTGTATGTCTCCCTTCTCTTGCAATACATTTGATGATCCTTCTAGAGAACTCTCTTGTAATGTTTACAAAATATGTGGCCGGAATTTCTAGGCAAACGTCACGTATTGTGTTTTCTAGATGTTCAATGTTTCGAAATGGTCGTTTGCGGTACACTTTCTCTTTTAGATACCCCCACAAGGAAAAATCTAACGGAGTTAGGTCAGGGGATCTCGCTGGCCATGGATACGCTGAATATCTGCCAATCCATTTGTCCCCAAATAATTGATTTAAATAACTCCTCACCGCCAGTATACTATGTATAGATGCGCCGTCTTGCTGAAACCATAGAACAGATCTTTCTTCCAATACCATATCATCAATTAAATCGGCTATTTCGGTCATGAGAAAGTTCAAGTACCTTTGCGAATTTAAATTTTCGTGGAAAAAATAGGGTCCAATCAATCTACCATAAAAAATACCACACCAAACATTTGTTTTAAAAGAATATTGGTCCCTGCATTCGATGATAAAGTTAGGGTTTTCATCAGCCCACCATCTGCAGTTCTGCGAACTCACCGTTCCATTGGAAGAGAACGTTGCTTCGTCCGAGAACATGATTTCTTTGGGGAAACGACGGTTTTCTTCGAGCTCTCCTTGAAACCACATACAAAAATCAAATCTTGCGTTAAAATCTCGTTCTTTTAGTATATGGACATATTTTGGCTTAAATGGACGGTACTTATGTTTCTTTAAAATTTTTCTCACTGTAGTCTCTTTTGCCCTAGTTCTGTTGGAAATAGCAGCAATTGATGTAGTTTTATGCTCTACTACATCTAATAATACATGTTCTTCATGCTGCTGAACTTGCCAGTTTACATGTGGCTTCTTAAAATCATTTAGAACTGAACCGGATGACTTGAACTTATCTACAATACGACCAACAGTAGAGTGCGAAACGAATTTGTTAGGGTGTCTTTGATTAAAAATATTTGCCGTATCCCTGTTGGTTCTATTTTCTCCGTGAATTAAAATGATTTCTATTTTTTCTTCCATGGATAACATTTTAAAACAAATCTATTAGAGAAATACACAAAACTGACATTTATTTAGTTGTTTATGTCTAGAATTTGCAATTATTTTCTAGGCCTACTTGTGAATTTATCGAAGTTTAAGAATAAGCTTGTTATTTCCTGCTTTAGAGATACTAAAGGAAATTTTGCTTAAAACAAACAAGGCTAGGTACATAACATGTTCTAATCTTACAACTAGTGTTATTTTCTAGGTTTTTTGACCAGTATGTTTGAAAAATAAACATTTTTAATATACGAAAATATGAAAATAGTCCAAGAATGTCCTCCACTTTTCTTAACGAAATCTTTTATTTAAAAAAAATATACCTTATTCTGAAATACAAATTGTTTTTTTTTTGTTTATTACATGGTAACATAGGTTTTTATCAGAATTCGAGAGAGAAATACACTTAAAAAATATACAGGCGTTTTTTTACAAAATTGTGAAAAAAAAATTACAATTAAAATTTTTGTACGAAACTTTGGATTTAGGATGTCCGCGAAAGTACAAACAACTTTTTCTTATGGCATCTTCTTATATTTTGCCAAATAATGGCACGTTTGGACGTTGGTAATTTTTAAATGACATTTACGCATTGAAGCAAATGCGATATGTTAAATATTTTAGATTAGTTTTTGGTTTCTAATTATGCAAAAACAAACTACAAAAAAATAATTTTAAAAATTAAAAGAGTAAATTTTTTTTCCATATGGTGCAGACTTTTCCGCGGGCACTGTATATATATTGCACTAGTGGAGGGGATAATATACTTGCAACACATATAATAAATAATATACCCTAATGTACTCAAATCTTGTTATTTGTATTGCTAATAATATCTCCTCTCTTACCTAGTCATTCAAATTTACTCAATTAATCTCAGGTTATAATCTATGATAATGATAATGTACCACTCAGTATATAATATTTTAAAATCTTTGCACCAAAATTAATGTACTCATATGCTATAATAGGTTTCTTTATTTCTTTTATCTATGCCCAAACACTACTCAGTTTTATTCTAAATCAATTTAATTAATTCTTTTTTTTATAATAATAATATTATTTAATGCATTTAGAAATAAATATTAATCTCCTAACTCTTTCAAATATTAATTACGATTCATCACTTCCTTATGGTATGACTTTCCTATAAATGTAACTAGTTTTTATTTTTAACCGCGCAGTACTAGCATTTCATTTACTTTTATAAAGATGTCGCTTAGGTATTTGCCGTTATACACTGCTACATAAAAATAACAATTTAAATGTTTCTAATAATCTTGTTATACTTATTCTTATAATGAAGAGAATATTGCTGCTAATAAATTATCCCTCTTATAGGATAACAATAGTACGGTATGTATACTTTTCCTCTCACTATAAACTTTATAATGCTATTTTATTTTTGTTTACTTGTAGGTCATTGACTTATCTGCTTCTATGTTCGTAATGAAAATGTCTAATACAATGTTACTATTTTACCAAATAAAAAGAAGAATTTCACCACAATACTAGTTTAATGACAACAAATATAAAAATCTTGATTCGAAAATATACATCCAAAATAGTTATACGACATGTACATAGATTGTTAACCTGTCTAATCGCACCTGTACGTTTATTGTTATATGAAGGATGTCAGCAAATGTTATTTATTCAAAAGGTATGTACAAAATTCAATTCAATGTATCTTTTTCAATTTAGCATGCATTATACGATGCAATTTAATTATCTATAAATAACCTTCGTCTATAAAATATTAAACAAGTTGAAGGTATGTTTTAGTACCAAGGTCATGTCAATTCATTTATATATGTGCATATTCTGTATCTTTTTATGAAAATAGAGATTTAATCTTTTAACAAAACGTATTTCTATACTTGTTTTATACTAGTCAACAATTCTAAATAATATTTATGACTTTTACTCGATATACAATTTAATAAATTCAAATTTTTCCTTATTTAAAAATTATACAACCTCTTGTTAATATTTTTCTTCTATCTCTGGTTTGTTTAAATTATGTTTTCCTTTTTTTCTCACAGGATCTTCCTGGACTCGTTCTGTGCAACTGGTAACTCTCTGGAAACCCTCCTAACACGACTTTTTGGTGTATCCTCGTTCTCCTTCAGGATCTGGAACTGCTTCGGTTATATCTTACAGGATGTATCTTGTTGTGTCCTCGAAAACTGCGGGATATCTTCTGGATTTAAATGCAGCTGTACTTCTATCTCGACTTAACACTGAACTAGACCTCTTCGGAAATATATATGGGTTACCGGATCCTCTAATTAATTTAACATTTACTGGAACGACATCAGGGATTCTAAATAGTTGGAACTTCTCGTTTTTATACAATAAACTGGACTTGGATAACTGGAATCCCTCTTTGAACTCACGTGCAACTGATGGATTCAATATTCCGCTCGGACTTGGTTAATATTTGGTAAGTAATCTTTAAATATTTATTTTCCTTATATAATATCTTCTTTATTCATACAGGATACCAATTAATTAAATTATAATGAAATTATTGAATAATTTTATGATTCTTTTATAATCTATTTTGATTCTACCATCAAATAAATATTTTCTATGCTGAAAAGAACACTTATAGCACCAACTTTCGCGGTTTTAGTGAATTTAAGATATACTTTTCGGAATAAAATCGTGATTTTCCGAAAAGTACACGCGCCTTTCTTGAAAAAATATTTCTCAATTCCGTTGTTTTTTTTTCGTCACCAAGACAATATTTCCGTTTTCTAATTTCATCCAATTAAATTCCTTTTCTCACAATTCTTGTTCAAAATGGTATTATAAAACTTTATTAATACGTTTCAGTGCTTTTCAAACTTTAGTAAACCTTCTCTATTAAATCTCTATTAATTTATAATAATGAATTACTAAGACTTTGTACTTCAAAAAAATATTGCTAATCAAAATTTTCTGTAAATGTCAATTTTGACAGATCCGCTTATTCAAACTTTACCCGCGCAATTATTTACCAAGTTGTTTCCTTCATACTTCAACAATCAACATTAAATTATTTTACTTTACATTATTGTTAATTAGACAAGTTTTACAAGATTTCAAACTACATTTTTACATAAATTATAATATTTAAATCTCCATTTTCAGATACCAATGAAAATTACTGCCACCAAGAACCTGGTCCACTACAACTCCTTCAAGTACTGTTTTCATAATTGACTGCACACATCTTTATTGTAATAAATAACATTTTAAGTATACACAACTGTTCTTTTTTAGTTTAAATATTTCAATTTAACAGTCACAAAGAAAAATTAGTAAAATTAAATAATCCTTCCAACTTGTTCAAAAATATACAGTGCCAAACATCAATATTGTTACTCAGCACATATGCCCCTTTTAAAAAATGTAAATTTTCAACTCGAATCAAAATTTATATTTATTAAACAAAATCTGATAATTCACATGTTTATCAATGTGCTCAAAACAATTATTTTAATCTACTAAATCCTTTAACAAATTTCAAATGAATCTTCTATTATTTGGTAATATCATATAACATTTATTTATAACTATCTGTACATAACAGTGTTTAAATTCAAAATTATTTGTGACACTCATAACTATAAAACTCAACTTTCTTATAAGTCCAAAAGTAATATAAGGCTTTTCTTTATTTTCATTTTAATTATAAAAGTATAAATTTATTTATTTAAATGGATGTCTTTGACCTGTATAAGAAATTTTTGTTCCATTATTTATCGTACTATGTATTATAATCTTTCTTAATGTTCCAATACCTTATTAAAATATCTATATTTTTATTAATTGCCATCAAACTTTTTAACATTAATTGCATATATGTATTTCTGTGTTTCCTTACTCAAACTTCTTATAAAAATATTATCTGTACTAACTTTTACATAAATAGGTGAATAACATATTCTTTTTATCTGTCTATGCCTCAGTTACTTATTTGCCTCTTTTAAAATGATTCACTATGCTTACTAATTATATATTATTTTCATTATATACTGTTCTCATTCGAACAAATTCCCTTTTTACCTATAATTGACATTTTCGTCATCCCCTATACTTTCATTTATGGAAAGTCCATATTTTTTTAACTTATCGTTTTTAAAGGCTTACGTTACCTATATAATTCTTTTTTAAGACACTTTTGGTCCTATATTTTATATCATTTTGGGTATTTTTCACCCTTTTATACATATACACTCTATAATAATTCCATATTCTTATGGTACTTTTAATATTTACTATTTATTGTAAGCATTTACTTTCATCTAACATATTTTATTTTTAAAAGGCTCTTCTTAACTTCTATCTTTTCCATTTCTTCATCACCTAACATGTTTGTTACATCTTGATAAATATTTTCTAACTTTCTTCAGTGCTTTACTTATTCTGAAACATTCTTTTTATTTTTATAAGGCTCAAGGTTATTTATCCTCTATACAACTTCTTTATCCACTTCATTCCATTTAAATACTCAGGCAAATCTATTTACTAGTCAGATTACTTATATTACCTTCTCTTATGATTATTTACTAATTTATATACAATATGGGAATGAGGATATAACTTATTTTTTTCTTTAATTAATCATCATTTTTTTTTTTTTTTATAACTAATAATTGTAACAGACCTATAACTAAACTAATCTAATATAATACCGGAATACTTTATGTACATTCTTTATCTGAAAATCTCTCTATAAATTCAAATTATTTCTCGATAAACATGAACTTGTCTGTATACATGTATATCTGTTTCATCATTATGTCTTTTATTCATTTTAAAGAAAACGAAATCCAATATGCCCCTTTCTTATCAATTTGTTATCTGTATCTGGTCATGCCCCTATCTTATTATAAGGTATTTATGTCCTCCTAATACTTCATTACTATATAATTATTTATTTTCTAATAAACTCCAGGTCTCTATTTGTCAAAAACTTTTGAAATTTTGAGATCTACATGTTACTTGGATAAGCAGGTATCGTAAGTACCTTCAGAAGACGATCTCCTTTCTTATCTTCTGTCCTGACTAACATTTCCTAGGTATGAATTAGCATGATTCAGAGAAATAATGTCATTTCTCCTTTTACAGTTTAATCTCCCAATCTTTTTCTTACTTATGAAGTTGATGTGGATTATTTGTCATAATTATATCGTCGTCAATGATTTGTCGTTTTATATCGTTGTGGATGATTTCTCTTATTAAATCATTGTGGATGATTTGTCGTAACTCAGATTCAGGAAGTGTCGTTACTCACTTACACAATACAATCTCCCAATATTGTGTCTTACCTATAATTTCGGAAGATTTAATATAACTCAGATTTAGGAAGTGGCGTTAATCACTTTCACAGTACAGTCTTCCTAATACTGTGTCTTACCTATTATTGACCTATTTCAAACTGTCGTATATACATTTTCCCAGTCAATTTTTCCCATTACTAATTTTAATCGGATTCTATTCTGTAAGATGTCCAATGTTACTACTTGAATCAAATTTTCTATATACCATTGATCATTTTCTTGCATAATATAAGTGATCTCGTTCATCATACTTTCAACCTTGTTGAAAAATATCATAATCCCAGCATTTCTTAATATCAATATGTCTGTACCATCCTGAAATTCAAAATCATGTCCTAAAAATTTTCTGACATCTATATCCAAAATCACTGTAAAATTATACACCTTCCTTTGCAAATCTCTATCCACATAAACTCGTTTTCTCTCAACGAAGTCATTCCCATTTGCCGTTCCTTTAAATTGACTCCAAATTTTCCCTTCTGTATTTCCTATAACACTTCTTATATGTGTTGGTATTTTACTATGTTTAACTTTAAAATTCCTTCCAGTATACTTTACGACTCCTGTAACTATTCCTGTAGTATACCTGGACAAATATAAATCTAAAATACTATCATCTTCTTCTCCTAATAAAAATGTGTCCAAATAAAATCTTAAAATTTTTCTATCGGAATCTAAGTATTTTGTTTTCTTTTGTAATGTAATATTTTTATCCATTTTCTTAATTTCAACTGTGTTTTGTTTACAGTCGATACAATTAATCTCAAAATTTTCTATTATCTTTTCTTCAATCATATCTGTTTTGTCAAAGACTTCTTTATTTCCCTGATCTACTTCCTCTCGTATGCGTTTAGCTAACTCCTTATGTATCTCACTATTGTTCTTTTCTAATTGTTTTACGTTTTCTTGTACTACCTTTACTTTACCTTCAACCTCTTGTACTTTCTTTGTAATAAGAGTTTTAACTTCCGTGTCCTTAGTTTTCATCTTATCATCCATTTCTTTCCGCATTTTCACTTCCCTGCTATCCATTTCAATAGTAATTTCTTTAACCTTTCCTTCTGTATCTCTCAGTAAAGTTTTCTTTAATTCTTCAAGATTACTTCTATTCTCTTCTCTAATATCAACGCTCGCCTTCTCCAACTTATCCAATTTTTCTCTTAATTCTTTTCTATCCTCTTCTCTAATTTTCTCACTTCTCTTAATATCCTCCTCTCTAATTTTCTCGCTTTTCTTAATATCCTCCTCTCTAATTTTCTCGCTTTTCTTAATATCCTCCTCTCTAATTTTCTCGCTTCTCTTTATATCCTCCTCTCTAATTCTCTCGCTTCTCTTAATATCTTCTTCCCTATTTTTCTTATTATCTTCGTTCATTTGATTTAACATTTGTACAATCGATCCCAAATCTACTACTGTTGTCGACATTTCCATTTTCGAAGTCTCTCCTTGAATTTCCACCTTATCACCTCTATCCTGTGTTTCCCCTGTCTGTTCAATACCTTCCTGAACTTGTAATGTAAGTTCTCCTCCCTCTGGTACATTCACATCCTGACCTACTTCCTCTTCACTGTCACTAGATGATTCAGATCTATTTAATCCAAAGTTACTCTTAGATCTGGTATTCATTTTGAATAATTAAAGTACACAATTTCTTATACCTTAATATGTTTTAAGCTGAATTAATTACCTTTGTAAAATGTATACTAATGTTACCTCTATTAAAACAGTAAATAAAATATTTAAAGTATGTTGTTGCGAGTCTTATTTTTATTTCCACACGTTGAATACGTCTTAAACATGAGCTAAGGAGGGTAATATAAATTACAAACACCTAATCAAAATTAATAAGATAATCAAAATACTATTTGCGAGTCTTATTTCAATCGCTCCACGTTGGGCACGCCATAAAATGCACTAGTGGAGGGGATAATATACTTGCAACACATATAATAAATAATATACCCTAATGTACTCAAATCTTGTTATTTGTATTGCTAATAATATCTCCTCTCTTACCTAGTCATTCAAATTTACTCAATTAATCTCAGGTTATAATCTATGATAATGATAATGTACCACTCAGTATATAATATTTTAATATCTTTGCACCAAAATTAATGTACTCATATGCTATAATAGGTTTCTTTATTTCTTTTATCTATGCCCAAACACTACTCAGTTTTATTCTAAATCAATTTAATTAATTCTTTTTTTTATAATAATAATATTATTTAATGCATTTAGAAATAAATATTAATCTCCTAACTCTTTCAAATATTAATTACGATTCATCACTTCCTTATGGTATGACTTTCCTATAAATGTAACTAGTTTTTATTTTTAACCGCGCAGTACTAGCATTTCATTTACTTTTATAAAGATGTCGCTTAGGTATTTGCCGTTATACACTGCTACATAAAAATAACAATTTAAATGTTTCTAATAATCTTGTTATACTTATTCTTATAATGAAGAGAATATTGCTGCTAATAAATTATCCCTCTTATAGGATAACAATAGTACGGTATGTATACTTTTCCTCTCACTATAAACTTTATAATGCTATTTTATTTTTGTTTACTTGTAGGTCATTGACTTATCTGCTTCTATGTTCGTAATGAAAATGTCTAATACAATGTTACTATTTTACCAAATAAAAAGAAGAATTTCACCACAATACTAGTTTAATGACAACAAATATAAAAATCTTGATTCGAAAATATACATCCAAAATAGTTATACGACATGTACATAGATTGTTAACCTGTCTAATCGCACCTGTACGTTTATTGTTATATGAAGGATGTCAGCAAATGTTATTTATTCAAAAGGTATGTACAAAATTCAATTCAATGTATCTTTTTCAATTTAGCATGCATTATACGATGCAATTTAATTATCTATAAATAACCTTCGTCTATAAAATATTAAACAAGTTGAAGGTATGTTTTAGTACCAAGGTCATGTCAATTCATTTATATATGTGCATATTCTGTATCTTTTTATGAAAATAGAGATTTAATCTTTTAACAAAACGTATTTCTATACTTGTTTTATACTAGTCAACAATTCTAAATAATATTTATGACTTTTACTCGATATACAATTTAATAAATTCAAATTTTTCCTTATTTAAAAATTATACAACCTCTTGTTAATATTTTTCTTCTATCTCTGGTTTGTTTAAATTATGTTTTCCTTTTTTTCTCACAGGATCTTCCTGGACTCGTTCTGTGCAACTGGTAACTCTCTGGAAACCCTCCTAACACGACTTTTTGGTGTATCCTCGTTCTCCTTCAGGATCTGGAACTGCTTCGGTTATATCTTACAGGATGTATCTTGTTGTGTCCTCGAAAACTGCGGGATATCTTCTGGATTTAAATGCAGCTGTACTTCTATCTCGACTTAACACTGAACTAGACCTCTTCGGAAATATATATGGGTTACCGGATCCTCTAATTAATTTAACATTTACTGGAACGACATCAGGGATTCTAAATAGTTGGAACTTCTCGTTTTTATACAATAAACTGGACTTGGATAACTGGAATCCCTCTTTGAACTCACGTGCAACTGATGGATTCAATATTCCGCTCGGACTTGGTTAATATTTGGTAAGTAATCTTTAAATATTTATTTTCCTTATATAATATCTTCTTTATTCATACAGGATACCAATTAATTAAATTATAATGAAATTATTGAATAATTTTATGATTCTTTTATAATCTATTTTGATTCTACCATCAAATAAATATTTTCTATGCTGAAAAGAACACTTATAGCACCAACTTTCGCGGTTTTAGTGAATTTAAGATATACTTTTCGGAATAAAATCGTGATTTTCCGAAAAGTACACGCGCCTTTCTTGAAAAAATATTTCTCAATTCCGTTGTTTTTTTTTCGTCACCAAGACAATATTTCCGTTTTCTAATTTCATCCAATTAAATTCCTTTTCTCACAATTCTTGTTCAAAATGGTATTATAAAACTTTATTAATACGTTTCAGTGCTTTTCAAACTTTAGTAAACCTTCTCTATTAAATCTCTATTAATTTATAATAATGAATTACTAAGACTTTGTACTTCAAAAAAATATTGCTAATCAAAATTTTCTGTAAATGTCAATTTTGACAGATCCGCTTATTCAAACTTTACCCGCGCAATTATTTACCAAGTTGTTTCCTTCATACTTCAACAATCAACATTAAATTATTTTACTTTACATTATTGTTAATTAGACAAGTTTTACAAGATTTCAAACTACATTTTTACATAAATTATAATATTTAAATCTCCATTTTCAGATACCAATGAAAATTACTGCCACCAAGAACCTGGTCCACTACAACTCCTTCAAGTACTGTTTTCATAATTGACTGCACACATCTTTATTGTAATAAATAACATTTTAAGTATACACAACTGTTCTTTTTTAGTTTAAATATTTTAATTTAACAGTCACAAAGAAAAATTAGTAAAATTAAATAATCCTTCCAACTTGTTCAAAAATATACAGTGCCAAACATCAATATTGTTACTCAGCACAATATATATATATATATCAAAAATGACGTTTTTCGCGGTTATGTGATGACAAATTGATATTTTGGGTTATTTGCCGCGTTAATTCAAATCAAGTATGCATATACGAAATAATTCGTATATGCATAAGTGATATGAAATGTAATGCATATCTACACCACCAATTGCTGACATTGCAAATATCAACGTGCAGACAGCTGTTTCGATCTAACCTGGATCTCGTCAGTACACGAAGGTGATATTTGCAATGTCAGACAAAGTTGGATTTCCTGCCTATATACTTGATTGGGTACCAAATGCCTATGAGAAGACTCCCAGCGGCATCTGTGATCCAATAGCAAGAACGCAAGGAAATGTTAACCCTTAGTAGAACATCTACTTTATCGGGCAACTATAGATATGCATTATGTAGGTGACTTTACCTACTTAATAAACTACCTCCCCAGAAAGGTAATGTCAAAAATGACGTTTTTCGCGGTTATGTGATGACAAATTGATATTTTGGGTTATTTGCCGCGTTAATTCAAATCAAGTATGCATATACGAAATAATTCGTATATGCATAAGTGATATGAAATGTAATGCATATCTACACCACCAATTGCTGACATTGCAAATATCAACGTGCAGACAGCTGTTTCGATCTAACCTGGATCTCGTCAGTACACGAAGGTGATATTTGCAATGTCAGACAAAGTTGGATTTCCTGCCTATATACTTGATTGGGTACCAAATGCCTATGAGAAGACTCCCAGCGGCATCTGTGATCCAATAGCAAGAACGCAAGGAAATGTTAACCCTTAGTAGAACATCTACTTTATCGGGCAACTATAGATATGCATTATGTAGGTGACTTTACCTACTTAATAAACTACCTCCCCAGAAAGGTAATGTCAAAAATGACGTTTTTTGGTACCCAATCAAGTATATAGGCAGGAAATCCAACTTTGTCTGACATTGCAAATATCACCTTCGTGTACTGACGAGATCCAGGTTAGATCGAAACAGCTGTCTGCACGTTGATATTTGCAATGTCAGCAATTGGTGGTGTAGATATGCATTACATTTCATATCACTTATGCATATACGAATTATTTCGTATATGCATACTTGATTTGAATTAACGCGGCAAATAACCCAAAATATCAATTTGTCATCACATAACCGCGAAAAACGTCATTTTTGACATTACCTTTCTGGGGAGGTAGTTTATTAAGTAGGTAAAGTCACCTACATAATGCATATCTATAGTTGCCCGATAAAGTAGATGTTCTACTAAGGGTTAACATTTCCTTGCGTTCTTGCTATTGGATCACAGATGCCGCTGGGAGTCTTCTCATAGGCATTTGGTACCCAATCAAGTATATAGGCAGGAAATCCAACTTTGTCTGACATTGCAAATATCACCTTCGTGTACTGACGAGATCCAGGTTAGATCGAAACAGCTGTCTGCACGTTGATATTTGCAATGTCAGCAATTGGTGGTGTAGATATGCATTACATTTCATATCACTTATGCATATACGAATTATTTCGTATATGCATACTTGATTTGAATTAACGCGGCAAATAACCCAAAATATCAATTTGTCATATATATATATATATATATATATATATATATATAACATCTCGTAACACATTGCGCATGAAAATGGGGCAAAGGGGAAGGAAGAACGATAAAAAGGGAAAAATTAAAAATAATATCAATTTAAAAATATGTTTTCTTACTGGCTCCCATATAATATAAAAAATTCATACCAAACGTGTGCTAATAATGGTAATAATAATTTCAATTATTGTAATCGTTTTTCAGTTAGTTTTCTAATAAATATTGACGAAAATTTGAAATAGCTATTGACAAACACCTATTGCTTCGCAAATTGTATTAGTGCCAAAATGGAAAAAAGTAAATCAAATATGTACCAAATTACAAAGAAAAATTAGTTTAGTGAATATTTCATTTTTAACCAGTGTTATTTGGATATATTCTATATTGCTTTTATAAGCGTACGACGTACGTACGTATATCAATTTATTGTAACATTTGAGTATACTGTTCAACAACGTTATAGTTTTTTTTATTATATCTTAACGTTTAAAGTGTCATTTTAATAAAAATTAACAAAGCATTCCCTTTTGGGTTTATTATTCCATTACTTGATGGCGTTACTCTAGGATCTATATATTGAGGTTAGCAGAATCAATTTTATCAATGTAAATCGAAGTTTTGCGACGGCCATGTTTTAACAAATTTGGTAGCGCCTATATGACGTCCTCTTACGCACAGTGACATTGGCAGTTAACTGTAATTAAACCAAAAACGTGATAAATCATCTATAAATATGAGAATAAATACCTCATGTGCAAGAATATGAACGTTAAATCTCAACTTGTATGCTCGTTTAAATGTGTTTCTTCGCTTAACTTTAGTTCCTAAAACCCCACTACAATATATAATATTTCATTTTCAAATAAAAATTGAAGTAGTAAAACGTCAATATACTGAAAATACTTGCGAACAATCCAAAACAATATACATACGTATATAATGCTGTAAAGGAAACGTTAGAAATCTTATTTTACCTCAATAAGATCGAACTTACATACTTGAATAGGAAAACATTTCATGAAGACGCTAATGCTAGGGAATATTACATCAAAACTACTGCAAACTACGTGCATTAGATTCTCCGAGAAGATTGAATTTTCGTTTGGCTTAGGCTGTTCGCAAACAACTTATCATTGCAGCTCGCAACTGTATACAAGTTTTCTCCTGAAGCCACGATTTCGACATATAACTTCTAAAGTCTTGAGTACATCTAGCAGTGGAAGGTGTAATATACGACGAAAACGGATAATACGTTAAGCTGTTCAATTTCAAATGATATTTGCCTCATATGTTCAATGCAACATGTACAGTTGGATAATACTAGAATGCTTTAATGTTTCGGTAGCAGGAGGCACTACGTAAGAGTTATGTCATCTGGGTTATATCTCAGATCAATAACACTGTCCAACAAAGATTTTTTTTATTTTATTACGTTTCCCGTTTGGCACTGTTATATGCTGAATCAAAATTTTGAGACATTTTGTATAATATTGATCTATCTTTAATCTTTAAAAGGCCGCGCCGAAGTTATATAGTTTTTCATAAAAATACGGAGCTTCGAAAATGTTACAAACGCGTGATTTCGCTAAATATTCTAATAATATTGTTAAATATTAAGGGACCAGACATCTCCTTGACAATATATATATATATATATATATATATATATATATATATATATAAACAAATACTGTAAAATTGGATAGTTAAACAAATTAAAATGGTAAGGAAAAAGAAAAACGCCGGGGAAGTTGCGCAAAGGGTAAATGTCTGGAATGATTATATTAATTTTGTTTAGGTTAATGAGAAAAGGAAGGGCGGGAAATAATTATTATTGTGTTGATTATTAAGTATTTGTGCTGTAAAATATTTTTAAAAAATGATTTATAAATTATGAGAAAAGATATTAACACCAAAGTGTTGATGTATATAGAAAAATTTAATAATAATAAAAACGGAATATCTTAAGTTGTATAACCATAAATATGTATTGTTTTGCCACCTGATTTGAATTTAGTTTGCATATGCAAAAAACAAAATGATCATTTTTAATCCACTCTTAATTGGTGTCTGCAAATTTTATAATTTTTTCGGTAAAACCTGAAATAGAGAAAATGAATATAATAGTGCAAAAAAAGTGTGTGTGACGCCTGAAAACTAATATTAATTAAATTGTGCTCTAAAATTTTAGCCAGTGAATGAATTAGCCTGCTTCTTACTGCAAGTATATTATAAAGGGCAGCAATACTTCATCAATTATACCATGTCGAGTTCAGAAGTTAAGTGATGAATTTTAATTTGAATAATAGATGACAATAAGTTGATAGAATCACCTGTATTCCGATTATATCCAACTCAGCACTAAAGCAAGACATCGACCAAATTTTTCAATTTTTCAATAACCCAAGTACGGAGTGTTTGCTCGAATGGTTGTACCTCCGCTTGCATATTTCTAGCTTAAATTACGCAAAAATCCGCCTTTGGATAGATCGTTCATGTGTGTTAATGAGGAAAAGTTTTCTCGGGTGCATTAATTAAGCTATTCGTCCAACTCAAAAATGTATATTTTTCTTTTGTATTTGTGATAACCATTTTCTTGGTGTAGCCAAATTGTACTTGAAAATAACGTACAAGGTAACTTATGTCAGAAGTAATGAACGATTAATTCAAAGACAAAACAAATGCAAGAACAGGAATAATAATTAAAAGGGGAAAATAATAAACGCTTTGATATGAAGAATGGATCAGGAAAAAAAAAGAATTTGGAATATGATTCATCAAAATGATGAAAAATAAAGACTCATAGACGTATAGAGAAACAAGAATGGCATGTACAAATGCATAAATGACTAAAAATTTAACAATGAGTTAACGAAGTAATGAAAGAAATTATACAATTTGATGAAGAAGCAGACAAATCACAAACAAAAAGAAACGAATATCGAAAAGAACTCTGGAATAAACTACTAAATCTAACTGAAACAAGCAGAGACAGAAACATGGGTGATAAATATAAAGCATCGTTGGTTGATTAAGAGGAAAACTATTGCACAACACACGAAGAATTTCAGGAAGTCGTAAAATAATTAAAATGAAACAAGGCGCCTGACCCAGATGGAATTAACAATGAATTAGTTAATAAATACTGAGGAAAAAAATTATATTCCAGATTATTCCAGCTAACCATCCAAGTATAGAAATACACATAAATAATAGTTATTTATGTATCAAGGGAGTTATAAGGGCGCTAATTGCCGCGGGCAACGGGGCTACTATATAGTTAGTTGCCCAAGGTTATTGTCACCTGAGAACTCTCGTTATAAATAAATAATTTTACTTCTTACTGATTTGAAAGCAATATATGATCAAATTCTGTCTTCCTAAAATTTTATCCTAAATTAAGCTAACTCAGTTAACTGGGTACGGTCGCCATGGTTGTAATTGTTTGGTGAAAATACAATTTTGATCATTTTATCAAAATGAGTGACACCACAGACAAAAATACTGGTATTTCGCAAGATTTAGTAGCAAGAGCCGAAAAAGCTCGTGCTACGTTACTACCAACGAAGTCCCAAGATTATTATACAAATGAATATACCAAATTTCATGAGTGGCTAAAGGTGAACCAACCAGGAAGCACAAATATAGATGAAACCATATTATTGGCATATTTTCAAGATATGGTACGTTTCTATCATTTCAAATTATGTTATTATTAATTTTCGTAAAATCCGAATAGCTTACGGACTAAGTGGTCAATGATAAAAACTATGCTGACAATATACAATAACGTAGATGTTACAAAAGCTTATGAATTGGAGGCGTTTCTTAAGAGAAAAAGTAAAGGTTACGTGCCTAAGAAATCACAAGTTTTATCTCGGGATAACATGTCAAATTTCTGAAGGAAGCTCCTAATGAAGTTCATTTACTAAATAACAGGTTGTTTTAATTATGGGGTATTTCGGAGGATGTCGAAGCCAGAGCTGCTGAATATAAAGGTTGGAGACATTGATGATAGGGACTCCGTTATGGGTGTTAATATCCCAACTAGTAAAACGGATATTCGAAGACAGTTTACAATTGTGGAAGAAAATGAGTTTTCTGCATTGCCTCTGGTCAGAAAATATATGTCGTTGCGACCGCCAGGCATTGAAAGATTCTTTCTAACATATCGCGAGAAGCGCTGCACAGTGCAGTCAATGGGAAAAAATATGTTTGGAAAAGTTCCGAGCAAAATTGCAAATTTTGGGTTTACCAAATCCAAATTCCTATACGGAGTACTGCTTACGTCGAAGTTCTGCGACTGCTTTAGCAAATGCGGGTACAAATATGACAACGTTGAAAAGACACGGCGGATGGCGGAGCAGTACTGTTGCAGAATCATATTTGACAGATAGCATTGAGATAAAGAATAAAACTGCACGATTGTTAGTTGGTGTGCAAGATGAGTCCAGAGTGTCAGATACAACAGCAACATCAGTTTCATGTACAGTTTCTAGTTGCAATTCAATAGAAAAATCAGGCTACAATTTCAGTGGAAACTATACGAACTGCAAGTTTTTCTTTTACAATCAAGAAGAGCCTGAATAGAACATTGAAAATTTTGCAAATAAAGACACAATTAGACACTTATTATCTATAGCTATTATTAATTAATTTCTTTTAGTTACAATATTTTGATTTATGTGATATTATGTATTTATGTTATTTCATTTTATGTTTTTCTAAATCAATTATTAATAAATGTTTCCATTTTACAGCTTTTATAAATAAATAAATCAATGAATCAACATGTCAAAATTAATATCCCAAGGGAAGAAGAAAAATTCCCAAGGGAATTATGAATGTCATAATGGTCACGGTAACTACGGTATTATTGACATATAATGGATCAGTAAGAAATAAAACAATAAAAAGGGGTTTTCGTAGCACCAGTTTTGCAAAAGGGGAACCAATGGAAGTACAACAATTCCAGAGCAGTCATGCTATAAAACACAATATAGCTATCAGACAAGAAGATGCTTTATCAGTAACATTGTTTAATAAAGCTCTGGAGGATATAATCCAGAAATAGACATAAATCGGAACATAATAGCATATGCGGACGAAATAGCCAGAGATTAACTAAATATACAAAAAGTAATCTGAAAAATAATCCAGAACGCAACAGAATAGACAACTGTCAAGCTGGAAGTAAAATGCACCAGAGATACACAAGAATACGAACGAACAAGTACGTTGGATTCAAAACTAAATATTGATGTGATATTATGCATTGTATCAAGAACTAAAATAAAGCATATTATTATTATTATTATTATTATTATTATTATTATTATTATTATTATTATTATTATTATATAAAACCATTATAAAACCGGTGATAATTTACGCAGCAGAAACAATAGCATAACCAACAAAGTCAAAAAAAACTAATGATAATATAGAAAGAAAAATGAAAAAGTCAATCTAAGGAATGAGGAAAAAACGAGGTGCTTACAGCAACTTAATGAACCTTGAAATTATGGAACAACTAAAAGAGAAAGATATAACAAAGTATAAAGTCTCAAATCATAAGATAATATGAAAGACAACTACACAAGCTATAACTAAAAAGAAACCAATAGTAGAAGGCCGAAAGAAAATCATGTCAAATCCGAAATAAACAACCTTGAATATCAGGATGGAAGGAAAAAGTTACTGATAAGAGAGAATTGAGACAAATAGCTGTCAAGTTCAGAACACACAGGAAAATGAAGAGAGAAAAAAGAAGAATAGTGGGGTGATTACTCATAAGAAGACGACTATATGCATCTATAAATGTGGCTCCTATCATTCGAGGATGTAGAGCCTTATATATACATACGAGGGATGTTCTCTTTCAACTGAGCCTATCTAGTAGGCGATGTGTATGACAATTTCAATCAATTGTTTAAAAGTTTAGTTTTTGTGACAGTTGTCAAATATACCTAATTGCTTGTAAGTTAGATTAGTTTAAAGTACTCCTTACGCCAATAAATCATGGAACTGAACAAGGAATATTATCGAGCGGTGATTTTTTACAATTTCAAGCGTAGCTTAAGCCGTAAAAAATGTTTCGAGAAAATCAATCTAGTGTTTGGTGGCAAGTCGTGTTGCTTCGTTAGGGTAAAGCGGTGGTACAATGAATTTCAACGTCAGAAGCATTCAAGCAAATTTAAGGATTGGTGTGAAGCAACTAACATTATTTTACACAAACATTTGAAGCTCTGTAAGGTTTGTTCTCAGTGGATTCTCCACAACTTGAGTTCAATCCAAAAAGAGGACCGTGTTAGATGGTGCAGATCTACACTAGATTGCTTTAACCGTGGATCGTCTCATTTGGTGTAGTACATCATCACAAGTGATGAAACCTGCGTATATTGCTATGATCCCGAAAAAAAGCAGCAATCTACAGTTTTGGTCTTTGAGAATGAGTCGGCTCCAACAAAAGTAGTTCGCGAAAAAGTCGAAACAATAAGATGGTCGCCACATTTTTTGGATTTACTGGGCATGTTTCCACTATAGCATTGGAGGGTAGACGTACTGTTAATTCACAATGGTACACTATACTTTGTTTGCTCAGATTCTCCAAAATGTTCGCAAAAAATGTCCAAGAGGAAGGATCATCTTCATCAAAATAACGCTCGGGCCCACACAGCCGTTCGAACAACTGAGTATCTGAATGCCCGAAAAAGAAATAATGAGTCATTCACCGCATAGTTCAGACCTAGCTAAAAGATAAATTACAGGGTTTACGTTTTACATCGGTCTAAGAAGCGGTTGATGCCCCAAGCAACACACTTACGTATAATATACGTATGATAAACGTTACCACGGTTGAAAATTGGTTTTGGCCTACAATATAGACGTATTTATTAAACGAAAATTCTATGAAGTGTTTATTAGTCGTCTAATAAACGATTATAGTATTACAAGATTCATATTTGCTCCGTTGCAATACGTATCACAGTTGTCTTTATGAAACGGTTATTAGCCGTCAATGGATAGCGCTTATTATACGAATATTTTTTAATATATTTACTCACTTCTAAATTAAACGCTTTATCTACGTAAAGTGTAAACATATTGTTTTAGATATTTAAAGACGTATATAAAACTATAAGGTTTTGCTCATCTTAATACGTACATATCGAGTATTTCTTAACACTATATAAAATACGTATATTTTATGTTAAGTTTTGAATAATATATATTTTTAGTCATTGCTGAAGAAGCAACTGTGTGGTGAAACAATTGTTCAATTTCTAGTTATTAAAGTGTAGTTCAACAAGTCTGTTTTGTTTTATTTACGTTTGTAATATACAGGGTCGGGCAAAAAGAGCGGAACACCGAATTTATGGCTTAACTAGCACTTTTTCGAAAATTTAACCTAAATTAAAGTTTTTGTATACTTTATGTATTATTTATTGGTGTTTGCAGATTTTCCGTTTTTGTCACATTTTTGGAGATATGATGTCACCGGATAGTATTTTAAATGAATCACCCTGTATTTATATTTTTTTTTGAGTAGATATTTTTTTCCTGAATTCACTAATACCAGGTTTAGTGGGTCTCTGACTTATGGTTTCATAAGAAAAAAATAAAATGTAATGGCACCTAAATATTTATTTAATAAAAAACGAACGACAATAACTAAAGATTCTAAAAAAAGTTAATGCTGCATTAAAAGTTCATGTCACCTTTAAGCGAGAAATGAATTTCATAATCATTTGTTAAAGTTAATGGACGTTAATGAATAGAATCTTTAGTTATTGTCGTTCGTTTTTTATTAAATAAATATTTAGGTGCCATTACATTTTATTTTTTTCTTATGAAAATTTTCGAAAAAGTGCTAGTTAAGCCATAAATTCGGTGTTCCGCTCTTTTTGCCCGACCCTGTATATCCGTCTCTACATAAACCGCTTTACTTCCGTAAATACTACATATTATTTTTAGGATATTAAAAACATATATAAATGTGTGTTTTTAATTCAAAATAATTATTAAACGATAATATAATTATTATTATTTGGTTACATCTACTTAGTTGCTAGAAATATCTTCTGCTGTTGTGCTATGCGGTGCACGCGCGCGGGTGCATGGCGACAACGATACGGTACCTATACATAGGTTGTAGGTACACAGTTTCCTATTTATTTATATTGTTTTTTCCTTACCAGTAATTAGCAAAATAATAACGTAGAGCTAATTACTTTTTAATGAACCTCATATTTTTAATTTCTGCCGCCCGATATTGCAATATTATATTACCGCCGTGATGAAGTTGTGACAAAAAACTACATTACAATATTACGTATAAAATGCATCTAATAATTGGTATTTGGTATTTGGTAGACGTCTGGTTATGCATCAGCCGTACAAAAAAAACCGAAATTCACGGTCAGTATATTTATTGTAACACATTTAAGTGAACGTAGCGTTATAACAGTATAGGTAAGTGTTCTTATTTACCATGTGCACTGGTTATATTGTATATTATTAATGTCCTGCCGCTATTTTATTGAACTATGCCATGATTGTTTTAATATTCCAAATCTTGCCAATTTTATTATCGACGTTAGTATACCTCATAAACCGATAAATTGTAGGGACTCTAATATAAAACGTCATGCTTATTTTCCAAAATAACGACTAATTTAGAATATTTATGAAATTCTGTCTGTTCGAAGCTTTAATAATTTATACCATGAGTTTTCACAATATTATTTTTCTTCTCATTACATTTTTGAACCAAAAAATAAAATGCGCTGGTAATTTGAAAACGTAAAATCTCTGTTTACAAAGTATATTAACGGTTTAACGATAACGGCTCATATTTTACATATCTAAAACATTAACAATTTTATTATTATGTTATTGTTGCAGATCTCTTTTTCAATCTATTTAATTATACTTATATAGTCGTGTCGTGTCATACATATCAGCTTTATTATGCCAAAAGCAGTTGTAAGCCGAAGACATTTACGTCAAGTTGGACAAAAATGTCAACAAACTTTACGAGATATCAGAGTTTCAGTAAATATAGGGTACTATTTTATCTGGATTGATTCTTGGTAATTATTTAGTTTATTATTTTTCTACAATGCTTATTGCTAATTATATTGTAATTAATAAAGCTCCTGTAAAACTGGAATTTGCGGGACGTGAACCAGCGGATGTGCAGGATTCAACAATTAAGAGTACCATACAAGATTGGCTGAAACAATAAGAAAAGTGCTTCTCATATTATCTAAAATTTTGTTCTTGTTTTCGTCAAAATAATATTACTACATATTTTTTTTAAATACGTGATGTGTTAATAAATATTATTAGTATGATTTCATATTACAAAAGACTTTAAACTTTAATTTACTTTTTTAAATGTTATATGCGTACCTATATTCTTCAACTACATATATGTTTGTTATGTCTGTACCTTCGCAGGACAAAATTGTTTTTATTTGTCAACAATATCAATGTAAGTATACTACGAGCTGTATAATGATGTTAATGTGCAGGCAGTGAAATTGAACAAAATGTGAACTAGTCTAAAATAACGTATAATAAGCAAATAATTTATTCATATATAAAATATTTACGATATCCTAGAATAAAACGTACATCATATACATATAACAACCGAATTATATATACATATAGAAAATATCGACGAAATCCTTAAATAAAACGTATATCATTTACGAATATTTTAATGTTGATTGTAACGTATAAAAAAGGACTAATTTATCCGAATAAATATAAACTCTCTGATACGAATAAAAACAGAATACATATTAATATGAAATAGACGTCGAATCGCTGGACATTTCTTCGAAGGATTTACGTATTTCATCGTTGAACATAAAACGTAGAGTTTTGCAATTATATAAACGTTGAATATTCGTAAGTGTGTTGCTTGGGGCCTTTAAAAATTAAATTAACGAACTACAACCGGAAGATTAGAGAAAATGCTTTCAAAATTGGTTTTGACGGGTGCAAAAATGCATGGACTGTGGATGAGAATACTTTGAAAAAATATAAATGATGTTTTTCGTAAATAAATTGTGTTTTACTTTACCAGGCTCAGCGGAAAGAGAACAGCCCTCGTATATAATTTAACCAAGGCAATTTCAACAAGAATATATGTCTTCTAAATCACCGAGAGGGGGCGTGATTCGTACCGAGAATTGAAAATATCATATGACGTACGTCTAAGTATACAACGAACCATAACTTCGGCTTACTTTAAGGAATTTTAATGTTCCTAGGCTCATCAGAAAGAAAATTTTACAGGGAATTGAAGTGTCTGTTGTGAAGTATTGTGTGGTTTCACAAAAGAACTGTTTAAAATTTATACACATTATTTTCTATTATTATAACTATTTTCTTGAAATTCTAAAGGTATGATATATATTTAATATCATAATATTAAAACATATAAATAACCAAAGAGAATGGTGAAAAACGGAAGTTTCGCATTGATTTTCCAATTTGAGGAAATAATAGGCCAATAATCATTATATTCCCTATATATTTACCTTCTCATTTATTTTGACTAAATATACATACATATTCATTAGTTTCCATTTCGAAAACTGCCATAAACAAATGAATCTGCATCCAGGAAATATAAATAACACCGTTTACATTAGAACCACCAGCATTATCACTATTGTGACCGAAAAACAATTACGTTTTCAATTTCGCAGAATCTATTTTGCGTTATCTGACCGTTTTGGCGTATAATAATAGGACTTTCAGTTATAATTTCCATCAGCACAAATAACCAATAGTACAGCACTAATGTTGATAATCGAAAAGTGATGAACCGATTTATTTTTGGATAATGCATTGCAAAGCGCACCATATAAATAGTGTGCTTTTATTTATCAAGATACAATGAGTACATAGATTTAATTCATTCAATATAATTACTGAATTACTGAATAATTTAAATAATAAATAATGTATCTAATGTGTAATATCAATGCGTATTTCTTGCTAATGTTCAATATGGTATTTCATTAACCTAATTTCGATAGAACGCCCGAAAATATCTCGATTATGTTAATGCGAAGTTGATATACAACCGGTCGAAGTAATTTGGATTACGGCATTTCTGTATGGGGTTGCGGTTTATTTGTTCGCCTGGCGAATTGCCAGTAATTTTCTCTTGCCATTAGAAATTCTAAAATTCCTAGTATGAATGTATGTTAGTGTGAATGCTTACATGTACGTATGGAGTTCTGAACTGTTAAGGTAGATTTGGCTCATTGTCATGGAGTGACAATATTTAATGTTTTGTAAGTAAGCAATCTAGTGTTGCACCTGACGTAATTAATATTTTATTGTAACTAATATTATTTCTCGGTCACGAAAATTAAATGCAATTCATTAGTCATCTTATTAATTGCGAAAATACTATATGTATACCTTGTTTCATAATAAAAAAGAGTGATTTAAATTTCGCGCCAAATTGGTACATATTTTTAAGAGATGTAATCGGTTCTTAACTGGGAAACGTGTTATCTAACATATTTGGTTTGGATTATTATATTTAACTTCTTCTTCTTCTTCTTCTTCTTTCATTATTCAAAATGCCTGGTTTTTAAAGGGACCTATAACAGTCGTCAGAATTTTGATTTTCAAGAAAAGGGGGCTAGGAAAAAAAACTCGTTTTTTTCTCAATTATATCAGCAAATTTTGTCTTTTTTATTGAAATACTTTGGAACAATTTAGGAAAAACCTAGAACAACCCTAGATTTTTCTTGTTACGTTTGATATGCTTAAATATAACATATAAAGCATATGTAGTAATATGGTCAGTGTTGCATTAACACTAATTTGGAATTAATGAGTTTTACTTTTCTATGTTAAAGTTGCTCGGCTCATTTTTGGTATGCATTCATACATAGTTGTCTTTGCCATGTTTTATCAAGTGTTGTAAGTTCGTTTTCTAAATAGAAACTGTGCATCTTCTGTCGTGCAGTATTTTTGATAAACCCATCAAATTCGCAAAGTTTTGAATGTTTTTACACTTGTTCTTTAGATACCTTAATTTGCCTGTTTATATTGTTTAATTATCCGATATACAATTGATATTGACAACCCTAAAACACATGTTTATAATATATTGCTTTTACTAATACCTATATATTACTTAGTGTATTGGAGGTTTTAATAGCATTTTTCTTGTACCCGCTTTTGGAATTTCTAGCGTTAACAAAACAATTAAAACGTTAGGTTTTTAATGATGTATTAAATATTCCAGCCGCTAACGCTGGATGGTATACAAGACTAACGCTTTGGTGGGTCCTGGCAAACCACTCATGTCCGTGTTGTACTTAAAAGTACAGATTTTATTTAATAACACAGTTAAATATGCAGCACGCCTTTAATATCTATGCAGAAAAGTACAATATGAAGATCTCTACAACAGAGACAAAACAGACTTCGTTTTCGCAAAAATTAAAATTTGGTTATTCCAGGTTCTTCTAGGTTTGTTCTAAACATTTTTATATTACATTAAAACCGTATCTGTTGCATATACCTATTTCAAAAGATGCTGGGAAACCCGAAAAGCAAGAGAAGTTAACCCCCTATTTTCGAAAATAAATTCTGACGGTTCTGTCAATTTGGTATTGTTAACAAATACGACTGTTATTTGGCGCCTATACCCTCTTAAATTTATCTAAATATATAGTATTTTATCCTAATAAAGTAGTAGTACGCTTTTCAAAAGGTTTACTGAAACAACTAGAAAAAATACTATGTTAGTTTAATACGTTTACGTTAAGGGGGCTCCAAAAAAATAACCATAATCGGTAGAAATAGGGAAAAGTTTTCATATTCACAGAAGTGAAAACCAGCAAAAAAGACTAAAAGTTGTTAGCCTTATTCATAAAATAAAGTAACTAAGGGGCTAACACAAGGCCTTTCCTATTTGATTGTTTTTACTTATCTCAACCGTTGATGACTTTTTCTTTGAAATACTTTGGAACCCACAGAATTTCGATATTAAATAAAAGGGGACTGGGAAGATATAGTTTTTTCCTATTATCTCATTCCTATTTGATTTTTTGTATTGGAATACTTCATCAGCACTAGGTAACTAGATTGTTTAGAAATAAATGAACATTAGATTTTTAAGAAAACATATATATTTATTGCTTATATTAGATGTTTATTATATCACAAAAAAAATATGGTTATAGAACTACATCATACGAAATCGTCCTTCTACACACTAACTTTTGCAAGTCATTCCGCCTATTATGATTTCGTTTTTCCCAATTATCTCGGCCGATTAATTTTTTTCCTTTAATATACTTTAGAACAATTACAAAAGAAACTAGAACAACCAAGAACAGCCGTGAGACCTTCGATTTCCGAAAAACTTTACACTATCAAAAGTGAACTAATAAAAAAATTTTTAGATGGAGAAGAAAACATCTCAGAAAGACAAAACACTACAGAAATGATGGCCGTCCAATATTTTACTTAGATAAAACATGGTAAAATGAAGAACTCACAAAAAAAAAGTTTGCATTAACTATATATAGGGTTACCGCTATATAGGTACTAGGCTATACAAATCTGAAGATACTTATAAATGTCTTACTGGATATCAAAAAAGAAATTTATTTGTAACTCATTAGAAATTTCTAAATTTTAGGGCCAAAATGTTGTTAAAGTCGGTCTATAACATTGTTTGTCCTATACGTATTTACGTAAATACCACTAGTAATTCCAGTTTAAAAAATAAATGGCAGTTGAAAAGATTTTCTATGGCGATATTTTTTTGTGTGAATAGCACGCCTTTATGTGGAAAAGGTCGACTACCTCGGTGTATTACCATGTTCGTTTTTTTCGTTAAATAGAAGTATATTATTTTGAAACTTAAATTTCTCTACATGAAAATTATTATGTTTGTATATTAACTGTGACAGGCTCGAACTCGAGGAAAGAAAAATCAATTTCTCGTCACTGCGTGTACATGAACTGCGATTTTTTTGGTACGGGCACTACTCATATTTTTCTTTCGTCCCATTTTTTTAATGACGCTATTTAAAACTAATCCTGTATAATAAGCGTACGGCAAGCTTTTGTTGGAGACTTATTGACAGGATTAAAAAGCGCTACTGAATGGCAGGCTGTTAATAATACGAATTAGGAGGATTTTGTGGAGGATGAACTACTGCCTTTAGAGCGTAGGAAAGCGTAGAAAGACTACATTTTTGAAAACTGGTTTAAACAAATATTGCGTAAGTTGCCAGATAATGCTATAGTAGCAATCGTCAATGAATCTTATCATTTATGCGGAATGAAACGGCCACCTGATTTCATCACGGAGAAAACCTACTACCCAAGATTGGTTACATTCTAAAAATATTGAGTTTAATACAGAAATGGTACGTGCTGAATTATTGCATCTAGTACATCTTCATAAAGAAAAACATACTACATACATAATATTCTATCAATGCGAGCAGTTCGATTGAAATGATTTGGGCCTAAATAAATGGTAAAGTTAAATTACAAATATAAATAATTGGATGAATTAATGCAACAGATAAATCTCAATCCGTTCAACTTTGATGATTTAATGATTGCTGCTCTAGCAATTTGTCCTTTCTACTATTTTTACTATATTACTATTAGTTTTTAGTTTGGAACCCCTACACATTCGTGATCTGTTATTACTTGTTTAAGTGTTGTTTACATAGCATCGCGTGTTAAATTTCTTTCTTTCCAAATTGCTGCTTGCGATAAGCCTTCTGAGTACTGCCCAATAGTTTACGCTCAATCAAGTATACTGATTTGTGAAGCTTTCCGAATGGTATTGCACACACGGATTGATAATGAAACACAACTTGCACAGAAGAGCCTTAAAACATTGTTTATTAATGTTTACTAATTGACATACGCAATTTATTTATTAAAATTTTACATTTGTCTTTTAAAGTCATTCAATTAGTATCTCTTTTTAAAATAATTATTCCGGTCAATACTTCATGAACTACCTAGCTTTAAATTAAAAGAGCGGCACCCGAAATCTTTTAGACAAACACCAATCCTATCGATTACATGCATACATACATACTTCTAAAAGAAAATCTATTAAGAATATAACAGTTATGGGCAAGCGAAAATGGGCTTATTATAAAACATCAACAAAACAAAGAAGTAACCATTCAAATCGTATGAAAAATCAAAATACGAGGTAAGTAATTTTTAGTCTACAATTTTGTTTACATTATTTTGATATTTCTTAATTCCATTTAGTTTAAGTAAGTACATAATACCAATATGCGAGTAGATTTCAGAATTTAAATATTTGACGATTTATTTTATGTATATATTAAAATTTTCAACCCAGACAGAATCTGTGAATAAAACCGAAGCGCTGTTAGCGACACCGAATATCGTCCAGCTTCACCTACTCGCACCCCCTTGCGTCTACCCGTCCCGATAGTAATAATAGGTTGCATAAGTTTCTATTTGTTGGTAAACGCCCCTCTTAATACAATGCGTTCGTAAATGATTGAGATGACAACCATAGGCAACCAAATATACTGATTGGTATTTTCCAAAAAAAAATTCCTAAATATGAGTATACTCTGTAATATGTTTTTTTTTGGATTAAAAAGCGGGTAAACTACATAAAAAATTTATTAAAAATGAGATAGTAACACAAGTATAATAATTAGAATATTGACAATAAAAATTATAACATTCACATAAAATGTTGAAAGTGTTGTCCCACTTTTTCTATGCATATGTTGATTCTTCTTTTCATATTTTCGAACACTCTTTGTTGTTCTTCTACCGTAATTTGTTGGATTCCATGTCTAATTGCTTCTTGACCAAACAAATAAAAATCAAGCGGTGTAAGATCAGGGGATGTCGGACGCCATATGCCTTGACTAATGAGCCTATTATTATAAAATTCCTGAAGAAATGTTATTGTTTCTCTTACTGTATATGCTTGGTGCATTATCTTGTTGGAAGTAACCATTATTTAGTTCATCATTATGAAGTTGTGTTAAAAACTCTTGCATAATAGTGCGCCTGTGTATTTCTGCTGTAACAATTTCTTGAAAAAATATAGGTCCTATTATTCGTCTTTGAGAAATAGCAACCCACACTCCTAGTTTCTGTGGGTGTAACGGGGTTTCAATAAAATTATGGGGATTCTTAGCGGCCCAAATTCGCATGTTCTGTGAATTGATGTAAC
Source organism: Amphimallon solstitiale (assembly GCA_963170755.1). Classification (NCBI taxonomy): domain Eukaryota; kingdom Metazoa; phylum Arthropoda; class Insecta; order Coleoptera; family Scarabaeidae; genus Amphimallon; species Amphimallon solstitiale. The sequence continues at coordinate 26,401,885 of OY720675.1, read as the reverse complement.
CTGAATGATCAAACCACGCTTTGTCAGTCTAGGTTGTTATTATGTGCCAAATTTCCATTAAACCATTTGCAATATCTTATACGATTCGCATAATCAGGTGGCAATAATTGTTGCACAACACTTATTTTATATGGGTGGAAGTGAAGTTCCTTCGTAGCAACTTTATGGACAGTGACAAGCGACAGCCCTAAAATTATTACAATTACAATATCTAAACATATTACAGCAAATGCTTAATACCTGTTTCAGCTGATAGTTTTCTTAATGATTTTTTTGGACTAATCGTCATACGTTGCTCAATATCATCCATTACTGGTTGTGTTAATTCTGTTGGTCTTCCAGAAGTCTTCCCCTTACAAATGCAATTTTTTTCTTGAAATAGCTTAGTAATATTGCTTTTATAATTCACGAAATTATGACGATTAAAATCTATATCGGGAAACTGTTGTCTAAATTTATGAATACAAGACTTCATGTATTCCCAAGATCCATCTGCATTTTGAGTTCCACTGCGATAGTGGGCCATTAAAATGAAGGCATCTTCCTCAGAAGTGAACACCATTTTAAAACTGAAAAGTAAACGTATAATGTTGTTGAAACATGTTGTACATACACATTGCCTTATTATATTACCTTGTCGAATTACAATAAAATTATAGCTCTACAGGTTCTCAAATTACGCAATATAACAAGAACAAACAGGAATAACGAACAAAAAATCAAAATATAAGTTTAACAGAAAATGAATACAATAGACATAAACCAAAAGATAGGGCAATTTTTTTTACCAACTTAAATTTTAAATTTTGGGCGGTTAATTTGAATTTCATCTTAAGCATTTACGAACGCACCGTATATAATATTACGTTATTTTTGAACAGTGACGGACAAAAATTCATTACAACGTTACACAACTAATCGCTATAGCCATCAATAATAAATGTAAATTTTAGGATATCTAATACACCAGGAAGTAGTTTATTTGGGAAATTCAGCCTCTTATTCTTCTTTTAATGCTCTCGTAATTCTAAGAATTATTGAGTAAAGACCTTTCTTTAACTAATCCTATAATACTGAGAAATCATTCAATATCTGAACACCGTAAACTTTAGCGTATCACCGTATATATGCACTTGAACACCAATCCATTTGCAAATTCCAAAAACAAAACAAACAAGTACAAAGCAAAACGTAAGGTCGCTATTTTTAATGCACCCCGTGGACCCCTGCACCGAATCCTATTACCCCCATAGACCACACACCGCTCCCAGCGATATTATTGCCACCCGGTCAAACGGAGCCAGAGAGGACGAAGCGGGTGTAACGACGCGATATTCGCAATTAATTGTCCAGTGTTTGTAAATAAATGACCGTGTTATAATCGCTCGATTCGTATTATTCTCGACCTCTACGGCGTTACTACCAACAAATTGCCCACATTAATTCGTCCGTGTGTAGCGTTTTAGATTGTACGAGCGACCCGACACTGAGTCGAGTATGGCTAGCAGCAGAGACCGTCCGCGTTTTTGCCGTTTGCAATCGCCCACGCTCGTCGACTACGACCGGCTGAGGACCGCCTCCTAATAAATTACTAATTTGTTTGGATAGATCGCTTTTCGTACAGTGGCGAGTTCATAAATGTTAATGAAGACCGAAACAGGATACTCTACAATGAGAGGGGCAAAGTGTATTCCTTTCCTTGCTTTTTTCGTTGTATATTATCTCTTTCGCGTAAAACAATTATGTTAACCCTAGGTAAGTTTCATGGACTCACATTAACAATTGAAACTATGTTTTATCACAGTCACTTTAAACAATGGTATCTCCGTATTAGGTATCTTCACCTACACTTTTTTTTTATAAGGCCTCTGATATATCGACGGTTTAACCCCAAAACGACAAAAACGCCATTTACTAAATTTTGCCGGAAAAGGAAAACACCGATTAGTTTCATTGAAATTTTATGTATTTTAACGAACCAAATTTTTTGTTGTAGTAGTAGTTTAATAATCAAAGAGTGAGGACGTATTTTTATCGACTCTGCATATAGTGCAGTGTCGAAAAGAAAAATATTGTTATTTATTATTGAGGCATACATGAAATTGTCATTATGTAAATTATTAACGAAAATGCATCGATGAAGCAAATGGATAATTAATCATTTGTCAAGTGGGTTTGCCGAGTAGAATTCCGCAGAACAGAAAGAACGGTAAAGTGTTTTGTATGTGAAGAAGAGAGAGTAAATGTGCTGCAGTAAGTGACGAAACAGCTAAGAAGTTGAGTAACACGTATATAATTACATATTGGCGTGATCTCTTGCATATTATATATATATAATAGCATTAAGAATTAATTTAAGTATAAAAATATAAAAGAAACAGTAAAAATCAGATTCTATTGTATTTAAAAATTCTCAACATAAGAGTATACTAAGTTGCATACATTTAAGTATAGAAAACAGACATAAAAATGAATGAATATTTACAATTTAAATATTAAACAGGTACAAAATAAAAGACGAAATAAATCTAAGCTATATATATATATATTTCTTTTATAGAAAAGATAAACAGGATGTATGGTTTGTCTATAATGAAAAACAACCTAATTTTTTTAAATGCGTGAAAATTGCACTGAACATTATGAATAATGGACCGTTGTTTAAAAATAAAAAAACAATGAAAGCAAACAACCGAGAAAGGGTTATGTTTAAGGATGGAACGGTGAAAAGAATTAGTCATTTAAACGCAGTAAAATTGTATGAAGAAGATAAAATACGTTATGCACGGGAGAAAAATATAATTGAATAAATTATGTGAACTTGAAAACGTGCATAAGGTAATAGAAATTCAATAAAGGAAATTAAAATAAATCATACTTAAAGAATAAAATTTACCTTCACTTACAACTATAAATAGATAAAAAAGGATATAAAAAATATCTTGACATGACACAGTCAGCAGTAGTGTTTTTTATATAAAGACAGCTGAACAAAAATAAAATACATTCATGAATTCGTGTGTGTAGCACTATGTTTCATTGACTGTAGAGAGAGATTTGTACGGTTTTAAGACCTACAAAAAGAAAATATGATGTAAACTTCGTTTGTAGTTTCTTACAGATAAATATATCACCATTAGAAGAATCTTGGGTGTAAGCAAGCGATGAAAAAGCAGGCCAGATGGATCGTGGTAGTGCGAGTAATCTTGGAAGAAGAATACCTGTTATTTACAATATATTTCCAATTCTACCGAAAGCTGAAAATAAAAGAAAAATAAGAATTGTGTTAGTGAATGGAAAAAAGAAGTATGTGGCAAATAATGAAGAAGGTAACAAAGTCATAAACAAATATAAGGAAGAATTGTATTAATAAAAAATATACCTACTTTGGAAGATACCAAATAGTTTAAGTGAAAGACTTTTTAAATAAGCGAACAATTTCAATGTATTGACGTTTTAGTAACTGAACTGTCAAAAGCAATATATGTGCGTGTGTTAGTGTCAAGAAGGCAATTTGAAGGCAGAGATCTCACAGAAGACGCAGGGCGACAACCTAAATATTAGTTCCGAGGATGGCGTAGGGAGCGGTACACGTGTCTTCCCGGGTATATAAATTGAAAACAAGAATGAACAAGAATTAATTAGTTAGTTACTTGGAGAGAGATTAAATGCGACTTGAAAAGACATTAAATCGTAGGGTCAGATACACCACGATTATATTCGTTCATTATTTTTACTTTCTTATACGTAGTACCTATAAGGAAGTATTGTGATGATGAAAATTTTCGACCTCGAGATTTTTGCAGATGTCCACGTTTTGAGGTCCCCTGATACCAAAACAGTGGTTTTTAAAAAATGATAGCGGTCAAACCGCTATCGTGGTGTATTTACGTGTACAATCTCCCTCTTGAGATCTGATTAGTTTTTCAGTAAAATCGGTAGACCGGAAGTAGCAGTTTACTTCAGTGAAAAAATCGTATTTTGCCAATATTTCGTCAAATACTAAGTTTATACAAATTTATAAAGAATTCATGTGTACTTAAAATTAAAATTGAGAACAATTTTATTTAAAAAGTTTTTCGAAATTCCTACCGGAAGTAGGTCTTTTACTCTTATCGAAAATCGGTTTTTTGCGAATATTTCGCAAGTCAAGCTTTTTAGACAGGTACGTTACGTGTATAAAAGTATTTAAAACATAGTTTTCAATATCTTTTGTATAAAAAAGATTTCAATATTTGGACCGGAAGTAACACTTTTACTCTTACCGAATAGCGATTTTTGGCAAATATGTCGTAAATTATGCATTCTATATAAATTTATCATGAGTAGAAAAGTATTTAAAACTTGATTTGCAATATTTTTTGTATATATTCGGACCGGAGCACTTTTACTCTTAGCGAGGAGCAATTTTTTTATAATATCTTGCAAAGAATGCATTCTATAGAGATTTATTAAGAGAATAGAAGTACTTAGAATAGAATTTTGAATAATTTTTGTAAAAAAAATTCTTAAAATTCTATAATTCCTCATTTTTTTGTATTGGCATATTAATTTTATTTGTATTTAAATTTCATTCATAATAATAATAATTTTTCTTTTTTTTGTTAATAATTCTTGTATTTTAAAAATGGAGATGCCCATGGCAGAATTCGAAGAGTTTTTCAATGATACAAAGTAAGTTTTCGATACAAAGATTTATCAATGTTGCTATGCGGATATTGCAATATAACGTGCAAATGTATATTCAATATAACGTTGTACAGCAGGGATAATAGATATTGTCCTGTAGTAATATGCATTCATTAGTTTTTTTTTAACAACACAAATAGAATTATTAATGGTGTTGGGTGTTAAGAGGATATAACGTGCGAATGTATATTCTCTGACAATTTATTAAGCATAATTAATTTTCACAATAATTTTTGATTTCAAATAAAATTTAAAATAGATATTTCAAGAAGGGAAGTGTTTCTAGGTAGCGGACTTTGAGATGCTGGACGCAATGCGTGCAAATGATTGTTTCCAGTAATTAAATTCAAGCTTTTCTCCGAACATTGACCATTGCGAAGTTCTAAGTTTATCAGAGCATTACGTGCGAATATAATGTTTCTGATGGAATAGAATTAGCATAAAATATCAATAGAATACTAACATTAATTGAATTTTCTTTGTTTTGAAACAGGATAATATTTTATTTTTGATTAAGCATTAAAAATATATTCGTTCTATAAAGCATTACAACCGAGAACACGGTACAAATGTTTTCTTTTAATTATGTTTTCTTTTTATAAAATTTTGGTGTATATAGTATAGCGATGCTATCTATTATAAAAAAAATAATGTTGAATAAAATATACAATTATGTTTTATATGGTTTCTGATTTTTATTTAAAATCAGCTATAACCTTATCCCTATAAAAAAAAAACAAGGCATTTGACGAGAGAAGAGAAATTTAGATACACTGATAGAATTCACGTATACTTATAAAGTATGTGCTGTTAAGAAAATAAGTAAATATATATATATAAGATAATAAAAATTATCATTATTTTTATTAATTATGTTGCTGGAACAGCACACAGCATAATCTATTTGGCAATGCCTAACGTATGGCAATACTATAATTATTTTATACCAAATAATTATGTTGCCACAACAATATGTTTGCGATATTTGTCGTAAACTGAAAAAAATATTAATGATTGTCTCCGACCAATATCAGAACAAAATGTATTGATTCACAAAATTTTAGAGTCTATTTCGAATATCGAATGTAAGGCGGAAAAGAAGACATTATATAGCAATGTATTGAAAAGGTGGTATCGCTATTAACTGTAGTGGTAGTAATTCTAAAGAAAAATTAAGAGAAAAGTCATAAGTGAAATTGGAAATAAGTATGTAGTTTCTGAACCAAAATTAAGAAATCCGAAAATAATAATTACTGGTGTTAAAGCAGATGTTATTGATGAAAACAATGAAAAAATGTTAGACGCGATTATTAGGCAAAATGACTTAACATATTGCTGTAGCTGTTACACTGTTATAAAATGGTAAATTTCTTATTTGAAATGGAAATGTAACATTGCCCCACGTTGGGTACAGCCGTTAAAATATATACTGTGCATGCAACAATGCTGATGAATAATAAAAATTAAAATAGTCTATTTATAAAGTTATTCCTAACAGCATAAAAATTTTATTTATGTTCTTATGAGTTCTTACAGTGATTTGTTTCTTATATTCTGGTACAGTACAGTAGGTTCAGTATAATCCTTCATTGTATTTGTATATGTATGCATTACCTTTTCATCATTAGTTACATATTTCCGTTTAACATGTTTCAGTTTTATCCTTATTTTTCTTTTAGAAATCCCTCTATCCGGCAGTAACAAAAACACATTACATACCACAGGAATTTCCTTTGGCGAGCTCACACTTCTGATAACGGTGGTCCTCGTTACATCTTCCCTAATCTCGAAACAATGCTCTTTGTAACATGTCAATTTGTAAAGTGCTATAACAACATTAACATTGTATTTTTTCTATTACAGGTTTTTAAACCACACATGACCATTTCCATTGTCTTTGAAGTCCTTGAGTTATACATACAAGAACTAACAAATGTATTTATAATACATACTGTTATTATTTATACAAAATGTTCTTATTTACGATCTGATATTTCCCATTGGAAATATTTTTGATTTATATCCTTTTTTATATAACGTGAACGTATATAATATATTTAGTTTTATTATTACTATTTTTCTTATGAATTGGCAGCATTCTTCATGTTCAAATTCATATTTTATTTGTTCAATTTATTTATTTCAAGACTGCATAAAGCCCATTGATTTATTTTGTGTTTGTTTTATACTTAATGTGTATACTTATTTTAAATAAAATATACTAACAATTCATGTTTATTTTCATAAAGAAGTTTGTCTTTAAATATAGGCAACCCATTATACTTATATTTGCTTATCTTGAACGTATACCCTAAATTTTTAATAAACGATTTTTAGAATACAAGTAGTGTTCTTTTCAATAACTATACTAATTCTTAATACTATTATTTTTGATAAAGTGAAGATCACAGCAATATGTAGATAAGGACATCTCTGATAAAATTAAAATAGATAAAAATACTTAGACAAGAAAAGAAAAACTATGGAAATATTATATTGTCTGTTCAACCTGAGATGTATTCCAGCATCATAGACATGGCACAAACAAATGTAGGATGGAAAAAAAACTAATCACACAGCGTTTGATAGAATGTTAAGAATATTAGAATATTTGAACAATTAAGGCGTGATTATATTATAGAAAAAGTTTTAGTTTCTATGTAATATATTTGTATATTTTAATAGCAATTGCTAATAAAGCTTATTATTATTATTATTATTTTTTAATTATTTAAGAACTATTTTTGTGTTAAATTTTGAATATTAATGAAAATATGTCGCTTATGACGACATTCATAGATTTTATTTGTCGGTTATGTCTGTACGATAGTGCCATTTATGACATCACATTTTCAGATAGTTTTAGTGTTTATGGCCCCTTGTGTCATTTTGATCAAAACTTAACACGTTCGCTACCCCCATAAGAAAAAAAAACTTTCAAATTAGACTACCCGTTTTTTTTTTATAATGTGAAAGGAAATACTCAATTTAGACAGGTTTGGTACAAATTTGTCGATAAAAATTATTGTTTATGCTGTATTTACTTCCGGCTCATAAATGAGACGGTGGTCTATGGTAATAATTTATCAAACTAGACTGCTTGGCTCTTATTTGAGCCGAGTGAAATTACACGCAAATTGTCAAAGAGTAGTAAATAAATAAGATAGAATACCAATTTTAAGTTTTTATTGCAAAAGTAACAAAGTTATAAATTTCAAATTGTAAAAAAAGATCTATTCTGTAAAAAAAATATTAATTTTTTGGTATGTATAACATAGGAAACAAAAAAAAATTAATTGACAATAACAAATTATATATGATATTGAGCGAAACATTTGTCAGGACAGAGGCCAACTTCTTTTTTCTGCTCATCACGACATAAATTGCAAACAAACCACGTTTGTACACGTTTTTTATCTCGGCTCTGGCACATGCGGCACCGAATCCTCTTGGCTAATTTTTTAGGAAAGTGTTTTTCAGTGGACTTGCAAGAAGTGCTTAGCCTGACTCCTTTAGTAAGATACGTTACTATTTCATCTCTGAAATCTAAATAACTGATCTTCATGTTTGAGCTCTTCTTATAAATATATTTGCTGTTCCAAATACAAATGTCCAGAAGATGAAAAAATAATTTCAAATACCATCTTATGGTTTTGCGTGGTGTTGTGTAGTACGACAACATTTGGTCGGCCCTGTCTATCCCTGACATATACTTGTTGTAGTCAGCTATAATGTTTGGTTTTAAAACATCTGTACCTCTTCTATTCGTCGTTTCCACCATAGAAAATTTATGACAAGTGGAAATCATCAAAACGTCTCTCTTGTCGCGCCATTTTCCCACTACAACTCTACGTTTTCGTCTCCATATTGTTCCTCCTCTAGATAACTTTTTTGTTACAACATCTTTTGGATTACCTTTTCTGTTTTTTCTAAGAGTGCCCACGATATGTGTGTTTTTTTCGAGCATAGATTCGGCAAGAGGAACACTCGTGTAAAAATTATCAAGAAAAATGGTATGTCCCTTGTTTAGATATGGTTCCATAAGCTTTTCGACGACACCATAACTATGTCCCATTTTTTCATTTTGGATGGTTCCTTTACCAGAATAAATTAGAATATTCAAAACACACCCGTCGGGGGTAGATAATTCGTACAATTTTATGCCATATTTGGCAGCCTTGTTTGGAATGTACTGACGAAAATATAATCGCCCTCGCCACAGCAATAAGGCTTCATCAATTGAAATATTTCGATCGGGATAATATACTTTTTGTATATTCTGCAGTACATGTTGAATAACATGATTGATTTTATGTAGACGATTAGTTGCATCATCACTTTGGTCATAAAAGCATAAGTTACGTAGTATAAGTTCGAATCTATTACGACCCATAACTTGATTGAAAAATGGATGACAATATACAGGATTTCGCGACCAATAATGTTTCAGACTGGGCATTTTTATGTTTCCCATTGTAATGCATAGAGCAAGAAATTCCTTTATTTCTTTACTGGTTGTATTTTTCCACTTTCGCATATTTGATTTTTTTGACAATCCATTTGATATAAGAGTGTGAGCTCTAGTATTTGTCCAATGAACAATTTTATCAATGAGTGTATCATCAAACAAAAGAGAAAATATTTCTTGAGAACTCATACCTGGCGTCACATTTACTTTCAGGCCTGGTACCTCATTAAAATCAAATATATCAGTATCTTCTTCCAAATCCACCCATTCCTCTTCATTGTCATCTCCACCATCTGCATGACTACCTTGACTTGCACTATCACTTAACTCATTATGATCACTACTTGCTCTTTCTTCTTCATTTTCTGTGTCTGAGTTAGAATAAATTGTTGCCTCACTTCCGGAGTCCACGTAAGGTTCTTCCTCAGATTCCTCGTGCAAAATAATTGAATCATCAGACTCAAGACCTTCTTCCATTACTTTTCTACCTTCTTCTTCAAGTTCTGCGACTGTTAAACGTCTTTTCGCAGGATTCATCTTGTAAAACTGCCCTCAATTAGCAACGCCGTTACCCTCGTGATTGCAGACTACGAGCTACATAACCTCACAAAAAACACCGAGACCGCGAGACCACGCGACCCACATGTGAGTCAGACATTCATAGAGACTACCTTGCAAAATCAGCCTCTTACAGACAGATCAGAAGAAATAAATTCGTATTTAGTAAATATAGGTATCTGGCTCACATATGAGACGGTGGTCTGAGAGTGAAAATTGTGCGGCTCATATATGGGACGCGCGGTAGCCAACGTGTTAAGCTATATTGATGTTGGCCTTTGTGTTATATTTGTAGCTACAAATATACTTACAAATATATCAGAAATAACGGCCTGAATAAGAAATCAAGCGCAGGCAACAGCACCGTTGGTTGTTAACGAAGGACTGATAAAAGTTCACGCACGAACGCACGCTGCATCATCACTGAACCACGACACAACTTGCAAGAGTTTTTGAGAAAATCTTAGAAGGATTCAACAAGAACACCAACACTATAGCGGCATTTCTAGAAATACCAGAGCTTTCGACAGAGTGTGGCATAAGGGCCTCATCTATAAACTTAATACTTGCAGCTATACAAATCACCTCATTAGAATCATCCGCAAGAATAGAAGAAACTTCACCATATAAATCAATAACACATTGTCCTCAACAAAAATTCTTACACCTGGAGTCCCTCAGGAATCAGCATTATCACACCACTTGTATGCAATTTTCACAACAGACATACCAAAATCTGAAAAAGCAATCTTAGCTACTCACGCAGACGACACACTTATGTTAAGATCACAATACATGCTCCCCATTTGTGAAATACCTAGGCGTTACCCTAGATGATAAACTAAACTTTTCACTACACCTTAAGAATACAGCTTAGAAAGCGAAGTCAGGAAGAGTAAGAATTTGACCACTATTAGGTAGATTCAGCACCCTCTAGGCATCAATCAAGCTCAGAATTTATGAACAAATCATTAAACCAATCATCACGTATGCTGCTCCAATATAGACCAACGCCTTCCCCACTCATTTACAAGTACTCCAAGTTATTCAAAGCGTCACACTAAGAATGGTACTCAAAGCCCCATGGTACATGAGGAACAATCAGATTCACACAACAACTAACACTCCAACAATAGAAAGTTTCATAAAAGAACTTGCCACAAAATTCGACAAACAGATGTCGATCTACCCCAATCCAGAGATAGAAGGATCATTCAACTACGATCCTTATATACCATGAAGATACAAACGCCCCCGGCAATCCATCCTTCAAGACATTTAAGCTGAAATAGTCTATCTAATATCCCAAATCAAAAACATCCACATTCAGATTAGTAGTAAAAGGCCGTAGGCCTAACTGCATTCTCGGATTCAAACCGAACACGATCGTCCAGAAGAACCCTATTACAATTTTATTTAGGAAAAAATAAGAGTAAGGAATTTATCCTTACTCTTATAAATAAAAAAAATTAACCACCTTGAATGAAAGTATTGCTTTTGCATCCATTAAAGATCAGCCAACGGAAATAAACAAAATGGTCTTTAAGAATATTAGAAACTACCACAGGAAACTAGGAAACATGAAGAACAGAGGAACATTCCATTTACGCTGCTATGTGCTGTAAAATATTCTTTCTGATGAACACAATAAAATTTTTCGAAACGTCAACTGATTAATTATTACTCACAAGCTATAGAATAAAGGTAACAAGTGGGATTTCAAAAAAATCCAAATAGAATATATATTTAGAGTTGATGTGACTGTTGCTTTTGGTCATTTCCATATTTTGATCCTAAACTTAACATATACATTCATAGCAATATGACGATAACTAAGTAGAAAGATAAGCTAAAGGGTATCACCACAAGATGGCACAATAAGTCCAGCACAGTAATTGAATAACTAATCCAATAAGTAATGAGAAATTCTGACCTCAAAAGAAAAAGTTGTAATTTGTTAGTCGTAAACATAACCTGTACAAGAAAGTTCGTGTGCTTTCAAACTAGTCAATTGTCTTGACTTGTCATTTTAATTATATACAGAAACATCTCTGTGTTAGTAATTCCGTTAAATATGTGATGACATTCCAATTTCATATTAAATATTTATTTAAAAGAAGGACAATATTGAGAATAATAAATTATCTTGTAATGGGTTAGTTATATTATTTTGATGAGCACAGCTTAGTGGGGATGAAATTGTAGAGAGATGATAATGCAGATATTCAATGCATTCATTGCTAACAGGATTCTCAACTAACAGCAGCTGTATTTAGCTTTAATGCACTATTAACGAACCTTGTTAAAGTTCAAACTAAAGCACTCCAATCCATTTGGACGGTTAAAATATATGTTACTTTAATTTAACGTTGCTCTGCGGTATTCACGTCCGAGTGTACAGTTGCTTATTTGTACTCAAGTCTACATATTAAACAAAAGATTATATTACTATTGTTGGACAGTAATCTAATATAATGTGCTATTCATAATTATTGTTGAAATGCACTTTATTCCATGTACATAATTATGAAACACGATACACTACTGTCTTGGTCACACATAAAAACAATTTTACGTGTGAACCTCATGGTATAAATTCATGAAAAGTTAATTGAAATTAATTTTCTTTTAATACTACTTTTTCTTTTATCAATTTAGTTTTCTCAGGTAGACATTGGAGATGAATGAAATAGAAAATAAATTTATAACGTACTAGCCGCCGGGCTACGGGCAGCTAGTTACACAGCCACATTCTATAGAAAAATTAAAACTTGCGTTGTCTTTACTGCACATTAAAACGTAAGAACTGTGCTACTGCAATCAGAAAAAGTAAGACTTAAGCTGAATAACTAAAAGATCTTTCGAAAAGAGATATCTAATAGCGCCGAGGAGTAAGTAAACACTTGTAGCGCGTGTTGAGAATATGGATGAAATGCAATGGAATCAAGAAGCCTCTAAGAGGGACGAGTATGCATGTCGACCGAATGTGTGTATGGACAAAGTTAGCCAAGTGCAATTTACGGCGGTTTTCCATATTTAACCGCCCAATAGATTTAATACCAGTTGAAATGTGATCATACTTAATAAATCTACAAGTGTTTTGAATTTTTTTGAATTCTCAACTTATTCCGCAATACCAAGCATGGACCATAAATGAAATCACAATCGCTAAACAACGATAAGACCAAAGATCAAAATCGTAGCCCCACAGAAGAAGTTAAAATATGCCTATTAGCATATAACACTCTCCAAGCTCTGTAGTACTTCTTTAGTAAATAGAAAAAATTGCTCACTGAAGCGAAGTCGGGCATAACGAGTAGTCCAAAGTCTTTCACAACATCGACAAAAGGTAAGCGTTTATTTTAAATGTGCAAATGTAAGTTGGATTTAAAAAAGATCAGTACGATATTTAGAGCCAAAAATCAACACATTAGTCTTCTGCGAATTAAAAACTAAGTTATGTTCAATAGACAATTTATTCACCTTAAACAATTCCCCATTAATATCATCAGCTGCGCTTTGGTACTAATGAGAAGCAAATGAATGAAGTAACTGTGTGTCATCAGGGTAAGCCTGGACGTGACATTTATTAGCAGATGATAAAATGCCGTTAATACAAATTATAAAAAGTAGCGTACCAAGGATCGAACTTTGTAGAACTCCAGATAAAATAACGAAACTACTTGAAATATCACCATGATACGTGATCCTCTGTGTTCTTCTAGGAAAGTATGATTGAAGCACAACCAACAAACAATAGCAAAATCCATAATATTTGAGGTTAGAAATAAGCAGCTGATGACAAATCTTGTCAAATGCCTTCCAATAGTTCGAAAGAATAAGCATACAATTTAATTCATTATCAATAGACGTCAATATGTCATTCAACACATAAGCCAACGCAGTAGCTGTACTGAAACCCTTCCGAAAATCAGCTTGATAACAGGAAAGGCAATTATTGGCAGTAAAGAAATTGTAAATCTGAATATAAAGAACCATCGCTAATAGTTTAGAAAGAACAGACAATATACTAATTATTCTTATATCAGAGAAATTGTTAGAATTATTGTTTTTAGGCAATGGTATGCCCAGGGCAGACTTTTACATAGTGAGAAAATAAGACCGTTCAGTACAGCAATTTACAAGATGTGTAATATAGAGATCAATGAAAGGACTGCAGTACTTCAGCATGGTTGAAGGGTTGGGTCACCCATATGCATTAGTCGTTATGCTATTAATAATTGTATGAATTTCCTCATCTGATGCCAATGCAAAATCAAAGAAGGCTTCAGGGTTATGATGAGTAGAATTGTAATCACATCGTTGGAGTTATCATTAACAGACTGGATAAAAGGTACAAAATAATGATTTATTTTGTGAACATCAGTCAAATGCTCAGGTAGTATAGTCTCAGAGGAGGATTTGACATTAATGACCGAAGCGTAGATCATAATCTTTTCGGATTCGAAGAATTGCAATCAGTACTCAAATATTTTTTTCAAGTCTAACCATGTTAAGTGTGAAATTACGAAGTCCTTTATATCTGTTCCAGTGGTATTTTTGAAATCAGAAAGAGCTCTTTCCCTCTACTTAAAAGACATAAACATTCTTAAATTTTCAGTCAGCCAGGGAGCTTTTGGCTTAGTTATCCTAACTGCCACAATAAGAGCATGAAAATTAAACAAAGTAATAAAGTCATTGAAAATATAATGTTTGCGGCCTATATCATCTTCCCAAATTAATGTAGTATAAGAGAGGTTATGTAAACCATTTGGAAAGGATGTATATAACAGAAATGTTTGAAATTTCTATATTTAATTAGCTTACGAACTGATTTGAGGAATCTAATTGATAATTCCCAAAAAGCCAATCTGTGATCTAATATCAGATAAGCCGAGATAGTACCAGTCGATAAAACTAGTTCAGAATTGGACCAAAAAATGGGATCCAAGAGTGTACAGGACGTTGCAATAATCCTTGTTGCTTCCTTTATCAATTGAACGAAGCCGTACAAAGATATTTTCCGAAAAGAAACCAACAACAAGTTTATAACAGCGGATTCAAATCATAGTTTTCAGCAAAAGATGGCTTCTTTTAATTTTCTTATCCATCGATTGTTAAGTTTTCCGTTTACAAAAGATACATAGGAAAAAGAACTTAGTTTAATTAAAAAGATCGCGAAGTACAATGGTTTCGATTCAGAAATAGTAACTAACCTTATTAGGAGACATAAATTTAAGAAACAAATTCATGATACTACATGTTTGCTACCTCAAAAAACTCTTGGTAATAAGTTTGTTTCTTTGCTGTACTATTCAGTTGCGCGAAATTTGAACATCATTTTTAAAGAACAGGATCTTCAAATCGCGTTTAAATCGGGCAATTAATTAAAATAACTCTTAGGGAACGCTAAAGATAAAATTGAGGTATATCAAAAATCTGGTATTTACGAAATAACGTGCGAAGATTGTAATCAAAAATAGCGTCCAATTTTAACTCGTTATAAAGAACACATTGCACATTTCAGATACAACAGACCGGAAAAATCAAGTGGTGCTTGACATGTTTCCGACACAGGCCACGGCATGCCCACAGATAGTCCTAGATTAGTTAAAACTAAATAATTTTAGAGAATTAGACAGTTACGAAAGTATTTATATAGGGCCAAGTGGGGTATAAATGAGACGACAAAAATTATGGGTAAAAATGAGACAGTCAGATGATTAACACTACACACTATTTGAATGGAACAAAAATGTGGCAAAATAAAGTTTACACCTCGTAATATTTAAAATCATATCGATTGGCACTTTAATGTAAGCTATACATGAATAATTAAATCAGACTTAAAATATTACAATTTACGATGCGACAACTTTTAAAATCAAGCCAAGACATCGGGCGCCCTCGGGGCAGGTCGCAAATTGAAAATCGCTGTATAACGAACGCTTTGGGAACGAGCGGGACAGTCTAGTATGACATTTGTTGGTGATAGCACGTGCTCTTTTGTTGGGGTAATTTTGAAACGACCTCTTGGGTAAATATGAGACATATCATGGGGTAAAAATGATACATAATTTTCTACATTTTTTAGGTTCCAGAAAATCATTATGCCTAGACATTGTGTTTTAAAAGCGAACAGATATACAGAGAAAGATCTGCAAACTGCACTTACCTTAATAAAACAGGGTAAGCTGTCTATTAGAGCTGCTTCGACAAGATTTCGAATTGATAAATCAAAATTATGCCGTTGTATTCATAATAAAAATAATGAAAAACGTGACCGAAAGCAGGTGTTATCAGCGGAGCAAGAGAAAGAGTTGACTGAAAAAATAACAATATTGGCTAAATGGGGATTTGCGTTATCCAAAGAAGAAATTAAATTAGTTGTGCAAACATACCTGAACGAAAATAATCTTAAAACCGTTTTTAAAGGTGGTAAACCTGGGGACGATTGTTTTCGTTTGTTCTGTAAAAGAAACAGGCTAAGCCAAAAAAAAATGGAACAACTAGAAAAGTGTAGGAGAACAGCTACCAGTGACCCGTTTATTATATTCTCCTTCTATGATCGCCTCGGTGAAACAATTCAACAGCTTGATTTGGAGGACAAGCCATCACATATATTTAACTTGGACGAGACAAGCTTCAATTTGGATCCAGGGAGAATCAAGGGAGTTGCTAAAGTGGGTCAAAAGGTTCATAGAACCATAGAAGGTTCCGGTAAAGAAAATATAACAACCATGGCTTGCATTTCTGCCAGTGGGGTATTATTACCACCGCTAATTACATATCAAGGCCAGAATCTATGGACCTCATGGAAGGGATCGAAAGACTTGGAAGGAACCTGTTATGCTGTTTCTGATAAAGGCTGGATGACAACTGCTGTCTTCAATAGTTGGTTCTCCAAATTTTGTACAATGGTTGCAGAAAGACCGCTTTTAGTAATAATGGATGGTCATGTCTCACATCTAGACAGAGGAACCATTAATCTAGTAATAGAAAACAACATCACCTTATTTAAGCTGCCTCCCCATGCCACAGATATTTTACAACCGCTGGACAAGAGCTGCTTTGGACCACTGAAGCTCAAATGGAACAAAAAACTTGCAGAATGGCAGCGATTAAACCAAAGGAAGCTCACAAAAAATGAATTTGCGGATATGATCTGTGAGTTATGGCATGAAGGGATTACAGACACTGTCATAAAAAAGGCTTTCCAATGCAATGGAATATTTCCTTGCTGCCGGGAAAAATATCCGGTCGAGCGTCTAGATGAAATCAAACTGCAAAAATTCAATGAAGGGACCCAAAACCCTTATCCACTAGATATTTTTGAATTGAGCCAAGAAGAAATAAATGTGGAAAATGACGACGAGATTCGCGAACAGGATATTGAAAAAGAAGAAACAAACAATAATGAACAAAATGAGAAAAAAAAATGTTTGAAGAGAGCAATAATAACGAATATATTGATGTCGAGCCAAGACCATCTAGTTCATTTGAGCAAATTTTGTTACGAAAAATTAACAAATCAAATCCTGAAATAAAACGAAGGCGAAAGATTGATTCAAACTGTACTGTTTTAACTAGCTCTGAATATTTAAATAAAATTAAGGAAAAAGAAGCTATGCAAAAGAACAGGAAACAACCGAAAAAAAAATTACTGAAGTGGCTGACTCCTCATCAGACAATGATAGCATTCCTTACCAAGAAGAGAGTGACACTGAAAACATGACATTACAAGACATTATGGAAGAAGAAAATCATCCCGTTGAAGAATTTGGCCTAAGTGAAATAGACATTGGGGACTATGTTTTGGTTAAGTTTTCTACGAAAAAGAAATTATTGCATTACGTTGCTCTAGTTGAATCTATGGCAGCAAACGAGTATTCTGTATCGTTTTTGCGCCGAAAGGGTGATAAATTTATATTTCCTGAAATACTTGAAAAATACGATGTATGTAAGGAAGATATAGTAATGAAACTACCTGCCCCATCATTCCATGGAGGTACTGCTAGGGTTTCACAAAAATTTGTATTTTCTATCGCCTTTGACAAATTTAATGTATATTAAAAAGTTTATTTTAATTTGTGTTCATTACAAAATAATTATTTTTCGTTTTTTACATCTAGCTTGTTTGCGAACCGCAATTAGAGTTCATGTAAACTGTTTTTCATTTGTTTTTTGAAATAAAAGTAAGGAAAAATGTATATATGTTTGTCTCATTTTTCAACCAAGACGTCTCAGTATTACCTCAGACGTGATACGCAGCACTCGTTCTTTAATAAACGCCTAAAAACACATTGTCTTATTTTTACCCACCCTGTGTCTCATTTTTAACCTAAATGTCGGTTAAAAATGAGACACGGTTTTTTTGCGTGTTTTCAAAAACCTTAACAATTATATCAAATACAGGCTGTTCCTAAATATCATGTACATAAGGAAGGGGGTAACTATTTGGTTTATTTTGTGCCTAAAATTTCATATAAACATAGGTCTGCAAACGCTTCGTTACCAATATGCAGGGTGTTGAAATTTCAAGAATTTTTCACTTTTTACTGTATAGCTCCTGCAGTTTTTGATATAGTTTGTTCAAATTTGGAAGGTAGGTTACGCTATAAGGCCTGCATCATTAGCCATACCAAATGATTATGTAAATCTACAGGGTAATAATTTTTTCGGGGTCATGCCCTCTTTTCTCACCCTGAACTTTTTTGCGATGCGCCACTGCTAGATTCTAAAATACGCAATAAATTTTCTGTCTTGTTTAGAAACTTTTTGATCTCTTATATTTTTTTCTTATCTCTGACCGTTATCGAGAAAAAAAATAGAAAACAATTTTCTGTAATTCGCCAGAGAAAATTAAATTTTTTTAAAATGGTCTAGCAGGCTCTGGCTTTATTCAGATAATCACTTGAGTTTATTAATTTGACAATTGACATTAGAAATCGTAACTTGTGTCTGTATAAGTAAAGTTTTAAATTGCAAACTGTAAGGTGTAAAAGTGTTTTAAATACTCGTTATAATTTTGTAAATATGCCAAATTTCACGAATTCTGAAATGGCTGACATGAATTTTATCTACGGCCTTGCGAATGGAAATGCAAGAGAAGCCAGGCGTCTGTACATGGAGCGCTATCCCAATAGAATGATACCCGATCATCGAATATTTTCAAATATTCATAGGCGTCTTGGAGAAACTGGAACTTTTAAAAAGAATACTAATGATGCAGGTAAACCACGTACTGTTAGAACACCACAGATCGAAGAGGCTGTTCTGAATGAAATAGACAGACATCCTCGCACCAGCACCAGAAAAATCAGTGAACATTTAAATATTAGTCATCAAGTGGTTTGGCGTATTCTACGTATTTCCCTGCTATACCCTTACCACATTCAGAGAGTGCAGGCTCTTCTTCCCCGAGACTTCCCTTTAAGGTTTGATTTCTGCCAATGGTACCTTAATAAGCTAGCAGTAGACCGCATTTTTGATTGTAAAATCCTTTTTACCGATGAAGCGAATTTTTCAAGGACTTCAATTATGAATTTCCACAACAACCACACGTGGGCAGATGAAAATCCACATGAAATTGTAGAAACGCATTTTCAAGAACAGTTCTCATTAAATGTATGGGGTGGTATAATTGGAGATAGTTTGATTGGTCCTTGTTTTTTGCCTGGTCGACTTACTGGTCAGTCATACAGGCTGTTTTTGCAGAATGACTTGCCTTTATTACTTGAAGACTTGCCCCTTTTACTTAGAAATCAAATGTGGTATATGCACGATGGCGCCCCATCACATTTTTCTATTTTGGCTCGGGAGTATTTAAATGAAGTATATGAGAATAGGTGGATAGGACGAGGTGGACCTCAGCCATGGCCCCCTAGGTCCCCTGACTTAAATAGTCTAGATTTTTTTTTTGTGGGGACATCTCAAATCTCTAGTGTATACAACACCTGTGAATACTGTTGATGACTTACGAAATCGAATAATCGATGGATTTGAAACGATACGAAATACTCCAGGAGTATTTGAGAGAGTGCGAGCATGAATGAGAAGAAGAGCGGACGTCTGTATAAGGGTTGAAGGAGGACACTTTCAACAATTGTTGTAGCATAGTTTCATTGTCATTGTTATTACTTAGGGTTTTTATTGTTATTAGTTATGTTACTTTGTATTGTAATAAAACAATGCTACGAAAACCGGGTCATCCTATTTTTTAACAGGTAGTAGCACCTTAACTCTTAAAATTAATAAACTCAAGTGATTATCTGAATAAAGCCAGAGCCTACTAGACCATTTTAAAAAATTTAATTTTCTCTGGCGAATTACAGAAAATTGTTTTCTATTTTTTTTCTCGATAACGGTCAGAGATAAGAAAAAAATACAAGAGATCAAAAAGTTTCTAAACAAGACAGAACATTTATTGCGTATTTTAGAATCTAGCAGTGGCGCATCGCAAAAAAGTTCAGGGTGAGAAAAGAGGGCATGACCCCGAAAAAATTATTACCCTGTAGATTTACATAATCATTTGGCATGGCTAATGATGCAGGCCTTATAGCGTAACCTACCTTCCAAATTTGAACAAAATATCTCAAAAACTGCAGGAGCTATACAGTAAAAAGTGAAAAATTCTTGAAATTTCAATACCCTGCATATTGGTAACGAAGCGTTTGCAGACCTATGTTTATATGAAATTTTAGGCACAAAATAAACCAAATAGTTACCCCCTTCCTTATGTACATGATATTTAGGAACACGCTGTATATCGTGTTTATGTTATTCCCCATCAATTTATTCATAGTATGATCATTTTTTGAAAAATTATTTCAGAAAAGACAGACCCATCGAAAAATTTAAAGTTTTATAAAATGTCTCATTTTTACCCCACTTGGACATAGAAATAGATGTTAGTTAATGAGGTCTGACAATGGACCGATACCCGAGTTAGGTGATTTGTCTGTCCCGCTTCACGGTTCCGTTATTGTCGCGCTAGATTTAGGTAGTTGTATATAAGGATGTTGTTTGTTACCCACTGGTGATTTGGTGAAGAGCATATCTTCTAAGGTTACACCTTAGCCAAAAATACTACGTGTAACACTCTTTTTTTGTTTTTCTACAGATTTCTACTGAAGATGGCAACTTAGTTGCCGAAATACGATTTTTTTTTATATATTGTAACGAAACAAGTGCACAAAGAAAGGCAGACTTCCGAGCGACAATAAAAAGAGGTTGTAAATCATCTCGACGCGACATAATGTCTGGAGTTTCTCCCAGTGTATTTCTAGGCCTATCGAGAAGACCGCTGGACGATTGCTAGAATGTTTTAGTACAGTCGGCGCGACTGGTAAACAGTCGTAAAGTAATAAATCATCCATTTATATATGTACTGCGAAGAAACAGAAAGTCTCTTGTACATTCTACAAACATCGAGAAGAACACTAGCGTTTATCTGGTGTGTTCCAGATGTTTCGTACGTTTATATAAAAGCAGTTGAACCGATGGATGAGTGAATTCCGGAATAAGAAAGTCCTTAAGTACTCGTCACGCGGAACAGACTAAAGTAAAAATAAATATAAGAAATAGTTCCTTTCGTGGTACGGTGTTATATAAATAGAAGTGATATAAATACGGTAGTGTTACATAAATATTAGTAATAGAAATAAATACCTGTGTTAATTGAAATCGTAGTAGTTTAAGTGTGATAAATTAGTTTTACATTTTTATATTGTAATTAAGTTTACGTTTGTGAATATACAGACTGTTTTAAATGAATAAATTGCACGAGTTGTTTACTGCGAACCCAAGAACGTTACAATATTTTTTGTGGTAAGGGATTTTTCCTGTTGCATTTTTTTCTAGGTGATCTATAAAGATTTCCGATGGCAATTGTCATGGAATGCATTTTATGTCAAGGATAATATATTCAACTGAACAATTACCTGAAAAATCTAAATTAATAATTTCAAAATTTGGGGAATCCCTACAGTGATCTGCAATGCCCCCGCCCCTACCGTCTCTCTATCGGTGGTAGACACAATACTCGGTATCGCAATCGCAGCAGGATTCGTATTGGTTGACATCTATGTATCTGTAACCGTAAGAACATCAACATTCTTTTCTAACAGGAGCACACGAAACTCAGCAAACCCAGTAAACAGTGAACGTATATTCAAACTACCAACTGTCACAGCGCACGTGATAAACAAGCAAAACAATATTTCTCTATATAGCAATAAACGATAGTATTAAAGTAACATTAGCAAATACATTTAATCATCCCTATAAATAACAATAGCTATTGACAATCATCAATATATCAATAAAATAAATAAGGTAAGTGTACACAATTCGGTGCTAGTACATAATTCGGTTCTATTCCGCTTCAGTCATGAAAACTAAGAAATGTGTAACATATTTCACCCAATGAAAAATTTTGACATAAACGTCCATAGTTCCGTGACCAATATCGTCCGCTTCTGTTCTATGAAACGTATTTATGCGGAACATACCCTAGATGTCAAGCGGACATGTCGCGACCGGCCGCCATTTGAGTAGATATTGCAGGTGAAGTGATAAGGCACCTAGTGAATCTTCATAAGGCTGTAGAAATTGCATCGTAAGTATTTTTCTGAGTACAAATTCACATTAATATTAAATATACATCTAGTAATTACTTACGTTACTGCTAAATGCAAGGCAATATATTTTTATAACCTGAAAGTCAATTTTTCAGTGGCACCGAATTTGGTGCATATTTCTTTAGGGTGATACCTAATTCGGTGATATATTACCGAATTAGGGAATTGCAGAATTTCAGATTTGTCTTGTTTTTATGAAATGATCATTAAAACATTATGTATATTAATTTTTATATAAATAAATGGAACCTTAAAGAAACAATTGAGCTAATTCGGTGTTAGTATTTTTATAAATCTAAATGTTATGATTTCCGTTGTAAATCTTCATAATACACTAAATTCATGTGAAATTCTTGCATGAAAGAGAATATTGACAGCGTCACAATTTCATTAAATGTGATTGACAAGTAATAAAAGATGTTTAGTTTTATTAAATAAACCTCTGTTAATTACTTGTGACCAAGACAATATTATTTTCTAACCTGAAAGTTGATTTTTCTATGGCACCGAATTAAGTACATACTTTTTCACATTATATCTAATTCGGTGGTATACCACCGAAATAGGGAATTCCAGGACTTCGAATTGGTCTTGTTTTTATGAAATGATCATTAAAAAATTATCTAAATCAGTTTTGATATAATTAAGTGGGACTTTAAAAAACTATTAAGCTAATTCGGTGTTAGCCTTTTTCCAATTCTAAATGTTAATATATTAATTGTAAATCTCAATAATGCATTAAGTTCTTGTGAAATTCTGTCATTTAAGAGCACATTGACAATGTTTCAATTTCATTAAATATGACTAATTAGTATGAAAGAATGCCTAGTTTTGTTAAATAAATAAAATTATGAAAATCGGTTTTTCAAACGGACCGAATTATGTGCATATATCATTAACGTGGTACGTATTTCGGTAGTATATCACCGAATTTTGAAATTGCAGGACTTCGAATTTGTCTTGTTTTTTTCTGAAATGATTATATAAATTTTTCTAATTTAATTCTTTTTTCATTAAATGGAACCCCAGAGAAAACATTGAGCAAATTCGGTGGTAGTGGTTTTTTAAAACTAAATGTTAATATAGTAATTGTAAATCGTCATAAGGTAATCTCTTCTCGTGTCTGTCATAAAAGAGAACATTGACAGGATGACAATTAAATGACAAATAAATAAAGAAAAACGAAAATAGCAACTTGATAAAAAAATTTTGCGTTCAAATTAGTGAATATTAAGTATACTTATTTATAATTATATGTTTCAGCAAAAATGCCAAACAAACAATATACAACAGAAGATCTGTCAGCAGCTCTCAATGACATAAATACAAAAAATATGAGCATCTATAGAGCTGCAAAAATATATTCAATACCGGCACAGACCCTCCGGAACAAAATAAAACAGAAGTATACCAAACAAGAATCATCAGGTAGACCAACTGTACTAACTGCCGCAGAAGAGCAGCTTCTTGCGCAGTGGGTGAAGCAACTTGCTGAAGGTGGATTCCCCGTTAGCAAACAACAGCTGCTATTTTCAGTAACAAAACTAGTGCAAGAACTTGGCCGTCCAAATACTTTTACAAATGGTGTACCTGGGAGACATTGGTATGAAGGATTTCTATCAAGAAATCCTTCAATTTCTCGGTGAGTCGCGCAAGTGCTTACAACTGCACGCATTTCAGCAACCGAAGAGAAAATAAGAGCATGGTTTGCTCGAGTTCACGAGTACCTCAATGAAAATAACTTACTCGACGTTTTAGAGGATCCTACTAGGATATTCAATTGCGACGAATCCGCATTCTTTTTGTGCCCGAAAGGTCAAGGAGTTTTGACCACCAAAGGAGTGAAGACGGTGTACGTTGCTTCAGGTAACAACGAAAAAGAAAATTTAACTATATCACTTGGAGCCTCCGCAAGCAGCAAATTGATGCCAATTTTTGCATTGTTTCCTTACAAACGGATGCAAAAAAATATTTTGGCAAAGTACCCTAAGGATTGGGCCATTGGAAAGTCGAACAATGGATGGATGACTTGCCAAACTTTCTACAAGTACATCGTCAATGTTTTCTATCCATTTTTGGAGAAAGAAAGCATCAAACCTCCTGTTATACTTTTTATGGACGGACATTCGTCTCATTTGTCGTTGGCATTGAGCGAATTTTGTAAAAACCGAGGAATCATTTTGATTGCTCTGCTGCCCAACTCTACTCACATCATGCAGCCAATGGACGTAGCAGTTTTTCATCCACTGAAAACCGCATGGAAACATAAAATCCACGATTGGAGAATGCAGAACAATGGAAGCCGACTCGCACGTGATGATTTTGCGCCACTTCTCCAAGAATGTATTTCGAGTATAAAGGCTGACCGTACAACAAGGATTCAAGACATGTGGGCTTTATCCATTTAATCCTGACGCTGTAAACTATCAACGGCTCGTCAAGACATCTTCAAGTGAGAGTACAACTGCTTTGAATGATGAAGTCAATGCTGATGTGTCGACTAAAACAACACCTGATAATGACTTTCTTCGGAAATTTGATGAGCACCTAGGAGCCGCGAAACTCGAATTGTTTCAGCGGTGCTCAGATGAAGTATGGTTAGGTGACATCAAAGATGAGAATCTATTCAATTTTTGGAAGAAATTATATTCAAGAAACAACAATCTTGAGAATGTCTCAAGCTTTGGTGTTGATACACTCACTGCAAATAATGCTCCGGATGCCTCCGCAGAGTTGCACGTTTCGGATTTGTTAAATTTTCAGGATAATTCATTTTCCGAATTTCTGGTACAGACTGATGGTAGTTTGATTGCCTCAACCCCGCACAATCTTCCATCTTTAACGCTGGTTGAAGAGGGAACAGCAGTAATTCTCCCTGAGAATGAGTCAACCTCTTGTGATATAGAAGCCATATCTAAGTCAACATCCAGCCCCGAAAAAATTGACACTATCGATGCCAGAAAATCAAAATTTCCAACGCCATTCAAAAATGCCTTATTGTGGCCGGAAACGCCGAAAATCGGTAACACAAAGAGGAATTTAAATAGAGTCATACCCACAGTAGCAATTGCTAGCGAATTTATGGAGCATCAACGTCGCGCGGATGAGACAAAGAAGATCAAATTAGAAAAAACGTTGGAAAGACAGAAGAAGAGAGAATTGAATGAGAAGAAGAAAGAAGACCAAACTAAGGCAATACCAAAGAAAAAGTCAAAAAAACCAGTGGACGAGAATAAGTCACCTAATGTTGAACTTGTCACATCAGAAACCATCGCTGTTGGCGACTATGTCCTGATTGTATATGAAGAAGAAAAGTTTCCCGGCGTTGTAATGAAGATAATCAGAAAAAATACAGAAGTAAAATATGAAGTCAAGACAATGCAAATGAGCGGAGCAAATTGGCGCTGGCCTGATAAACTGGACATGCTCGTATATGATGCTGAAGATGTACTTAAAGAATTGGACCCTCCAGTAACATACAACAACCGTGGAGTTTTTGCATTTAAAAATTTAAATTCTTAAAATGTTTCGGTATTTTATAGAAAATTTGTATTAGTTTATTTATTCTAATTCTATTTTATGTTTTTATTTAAGATTCCGAAGCTGATAAATAAAAAATGGTTATGTACGTTCTAAAAAAATTACTTTTTCAATGTGTGTGTGTGTGTGTGTGTGTGTGTGTGTGCGTGTGCGTGTGTGTGCGTGTGTGTGTGTGTGTGTGTGCGTGCGTGTGTGTGTATGACGAGCAGAGTGTGTCTTTCGTTTCCTATAAAAATTCATGTAATTTTATATATTTGTAATTTTTTAATATTATCTTGTAAAATTTGGGAAAAGAATACGATCACAACATTAGGAACACACACACAAAATTTTATCAAAAACGATTTTGTAGTTTGCGAGTCTATAAATAAGGAATGAAGGTTTTAGTTTTTTATTTGGTTTATTATTTTAAACATGATAACATAGATACTCGTGAAAGGTAGAACATGCAAAATTAACACCGTTATTAGGACAAATTAATAATATAAGTTTTAATGAACTTTCCTAATTACTTTCCTCCGACAAGGAAAGCAATTATTCGTCACGCGTAAACCGCGTTCATTGTAAAAATAACTGCGAGATTTTCGCGTAAGGCTCTTTATCATTAATCAGGGTAACGCACACGAATACACGATATACGTGTAAGTATATGTGCAAAGACGTGCGAAGAAAATCACGGAAGTGGCTCGCAGATTACGGAAAATTAATTACTTTTCGGAAAGCTCACACGTAAATCCCCATTCACATATGTGTGTCTTCTTTCGTTTTTTTTTTACTTTTGACTTGCTATGAAAAATGACCAGGAAGTCGTGATGTACCTAACAATCTCCAATTAATCTACTGTCTTATAGAGACCTGTAATTGCTCACGAGTTTGTATTTTAACTTTAAATTGCGGTACAATGAAGCGTATTTATTTGTTTTAATGGTGAATGTCATTAAGATAAAGAATTACTCTTTTAGTTTCATGTTAAATGTATTAATATACCACATAATGTGTTCTTACACTGTTAATTATTAAACAAAAATTATCGTCACACAAAAGTCCTTGGTTAGGTACTTTATCCTCATTTCGGCAACATAATCGCTTGCTTCTAGCGGTCGAACATAAGTGAAGAGTTACATTCCAAAGCAGCATTTGTAAAAGAAACACATTTTCAGAAAAGTCAAGAAATTTATTATCTTTTATCGAATACAATATATACTTTTACAGTATATTATAGCGCTTGTTACATACTGCTGTGAATTCTCCTTCATTTTAAAGAAGAATACCTCATGTAGTTATTCTCACGGGCATTTGCCACCTAAACCGACATAAGTTGCGAAATTAGTTTAAAAGTCATTACCGGCAGTCGCACGTACACTGACGAGGCCTTAAGGACCGAAACACGGTGTCTATGCGTTAATTGTCGGTAATGACACTAGATGTGTATGTGTATCCCAACACATGTATATACGCATATACGTTGTATGTATAAATTTATACAGGGTATTCCACGAGAGCCGTTCGTTAGAAGTTTTCGTGGTTAGAAAAAACTTAGAATTCGGAAATTTGGGTTCCAGGGTTATTCAAGATTCTCTTTCATTTTAAAATATTTTCGGTTATACCGGAAGTCGCCATTAACTTCCTTATTTTAAATGGAATACCCGGTATATTATTTCATTTTTGGTTTCCTGAGAAAATTTCATAGTGCGTTTTCATCAGATTTCCCTATACCTATTTTCAATTTTTTCTTAGATATCTTGATTTTTTTGAAAATTTTGACAGATGTAGCCCTGTTTTGAGCATTGCGCCCTTTAACCAATTTCGATTGGTGGAAAGCGCTTCTGGGGTAGACGGAAGCACAGGAATGATACTTTAGAATGCCATATTGACAACTGATTTATCGCATACAGGGTATCCAAAATTTAATGACCAATTACATGGTTTTAAAAGTTGAAAAAGCTCGTTTTTTCAAATAGGACACCCTGTATTTTATTAGATGGTCGGATGCAGAATTTGATTCTGCATCGATTTGCTATAGCATTCCCTATACCTATTTCCAGTGGTTTTCTTGTTAATCCAAATTTTTTATTTTAATGTTTTTTGGCAGAAACCGAAATATCGCTTGCCTTTCGAAGCCAAATAAACATCAATTTACTTTAATTAGAACATGACATTAGTACATAACATTTAGAACAAAATATAAAATAAAAACAAGAAATTGGAACATAATGACAAAAAATAATAAGAGAATGTAAAATTACAATAATTGTTCTATATGACCTCCATTCTGTTTCAAACACTGAATAACTCTGTCATATACTCCTCGCGAAACAGATCTCCGAAGTTCGTCTGGACTTATATTAGTAAACGCATGGTGAACACGGTTCAATAATTCCTCTCTAGTTTGTACCGGCCTAAAGTACACTAGTTGTTTTATACGACCCCAGAGGTAAAAATCCAAGGGGGTCAAATCGGGTGGTCTGGGTGGCCAGTTCCAAGGTCCCCGTGGGCCAATCCACCGATCCTCGAACATCATTGACAATTGCCGGTGTACAGCTATAGTTGAATGTGCTGGAGCACCATCAAGCTGAAACCAACTGTTTGCTCTATCACGTGGAGGTAGGGCATTTAGAAAATCACCAACAAACCCTCTCAGTATCTCCAGATATCTAGCCGCATTTAAATTTTCATCGTACACTTGATAAGCCACTCTGTTGTCCATAATTAAACAAAAAACATTGAAACTAAAGCGGTCTTGGTGATTATGTTCCCTAATAACATGTGGATTATCTTGTGTCCAGTAGTGAGTATTTCGGCAATTTGTAATTCCTTGCCTGCTGAATTTCGATTCATCGGTCCACATAATCTGATGAAGAAATCTCGGATCTTCGGTCATTTTCAAAATCATAAATTCGCAAAAGTTGACACGTCTTGCCTCATCACCAACACGTAATCCGTGAACAGTTATCTCACAAAAAGGATGCATTCCATGTTTTTTTAATATTCTGTGGATTGATGTTTTTGAAATACCCAAATCCAGCGCTGCTGTCGAAATTGAACTCCGCGGATAAGCTTGATAAAACGCCAACACATTCACCACGTTATCTTCATTATCAGTTACGGGCTTTAGGTTATTTTGAGTTGCCCTTACGTTTCCAGTTGCTATAAAGCGAGTTTCGATTCTTGCGAATTTTCCGGGAGTCATTATTGGTAGGTCCGGATATCGTTCATTAAATAGTCGCATGTTCGTCGAACAATTCGTCCACATTCACCGTGTGTGTAAAACAAATTTAATAAATCATTATTGGAATATTCTTCAACATTCTCCATTATAAACTGTACTTAAGCAAGTTAACAAAATCC
The DNA here is from genome assembly GCA_963170755.1 of Amphimallon solstitiale. Lineage (NCBI taxonomy): Eukaryota > Metazoa > Arthropoda > Insecta > Coleoptera > Scarabaeidae > Amphimallon > Amphimallon solstitiale. Next base: position 26,372,641 of record OY720675.1, on the reverse strand, counting down.
CTAGAACTGTAAGTAGATACCTCACGAATCTGTACGATGATACTGCTTTGACATTAAATCAACATTGTTTCAATTCCTGTCAAAATCAAGGCTTACTAGGTAGAACTTTTGGAGTTTGATCACCTTTCGATAAAAATATGGATTAACAAGAAAACCACTGGAAATAGGTATAGGGAATGTTATAGCAAATCGATGCAGAATCAAATTCTGCATCCGACCATCTAATAAAATACAGGATGTCCCATTTGAAAAAACGAACTTTTTCAACTTTTAAAATGATATAATTGGTCATTAAATTTTGGATACCCTGTATGCGATAAATCAGTTGTCAATATGGCATTCGAAAGTATCATTCCTGTGCTTCCGTCTACCCCAGAAGCGCTTTCCACCAATCGAAATTGGTTAAAGGGCGCAATGCTCAAAACAGGGCTTCATCTGTCAAAATTTTCAAAAAAATCAAGATATCTAAGATAAAATTGAAAATAGGTATAGGAAAACCTGATGAAACCCCACTATGAAATATTCTTAGGAATCCAAACATGAAATAATATACCGGGTGTTCCATTTAAAATAAGGAAGTTAATGGCGACTTCCGGTATAACTGGAAGTAGTATGATCTTGAAAATATTTTAAAATGAAAGGGAATCTTGAATAACCCTGGAACCCAAAATTTCAGAATTCTGAGTTTTTTCTAACCACGAAAACTTGTAACTAACGGCTCTCGTGGAATAGTTTGTATATGTAACCTCTTTATGTTAGTTCTAGCATTTAAGTATTTAACACTTTTCATTTCTATTTTTGATTGGTGGTGCCGTCTAAAGGCTCCATTATACGGGATACACGTCTAACATGCAGGTTTCTCTATATCATGCAAATGCAGACATTTACAAACACTCCCCGTTTCCTTAAACCATTCAATCACCCTATTGCGATGACAAGTGTCTAGGTTTATTTCCATATTTCCATTTTCCGTTTCAAATTGCTGAAAACACGATCCCAATGAATATGAATATTTTCATAATTCATCCTCTTGCAATGTGCAACTGCGAACGTTCGACATTACGATAAATATATCCTGTTGGATCGTAAAAGGCATGGTATACAAGGTATATTGTCTTGAAATAGACAGAAAAGTACAAGACACTATGGTTTTGACACACATTGACTCTTGACCATGATTTGATAAGTAAATTTAGTATGCGCAATTCACGTAAGTAAATATTTCCTAGTTTTTGATAATACTGGAATTTTTTTGTTGCCAACCCAGGACAGTTCCAAATCTTCCCTTTATATATATTATACTAATATTTACATACTAAAATCATGTAGATGTAAGGCATGTAGGTATAGAATTCGTAACTAGGCAACTTAAGATACATTAATATAGAATGACTCAACTTCTAAAAAAATTGATATTTAAATGTCTAAGAAATTATTAATAAAATTCAGAAGTCAATAAAAGCCCAAGAATTAAGGCAAATTTGATTTATAACAGTTATATAATATTAAAAAACAATTTTCATATTTTATCACTTAAAGTTAGATAACTTAGTATACACATTTCCTATGTAGAATTCAAAGTAAGCACCTACATGATTATTATTAAGAAAAGAAAAACACAAATGGAGAGTAATTTTAATTTTCACAGAGTAAAGACGCTTTTAAAGACGCTCTCCGATTTTAGTTTAGAACGTATTATTAAAGTAATTGTATAAATACCTGTGAATGTCGTGTTTATTTATTACGATTTATACACTAACATGATATAAAGAAATTAAGCGTTGTACCAGTATAAGGTCTTCATAGAATTAAAAGTTATTCGAACCTACAAGTACAATACAGATCAATGAACATTGATTTTAAAGTGTTAAATTAAACAGTACCTGCATTGAGAAGAAAAATAACGTAACATTATTCGGATAAGCGGTTCTTGAAGTAATAGCGGTCCATGAAGAATATCCAGAACGAAGAGGAACACAGCGATAGGAGAATCCAGACAAGAGATCCAGATAAAATGATCTAAAACAATACCACAACATATTAGAAAGTCAGATAAGTACGTACAAATTTATATTTTAAAAATCGATTTTAAAATATTCAGAAACTTTAATGATAATGGCCATATAAGTTATATGTAATTTTGTATAAGAATCATTGTTTTGTAAGAGTTATTCTATAATAATCTTTCATCATAAGTTAATTATTTGAATGGTGTTTTTAAAGTTTTATTCGTAGATAGTTTCAAATGAGTTGCCTTATTAATTATTATTTTGTTTCTAAAAGTATATTTCGATAGTTAAAATTTGTATACATACCTGTTTATTCGTTCAATTTTATTTTATTCCAGTATAAAGTTTATGTAGTTCACCATAACAGTTTTTGTATTTTTCTTATTTACATGGATTATAACCTTTGTGTTTGAATGTATGTATTTAATTTCCAATATATTTATTTTTATGAGTTATCACTGCCTTTCATTTATACGAAAGTAATATTCTTCACCAAAAAGGATCTGAACGTCCTGACAACGATTATAGAGTCTCATAAATAAATAAGATAAACGAGCTAGTTATAGTAAACATAACCCATTTGACGGTAAGAATAGATATTTTCCCAAGTAATACTTTCAAACGATATGAACATAGTTACACTAATATAGTGATATTCCCTAAAAAAGTCGATACAGTGAGGACAAATAATTATCGTACAACTTCGAATTATTATTTTAGAGTGAATAAAAATAAAAATTGTACAAATCATAATTAGTTTAAAAAAATTAGTTAAAATCATTACAAATCGATTGATTACTACTACTAACACGTAAGTATACAGAGGGGAGTAGTATAATATATATATCTACAACGCAAATGATATTTTTATTACTTCATCGACAAACAATTTAATGATGCCGAGACATTATTGAATCTAAGGCAATTTATTAAATATGTTTTTATGTTTAGATTATTACATTAATTTATTACGTCCCTACATTAAGACAAATTTTAATGTTTATTTTTTTCTAGCAGTCGCTTAATAACAGTTTCTAAATACCTTTCATATATTCTTCTCTTTCATCATCTGGACACAATCTTCCTGTTGTCGGTATGCTCAGCGGGAGTCCTACTTCGACGATAGAGACGCTTGTACCTTCTTTAAACGCTAATCGTACAACAATGACTTTTTATAGGAAGATATGTTAAACTTTGCAGTTTACATTTAGTTAGCGGTCGATCTTTATGTAAACAAAGAAGCTATTTATTTACATTCAAGGTTCTAGCAACAATTTAATACATTATCGACCGCTATGTGTGGTTCGACTTACTTTTTAATTAGAGGATCTTATTACTTTTACTTTAACGGTCTACTTAAAAAAGCTGGTGACTGATCTCTTCGTAGGCCCTTAGTCGACTTCGTTTTCTCTAAGTTTAGTTGTCGACTTTTTTCGTTCAAGTCTCGGGGTTCCCCTTTTTTCTAGAACGCCCATGCTTATTTTTTCTTTCACATACATTCCATCATGCACTGGCGATATATTATACTATTGTCTTTCTAGCTAAGCTCAGACGGTATAAATTATAATTCACATGAAAATAAATAATACTCTCAGGATTGAATTCTTTGGTAAAAATTATTTTAGTATTTATTTCAAAATAATATTATATTCAAAACACAATATAATGCATGTTGGGTAAATAATTTACATAATAATGTAAAACTCTTTTTACATCTAAACAACAATTCAAGTTCAAAATTAACTTCCTCTCCTTAATGAAAATCACCAATTCAAGAATATAAATATGACTATTCAGATAATATAAAACAGAATCATTTTTTACGACAAAGGATAGATTAATTCTATTATTCTCTTTATCTCCTCAAAATTTCACTTCATTGCTTGATTCTAATGATTATTAAATGATGGACTTTTAATAATGTTTAAAATTTTACTTTACTATTTTTCTGTTTTCATCATAGGTCTGATCCTCTTCACAAAATGCATCTATCCTGGATTGCAGGTACAGTCTTTTAAGATTCTGATAATACGTCACATAAGGTCCAAGTTAACTGCATCCAATATCCTCGTATTGGTACACTCATTATGGAATTCATCTACTACAGTAAAACGTCTCCTATATTTATTTTTATCAGTCTATAAATCCAATTTCATTTATTTTATATGTAACATTAAGATAATTCCGGCTTAGCAATCAATTTAATTTAATATATGAGTTTCACAAGTCTTACGACTTCCCAAAACTCGCAGATGATGATAATTAACTTGGAAAATTAAGTATGTATTATTTTTATACCAAAATTTCTATATTAATTCTTCTTTATTCCAAAATTCTCGTCTCGTTCAATATTTTTCTACCTTTCAAGTCAAAATTTACAAATCATCTATTTTTGTTTATAAATAACCAGGATATTTTTCTTAGTTTCCATATACGTATTTGATTTATCATAATAATCACATTTTTTTTCTCTATAGTAATTTAAGTTGCCTATCTTATCTTGACAATATTTCAAACATTGTGATTTTTTTTAAAATCTTTCATTAAGAAATGAGATTACAATAAATTTAGATCCTATCTAACATTTTATACATTTCATTACTATACTAATAAAATTCTTCTATTTTATATACGAATGATCCCTTATATGTATAACATAAATTAATTTTCTTGAGACGTTAATTTTTTTTATACTATTTATATTGACAATTTAAATCATTATAATATATACTAAGTCAGCGATAAGAGAACTTCGGCAATAACATAAACACGTTGGTGCGACAAATTCTACAGCACAACTCACGTTGGTTCTGAAAACTTGCCAATTTTGATTTTTAAGTTTATCAATTTACACAGAATGTTCTGTACTTATCAGGACAATGGAAGTAACGTGTACGCAAGCAACTTGGCATAATTTCTACATTTCAGTATTTCAGGCTGCGAGAATTTGTTGAAGTTTTTAGTAGGAAGCAAGCGAAAATATTTACTTCAATTGAAACTAAATAGTTTCATAACTCGCACTTACTCAGTCTGCGGGAAATATAGTTGGTCTGAAAACATAATTTTTATACTCACCACCTGTAAAGTGACATTTGGCGCATGTGTAGCTCGACTGGGAAATACGTTTTCCCGGTTGAGGCGACTGCAACAATTGAAAAAAACACTGGCACTTTGGGACATTTAAAAAAAATCTTACTTGGTAGTAATAAAATTTAGTCTATAAAATACTACTTCCCTCCACTATTCTTCACTAAAAGTTGGGGAAATAGGAGTAATAATTAAAAATTCTTCCAAAAAAATTGTGGCGCCATCTATTTGACGACATTTGAAACGACATCTTAAGCAAGATTCAAGCGCCATCTATTTGAACCACATCGACATTCATATTGGCAGTTCGGAATTGTTTGTATTTAAACCAAAAAACGCAATAAATGTACTATAAATTTATAAATATAAGAATAAATACCTCATATTTGCCATGTGTAAGAATATAATAACTTAATTTTAGGGAAAGGTGAGTAATAATTACGTACATGAAATGCTTAAATTAATTAGGTAATCTATCTTAGATACCAATGACATTAATCAATAATATTTTTTTAATTTAATGTTCGTACAAAAAATATTGTACAAACCACTTGCGCAATTAAATGTGCGCTCATGCGGAAAAATAGTCTTCCCGCACTAAGTTCGTAAATAACTATTCTACGTATATTGTCAATGGATGCAAAACATAACATTCGCTCATACTACATATTTATTTATCTATGTTATAGTTTTTGAAATAATTTTACCCGATGAAATAAATTCCAATTCTCATACATTAAGTCACGTGTTTCAATGTAGGATTAGCACAACCGTACATCCAGACATCCGCAAATGAATAATTGGCGTATACCTCCGGTTGTTCGGGCACGACACAACCTAAACATACAACAGTGGTAACCGCTTTTCATATATATCTCGCACAACAAAGTTTTAGGGTGTTCTCGTTTATATACCCACACGTACGTGTATGTACGTACTACATATATATGCCCCGCAACAGCCTAATGCAAAACCCATTGCAATTTTAATGGGAAACGTCTAAAATCATGCGAACTTGTTAAGGCATTAATATTCATGAAAATCAGATTCAGCAAGTTCGTCTTAATTGTATTTTCTGGCTACATACAGGCAATCTCATGATTTTGAACTCTGTTTCTAGCAGATACATTCCATTACTAATAATTATTTTATCGCCAACCGTCAGTAAAGTGATACGTTACCATAGCGTTTTGCGGAGGTAAAGAAACACTTTATCGTACTGTACAATAAAGTACTTTACCTGCCGCTAATATCTGTCAGCGTAGCATGACTGATGACTTTTAAAAATAAATCGTTTGTCACTGTCATAAACTGTCAAAAGTTATTATATCTTTATTTCTTAAATTAACAATTTTAACGGTTGGCGATAAAATTTTGTATGCACCACGTCAGTAAAGTACCTTTACCGAACTCGTCTGTTACTCGCCGCGCTCGCTTCACTCGCTTGGCTCGTAAACCAGACTCGTTCGGTAAAGTATCACTTTACTGACTTGTTACATAAATAACTATTATATAGTGGGTGCAAGGTAATATCTGAAACGTGGAGTGATTCATTGATTTTCTTCGGGATTAAATTGATCCTACAGGGCTACTATGAGAACAAGTTACATCTTATGCAAGATCGTTTACAATTTCTGAACACACCCAAACTGTATATGTTGCGCTTTTTAAGATAAACATCGTTTTCATAATTGACACCAATAATGAACAAGTTTAAAATAAGCAAATTTCTTAATGTACAGTACTGTGCAATAAATTGGCGTATACTTAAGGGGAAGTGCTCACTACCTCAATCAATTTCTTCCAAATCCTGACTTTATATTTTGTAATAGTTGGACAATTATTTTTTCGAATTACTTTAAAAAATTAAAGAAATATCATAGCATAGTCCTTTTTCCGAAAATATATGTAGAAAAAAAATAAAAATTTAAATTAGACAGATATCCGAAAATCAACGATACGACAATAATTTAATAAGTATTCTGACCACGTCCTTGAAAGAGTTCAAAAAATATTTTCTTAATTAAACTTATGATTTGGAAAATAGAATACATTCTGCAAGACTAATTATTGGAGAAATGTTAAAGTTAAACATGGTACGGTTTCGGCTAGTAGGCAGAGTTTCGCCAGACGAGATTTATCGGTTCTGAATACTCTAACAAAGGCATAAAGATAAGGGTTTTACGATCCCCATTCATTGGATGTTGAGACCAGATTTTGTGAGTGCATGAAAAAGAAAATAGACATTGTGCGAAAACCAGAAAGATCTTATAAACTAGAAAGTATTCCAGTGAGAATGAAACGGTAGTTTTAAATTTTGATAAATCTAAAGTTTTATTTAGAATGTTATCGACTGATTTGCATTTTCAAAAGCAGCAATTCTTTTATAAATGTATTCGTTACGTTTTGTTGATCAGCAATAGAGATTTAAATGTAGCTGACAGACTTTTTTTATTTTTAAAGTACTAAAAGAAATTACTTTGACGTCCAGGATTAGAAATTCATAAAAGAAAATTACAAGATGTAAGGCAAGATCAAATAGAAATTTCTTCTACATCTAAATATTATGAATTATTACATTTTGAATATGAGAGTCCTACCGATGGGAGCTTCGACGAAACAAAAAATGAGGTATGGCTACCACACGACTTCTTATACGTATTAGCGTTTCAAATTATACGAAATTGTTTTAAATTGTTGTAAATAGTTTTATCTTAGAAAAATAAGCGGCGATTCACAGACAACTCATATAAAAAGAAAATACACGTTCAAAAGTCATGAGTCGCCAGCTAGATATAGTATCGAGAGACAAACTCCTAATAATAGTCGGTAATGATCATAAGAATCATTGTTAATATAATTTAAAGAATAAAAGACTTCTGTAAAAGTCAGCCACGGTCATAAGAATTGTGGTTATTTGTAAAAGTAATAAAATAGTGATAAAGTGGCGCATATATAGTAAATGTGCAAAGTGTTGTATCGTCGTAATCAAAATATTGTGTTCTGAATGGCAGAGTAAGCCGAGTTTCCTACCCTAAGCAGCGCAGAACAAAGAAGAAGTTTCCGCTGAAGAGAGAAGATAAAAGAAGCATTATTATAATCTTTTAAACGATTATTGTAAATGAATGTATTTTTATTAATAAAGAATTAAAGATTGTAAAAATTAATTTCAAATAGAGACGAACTGAATAAATATGAATGTTAAATAAACATCGTCTCCATACTATAAAGTATAATGTAACTTAATATGTTTCGGCATCGTTGTATATGTATATAATCATACATAAATCGTGTATGCAGCACACGTTGTAAATTCTTGCATCTCTTGTTTACGTCTAACTATATCGAATAATATACATAACTATTTGTTTCAATCTAATATTTGTAAAGGCATATTTGAACTGTATATTAACGTATTTTTTGTCTCTTTTGTATTAAAAAACATTATATTGTATAGAATATTTCTTTGTCTGTATAATATACAAAATTCATTGATTTTGAATATAAGTATTATTTAAAGTTTAAAATGGTATTTTTCTTTTTATTAAAATCAATTAATGTTTAGGAACCTTTTTCATTAATCATTTCTAGTAATCCGAATCGCCCTGAGAGAATGTGAGCTGAGCTGGCAATCAAATAACATTTTACAATTTTAGTTTAAAATTTAAACTCCACATTAAAATATATTAATTTTGATATAGGGGTTCCTGTACAAGCAATAAAGTACGCACATTAATTATTAATTCTTTGAATAAAGGTGCTACGGTAAAGAATGCTGGACAACAGTTTGAAAATTTAAAATCCAATTCCATAAACGTTTAAATAAAGTCTAATATTTGAGCAAATATTATTTTTTCAGACAGAATTGAACAACATAAAAAATCGAAGATAATTCCCACCCCTAGAAAAAATATCCCGAAACGTATTTTATATATTTGATTTTTTAATTAGTGATTGATAATTTGGTAAATTCATATCGAAAAGGGCGGAAACATTCATACAAAAAAGATATCACAAGTAGTCCTTGTACTCGTATTAGGGTCCTTTGAATTTTACTACTTCTCTTTGTGACAAACGCCGAAAAGAATTTGTCTTGCCGAGGAAGCTCAACTTCTGTGAAAGCAAAAATCGTTTTTATTTGCCCGGGGCAAGGACACGAAGAGCGCTCCTACATTTCATCCGAGAAAGCAGCTTTTGCTCGTTCTACTGCATGAATTTGAGATGCATCGACAATGGGCGTCAGTTTTACCAAGGTTTCTTCATATTTGTTAAGTCAATGAGAAATAAAAACGCAAAACTATTATCCTGGATGAGACAAATTCGATATCTTTTAAATTAAAGAAGTGTTTTATTTGTTAAATTAATAGAATTATTTAACAGCATTTAAATTTTTTGTGATGATTCTATTGTAAATAGAAATACGATGATCTATGTACGAATAAAAATCTAATTAAAGAAAATCTCAAGTATCACTTTATGTTGTGTAAATTGATAACTTTCATAACTAGAAATCTGAACGCGAATTGCACATTACCATTTGGAAAACTCTTGATTAATCAAATAACACTAGTTTACACCGAAAATGTATATTTCCTTATCTATTTTCTTCCGCTGAATTCGAAAATCAAGGTTAAATTTTTTTTTATGGAACAGTTTTTGAGATATTGTGATTTTTTCGACCTTTTTTCACTTGACAAATCATATCTCGAGCTAGAAATGTCCGATTGGGACGTTCTTGGTACCCAAATGCAATTTATTGAGATGACGAACAAATATGTATAATCGGATCTTTGATTGGTAAAGCGGTTCAAAATATATTGATAAAAATAGGGCACATTTTCAAAGAAATCATATTTTACAGTGATTCTGTGCCGACAGAAAAGTACAAATCGTTAAAAAAACGTCTGATTTCTGTTCATGTACGTAAAGATGATACTTTTACATAAGAACTAAGACCAACCAGAAGAAAATCGACCGAAAACTGACAAAGTTATAAGCAATTAAGTGAACAAATCCAAGTCCCATATTTTCCGAATATTTTATTTTTTTCTACCATTTATGAGTTCAGTTGGTCACACGCAAATATATTTTTACGAATTTTCGATCATCTAAGCCAATTGTGCGTTTGTTTGCTATTTATTTGTGTTTTATTTATTGTAACATTGAATGATTGAATGATGAACACGCATGCGTATACGAATGCTAGTATGCTATAGCGTATTGAAACGCAAAATTTCTACCTGCTAATTCTAAGAACTGCCGGCGTCGATTTCATAAACAAGCATCATAAGTAGTTCTTATTGTTGTTGTTGGCTTGCTATTTGTATGGCGTGTATTTATGTTTGTCACATGTTAATTGGCTTCATGATGTTTCTTGATTTTACTAGAACTTAATCATTTAAGTATAAAAAGCAGAGTCAGCAGCTGCAATTGAATTCAGTTTATTTTAAACCGTGGACGTTGACAGCGATAAGTAAATAAAACGTAGTATCGGTTGTGTGTATATTATATAGGAACTCACAAATTTGATTGAAATTATACTTCATTGTGTGCGCCAAAATGCCTAAAAGAAAACGAGAATTTAAGTGTGTAAACAATCGAAATAATTTCTGTTATGTGTGTGGCAATTTTGTCCCCCAACCAAATAGACGTAGATTCACCGATTCATTACAACATAATTATCTGCAATATTTTGGAATAGCACCTGCAACTTTTCATGAGCAATGGACACCAAATTATGTTTGTTTATCGTGCCATATAACTCTTGCCGCGTGGGCTTCTGGTTCATCACAGCAAGATTAAATTTATATATACAATTGAATTAATAATAAAGTGAATTTTTATTCCAAATTAGACGATACATGAAATTCAGTGTACCGATGATATGGAGAGAGCCGCTCTGCCATTCGGTTGATTGTTACTTTTGCCTGAGCAAATCCACTGGTTTTGGAAAGAGTGTAAAATGGGTTTATGCGACAGTAGCATCTGTTTCGCTTCCAGTTCCACATTCAAGTGAATTTCCTCATCCCAAGTGCCCCGATTCAACGATTGAATGTTTCGAATCATCAGAACAGACAGACACAAGCAGTGATAATGAATTTCAACAGGAGTCGCAATTGCAACATTTTACGCAGGCTGAACTGAATGATTTGGATCTCGAGCTGTCAAAGGAAAAAGCGGAGTTACCTGCATCTCGCCTGAAGCAACGGAACTGTTTGGCTCCGGGAGTAAATGTAACATTTTACAGAAACCGTGATAAACCTTACGCACAACATTTTAAAAAGGAAAACGACGTATGCTACTGTAACGATATTCCTGCATTGTTTGAGCAACTCGGAGAGCCTTATGATCCAAATGAGTGGCTCTTGTTCATTGACGGTAGTAAGGAGAGTTTGAAAGCAGTTCTACTGCATATTGGAAATGAAAAACCTTCTATCCCCATCGCTCATGCCATCAACACTAAGGAATCATACGCCACAATGGCCAGTTTGCTAAAATACATTCAATATGAGCATCACAACTGGAAAATATGTTCCGATCTCAAAGTCGTCGGCATGTTGTGTGGAATTCAGGGTGGATATACAAAATATTGCTGTTTTCTTTGCCTCTGGGATAGTCGTGCTCGTGAACATCATTATAGAAGAAAAGACTGGCCAGAAAGGGAGAAAGTCACAGTGGGCAAAGATAATATTAAATACGTGCCTCTTGTCAAAAAAGAAAATATAATCCTTCCAGCGTTGCACATTAAACTTGGCCTCATTAAAAATGTTGTGAAGGCCTTAGACAAGGAAGGCCAAGCATTTTCCTATTTGAAAACCCTTTTCCCGCAGCTTTCTTTAGCAAAAATCAAGGAAGGAGTCTTCGATGGTCCGCACATGAAGAAATTGGTAAAAAGCGCAGATTTTCCAAAATATTTAACACCCGTTGAAAACGAGGCCTGGAATTCATTTCAGCGGGTTGTTACCAATTTTCTTGGGAACAATAAAAGCCCTAACTCCGAGGGAATTATTACCGATTTGTTGAAGAACTACAACAAGATGGGTACGGAATGCCATTATTTAATTTCATTCCTGGTTGTTTTCAATTGTATTGTTTTCACCATTTTATTTATTTCTTATAGGTGTAAATATGTCTTTAAAAATCCATTTCTTGCATTCGCATTTGAATTTCTTTCCAGACAATCTTGGTGACGTAAGTGACGAACACGGCGAGAGATTTCACCAACAAATTAAGACCATTGAGCGGCGCTATCAAGGATTTTGGGATGAAGCAATGTTGGGAGACTATGTATGGTTTCTCACCAGAGAAACAGATCCCTAAAGCAACCGAAGACAAAGCAAGAGCCACAACTATTTCTAATACAAAAAAATGTCAAGAATGTATTGCAAGCGTTTAAACCCAATAAATTATAGAAAAAAATAAAATATTCGGAAAATATGGGACTTGGATTTATTCACTTAATTGCTTATAACTTTGTAATTTTTCTGTCGATTTTCTTCTGGTTGGTCTTAGTTCTTACGTAAAAGTATCATCTTTATGCACATGAACAGAAACCAGACGTTTTTTGAACGATTTGTACTTTTCTGTCGGCACAGAATCACTGTAAAATATGATTTCTTTGAAAATGTGCCCTATTTTTATCGATATATTTTGAACCGCTTTACCAATCAAAGATCCGATTATACTTATTTGTTCGTCATCTTAATACCTTGCATTTGGGTACCAAGAACGTCCCAATCGGACATTTCTAGCTCGAGATATGATTTGTCAAGTGAAAAAAGGTCGAAAAAATGAAAAAATCACAATATCTCAAAAACTGTTCCATAAAAAAAAAAATTAACCTTCATTTTCGAATTCAGCAGAAGAAACTACATAAGGAAATCTATCTCTCATCAAATGTACATGAAAGAAATTTTATTTTGTAAACTAGTGTAATTATTGGGTTTACAATAATAATAAATTCCATGTCTTTCAAAAAAAAAGTTATTGTTTATGTCTTCCTTGATGTAATAGATTCGTTTGTCATTTTCAAACATTAATCAATCAATCAATCATTTATTTCAGAGTAGTGTACAGACATAGATTGGCAGATTCATTATCAGAAATAAGTATGTAGATAAATCAATAAATAATATAAAATTACTCGTGCGTATAAATACATAAATTCCACATATAAGTATGTGATAAAAACACCTCAAAACAGCACAGACTAAAATTTTAAGTATACATAAAATATGAGTATACACCGTGTCTAAAGTTAAGTGTTCACCATTGCTAACTTTGTTATTATTGAAGTTACGAAGTCGGTTAAATTAGCAAACTAGTAGGACTTTTTTTGCTGATTATGTTAGTCAAAACAGAGAAACAATTGAAGAGCTAGTTCCTGATATATTCACAAAAGCAACAATTTTTTAAATGGAACATCCTGTATATTTCAACATTTTTGAAAGAGAGTTAAATTCTAAACAAAAAGTAAGTAATACACTATCGTCCTAAATTTAAAAATAAGCGAATAAACATGACATTGAGTGGCCTTCAAGATCGCCAGGCCTAAGAGCGTGCGATTTTGTGAGGCTATCTCAAAAGCAGGGTTTTTATTGATAAACCACGAGATATTTCGGAGCTGAAAAGAAAAATTATTCAAGAAATGACCAACATTCCGTTAGATATGTTGCGACGTGTTATGCAGAATTTCAAAGTCCGACTTCAGGAAGTTATAGAAAAAAAACAAATAAGTGAAAGTTTTCTTTTGCAATCTAGATGGTTTTTTACCTTTTTTTTTACAAGATTTCCAAAGCGTACTGCTATACTGGATGAAGTTGTGAAAATTCGACTTCCGCCATCTGCACCAACCAGATGGAACTTTAAATCAAGATATGTTGTGAGTGCTTCGGATATAAAAAAGATCTTATCACATATCTGACGCGGACCATAGATGATGAATTTAGTGACGAGTCGACAATAAGAAAAGCTGCAGGCTTGAAACACATTTTAAATGATTATGATTTCAATTATTGGTTATATTTTTTTTAATACAATCATGCCGCTTTGCGAAATTAACAACTAATTACAACATCCTCAAATTAACAGTATTAAAATGTAGTCTTGTGTGTCATCATTTAAATCGTCAATTCAACATGTGAGGAACTCAACTGATTACGATTATTACAATTAAAATAGTGATAACGATGAAGAAGAAGAAGACGAACAGTCTCTACAACGGAACAAAAGAATCCGTTATGAAGACAAACACAAAATAGTTACTGAAGAAGTGTGCGACATTATTATTAACAATATTGTTTTGTATAATAGACCAGATTTTGGAAATGCTTTATCTGCTCTAACATTACTACTATGTTTCTATGAAAATAATTTAACAACTACATTTGTCGAATCTGTGAAACTATTGAAAATAATTTACACCATACCCATGACAACAGCTGAAAGTGAACGTTGTTTTTCTACTTTGAAGAGGATCAAAACATTTCTAGAAATACCATGCAGGAAAGCAGACTTGTGCCTTAGCAATGTGTTCCATTGAGAAATAATTACTGACGTCGACACCAAACTTCAATGAATTAGTTATTAATCATTTCGCTCATTGCAAGAAACGGCGAATGGATTATATTTTCAAACAAGTTAATTAAATAACATGGTCAGTTCAATTTTTTAATTTTTTTTATGTACTAATTTTTGATATTAAACACTTTAAAAATCGTGATTAAATTGGGGTTTTGTTAAAAACAAATATATAAGAGTAAATACACCGTTTAGGATAACATTAAAATTCAGCATTGCAAAATACTAAAATATTATTTTATTCAAAATAATAGACCCAAAACATTCAATTTTTAACAATGAAAAGAATCCTGTAATGACGTAAATGCAACAACCAATTATACACACGATATATATATCGTGGGCCAAAAGAAACTAACTAAATTTACATTAAAAATAATTTGGAAACCATTGGACATGAGGCAGATGTAACTAATAATTATGAAAAATACTGTTATATACAGTGCGAACTTTTATATAGTAATAATATAACAGAGAGAACACTCCACAACACAAAATACCTATACAACATGCAATATTATTTTACATTCAATTCACTCTAAACATAAAATTAGCGCAAATATAGCATTCGCTTGGTACACAAGGCTGATTAATTACTTGCAACCATTAGAAATCGATTGTACTACTGTCATAGCTCGTTACTTTTATTAAAGGTACTATACTTGGATCGGCTATAGTTAAATATTTGATAGGTAAAATTTCAAATTAAAGCCACTATTATTTACTTACTGGCACATTAAAACGATTGTATTATATTTAAGTTACTTCTTAATTATAGAACAACATTCTCATTATAATTGACTACATTACAATTAACATTTCGATAGTGTTCCAAATACAGGAACCCCAATGTCATAGGTGCGTAGCAGTTAATAATCATTATAACCTCTCTGCATGCGCAATCGCGTACAATAACACGTTATGCTTGTTACTACTGCCTTTGTATTGGGGGAAGGAGAGTATTAACAACAGAGGTTTCAGCATAGTAGTCGAGCGGTACACGTGTATATAGGACATCTGGGAATGTCACCTGGGCATGCGGAAAATTGCAATTGCGTGTCACGGAATGTAATCAAAATACAATTAGTCCTAATAACAATACGGATGCCGAGAGGGCGCTGATACGAGACTACGGAAAGTTCCAGCTTTGCTATTAATTGACCTAAGATAAGTTATCGTGGGAATTAATTTAGTTTATTTTCGTCGATCACAGGTTGCTGAAAACATAAACAAGGACGAATAAACAAAATGCGTTAGGTAAACTTTGCTGTTGGGGGGGGGGGGGCAAAGAAAAAAGAGGCTTTATTTAAATGAGTTTTTTACTTTCCATTACAGATAATGTAAAAACCACATTTCATGAAACACATTACTAGTACAACAGTAAATAACCTTGGGGTATCGAAATAAACACTTCAGAAATTGAGAAAAGAAGAAATTTAAATATTGTAAAGAAAATTGGTGGCAAAAATTTTCTGAAAAACACAATATTATATAAATATATATATTGTTGTAGGTTTATTTAAAAATTCTTGTTTTATATAAAGAAAATAGTATTTTAGTTAATATCAAAATACTAACTTGATAGAACAATTTTAAGAAAACAACGACATTGACAGTTTTAGAACAGATTTAAACAAAATAGAATAGTCAAATATTAAGTACCATATTAATGGCGTAAAATTTGATATAAGTGTTGGAATGTGACATGTAGTTAAAAAATGAGGTGTGGGCACAACACGACTTTCTTATACATATTGCTGTGGTTACAACAATATTCAATGAATGCTGATATTGCATTAAATATCATTAAAAATCTTCACCTATAAATTTATAAATCTAATCCCTATCAGCATTCAATTTATTCTTGTGAGTTCTAGCAGTGATCTTTCCTCTTTTTCTCTGGTGTGTTTCTTATTTAGTTTTTTATTTGGATAAGTTTAATAATAAAATCAATTTTTTTAAATTTCATAAAACATTTATATTCATCATTATTGTAGTAAACAACATCAAAAAAAAATTATTAACAACATGTGGCTGTGTCAAGAATGTTTCTTCACAATTATAATACATAGAAAAACATAATTCCTTTTTGTTTTCTATTACGATTCATTAAAAATATTATTTTGCTATTTTATCCTTTAATAATACCTACTATTTATAGATTCCAAAAACAAAAAAAAAATAACATACGAAGCTAATTCTTATTTCATCAAAGATATACATTCGCACATAGTGCCTTTGATGATCTAAAACTTTGCAACGAAGAAAATATCTTGAAAATGACCTATACCAATCTCCGAATGTAAATATTCGCACATAGTATACCCAACAGATTGGCGCTTGTCCATCAAGAATATTCCTGTCTATTCGTATTTTCTACTTGAAGTTTTAATTAAATTTGACCACAACAATCGTTAATAATGCCCAGTGATACACAGGAAGGAAATATTTTCACATAGTGCGCTTGGAGTACGTCTTACATCATCAATTATTCAAAACTGTATATTTATTTCAAAAACTTACTTATGTTCCTCATATAAATTATCAAATTCTTTTTTATTCATGTTTTCCATTTTGATATATTTAATATTGTGAAACAGTAAAAAATGAAATTATTAAATGCAGCAAATAATTAACAATAATAAAACTAAAATAATACTTAAATTCAATATAAACTAAAACATTCAAAACTAATATATATTTAATGTAGTGTTTCAAAAACCCCTACTATTATTCGCAAACGATCTCAAAATTTGTACGTCTTATTAATTCAAAAGATCGGCTTCATCTCTCTCTGCATCTAGTTTCACCCCTTTATATAACTATACAACCTATAACCCCTATAACAAACGATAGCTACGCATTCGCAGCGCTATGTCTATTGAACTAACATCTTATCTCCTTCAAGTTTTTTCAGTCGCGTAAACACATATTTCGCACCCTGACAGTTAAATATTTATGAAATGGCGTCACTCAAAAATTGTGTACCGAGATTTAAACACATTTTCCATCCTTCGTCATCGGTGAGTATGTTCTTGTCTTCTTAATGCCATCCTTCATTGTATCTGTATATGAACATATCGCCTCTCTTATCCCTGTTTACATATTTTCTCTTCCCACTAGCTAAGGTTATTCTC
Source organism: Amphimallon solstitiale (assembly GCA_963170755.1). NCBI lineage: Eukaryota > Metazoa > Arthropoda > Insecta > Coleoptera > Scarabaeidae > Amphimallon > Amphimallon solstitiale. The sequence goes on along the minus strand of OY720675.1, from coordinate 26,354,829 downwards.
AACTTCTTCTTATAGGTGCCTTCCTTGGATGCAATTGGAAATACATCATATACTACTGGAATCCTCTTCATCAAGACCGTATTGCAAGGAGTACTCACTTCCATAGCACGGCCTGCAAGTTCTATCCAGTTTCTTTCTGTTTCTAGTATGTCGATTTGTAAATAACTGCGAACAATATTAATGTTATCTCTTCTTTGTAGGTTTTAAAATAACCACACATGATTTATACTGCTGTCTTCGAAGCGTTTTGTATTTGTGCATACAAAATTTCAAAATATATCCTATTTGTACATCTGGTGTATACATAAAATGTATTAATGTATTGTCTGAGATAGAGAAATACCTTTCCATATATCCTTTTAATGTTGTTTTTTTTTAGATATAAGTATCAGGTATTTATTATTCTTATAAATATGATCATGAAATCCTCTAATAAATTTAAAACCATTGTACAAATTTAAAATCTATTTTTATTCATTTGAATTTACGTTTTCATCACAAGCATGCCGAATATAGCCTTGCTCGTACAATTTTATGGCATTTAAAATGATTTAGTCTCTTTAAGTATGGAATTCAATTATTTATCTTGTGTTTGTTTTATGCTTTACTTAGACTTATGTTACTAAATATTTATTTATAATTTAACGCATACATTTTCTTAATGACATTGCCCCTTGAAGGTTAGGCAACCCATTTTTCACCTACTAAATCTGTGACTTTGTGATTATTATATCTTAAACTATATTTAAAACTAAAAATTAATGTTCTTATTCTAAAACTTAACTATTTAACAATTTTTTATAATTCTTAAACTATAAAGATCACGGCAATATTTGCCTTTCAAATTATGCAAAGTTGTTCTAAACTAAGTTTAAAATGCTTCTATCATCTTAAAAAAATAAGCATGTGAGTAAATGTGTTACTTCCGGTCCGAATTTTGATTTTTTTTTATACAAAATGTATTGAAACTTAAGTTCTAAATACTTTTATACTCGTAACGTACCTGTCTAAAAAGAATGACTTGCGAATTATCCCCAAAAGCTGATTATCGATAAAAGTAAAAGACCTACTTCCGGTAGGAATTTCGAAAAACTTGTGACAAAATTTTCAAATTTAATTTTAACTATATATGCATTCTTTATAAATTTGTTTAAACTTAGTAGTTGACGAATAATTGGCAAAATTCGATTTTTTCGCTGAAGTAAACTGCTACTTCCGGTCTACCGATGTTACTGAAAATCTAATCAGATCTCAAGAGGGAGATTATACACGTAAATACAATATTTGGAATTGATATCTACAGCGGTTTGACCGCTATCGTGGTCACACGCACACACAGAGAGAGAGATTTTTTGCAAATATGTCGTAAATTATGCATTCTATATATATTTGTCTAGAGTACAAAAATATTTAGAACTGAATTTGGAATATTTTTTGTATAAAAAAATTCTTAAAATTTAAACTTGAAGTAACACACTTACGGGTTTATTACTTTCTTATACGTAGTATAAGGAAGTATTGTGATGATGAAAATTTTCGACCTCGAGATTTTTGCAGATGTCCACGTTTTGAGGTCCCCTGATACCAAAAAAGTGGTTTTTAAAAAATGTCTGTGTGTCTGTGTGTCTCTCTCTCTCTGTGTGCGGTCAAACCGCTGTAGATATCAATTCCAAATTTTGTATTTACGTGTGCAATCTGCCTCTTGAGAACTGATTAGATTTTGAGCAAAATCGGCAGACTGGAAGTAGTAGTTTACTTCAGTGAAAAAATCGAAATTTGCAAATATTTCGTCAATTACTAAGTTTAAACAAATTTATAAAGTATTCATATGTACTTATAATTAAGTTTGAAACAAATTGTCTTGAAAAAGTTTTTCGAAATTCCAACCCGAAGTAGGTCTTTTACTCTTATCGAAAATCAGTTTTTTGCGAATATCTCGCAAGTCATGCTTTTAAGACAAATACGTTACGAGTATAAAAGTATTTAAAACATCATTTTCAATATCTTTTATATAAAAAAAATTTCAAAATTCAGACCGGAAGTACCACTTTTACTCTTATCGAATAGCGATTCTTTGCAAATATGTCGTAAGTTATGCATTCTATATATATTTATCAAGAGTACAAAAGTATTTAGAGTTAGATATGAAATATTTTTTGTATAAATGAAATTTCAAAATTCGCATCGGAAGTAACACTTTCATACGTATAAGAAAGTCGTGTGGTGGCCACACCTAATTTTTTTTCTAAGATAAAAGTATTTAAAACAATTCAGAACAACTGGTGTATAATTTGAAACGCTCATACGTATAAGAAAGTTGTGTGGTGACCACACTTAATTTTTTTTAAAAGAAATTACTATTTACATATTTTTCATTATTAACCAATTATCCGGATATATGATTATCCAGTTCGGGTGCGGTTCCAATTAATTATATTCTTTTTATTATTAAATGGTTTTATGTATAAATATGATTTTGAGTATGGTTAAAATACAAATACTATTTATTTAACACGATGTATTAAACCTATAAACTGAGGTAAAGGAGGTGTAAGATTAATTTGATTATAGAACGTCCTCTTACGAGAAAAAGCGAAAGCGATTTTAAAAGAATACTGTAATTTAATTGTAAGATATAATTTGAGTAGTTTGAGTTTTTAAATTATTGCTATTATTTTAATAAAAATTAATTATACCATCTCATATTATTGCATCACAATATGTGGAAAAGGTACTTGTTTAAATGCACTGTAGATTGTTCTTTGAAACATTGTAGTTGAAAGCAAACGTGTTTCTTCGGACAAGGATTATTGTAATTGTCAAAAAATGAACATTCCTTCATTAAAAGGATAGCTAAACAAGATCAGCAAAAAATCTACCGAGACTATTTGGAGAGAGCAGAAAAAAAATACGGAAAACTACGAATAATAAGAATTCATTTTGTCATTGTGTCATCAAACATATTTTCGTAATGAGCTGTCTCATTAATTTTCCTTTTGTTTCATCGTGGATTAGAAAAACATGACTAATTAGCCAAAGGGAAATGCAAAATGGCATTTTGCTTTCATTTAAAGAAGATACCGCAAAAAATACGAAAAAAATCTCTTTCATCTTCATTGTGAGGAAAGCGAGCTCTGTGAAACGGAGAATGCAAATGTAGGTACATTCTTTTTTTGAATGTGTAATGAAAGTTATAACATGTTTGAGAAGGTTCATAAAACAAACCAAAATTTTAATCCTACAAGTATACTCCATAGAAGCATTAAAGATAGTAAATTAGCGGTTCCAGCAGCGCCATGTTACTAATATTTTTCTGTTGCAAACTGAATCGCCTATTTATTGTGCGGTAATGTAATATAAAAATAGCAATCTGTTTATCATCACTATTAGTGTGCCCAATTTTGAATATTTACGTTCATTCCTGCAATGTAAACCTGACTTTCAAGCCCTAGTTATTATTATAAATCTGACTATTTCTGAGCTATTGCCTTTTTGATATAATTTGGTCAACTTCATGGTTTTATTTGTATCTGGTATAATTAACCACAATATTCGCTGCGAAATCGACAATTGAATGGGTGATATTTCGTAATTAGCTTTTGAGTGGATAAACGTAAGTTGCTGAAGCGTCAGATAAAAATAATGTAAACACAAGTATCTTTATAATAATTAATCTAAAAAGGAGTTTACATATACGAGTTTTCTTTGTACACGGAAATATCGGAAAAAATTGTTAATTGTTGTTATACTTCTTTTTTTCTTTTCCTTACGTTCTTTTACGAATACAATCTTAATAGGAATAACAATTATCTTTCCTATATGTACTCGTTTACGAAAAGCTGATTAATACACTAAGTAACACTCTGTGTATCAGACGAAAACACACAAATCATTATCTGAAAGGTAATCAGATGATCATCTAATTCACGTAAACTCAGTTCTTAAAACGCTAATAATGAGAGTAAAAAGATTATCGGACAATAGCCTTGTAGAAACTTAAATAAGCAATCTACGAAAGGTTTTATTAAACAGACAGTTCCAGCAGAAGGTGGTGATTATACAATAGACAACACGAGATATACAACACCCAACAATACAAAAAATGGCCTACAATATTCTTACCGTACGTAAAAGGGACGACCGAGAAAATTACCATGAGACTAAATACATTCGAAACCAAAACGGGATTTACAACCGACCGCAAGATCGCACACACGCACGAAACACCTAAAAACAAGATAATCTTAGAAGAGCAAGAAATTTAAGAAATGTGCGCTGCTAGCTACATTGGACAAAAAATACCGGTAAATAAAGGTATGACTAGACAAACAACAACTCAATCGCTAAAAAAGAAAAAACAATCTTTACTATACCAACATCATGCAACTGCGGAACATCGATGGATCAAATTTGCAAGGAGTCTATTGGACATTTGGAAAACAGCTCTAAAGAAATGACATATTCACTACAATAGCTGTAAAACAACAATGCGGCTCATAGAGCAAACAGGGAAGGGCGCGCCGCCCTCGCCAAATCAACAGGCTAATAGACACACGACCGAGCCTCACTAATTTATTTTGAATAAGATTTTACCGAAACGTTACACCTCTCCGTTTCAGAACACAAACATTCCTACGCGGGATGAAACTCAAAACATCGCAACTACACATTTCGCCTGCGAAAACCTGCGATACCACATATATATATATATATATATTAGTGTTTTATAAGTGAAAACGACCTTGAGATAATGCAATGATATATATTTATATCTGGCTGTGTTATGTGCTTTACTAAACGTTCATGTATTAGAAAAATCGTAATAAAAACAGTGATTTCTCAATATGCCAAATTTCTGTAGAAATCTATATGAAGTTTGTGTGCGAACATGAGGATTACAGAAATATCACAAAGCGATAAGAAAGTAAATTGGTAAATAAATAATTTACGACTTAATTTCAATATTTAGGGGCAAGCCTTTAAATAATTCTTATAAACCCTTATACACAACGATCACAGTAATACATTAATGTATACAATGAAAACAAAGCCATAAAGTAGAGAAAAGGTACAAAAAAAAGAGAGAGATACTATCAAAAATCAATGATTTTTCTGCATGTTTAGAGCTGAAAGCTAAATAAATAAACAAAACTGATTTCGATTTTTCCGTCTTTTATAACGTCATAAATGCTTTACAACACCCTGGAGCACTTTTATTTGACTTGTTAAAAAGTTACGAAAGCTGATTTACCAGCTTACCGGCTCTACACATTGATGCCGTATACATCGTATTTCAACACATAAAAGTTTTATGTCTATGAAAATAGATCCAGAAATTATTCCTTCATTAATGTCTTTCCAAGTTATCAGCGCGGCAGTCTCTTGACGCAGTATCCCTGGGAATTGTTACGCGAAACACTAAATTTTATAACTTTTAGCGATGTAGATAGTTTACATCGAAACTTTGTTTCATTCACTTTCAAAGGTAAGACACTCCAACATAACGGAAATGATACTTACTTTTATAGTAATGAGCCAATTGAAAAGAGAACTTTATTTTAAAGTAACACATTCTCGTGCATAAAATAATAACCGTCTTTCTGCTGTTATAAACCTTATTAAATGTGACTATATGATCAAAGCTGCAGTACAGAAAGTCATTTCAGACTGCATTATACTTCCACTCACTATGATGTTAAGAATTTTTGATATAACTTTGATATAACTTTAAATTTAATAATATATAGGATGCTCCATTTAAAAAACTATAACGATGGTCAGTCACCAAGTTATGGAACACGCTGTATAATACAAAATAAATTTACAAGTTACTCCTAATGAGTGGCTATTATAGGCAAAAAACCGCAGTAGGTAAAGACAACGGGTTCTAAAACACCTCCTCCTCTGTCTCTCTCGCACACTCTATTTCTGTCTCACTTTAATGCAGCGCCAACTCACGGTACCCAACATAACTAAAACAGCGCCACCTCGCCGTACCCAACCCAATTAAAAAAGCGCTACCTAATGGTATCCAACCCAAATAATAATGCCGTTAATGTGGGAACAATAAACCAGACGATAAAGACGGCACCTAACTAAAAGTACAGCGACCTCTGTTAAGCATTACAACATCTATTGTAACATGTATACAAGCGCCATACAGTAATCACTCCTCTCTAAATTCTTTCTCTCTCATATTTCTCTCTAATTCATTTCTACGCCATGTGCGTAAATTTAAGAATAATTTAAGTAAAATGACATAGTAATTTAATTGTAAAAAATAGAAAACTGCATTAGTCGGGTTACCACCGATCAACATAGGAAAGTGCATTAGTAGTTGGGGCGTCCACTGTCAGATGGCGCCGTATTTTTGGTAAGGTTTGTTTTTTACCGACCCGTTTTTTGTTCCTGCAATACCGGCATTATTAGTTGGGTTGGATACTACTAGGTGGCGCTGTTTTAGTTGGGTTGGGTACCGCGAGGTGGTGATGTTTTAGTTGGGTTGGGTACTGCGAGCTGGTGCTATTTTAGTTGGGTAGGTTACCTCGCGGTGGCGCTGCATGAGACAGAGAAAGAGGGAGAGAGTGTGCGAAATAGAGAGAGAATGAAGTGTTTTAAAATCTGCTGTCTTTACATACTAACCGCTTCGACATATCTTTTCTCAAACAGTCAGGATCTACCTTGGCCAACCCTGTATATACGTTTTCTTAATTGGTCGTTTATTGCTTAAATATGATGAGGTGAAAGTTGGGCACGAAATATCAGGGGATTCGCCTATACCGTTCCTTCACGTTGATCGTTATTATCTACTACCATCACAATTGCTTCTAACATTAAATACAAAGAGGGTGCAGTACTAAATATTAATTAAGTATCTAACCTTTCCATACTTCAACGCCTTTAAAGAAAATAATCATGAAAACTGCATTGTTTCCCATTAGAATAGCATTTCTTCCATTAGTTTTAATTTAACTGCTAGCGAGTGTATTTATAAGTACCATTTGATATTGAAGCGAAGCCAGTCGATGGGCAAATAGAGTTCACATAAGTTATTCAAAGCACAGTCAACGTCGGAACAGCAAAGTGCAAGCTACTTTTCGCAAACTTCGAATTCGAAGTCATTTGAAATTTTAAACGATACTTTTCTGTCCTCCGTAAGAAGCAACTCCCTCTTTCTTACTCGAACGTCTCTAACAAATTGTGCTTTCGTCCATCTCAGCTGTTTCCACAGATCAAACAAAAGACTTAACATTGTCTGCGTAGCAGCATAACGGCCATTACCCGTAGAAATATACGATGCTTGTAGCACTTCTAATATACGGTGATTTAGAGCTACCTTCATACCGCACGCTGCCGCTAGATGCAGTGGTAAATCACTCAGTAAGGACACTGTTTAATGTCGTGTTCGCGAAGCTCTGTGTATATCCATTCACGCCAGTGCATTGTCCAGGGGGATTAATAATAAGTGATGTATAACACTTGCTATACTAATTGAGTTTATGTTAGGATAATGCATTTGTATTAATTCTAACGACTATGCTTCAATGATTTCTACGTACTGGGAGGCTTATTAATATTGATTAAATCATAAGCAATGGTACAACAAAATACTGTGCTTAGGTCAGACGTGACTAGTGGTTTATAGTAGAGTAAAATAATTTAATCGAACAACTCTACTGTTCACACAAGTCAAGTAGTCTTGTAGAGCTTGCTAAAGTGTAACTTTAATAGAAAGGTTTTTTGATTTTTGTGAAAAAAGCTGGTGTTTCTTAATAGTTTATATACAGCGTGTCCCAGGATTGATGTTACAAGAGGTGTGCAGAACTAAAAATCTTTGAATCTCAATTTGATCTTTTGTAAGTAAGGCGTGCTTGATTTGAAACTTATTTTTAGTATAGTTTCGAGTTTGTGAAATCACGTAGGTCTTGACAGTTGAGCAAGATCTATTTCCGTTTCCGGTAAAGTACCTTTCTCGTTCAGAGTATGCTAAAATATTACTAAGAAAAGTTGTTTAGAATGACAAACTATGGCAAAAATATCAGGAAGTTCAACCTACTTTGATTAAATCATTATTTTTTAGACTCAACAAAATAAAATTTTACATATTTACTCACAAATTAATAGAATAGAATTATAGAACGACGCCTGAATTAAACGTGTTGTAAATACATTTTCTGTCGTTCAATGTTGTACGAACAATAGTTTTTTTTATAAAAATACTTTTGTTGAATCTAATAAATTATTTTATAAAAAACTTTTATTCGTAGAACATTGAACGGAAGACACGCAATTTATTTCCAGCAAGACGGATGCCCTACACATTCAACAGCACGCATAGCTGAATGGATAAATTTGGTGTTTGGAGAAAGCTACTTAAAAATTGTTCGATTGCTTGGCCTCCAAGATTTTTAATTATGGGGTCGCCCAAAAACCTGGTTTACTCCCAGCCGATACCTAACAGTAGAGGAATACTAAAAGAAAGAATACGAAACGCCATACACCACATACAACTCGCGGAAATTCGGAACAGTTTGAGAGAATTCAGGCATCATATAGAACGCCTGATTCTAGAAAATGTATAATTTAAATTGAAATATATGTAATTTAATCAAAATAGGTAGATCTTCTTGAAATTTTGTATAGGACCATAGTTTCTCATTTTGAACAACTTTTCTTAGTAATATATTAGGATACTGTGAACGAGAAAGGTACTTTACCTGAAACGGAAATAGATCTTGCTCAACTGTCAAGGCCTACGTGATATCACAAACTCGAAACTATACTAAAAATAAGTTTCAAACCAAGCAGGCCTTACTTTCAAAATATCAAATTGATATTCGAAAATTTTTAGATCCGCACACCTCTTGTAACATCAATCCTGGGACACGCTGTAAGTATATTTAAATAGCTTTTACTTATAATATTATTAGCGCTAAAGTACAGAAGTGGAGTCAATTTCTTTCATTTCATTATAGAGCATTTAATTTGCATTTGTGGTTTTTTATAAAATTTTTCAATTTCAAAACTTAAATTATTTCATAGAACGATACTTCTAACCGCGATATCAACACATTCTAATGTACATATTGCTGTATATACCTCTAAAACAAAATATAGATAACTGCTAGGTATAGTCTGTTAACTTGTCTTAACTAGTCCTTACAGAGAGTTGACACGGCTATAAGCTTACAATATAGTCACGTTAGCTCACTCTAACAACTATTTGAAATAAGTTAACGGAATATAACGTAAAATATCTCTCCTGTATGTATAGAAATATTTAAGTGAAATACATTATTTAGAGTCCGCTTTCCGCGACCGTTTGTATATACTGTACTAAAACGAAAATGAAAAGTGTGAACACATGGATGTTAAAACTAACATCAAGCAGTAAATAATTACTGTGACTTACATATATACCTTTATACGTAAAACGTATATGCATATATGCATGTGTTTGATATACACACATACATTAAGTGCTATTGTCGACAATCGAACGCACAGACACCGGTGTTTCGACCTATGAGGTCTCATCAGTGTGCGTGGAGATTCTCGACAATAGCTTCAAGACTTAAATCGCTGCTTATGTCATTTTAGCATGTTAAATGCAGTGAGAGTATCACAGCGACATCTAACACCCATGTTCTGTATCATCTTTTGGGTGTTAGATGTCGCTGTGATACTCTCACTGCATTTAACAAGCTAAAATGACGTAAGCAGCGATTTAAGTCTTGAAGCTATTGTCGAGAATCTCCACGCACACTGATGAGACCTCATAGGTCGAAACACCGGTGTCTGTGCGTTCGATTGTCGACAATAGCACTTAATGTATGTGTGTATCTCAAACACATGCATATATGCATATACGTTTTACGTATAAAGGTATATATGTAAGTCACAGTAATTATATACTGTACTACTTATGACGACGAAACATACTTTTGGCAACCGGTAGGCAAAAGTCGCCCACTTTAAATGTTATACCCTAGCAGTAGTTTCGCTAGCACCACTGTTCGGAGACGTTCGGGGACGTTCGGGTGTATCAGCACGAAGTGGATATGGTGCGATATCTGATATACAGATGTCGCTGCTATTATAGGAAAGCAATATTTATAAATAATAAGATCGATATAAAGAAATCAATTCCAGCCTCATATGAAAATGAATTGAACGAATTGTATGCAAAGAATAATATACAAAGTAATATTAAAAGGTATTTATTAGAAAGTAATATTCAAAGGGCTTTGTTCGGGGTTTATCGGCCGTTTATGCGCAGTCGAACTTGCTAGGTAGTCAAAAGTCTGGTACGCATATATATACCGTTTGACTGAAATAAAAGTAGATATAGGGAAACACAAACACGCACACAGGTGCATGCAAACATGAAATGGAGGGGTACGATAGTAGGAGAGTACAGATCGGGACCGGGTACAGAGTTACCGAGGCTTCAGTGCAAAACGTTGAAAGTTAGTATGCAGACGTTTGCTTTAAAGAATTGCTTCGCTATGTACGGCTTTTGTATAATATTTTGGTAACTGATGTATAATGTATTAACATTGAACTGAAACAAAACTATAAAATTTGTAACTAAAATAAAATTCTTATAAAAAATTAAATAAAATTCTCACATTTAAAACGAAACAAAATATTATACTTAATCAATTATACAAAATCTAATGTTGAAGATGTTCGAATGTCTGTCCCTCTTGCATCAAGCAGTACCCTAAACGATTATAAAACCCATTTCGTACATTCGATAGCATTTCAGACAGAGGGAGGTGGACGATTTTCATACGCCGCAACAAATAAATTTTGCACGTCTTTGTACGAATTATCCTTCGCATACCATAAACACAATCTGTATTTTTTCCTCGACAGTTAAGGGCATTTTATTTTAATATTTGCGAGTTGGGAGTTTGCTCAGACAGAATGTAGTTCACGCTCTAAAGATACGGAACGAATGCCATGCGCGCATGCTTTCGGTCTCCCCACTTTCTTGAACTGTTGTATACATACATACATAGGTACATGTTTATGTGTGTGTATTTGAAGATGCATATTAACTTTTAACTACGCCAATCTGTATATATAAATTTTAAATTGCACAACCTGTATATTAAAGAACGAATTTGAATATTGTTAATACCAAGATTTGATTGACAAACTGAGAAAAAACAGGTGCAATTCCTGAAGGGGAAGATTTTATTGTTAATTAAAATTTTAAAAAGGAAAACATTTATCACATTCCAAAGCCTAAATATTAAAAGCACCTAAGTGTTTGACGAAAGTCTTAATGCTCAGCACATAAATCATTACAGGCTTAAGCCTATCGGCAAAGTGCTGCAACAAATAATTTTTACCTATACTTAAAGAAATATGTTGAGGCACTCAACTCATATGTCACAAAATTAAAAAGCAAAAAAGCTCTGACCTCTTGCAGTATTGCCACTAATTAAATATTAACAATACTCAATAAACTTACGAGTAGTGAACTTTCACTAAATTAAGTGAATTTAAGATTATATGAATGTTAAACATAAGCAGAAAGAAACACAAAATCTAAAACTGGAGCTTCAAAATGCATCACAGAACTTAAATTCTCAAACAGAGACTTGAAGACTCCGCAGAATAACAAAAGCTGATTAAATTTAAAGTATAATGTGGTGCTTGTATCTAATCAAATATACATTGAAAAAAACTCCCCCGACCAATAACAGGATATGTCATTAGCAAAAGAACAAACCCACAATACGACATTTATTTTAATGTTTTATTATGTAATTCATATCACAATCAGAATTACCCCAATATACAAATTGCAAATTAAGGGAACTGGGTTGCCTTTATAAATATTAATTAAACTAAAAATATTCTAGTACTATATAACATTGAATAAGTGGAATGCAAGACACAAACAGCAGCGATTACTCCAAAATTAAGACACTAATTATCTCACTTCGTAATGGTAGTCAAAGCTACAAAGAAAAGACACTAAGAAGGGAAACGAAAATTAGCCCAAGAAAATATATAACCTACACACGAAGAATAATTAAAACAACAGCTTACCCCAATTCAACGTTGACCAGAAACGGCACGCTTTATGAATTCAGAACATGCCCAGTAATTCTTCATTAAATCGCAAATCCGGCATAAATACATATCTAGCCTCCTACTTTTAATCCCATTTTTTTGGTATTTACATTTAGTACAGGAGTATAAGGAGTTCGAACTATTGTGTGTGCTTATCTCGGTTTTGCGCTCGACTTTGGAATACGTGCGTACTTGTCTAGCGCATGATCCTAAATACACGGAAGATAGCCAATTAAAATTAGAAAAGAACAGAAGAGATAAAGATTAAGAGATATACAATAATTCAAAATTAATTTAGAAAAATGTCGAAACGAAAACCAACCATAAAGCAAACTTATAACGAGAATAACGTATTTAATACGGATCTACCATATGTTGATAACTCAAAAGAAATATTAACTAAAAGCTGTTACTAGAAGAGGGCATGATAAATCCAGAAAGTAAATAAATAAATAAAATAAGTAATACATTAAGTTTTTTTGTTGACATTATTGGTCATGGAGGGAAGCAATTCCAATTCTCCCTCTTTATCAACTAGACTAGACAAATATCCCATATGACTATGTAAAAATAACAAAAAGTAACTTATGGATCTCGTTGAATAACTAAGTTTGAATCATACCACAGTGCACTAACTATTAAGTGTAGCACTTCGTTTTGATAGCGCTGGAGTACTTCGATATTAGAATTGCTTGCTCTTCCTCAGTTGTTGTATACTGTACGTCCATGTAGGCTTTAGTATGGCTTTGTGCTCTAGGAGTTTGATTTTATAGGAATCGATAACTTTGATTTTATACCTAACATCCAGTAATACTTTCCAATAATTCCATGTTGTTTTCTTTTTGTAAACATATGCTTCCGCTAGTTTAACTTCCTGTCCAGATGCACGCCAAGGTATTTGACAGAGTCAGTATGTTTTAATTGTTGGCCATTTAATGTTACTGCACGAGTCTTTTGTTGTTGTTGTGAATGTTATGTGGATTGCTTTATTTTCATTAGCTTCCATTCACTAATCTTCCAACCAGTTAGAGATAGCATTAATATGTTGTAAATGTGATGGGAAGATAATACTGCTGCATCATCAGTAAAAGTAGCAAAATTTGCCATTTTAGTCAAAATAGCAAATAGAAGAGTAGGCCGCCAATTGTAGCGTCTGCCAGAAGATTCTCGATTTATCGACGACAAAGACCAACATCACCACATGGCAGATGATGCTGACCCCACTAGTGATAAAACTGTTAATTCAAACCTGTAATCTAAAAACTTTGAACAAGCTTCATCAAGCAATAAGATGAGAATATCCCTCGCAGATTTTACGTGGTATTTTCTTTTCTTTACGACAATGCTTGCCTTCGCCACTAATGTAGAAACAATATTTATAACAATAGTACTGGCTTATTTCAGAGCATCTACTCTGAAGACCAAATTTATTGCTTTGCAGTTTCCATGCTTTTGGGCCACTGAAAAAGCGTTCGTTTAACCGATTACCATTTTCAGTCAAAGGGAGTGTTAGAAACGCTATGAAATAATTCTGCAATTAGCAGCCATAAGATTTATATTATTATTATTGTGTGGATCATGGGATACTACTGCATAAACTGGATAGGTATGGTATAATAGGAACACCGTTAAATTGGTTTACTTTGTATCTATCAAATCGTAGCGAGCAGGATTGTGTTTCTGAGCCCAGAAGTATTAATACCGGTGTACTACAGGGGTCAATTTTGGGTCCAATTCTTTTTCTTATTTACATAAATGACCAACTTCTTCATCTTCAGGATGAAAATGGGCAATCAGTGGTTGTATCATATGCAGATGATGCTAATATTTTAATAACAAGTAATAGTTTAACGGACGCGGAACAACATGCTCGGAGCTTGTACAAGAAGACGTGTGTGTGGTCAAAAGCGAATAAACTGTGTCTTAATAACGACGAAACTATTTGCGTTCTTTTTAAAACATCTAGATCCAGAGTAACATCTCATGATCAACTACACCTAAGTAACGGTAGCTGTATAGAGTATAACGACACAACAAAAATATTAATACTAATCGTTGATAGCAGCTTACAATAGCAAAAACACGTCGCTTATGTATGCGAAAAGTTGGCTCTAGCGATATCATCAAATCAGTGTGGCCGCTCAATCATGCGTCAGTTATACTTTGGCTGTTTTCATACCGTTTTGAAGTATGGTATTATGCACTGGGGTAGGTCATCGAATTTGAACAGAGTTTTTCTTATACAAAAACGTGCTGTGAGCATTGTTGCAAATCTTAGGAGAATGGATTCATGTGTACCAGGCTTTAAATAACTTGGTATTTTGTCCCTGCCATGCATTTATATATACGAGCTGTTTTGTTTTGTCCATAAAAATAGAAAATTTTTTCAGCAGCAAATTGTTGACCATGGTCATGATACCAGAAATAAAATATTAATGATGCCGGTACAACATAGCACAACGTTATATCGAAAGGGGATCTATTATAATGGCTGCAAATTTAACAACAAATTGCCAGAGTGCCTCAAGGAAGAAACAAATTTTCAAAAATTTCGGCTTCAGGTTAAAAGGTTTTTATTGGAAAAGTGCTACTACAGTACTTATGAGTGCCTACCAGGCATGTCTATAAAATGATTGTCGTATACAGGGTGTCCCAGATAGTGTGCTCACCATTGGGATCTCGTAAACGGTAAGAGATAGAGAGTTGGTTAAATGAGACAAAATGTACGTGACACCTGGGTTTACTTTTTTAAATAAAAAAACTTTTAAAAAAATGAACGATACGTGCGCTATAGGGGAAAAACTAAAAATCGGCAATTTTAATTTCGTCGTTTAACTTATTTCATGTAAAAGATACCGAAATACTATTTTGACATTATGAAGGTACTTTTTTACACAGAATTCAAATTTGGTATTGCAACCTCTGAAGCTTTTATACGTTTCGAGATTTTTATACAAACTTTCTTATTTTAAATACAAATCGTAGGCGGCGGCTTTGACTGTATCAAAAAGAGCATAATTTGCTGATTTCAATGATGTATAACACTTTGGGTTTATTTGTAGAAATAACAAAGTTACAAGAATAATTAGCATATTTTTTTGTTTTATACTTACCTATTCCTGGAAACAAAATACAAAAATGACTGAAAAGTAAATAAAACACTAACTTCACATACCTAACTATTTATTTACTACTAGTAAATAGATAAATTACATTAAATGCTCAAAAAGTCCTCCATTGTTATTGATACATAACTGAGCTCTTCTTAGTGTGGAATTAATCACTTTTTCTAAAATACGTCCATTTATCCGATGAAACTCTCTTAAAACACAAGCTTGCAGTTCCTCCACATTATTAAATTGTGTTTTATACACCTTATTTTTTATGTAACCCCAAAGGAAAAAATCCATTGCGGTTAAGTCTGGGGAACGTGCAGGCCATGAAATGGGTCCTCGATTACCAATCCACCGATTACCAAATCTATTATTTAGGTAATTCGTAATAATGTGAGCATTATGTGCTGGTGCCCCATCCTGTTGGAAATACATATTCGCAGTTAGATTAAGCGGAATATCGTCTAGAAGATCTTCTATTTCATCGATGCTTTTTTTTTTACTAAAGGCACCGTATGTTTTTATATTTACTTCTAATCTTCGAAATAAAGTTCCGTGTGGTTGCCGTCGATCTGGGTACAACTAATAATGATTAGCTGCATTCCTTGAATTTTTGTGAGCCAATATGTAACTTTGAAGCATATCATATTTCTCTTCATTATTAAATTTCTCCATAACGTGAACAACAATAAACAAGTAATAAAACGAACCAAAACAACAAATGCGGTGATTTTTAAATAAACGAACAAAATAGCAGACTAAATAACACAAAAATAAACGGATACGTAACTTGCTTGTAAATAAATTTGACAGATACTACTTATTGTCTTAATAATTCAATGCTGCCTCTGATGTATAGCCTATGCATTCATAAGGATACCAAAAATTGCACAAATATCATTATAACTTTGTTATTTCTACAAATAAACCCAAAGTGTTATACATCATTGAAATCAGCAAATTATGCTCTTTTTGATACAGTCAAAGCCGCCTACGATTTGTATTTAAAATAAGAAAGTTTGTATAAAAATCTCGAAACGTATAAAAGCTTCAGAGGTTGCAATACCAAATTTGAATTCTGCGTAAAAAATACCTTCATAATGTCAAAATAGTATTTCGGTATCTTTTACATGAAATAAGTTAAACGACGAAATTAAAATTGCCGATTTTTAGTTTTTCCCCTATAGCGCACGTATCGTTCATTTTTTTAAAAGTTTTTTTGTTTAAAAAAATAAACCCAGGTGTCACGTACATTTTGTCTCATTTAACCAACTCTCTATCTCTTACCGTTCACGAGATCCCAATGGTGAGCATACTATCTGGGACAGCCTGTATATTCTTTGTTTTTACTTTCTTATACGTAGTATAAGGAAGTATTGTGATGATGAAAATTTTCGACCTCGAGATTTTTGCAGATGTCCACGTTTTGAGGTCCCCTGATAACGAAAAAGTGGTTTTTAAAAAATGTCTGTGTGTGTGTCTGTCTGTCTGTCTGTCTGTCTGTCTGTCTGTCTGTGTGTCTGTGTGTGACCACGATAGCGGTCAAACCGCTGTAGATATCAATTCCAAATTTTGTATTTACGTGTACAATCTCCCTCTTGAGATCTGATTAGTTTTTCAGTAAAATCGGTAGACCGGAAGTAGCAGTTTACTTCAGTGAAAAAATCGAATTTTGCCAATATTTCGTCAATTACTAAGTTTAAACAAATTTATAAAGAATTGAAATGTACTCAAAATTAAATTTGAGACAAATTATCTTAAAAAAGTTTTTCGAAGGTATTTTACTCTTATCGAAAATCAGTTTTTTGCGAATATCTCGCAAGTCATGCTTTCTAGGTAGGTACATTACGAGTATAAAAGTATTTATATTATAATTTTAAATATCTTTTGTATGAAAAAAATTTCAAAATTCGGACCGGAAGTACCACTTTTACTCTTACCGAATATCGATTTTTGCAGATATGTCGTAAATTATGCATTCTATATATATTTATTAAGAGTAGAAAAGTATTTAGAGTTGAATTTGCAATATTTTTTGTGTACATTAAATTTCAAAATTCGGACCGGAAGTGGCACTTTTACTCTTAGCGAGTAGCACTTTTTTTCGAATATCTGGCAAAGTATGCATTCTATAGCGATTTATTAAGAGAATGAAAGTACATAGAATAGGATTTTGAATAAGTTTTGTATAAAAAAATTCTTAAAATTGTATAGTTTGAAACGTTCATACGTATAAGAAAGTCGTGTGGTGGCCACACCTCATTTTTTTGATTTAGTGTAGCTATGTTTGATGAGATTTCATCAACACATGTATACTGCATATGTAGTTCTCTGTTTTTCTGAAATCAATAAATATTATTATTATTATTATTATTTATATCAATTTGTGTAACGCTGAGAAATATGTATGCCTTAATTCTATAAACAATTTTTTTTTTCAATCAATCATCCTGCGTATTAATTGTTTAAAAAAAGAGAACTTTATGCAATGGAAATATTATCTCTGCCAATAATATAACAAAACACAACAGGAAATATGATGCGCTGTCTGCAAACAGTATGAAGCAATAAAAATTTCCGCTTGCAAGTACCAATATGTGCCAAAATAATCGGTTGAAAGCCATCTGACAACCCTACATTTACTGCGATAAAATTTTACAATGACTTTCCCAATATTTTCTCTTGATAAAAAAGGGAAAAAACGAAAACCATTGAATTTATGGGATCAATAATCCATATGAATGAAAGCGTATGTTGTCATATAAAAACTCGAAAACGAAAGAACGTCAACAAAAATGCCGTAAAAATAAAGTGAATAAATGGAACGGACTAAAAAAAAAACAAAAAAGAATGCAAAAAAAAGAAATGTCCGGGTATATTACGCGCATATCTCCACAAACAGACACAATATTGCATCGTATGATATAATGTAGAGCAGGATCCGGACATACCTGAACTGAAATGACAACGGGATCGTCGACATACCAACCGACAAATTAGGTACATTCATCTCTTCTGCATGCGTCCATTTTATCCTATATACGGAAGCATTTGTGCTACGTTGAACGTAATTTTATTTCTGCCTTGTTTATGCATGTATTATTGCCGTAAAAAATAACCATTTCATCCATTACTATTTACAAGGAAAAACTTCTTTCCTTTATATGATTTGCATATACGTATGTATGTACTGGGATGCATATATTTTCATGGTGAACTTGTTTCTATGTAAATTTGCGCAATTTAGTTGATTATTCGTTTCGTCCATTTCGAAAATTGTCCCCTTTGTGCTTTTAAAGTTATAGGTAAGCGCATTTTACTCACAAAGAAAATTTTTAACATAATTATCATTAGAAGGAATGCAAATGGATACCTTTAGTTAAAAACTCTAATAACAGATTTGAGAACAGTCGTGTCGTTATCTAGAAAATAACATTTTCCAACTACCCAGATGAAAGAATATATTTACGGTCGTTAACGATAGAAAATGTAAAATTTATAATGTTAGTCATAAGTAAAAAATATACAATATATCGACTGTCCGGGCAATAAAAAACGGAATATCAGAAATTGATAACTGTAATGCTAAAAAAGTTATTCCCAATATGTTATTCGTACGCATACGGCAGAAAAAATTAATAAAAAATTCGATTGGCCTTATGCCGAACCTGGACGACCGTGGTATGAACGAATGGGCAGCTCACGCTTTCATGTATTACATGACAGATAGATTTCATTATGTTTTCAACCGTAAATGTGAATTCATTCTTAGTTATCGCCATAATAATAATAATTTATTCAGTCCAACAGTAACAAACCAGTTACAGGACAAAGAAGTAAACGTACATTCAATCAATCATATTATTATTTGTAATATAAATAATTTATAACTACATACATATATTTATCTATAGAGTTGCAGAATTATGTATTACTTGCTGAATTGGAAACAAAAAATATATCATCATAATGTAAGTTTGCAGCATGACACATGGTGACCAGTGGTGATTCCCGGAGATTAGTCCTCGAAAAGGGCAACCAAAACGTGGAGGAGGAGCGAGAGGAAATCCTGGGAGTTTAAAAATTTAAGCATGATAGGAGATGTGGGCAATCAATTGTTCCATTACATAGCACCATGAAACTCTCGGCGATCCCGCAGTGATTGGAGGTCATGTGCTTGCAGCAAGAGATTGTAATCGATGTCACGTTCCGGATAAATTCCCATATCCTTGAAAGATAAGTATTTCAGGAATCGCCGCTGCATTCTCTCAATGGCTAGTTGTAGATATATGTACTGAGGTGACCATACTTGTGATGCATATTCCAGCTTACTGACGACAAAACTTAAATACAAAGCCTTCAGAAGCAGTGGATTTTTAAAAAACTTACGACTGCGCAAAACAAAGCCCAAAGCTTTTGAAGCCGAATTGCAAATGAAATATATATGACTGGAAAAGTTCAAATGTGTGTTAAAGAATACGCCAAGGTCCTTTATGCTGTCCACCCGCCAAAGCTGGTTGTTCTCAATAGAATAGGTAGATGGTATATTATTATTTTTGCGAGAGTAAGACATATAACAACATTTACTTACATTTAGTTTCCAATTGAAGTTGGAACACCAAGTCGATATACGATTTTCTTGAAGACGAAGTACATCGTTCCAAGTTCGTATAGAGCAGTAGATCTTTATATCATCCGCATATGCGAGTACATTGCATGTTATTGATTTAAGCAAATCGTTGGTATATAGAGTAAATAACAGAGGTCCCAAGTTAGAGCCCTGTGGCACACCGGATGAGGGAGTAAACTCAAATGACCTAAATCCATTGTGAAAGACATAATTGCGCCTATTTGTCAAATATGAATGCAGAAGTTTGAGCAGGGACTCGCTGAATCCAATTGCTGCGAGCTTTTCCAGAAGGATACCATGATCTATCGTGTCAAACGCGCGACTAAAGTCAGTGTAGATCACGTCTAATTGGCCATTAGCATCCAGTTCATGAGAGACAGACTGAGTTATAGTGAGTAGGTTCGTAACTGTAGACCGTCCACGAATGAAACCATGTTGACATTCAGAAATCAAAGATTTTGTATTGAAAGCTATGCAGGAATAAATTACGTTTTCAAAAACCTTTGCAAAGTTGGGTAGAATGGATATTGGCCTGTAGTTCTCAACTCTAGTTCTGTCATCTTTTTTAAAGATTGGGCTTATTCTTGCTCTTTGCCAGCGCCAAGGAAAAGTAGCTGTTCTTATTGAAGTATTCATTATTATAACCAGAGGCTCAGCTAAAGCAAGTCTGGCATTGTGAACAAATATACTTGGGATTTGGTCATCGCCAGCTGTATAATCTTGATTGAAAGACGACATTATTCGTATTAGCTCGTCTTCTGTAACACTGGATAATGTAAATGGAACTTGATTTGGTTTAGAATCATCAAATGAGAATTGAGAGCTATGCTGATATACGGATGAAAATATATTAGCAAAGGCGTTAACTATATCTTGTGGCAAGTCAATTTGTTGGTTGGTATGATATAGTATGTTCGGTATACATGAAGTGCCACGCCTACTATGTATATACTTAAATACTTCCTTAGGATTTTTTAAGATTGACAATTCCCACCCAATCCATGTATGATTTATAAGAGTCCGCAATCAACAATTTACATAGACCCCTTAATCTCTTAAACTCGGTGTGAAAATAATTGGTTTTTGTTGACTTCCATCGCCGCCTGTAGTAAGCCTTCAACTTTAGGTGACGTATGACGTGCTCAGTAAACCAAGGCGGATAAGGGTATTTAGCAGCAGAAATTGTTTTAGGCACATGCAAATCAATAATATGATGCAAAACATCATAACATTTTTCCAAAGCATCATTTACGTTATTGCACTCGTAGAGGAGGGACCAGTCTTTATTCAGTACTTCGGTATATAAGTTTTGGTAATTGGTTTTGTGGAAATTATACCTCATATTACTGTTAGAAGGAAAAGGCATAGCTTTTACAACGCACGAATTATGGGATATGATATATCTGTATAGTGAAACAGGTGGAAACGGAAGAGCAGTTGAACGTTTTTCTGATCGTAGACGTCCATCGTAAGTGAAGTACCGGGCAGCTTAATTAAAAACATTTCAGAATTACTAGTTAAAGCTCTGATGTTTTTGGCAAATTTATCATTTGATGACGAAGCTCTAGATTGGATATGGCCAATTATCATCCTCCTGCGACTTCTTCCAGTTTCTCTAAAGTTATTGAATATGGTATGTTGGATAATCCAATAATAGGTGGCGACTTTGGCTAAAAATCTGAAATAAAATGCAAAAGGAAAAATCCTTTACCACAAAAAATATACCGTAAGCGTCATATTTTAATTTCGGTTTACACTTCTATACCATGCAGAAGATGACCTTACAATATGCAGCGTAGCCTCCTTGCTAACAGTGGTGGGAGAGCAACGTAGTGTCGATGTCGGGGGAATCGTTTGTCGAGAGTAGTCTTGGCAGCCTCGCTTATGTTTATCCTTTAGTTTAATTCGTCGCGCTCTTTTCCTCTTGCTACTTTCCTATCAGAAATTAAAATATGACGCTTACGGTATATAAAAAATCTAAATACATATTTCGGCAACTAATTTAGCTAAGGTGTAAAGCGACACCCTGTATGTTAAAAGAGAAGTAAAAAAAATAAAAGATTAAATATCTAAATTTGTAGTGCAATAATAATAAAAAAAGAATAATACTTATCAGTTACAAATAATCAGAGCACTCCTAAATTTAGAGAAAACACAATCAGTGAAATATCATTATAGGTCTCGAAAAATTTGCAAATCATTCGCTTACAAAAGTTATAATGTAGGTCAAGCGATCACTTCAATAATTAAAAATATTAATCTAGTACATATAATCGAAGCTATTGTAAGCTATCTTGCTTGTCTCTTATACAAAATTACTATATGTATGACAAATGCCAAGATTTTGTAAGCTCACCCTGTATAATGGGTCTTTTATGCATTAAATTCTCAGAACGAAAATCAAAATTACAGAAATTAATTTTAAAATAAAATAAATATACTAAGTTAAACAACAGCTTTACAAAAGTCTCCGACCTGAAGGAATCGATAGACTTTATTCTCACAAACACTAATTAATATTACGAAATGATCTTAATTTAGTTATTAATTATGAACTTAGCTGAGTCTATGAGGTCTTTATTAGCTGACTTCGACAGCGAAGCAACAGGAATACTCAGCTGAACGCCATAAATAATTGGTTTAGGTTTTCAACGGAACAAAAAAAAAGCAGAATCCTTCTCCAGGGGCTTTATAGTTGAGTCCAACATATAATCGTGGACCTAGGTTTCGCAATTAGGACCCACAATTTCAATGTCATACAATTTTAAAAAATTTAACGTCCAAAGTTTCCCTAATTAGAAAGAATAATTAATCCTAAATGTCACAAGAATATCAAACGACACGAGAGAAATATAGGTTTTGAACAATTTCAAATTAATTGAAGATAAGTACTTGAACAGTAATCTTCTAAGGTGCGTACTAATGATAATCCATACTAAAGCATTCGAAAATAACGAAGTCACATGTGATTGAACTAAAAATTACTCCGTCCTAGCCGCTACAGGAAATTGCGCTTCAAACCAATCCAAAAACCAATGCAGAATTTCCAGATACAGATTTTCATTAATTAAAAATTGTCGCTATGACGATGATGAATTAATAAATGCAGAGTTAATCAACACGTGACACCAAGCGTATTATTAAAACGATCAGAACAAAATGAATGCTCGGGCTTGCGCTACGATGTACCAAACAAGTGTGCGCCGGTAAAGAAAAATAACCTACTTAAATACAATATTAATAAGACAGAATTAATTAAATTAAAATTTCAATTTAAAAGGCTTCCGAATTATCAAGAATAAAATAACAATCAAATTAAAAATAAAACACCGTTAATTGTGTGATTTAAATTACAGATACCTACAACAACAGTTAGCCGAATAGATCACTGATTTAAGTAAATCAGGATAGATGACGCTACGATATCCGAAAATATAAATAATAATAATTGTTAATTAAAAATAAAAGAAATTAAGCCTGCGATTTTTGAACCGTTACAACACATTACGAAACGAAAGAGCTCTCTCACTACTATCCAAGGCCTCCATTCCGCTAATTTAAAACGCTTCCTCATACATTTCCTACTTACATTTATCGCGTCCAGTATTTTCTCATCAAAAATGAAATAATTCAATGGAGAAACGTGACTGCGAATTATTATATAAAGTAAGAAGTTAATGTTAATCTTATTATCTACTCTGTAATATTAAGGGCCAGGCAATTAAATCATTTTATTGCAGAGTGAGAAATTCTCTTTAGAATGGTTTGCGTATCTCATCATTTAAGCACTTACCCCAGCTACTTGTATGAATATCTAAACATATAATTTTAATTAACTCCCACCCAGTCTGTTTCTCTATTATCTGGCAGTTGATTATATTCTAGAAATTAATTAAAATTTGTCGGTAATTACATAGAAACACCGAGCGAACTTTGTTAATAGGTATGCTAATAATTTATAAAAATTAAACTAATGTTTAAATGCTGTAATATTTAAAATAAAGTTATAGTCTCGTTTGCTTAAAATTGGAATATTCGCGGCATCGTTAAATACAATTTCCAGAGGCGGTGTATGGTTAGCGAATAATTACAGAGTTACATCGTTCAGCACTAATAACTTTAGTGAGGTCAATGTATGAAACAGACGGTTTAAATTAATTTATTCCGGTAGTAATCGCTTTATATTAATCATAAATTCATCCTATTCGTAACAGAGTGCAAATAGGTGCTTAGTAGATTAAGGCGTTATTGAATTTACTTACAAGTTGTAATCTCATTTACCAGTTAAGGTTATCATCTATTTTCTCTTGCTTTCACCTAACAAGTTTTACAACGCTTAATTTGTTTGAGTGTTAATTCTTTCTTCATCAAAAGCGAGACGCATATATAAATTGAGATATCCAAATATGAAAAATATAGTTGTACATGGTGGGGCATACCAACCAAGTGTTTTTTGATTTGGTAGGATTCGGCTATTAGAGAAGAGTGGGGCATGGGGCATGTTTCCATTTATTCCTTGACTTACATTTATTTAATGATTTTGTATTTTTCCAAATCATTGCGGTCAATATTTCGTAAAACCCCTCTTCTTAAATTAAAAGGGCGGCACAAGGAATTCTATGAACTAAAACCACTCCGTCTATATGCATCAACCAATGAGAAATTTAAACATATTCAGGGCCTCTAGCACATTTTGATAAAAATTCAAGTGACTAAGTGACCAATTCTTTTTAAATAAATGACTTTTAAGTGACTACAACTGTCCTGTAAATGACACAAAAGTGATAATCTTCATTGAAATATACAGGTGGTCCCGATATAACCGGCCAAAAAATGTACCTTTTTAATCCCGATTAACTCATCATTAGCGTACAGCAAATTTTGAATAAATTTTCGATTATTATTTTTATCTCAATAACGAAGAGACTTTTATTAGAAACTTTTTTTGAATATGCATGCGTTCTACTCATCGTCACCTATTACCGATTGCTTTTTGGCAGGTTATAATATGGGGACCACCCTATATAACTGATTTAGATAACATGAGCACTTACTATCAATTTTTTATTAAAAATAAATAAATTTGTATTATACAAACGGATAACAGTGTTATATATTATTTCTAGCCTTCACAAAAAAAACTATTTTAACTTTGGTTTCTTTATAAAGGAGGTGATTAAAGTATTCTTTCTCTTCTCCACCTTATTTTGTAGTGCATCAACTGCGTTGCTCTTCTCTATGTGTTGCTTTTTCACATTTTCGTAACTACTCAACAACTCCTGAGCAATTTTAACCTCTTCTAAATTGCCTTTGGAAATCGACTCTTTCAATTTCTTTTTTGCCGAATCGAATAAAATATCTGCAGTTTTCTTGGCTAGTTCTTTATTCTTTTTGTTTTCTTGAATTTTTTCCTCGAGGGTTTCAATGAACTTTTTTTCACCTATTATTTCTTCAAGTTTTAGTTTCTCTGCTTCTCTACTTTGTTTCTCTTGTTCTTGTAGTTGCTTACTTTTTTCCCGTTCAACTCTTTGTGTTTCTAAATTTGCCATATAACTCTTGTATGCAGTTCTCGTCATTGAAAGTATTTTTTTGGTAATTGGAATGTTATACGGCTTTTTATATTTTTGAAGAATATTCACACAATTTAATTTTGCATTCAGAGTTCTTAAATTCATAGCTGTCTTATCTTCTGTCAGTATCCGTTTTGATCTAGAAAACCCCCGTTCTACATCGGCACTGCCATGAGATAATGACAGACAAGCTTTAATTAGTATTACAACTTGCGGATATTTTAATTCTGAGGAAGTAGTGTATCTCACATTAAAAATTTGATCCCAAAATGATTGTACATCTTCAACTTTCACGTTATCAGCATTACTGTCACCTTCAACTGTGTAATTCTGAATAAATTCTTCTGTTTTTAATATGTTCCATTCATCCCCCAACTCATCGAGATTTATATTAGTTAAGGGCAACTTTTCGGCCAAATACTTTATGTGCCTCGTTTGGGACGTTTTCACATTTTTAGGAGCTAATTCTGCACAGTAGGGTAAAAATGATCCAATGGACAAAGAGGATTTCTTGATTAAATGTTTTGAGCTTTCAATATAAAATGATTGTGCAATTTTTGAAAAAAGTAACCTATCTTTTTCTGAAAAATGGTTTCCCTTTAAAAACTGAATAGATTTGGCTCCTAAATCAATGTCTTGTAAAGGCAACAAGTCTTCTTTTGCAAAAATTCTATCAGCGTTATTCCAATCTGAAGTTTTTTTACATATTTTAGAGAGAATCTTTATTAATAAATCTTTTAATGACTCATAAAGAACATGAATCAGGGGTTTGTCACTTTGAAAACGTCTTGTGAACGTCATAAACAATTCCGCATTGGAAATTAAAAAAAACAATTTGGCCTTAAGTAATTTATCTCCCAGTGCAGTGCAAATATTTTTATACTTTTGAGCCTGTAACAATTGTTTCCTGTTGGATGGAACGAATTCTACAAAGTATTTCTTTATGGCATCCCATTGTTCAATAATTCGTTTGGCAGCATCACCTAAAGTGAGCCAACGAGTAGCAGCGTGCTTAATGAATTTATGGAGTGGTAAATTCAGTTTCACCTGTATTTGTTTAAAATCTTCTTCTCTTTGAGGCCAGCCTTTGAAAAAGTAGAATACGTTAATAATAAAATCATTAACATCGTCGCCACAAAATTCTGATATTCCTTTCTGAAACGCATTATGTACAATGTGTATGTCACAAGTGCCAATGTTAAGGAGACCCTGGCTACGCAAGCCCTTTATTTCTTCGTTTAATATATTATATACTGATTTGTTGACATTAGGCCCATCAGAAGCCAGCATAAGTAATTTTTGTTGACAAAGTCCGGCATTATCCATGGATTGTTTTATATAATCAGATAAAACCTTTGCTGTTGCAGTTCCCAAAAAAAAGGTTTCCAAGTGATATGTTACTATCTTTGATTCTGAATTCGACCAGTATCTAGAAATTAATGTATGCATAATTTAATGATCGTAAACATGTAAATCAAAAGTATGTACCTGATTCTGATTTGAAGCTCCTTTTCCGATTCATTATTGGTTGTTTCATCATAAACCAATGTGAAATAGGAACTGCCAATATCTTCCAACAGCTCATTACGAAAATATGGACCTAGAGCTTCAGTTACTACATATCCAAACTTTGATTTACTCATTGAAAATTTTGAAGAAATTTCGCATTGAAACATCGAATCAAAGACCATTTGTATATCATCGGTTGATGAAGCCGACATATCTGAAGATATGACCTTCAGTACCCAAATAATTTCAGCTCTCGTAATTGATTCGTCCAAGGAATATAGCTGCAATGTGGATATTGTTTTGGAGTCACCATTATTATTGCCATCTGTTGTAATTGTTGGAATTGCAGATGAAAGTTTCAACTGTTTCTTATCCAACTTAATAGAAATTTGTTGGATATGCGTTTTTGTAGATTCATGTGCCAAAATAGCCTTGAATCCATTGTGAAATACATTAATTGTTTTTCCACATACATTGTGGATATTTTCCCTCCGCAACCAAATTCCATATTGGTATCCTTGTTGATCAGTTTGTTTAAACCAATTATCTTTAACTTTACAGTTTTTACCCATTATTATTGTTGCCAGCCAATTATATTTACGAATTAAGCTGCGGATTATAAGTATTACACTAAGGAAAGCCAAAAGTTAGGTTAAGCATTTTACCTGATCAATGTAACGAAGAATTAACACAATTATGAGGCAAAACCGCAGTTTTGGGCCTCAAGTTTATATTGAGGTTAGGTTGTGATTATATTTAGTTGCACTCAATAATTGCACTATTCCATGCCACACGTCCTATGACTCCTGTGAGATACTAGACACAATAGACACTACACTGGCGCGTGGCGGCTGGCGACACGACGCGACACTGCAACCAGATTCCAACTGCACTGGCGCGGCACGTGGTGCATAACGCCACAGTATTCAAACAGCGTCCGCCGCGCGAAATTTAAATTTCACGGGAAGTATAGTTATATGTAGAAATAAATAGGAATCTGGTAGAATTATCTGCAAACGTTCCGATGGATTGGAAAATGTTGTAAAAAAGTGACTAAAAGTGACGTATTCAATGAAATAGTGACTTTTGGTGACCAGATTTTTATAAAGTGACTTTAAGTGATTTAAGTGACCTTGCAAGAAGCCCTGATTGCCAAAAAGAAATTTATGCAAGTAACTTTAAAGGAATATATAAATACACTTTAAGCACAACTACAAGTATATGAAATAAAACTATCACGGATGAGTGATATACACAATACTTGATGCCAGTCACTTTAAAGCAGATGGTCATTATATCTCTTTCACATGACTCATGTGAAATAATAATAGATAATGCAAAAAGTAAGTAAAATTCTGAGTGGTAAAAGAGCATAGACCACCTCTTCTAAGAACATGTGTGCATACCGGACCTTTAGTCATGTGTGGGCTAGACGTTCTTACGTCTGCTGGAAAATATTATATCACAGAAAACTGTGTCAAAATTATATTAATGGCAATAACAAAATAAGAAGGTACATGTGAAAGGTGTATCTTTTACTGACAGATGCAAAATAAGTTCGACCAATAAGAATTAAAAATGGATACGTTAGCTGTATACAGGGCGTGACAGAATTAGAGCAAGAAAACCTAGAATAATCGCGACGGATTACAACCTCGACTTGAATCCAGCGTCAGTTATTAAATTCCACGAACAGTCGCAGATTAAGTTCTCAGTTGTGCTTTAAGAATCCTTTCTGCGAGAGTATGAACTGCCTATAATTATGTAACAAGTTTAATTTCTTTTGTAAAGCTGTGTTTTGTAATTTGCTGTTGTTTCTTTTTTTTTTGTGTTACATAAATTATTTTCAAACGTTTGGTGGTAGCGAAAACAATATTAGGTGATACCACAGTGCGCGTGTATAATTTTTTAAATTGTGTGTTCTCGCAGATAAAACATAAATCCTAAAAACGTTATGAAGCCATTTTAAATTTCAAATATGTTTCCAAAGTTTCCTACTAAAAAAATTGATGTAGGTAGAGTTGCCTATTTTAAATTATTAAGGATACATTTTGAGGTAATAGGAGTTGCCTATTTAAAATTATTAAGGATGAGTTTATCTAAGATTTGAATTTTCTTTGATTATGACGGAGATAGTTAAATTTGCAAATATTAATAAGCTGGTTGTATTTTTGAAAGAATTTGTTTATTGAGTTAAAGGGAATTTTATAGTTACATGATGAAATAGAGAATTATTACTTTTGGAGATGATGTATATCTTCCATGTATATGTACCAAAAATCTGTAAAGAAAATTTTATATTAGTATTGTAATTGTTTAGAAATGTATTTTAGCATTGTGAAAAACTTGTTCAAGTGATATTAATGATGAGAATAGGATAAAAAGTTTCTAGAATATGAAAACAAATCGATAAAGAATTGATAAGAAATTACCGCCTTAAATTGTATTTTGGAAGTGTCAGTTAATTGTCAATGTGACAGATATTTATTACTATAATGAAGCAAAGTTTTAAGTGGTAAATAACGTGTAAAAAACTTTATTAAATTCGTGAAATATTTTATTTTGATAGAAACATTGAATTATGTAAGGTATTTATAAAAGTATAACATATCTAAAATTTGTATTGATCTTGATTTTAATGTGGAATTGATTTATTGGTTCAAAAAGAATTGGGTATTATCACTAAGGTAATTTTAAAAAAAATAAGAGAATTTTTCGAATTCGAAAAAGATGCGGGTGTTATTATCGGGAAATTAATCATTTTCTCAGATAATTACATTATAACAGTGTTAAAATAATTAGAGAGTGATAGAATACATAAACAAACATATAGATAATTGAAGCAAAGTGAATTGTAAAAATTTAAAAAGAAAAAGTTATAATACTACATAAATATACCAATTACTCACCAATTTGGATTAAGAGACAAAGGAGGAAATTGGAATTTGTTCTTCTGGATTATTATATTTATCCAGAATCTTGAATTTACTATTGAGATCCAGAATTCAGAGGTTACTATCGAGTTCCAGAATCCAGAGGTATATCAAGAGTTAGCAGAGAATTTTCTGATACAGTACGTGTGATAGAAAATAGCGGATTTCTTCTAGAAGGAAACTATTGACATCCAGAATCCAGAGGTTACTATCGAGCTGCAGAATCCAGTGGTACATCAAGGGTTAGCTGAGAGTTTTCTGATACAGTACGTGTAATAGTAGATAGTGAATTTCTTCAAGAAGGCAACTATTGACATCCAGAATCTCAAGATCCAGAATCCAGAGGTACATCGGAAAGGAAGGCAAATATCATCATAACCATCCGGAACGAAGGATTTATAGCTACAAATAAAACATATTAATTACATGAAAGAATACGAGTGATAACTGGACATATATTTTGAAAGGTCGTATAAAGTTTTATAGTACGTTAAGAATTATAGGTAGACAAGGAAGAACTAATTTGATATATATTTAATTCTGTATTAAGGTCAAGTAACTATAAAATTACTATATTCAATTATACAAAGTCATATAATTACCTATCTTAAAATAATAAATTTCATAACAGTAAACCAGTAAATTTTATAGAAATACTAACAATTTCTGTCATATTAGAATACTTACATGATTAAAATCGTCGTCATTTAAAGAAGCTCATCCTAAATAGTCCTTATATAATTTGAACAAGTTTTATGAGTATTTAATATTGATTTATGATATATAATCCAGATCGTCATTCAAATATGTATATGTGTTTATAGAGAAACGAATATATTGTTAGATTATAGTCCGTGTTTCTTTTTATCATCGTCAAGGTTATGTAAATAATTGACAGATCACATTCCTAAAAGAAATAAAAGAAAAAAAATAATAGATTTGGTAATAGAATGTTTAGACTGAGTTATACTTACCTAATGAGAATTTCATGATGATTTATAGTAATCAGGTTTATTTCAAGGGATTTTAGAAGTTTAAATTATTATACGTAAAGTTAACGAAAACAGTTTGATTTAATAAGAAATAGAGTACAGTTGAAACCAGAATACCAACTTACAAATTATAAAAATACTATTATAAGCAAAGTTAGCTACTGAAGTATCCAGGACCGGATTAAGAGTATCAAGTAGGTATTTAATACAGATAATTTTAATAGTGAGTCTCATGTTCTTATTGTTAAAAAATATAGACAGTAGATATTATAAAAATATACTGAACTAGCACGAGGCATTTTAAAATAATCATAATAGTACTAAAAGATATAATACTTACCCTGAGATAAAAATTATAGAACATATCATTTTTTTTAATACAAAAATATTATTATTGAGTTGCTAATTTGTGGGATATCTAAAAATAGCTTGTATATCCACTTTAGTACAATATATTAACAAATACTTTGTTAACACTTACATTTAAATAAATCACGTCAATAATGCAAATTAAGTTCACTTTTATGACAATGAATTAACCATCTGAGATTATACGTATTGTTATAGCATTTCGCAGGAAGCTGTTGATATCGAAAACGGTACTAACAAGTAGCTAATAAATTCCATGTAAAAGTTTCCGAACATTCGACCGAGTGCTTAAAACCAATCACAAATACTTTAGACTGAAGTGCTATCGAGTGTTCAGCTGCGGTTATAGTAATAAAGGAAACTGCTATGGATTGAA
This sequence comes from Amphimallon solstitiale, assembly GCA_963170755.1. Lineage (NCBI taxonomy): Eukaryota > Metazoa > Arthropoda > Insecta > Coleoptera > Scarabaeidae > Amphimallon > Amphimallon solstitiale. Next base: position 26,323,244 of record OY720675.1, on the reverse strand, counting down.
TTGGTTTGTCGTTGAGACTTTTTTTTAACTCCAAAGTTTGTTTTCAGTCTGTTATTTAGCATTATATGAGAGAAATAGAATTTATAATTTCAATTAATTAATTATGAGATATGTTTATGGTCCAAAACTTGTTTATTGTACTTTATACATTGCTCTTTGTAGAAAAACGTTGAATTTTGGTAAATCCCATGTTAGGTTTTATTGATTGTTCTTATGTAATTACCAATATGTTTCTTAGTACATATAATATATTTAGTGATGTGTTGAAAGTGATGCTATTAATTAAAATTGCATATGTATGCATGTAAATCAGTATAACATTTAGAAAAGATATGAAATATAAAAAAAACTATCTGTCGTTAACAAAATTATTGCTGGTAACATGTTTTTTTCCTCAATTGTGAGAATAAAGTTGTTCTTGTTTTATCAACCTGAAGAAAATTATTAGGTAGCTAATTAGTAATACCATATTTCACTAAAGATACTTTGGTTATAAGATGTGTTGGTGTTATCATGAGAAGAATAAAACATAAACAATCTGAATATTGCACTAAACTATCTTATTCAAAATATAAATTATTTATATTTAATGAGTTTGCTTCCAAAACGCACATTACCCATATTAGGGGATTGACGATATTTTCTTGATATATACTTTTGCTTGTGTAATACATCAATGAAATACTGTGAAAAATATGGTTTTTCCAATAAAGTTCACATTAATTTGAATTTATATTGTAACATACTCAATATCTGTACAAATGTGCATCATTAAAAGTTATATTACCAATACGTAACGATAAGAAATGAGCTACAAAAGACAGCCCTCCGCCCCAGAAAATTGAAGTCAGTTGTACTTCTAACAAAGTTTGCCTTAGCATTCAGCGTAGGTTCTCTCAAAAGCTCCCCAACAGTTGTGTCTACTGAATGCGACCAGTATTTTGAGCTATATTTGCATTAGTCTCATTTGAACTTGAAAATGTTTAACATTTTGTTTTATATATACTTCTAAATTGTATTTTAAGTTTGTTAAATCACGCTTAAAAGTAATTCGTTTAAATGTACTTCTAAATATTGTTGGCGGTTTGTTACATATTCGCATGAATCATATTTGAACACAAATTCTTTGAAATGTTTTGTGTTCACATGTATTTCTAAACTGCATTTAAGTTTGTTGCATATTTACATAAGTCACATTTATACTTAAAAATGTCAAATGTTTTGTTTTTATATGTATTTCTAAAGAGCATTTTAAGCTTGTTCCACATTCGCACGAGTCACATTTAAACTTCATTTTTTCAAATGTTTTGTTTTCATATGTATTTCTAAACTACATTTAAGTTTGTTGCATATTCGTACAAGTCACATTTAGACTTAAATTCTTTCATTTGTTGTGATTTTATATGTATTTCTAAAGTGTATTTTAAGCTTGTTCCATATTCGCACGAGTCACATTTAGACTTAATTGCTTTCATTTGTTTTGATTTTATATGTATTTCTAAAGTGTATTTTAAGCTTGTTCCATATTCGCACGAGTCACATTTAGACTTAATTGCTTTCATTTGTTTTGATTTTATATGTATTTCTAAAGTGTATTTTAAGCTTGTTACATATTGGCACAAGTCACATTTAGACTTAAATTCTTTCATTTGTTTTAATTTTTTATTATGTATTTCTAAAGTGTATTTTAAGGTTGTTCCATATTCGCACGAGTTACATTTAAACTCCAATTTTTTCAAATATTTTGTATTTATATGTAAGTCACATTTATATTTAAATTCTTTCAAATGGTTTGTTTTCATATGTAATTCTAAACTGCATTTAAGTTTCTTGCATATTCGCACAAGTCACATTTAGACTTAAATTCTTTCATTTGTTTTGATTTTATATATATTTCTAAAGTGTATTTTAAGCTTGTTCCATATTCGCACGAGTCACATTTAGACTTAAATTCTTTCATTTGTTTTGATTTTATATGTATTTCTAAAGTGTATTTTAAGCTTGTTCTATATTCGCACGAGTCACATTTAGACTTAAATTCTTTCATTTGTTTTGATTTTATATGTATTTCTAAAGTGTATTTTAAGCTTGTTCCATATTCGCACGAGTCACATTTAAACTTCAATTTTTTCAAATATTTTGTATTTATATGTAAGTCACATTTATACTTAAATTCTTTCAAATGTTTTGTTTTCATATGTAATTCTAAACTGCATTTAAGTTTGTTGCATATTCGCACAAGTCACATTTAGACTTAAATTCTTTCATTTGTTTTGATTTTATATGTATTTCTAAAGTGCATTTTTAGCTTGTTCCACATTCGCACGAGTCACATTTAAAATTAAAATTTTGCAAACATTTTGTTTTTATATGTATTTCTAAATATTCTTTGTGGTTTGTTCTGTATTCGCGGCTTTAACTTTCGGATTAATAATACAGTAAAATATTGTAGATGAGTCCTTAAAGAATTTTGTCAGTTATTTAAAAGGCACTACCAGTGGAAACCGCTCGTTCCTACTAATAGTCGATGTAATCATTACATAACTCGATGTAGAGTGGAAATTTTCGCTACAGTTCTACAATAGTTGCGTCTACTGAATGCGACTAATATCGTATGTGCTAAAAATAGCTGCATTCGAATTGATAATGCGCAGCCAAATGTTTACTAACGCTTATCAAATCTGTCTGAAAATCCTCTTACATTAAATTTGCATTAATAATACAATACATATACCGCAGATGATGCCCGTCTTGAAGAATTTTACCAGTTATTTAGAAATGTTACGGGCGTATTATTATGTTTTTCATATTTATACATTTCTACCTTAAAATCCAGTAATATTACCGTGAGATGTTGCCAGACGATGTGAATTAAACTCGAAAATAAATCATTTATAATTAACAAAGATGAGGGGGGAATATAGCAAAAACGAAATATTTCACCCCGTTTTTCATCACCGTCGCATAATAAAAGCTAAGCGTAGACGTCGCTGCCACCGCCCCTCCGCCGAATCACAATTTCATTTCCAATTCTGATCTTCCGGCAAAATTATATTAATTTTAGCCCGCTTTATCATCAGACATGATAATTACGTTCGCCGTTTGACGGGCTCCAGCATCCTACAAATCAATGGTACATGCACGAAATGATAAATTCAGCCGACCTTTGACGTATACAAATGGTAAAAGGAATGGCAGGCTGTGACAGAAGATATTTTGCAACTAACAAATCATTTTAGAATGGACAGAAAGGTCGCTTAATAGCGATCACGAAAAACATAGAACTTAACCGTAACAATCGCGATGTTGCGTTTCTGTGTCATTTAATTTAAAAGCGGGCGAATTAGCAAGGCAATAAAAAAAATGAGGTGTGGCCACCAGACGACTTTCTTATACGCTTGTGCATTTCAAATTATATGAAAGTTGTTTAAAATTAAGTTTTAAATACTTTTATCTTCTGAAAAGAATAAACTTGTGAGTAAATGTGTTACTTTAGGTCGGAATTTTGAGAATTTCTTTTACAAAAATTATTCACAATTCTATTCTAAGTACTTTTAGTCTCTTAATAAATCTCTATAGAACGCATATTTGGCGAGATATTTGCAAAAAATCCCTATTCGATAAGAGTAAAAGTGTTACTGCGGGTCCGAATTTTGAATTTTTTTTTATACAAAAATTATTCCAAATGTAGGTCTAAATATATGTATACTCTTGATAAATATATATAAAGAATGCATAATTTACGAGATATTTACAAAAATCGCTGTTCGATAGGAATAAAAGTGTTACTTCCGGTCCGAATTTTGAAAATTTTTTTATACAAAAGGTATTAAAAATTAAGTTCTAGACAATTTTATACTTGTAATGTACCTGTCTGCAAAGCATGACATGCGAAATATTCGCAAAAAACCGATTTGCGATAAGAATAAAAGACTTACTTCCAGAAGGAATCTTTAAAAATTTGTTTAATAAAATTCTTCTCAAATTAAATTTTTGAGTTTGCTCAGATTTATTAGTTGACAATATATTGGCAAAATTCGATTTTTTCACAGAAGTAAACCACCACTTCCGGTGTGCCGATTTTACTGAAAATCTAATCAGATCTATCGATATATTAGGACGCTGTGTGGTAAATGTTGTGCCTGGTGTACTACCTATTCCATATAACGCATATGTAATATCATCTAAAGTTATAAATGCAGTTGATGTGGAAACAATTGCTACAACTATTGACGAGAATTTGCACAAAATGTTTCATTCGGATGACAGGTACAGGGAAAAATAGTTATTTATTATACAAGGGAAAAAAGTATCAGATTTTAGCTCGAGATAATGTTTAGATAAAATACCGAGAGCTAAAATCTAATTTTTTTCCTGTGTATAATACACTATATTTTACAATGATGGGAAAAACGACGATTTAATATTGAAAGAAAAACGTTAATACTATATATTAAAGTCAGAAAATCAATCGATGTGACATTTGAAGCGACATTACACCTGCATTGCTAAGTAAACCTGTAAAGTATTCAAATATCTGTTAATTTAACTGGGAAAAAAGTGCTCACTTTTTGAAAAAGTGATATTTTGTTACCTGTCAAGAAAGATAAAATGTCAAACTTTTTTCCCATCACAGAAAAATAGTTATTTATTATACAAGGAAAAAAGTATTAGATTTTAGCTCGAGGTAAGGTTTATCTCCCGACGCGAAGTGGAGGGAGATAAATTACCGAGAGCTAAAATCTAATTTTTTTCCCGTGTATAATACACATTTTTTTTCTGTGATGGGAAAAACGACGAATTAATATTGAAAAAAACACGTAAATACTTTATATTAAAGTCAGAAAATCAATCGATGTGACATTTCAAGTGACATTACACCTGCGTTGCTATGGAAACCTGCCAATTTAAGCGGGCAAAAAGTAGAACTTTTTTCCATGGGCAAAAAGTTGCACTTTACGCCCGGGTTGATAAAGTGATATTTTATTACCTGTCAAGAAGGATAAAATGTCAACTTTTTTTCCCGTCACAGAAAAATAGTTATTTATTATACAAGGGAAAAAAGTATTAGATTTTAGCTCGAGGTACGGTTTATCTCCCGACGCGAAGCGGAGGGAGATAAATTACCGATTTAATATTGAAAAAAACACGTAAATACTATACAGGGTCCGCCATCCGTCTGGGATTGTCATATTAAGGCTTTAATATTGCAAAATTCGAAAAGTTATGTAATGTAGGTGGTAGCCGACTAGTAGGAGCACAAAATAAAATTATTGGTAATTATACAAAGTGTTCAGGAAAGGAGTGTGATGTCAAAGTTGTATTTTTTTAAATGGAACACCCGGTATATTATGTGATTTTTGAATTGCGCAATTAAAAATATTGGGATTTCATATGGGATTGTATTGATCTAAAGCTTACGTTTTGGGAGTTATGGACGCATCAATTGGAAAAAATGCTATAATCTAGCAGGATGTGGATTGGTTAGTATAGTGTTTAGAAATATCGTGCTTATCATGAAGTTTTCCACGTTAGTATACTTTTATTCCGAGGTATTAATTTTAAGCTACATCAATCTGTTATACAGGGTGTTCATCATACGCGAATACTAATTTTTCTCAATTTTTTCAAATGGAACACCCTGTATATTATTACCAATTGTTAATAAGGGCACTTCTAGCTTTCATTTGATATAAGGGTATGGCTGTCTAACTCCAATAATTTTCAAGAAACATCGAATTAACGTTTGAAATTTAACATCTTTAATAACATTTTGTAGAAATTATTTTACATCTACTCATACATTGATATTGCACTACTAAAATGAGCACAAAGTAATATCAAAAATGGAAATTTACAACAAATGTTCAAAAACTCGGCCATCATTTGCTATGCAAATGTCAAGTCTTCGAATAAACGATATCCTAACATGTTCCAAAATTTCAGGAGAAATATTTCTAAATGCTTGAGAAATTCTAATTTGCATATTTTCGGCTGTTGTTGGTGCTACTGAGTAAACCTGTTGTTTTATGTGCCCCACAGAAAAAAGTCTACCGGAGTTAGATCAGGAGACCTAGCAGGCCATGAGATAGGACCTCCTCGCCCTATCCATCTTTCAGGAAGCCACTCTTGCAAATAATTCCTGACTGCTTGATGATAATGTGCTGGCGCACCGTCCTGCTGTAGGTACATCTGTTGCCTAGTTGCTAAATCAACATCGTCCAAAAGCAGCGGAAGTTCATTTCTTAAAAATTCTAAGTATCTTTCGCCAGTCAATTTACCATTGAAAAAATACGGTCCTATAACATGTGATCCTAGTATGCCTCCCCAAACATTTAATGACCACTGATGTTGATGATCAATGTATCTAACCCAGTGGGGATTTTCGGTGGCATAATAATGCATATTGTGCCTGTTAAGTGAACCATTGTGTCGAAATGACGCCTCATCACTAAACAGAATACAGTCTAACATTTCTGGGCGGATTTGGAGCCTTTGTCTCATTTCTTGGCAAAATCCTAGTCTATGCTCTAAGTCATCTTCATTTAACTGCTGATGAAGTTCCATATGATAAGGATGAAAATTGTATTTTTTCAGTATTCTTCTAACTGATGTTTCACTAATTCCCGTATCTAAACTGATATTACTCACACTCGCATGGGGATTTTCTTCTACGGATAACAGCACAGATAATTTATTATCTTCATTAGAAATTAGAGGATGTGTGAATACCTTTTTAGGATACGCAACGCTACCTCTAGCATCGAACCTTTCTTTTAGTTTTTCAAATGCCGTTGGCTTAGGTTTACGTAAATTCCGATAACGTTGCGCGTACAACCTATTTGCTAATAAACAGTTACCAGAACATTCTCCCAAAATGTATACCATATTTATCATTTCCGGAACGGAAAAATTCATCTTTAATCACAAAATTATGACAGCAATGACAGACTAGCTGCGCACAAGGAAAAAGTCAAACTCTTTTGTTCAATTTTATTTAAACTAGCCATGCCTACATGAGTTTTTATACAATACGTATTTATTCGTATGTGTATTTTTGTTGTTAAAGACAGAGAGCAACTGTGGCCACAGGCTTCCTTCTGGGCAGTTGGATAATAAAGAAATATCATTACGTTAAGGCCACTAAAAACTTTGTGCTTATTTTCGTAGTGCAATATCAATGTACGAGTAGATGTAAATAATTTCTACAAAATGCTATTAAAAATGTTAAATTTCAAACGTTAATTCGATGTTTCTTGAAAACTATGGGAGTTAGACAGCCATACCCTTATATCAAATGAAAGCTAGAAGTGCCCTTATTAACAATTGGTAATAATATACAGGGTGTTCCATTTGAAAAAATTGAGAAAAATTAGTATTCGCGTATGATGAACACCCTGTATAACAGATTGATGTAGCTTAAAATTAATACCTCGGAATAAAAGTATACTAACGTGGAAAACTTCATGATAAGCACGATATTTCTAAACACTATACTAACCAATCCACATTCTGCTAGATTATGGCATTTTTTCCAATTGATGCGTCCATAACTCCCAAAACGTAAGCTTTAGGTCAATACAATCCCATATGAAATCCCAATATTTTTAATTGCGCAATTCAAAAATCACATAATATACCGGGTGTTCCATTTAAAAAAATACAACTTTGACATCACACTCCTTTCCTGAACACTTTGTATAATTACCAATAATTTTATTTTGTGCTCCTACTATTCGGCTACCACCTACATTACATAACTTTTCGAATTTTGCAATATTAAAGCCGTAATATGACAATCCCAGACGGATGGCGGACCCTGTATATTAAAGTCAGAAAATCAATCGATGTGACATTTCAAGTGACGTTACACCTGCGTTTCTATGGAAACTTGTAAAATAATGAAATATCTGTCAATTTAAGCGGGCAAAAAGTGACATTTTATTAGCAGTCAAGAATGATAAAATGTCAACATTTTCCCGTCACAGAAAAAGTACTTATTTGTTAGTGACAGTGCCGCAAATATGTTAAGAACAGGCAGAGTATTAAAGGAAACATATCCTTATATGCTGCACATTCTTGTGCAGCACATGTTCTGCACAGAATCTGTAAATATATCAGAGACACCTATCCGGAAGTTGATAGACTTGTAGCCGCTTTTAAAAAAGTTTTCAGAAAAGCACCATCTAGAGTAGCTCTTTACAGGAAAAAATTTCCATCTTTGTCACTGCCTCCTTCGCCAGTAATAAATAGATGGGGAACGTGGTTGGAAGTTACTAGTTTTTATGCATAGAACTTCGATAGTTTACAAAATTTCGTTACATGTTTAAATGACGATGCTCGAAGTATTTATGAGAGCAAGGAACTAACGCAAATCCGAAATTAAAAAATATATTTGTTATTCCTTTAGGAACACTTTGGAAATTTGCCTAAATCAATCACATATTTTTAAAATCTAAATTTCAAATTAAAAAATGGATTTACCACATTAGATGCGGCTATTAATAATTACAAAAGTATTTCAAGTGACTTCGGATGTGGCCTTCGGCAAAAGTTAGACGTAGTTTTTAATAGAAATCCAGATTTAATAACATTGCAGCAATTGTGTATGGGGACAATGACACAAAATCTAACTGCTAAATATGCTGAAATAAAAGAATATTTCCAGTACGCACCTATAACAAATTGCGATGTAGAAAGGACGTTTTCTATCTACAAGGATGTACTTCATTCAAAGAGAACAAGTCTTACGGAAGAGAATCTTGAGAAAGTTTTGCTAGTAAATATTAATACTCCTTTACTCGACTTGAACTACAAAATGAACAAATAATAACGTATTTTGTATTTTATAGATCACCAGCCACTTGTTATCCAATTATATAAATAAAATTAAATCCACTTTAAAAATACAACATTTCAATAGTGCGCCCATGAGCGATGAGTCATCAACTTTTCGTGCCCGGTCTGTAATAATTAGATACCAATCATAATACGGAATATGGCTTTATTTTAATCCGTTCTTTTTAATATATAATGCTACCACAATGTAGAGAGTGGATGATTCAACTTCTGGGAAGACCTTCCATCAAGTAAACAAAAATTTTAATAAACCACTTTCGTTTGAACCCTGAGCCTGCCTTTAATCTACCGATTTGTTTTCAATATATACACTCTCACTTTCTCTTTATTTGTTTCTTACCGCTTCAAAAGAGCCTACACAAATCTACGCAAGTTTTTCTGTTAGAAATAAAGCTCACTGTAAAGTTCTATATAGTGGGATTACGACTTGACGCAGACATAATACCGGCGTTTTTTTATCCGGCAGACGTCGAAGGCTACAAAAGAAAGGAGTCGTCCGGGCAACTCGCACACATTTCCCGAGCAGCAACCTATCTTATTTCTTTTCTTCTTTTTTTCTTATCCTAGCAGGTGTACACGCACGCTTCCATCGTAGTCGGAACCTTTACGTCCGCTCCGCAGCGGGAGATTTGAAGATGTTCGGCGCACAAATAAGAAAGGAAACTTCGGCGTCTTGGCAAAATTTATTTATGAAACTAAGTGAAAAACGACTTACCGGCTCGTAGAAGAAGACCATTTACGAAATAAATGCGTCCAATTTATGAGAATAACGTGCAGTTTACAAGTATTGGATGCGGCCGGAAATAAATGTCGGTAGTTTGGTATTCGGAATGATTTTGTTTTATCAACTTTGTGGGAGCGCGTGAGAAATATATACCTCGGACTATTCTTATAACTAATGTCTAAATAAAACTAATTTTATTGGATAATCTTGTTTTATTATCGTTTGTGCTTGCATGATATATTAGTACAGTACGTAGTCTCTATGCCGAACTTGAAAATATTTTCATAAGTACATGTACTAATGGCGTCGTATAATAGACAAACACAAGACTGATATTTAAAAATATACCTACATGTTGAAAAACGCTTTAGTTTTTATATCATTTTTAGTGAAATGACATCATTTATTTTTCTTACACGTAGGGCTTTTTCACAAAACGTTTGAACGTTTTGGAAGAAATAACTCAAATCGTTGTAGGTATTTTGAATTTTGTTTTTCAGTTTATGACTTTAGAAATACATACTGTGTCTATTATATTGTGTTGCGTGTAAATTGCGCTTTATTTTAAATTATATTTTACAGTCGGTATTTAAGGCTGTTCTTACGCTCGGATTGGCTACCACGTTGCAAGCGTTTGGAAGAAAACTAATTGTGCACTCAAATTTGTGAATTTTTGGTTCTAGTTGGTCTTAATATATTGTTTAAAGATCAATAGACGATTGTATAACGATAGATTTTAAATATTAATAACTGAATTAATGCGATATTCAACCGGAGATCAACGTTTTTCGTGTAATTAAAAAAGCCAGTTTTAAATATGTTTGAAAAAAAGTAAAATTGTACAATCATGCTTTCATATTTGCTGTTCAAGAATCCAAAATAAAAATTGAAAAAATTGCAAAAGTAAGCCAGTAATCAATTTTCCCCGAACCCGTTGCAAGGCAGTATTTAGGCACTGGGAAGTGGTGCCCCCTGCATGCAAAGCAGAGTTCGCCAGAAGTTACTTTTGCAAGTATTAAAAGAAATTGAAGGGGCCCAAAAGATAAACTTTCGTGTCGTTCATTATTTATGCTGCTATTTTTACATATGAAACTAGTAAATTTCAGGCAAACCGGAATACAACATTCTTTTTATCTTACATTAACGGCTGTTGATGTATGCATGTACAGTTCTGTGCAATAAAGTGGTGTGCATGTCTTATTGCTAATGTTGACATTATTTTGTCAATGTGAAAATTGCTTATTTTATCCTGTATTTGAAAGGTTAAATAATGCCTTCATTATTGACATTGGTCATCAAAATGATTGGCTCTAATTATCTTTTATCTTGATTATTATTATATTTGAAATTATTGTTTGTAAAGATATTAACATTAAAAAAAACTTATTATATTATATAATTATTTAATAATCAACACGCAAAATAAATACAAATAAAAATAAATACAAAAACAAAATAAGAAAACATTAATAAATTAATCATACTGCCGTTTTCTTCAACGACTTTATTTAAACGATAGGCATTGAATTAGTTAATTTTCATCTGCCACTAATACTTCCCACGCCTTTTCTATATTATCCCAAAGAGATTCACATTTACAAAACAAATACATTGAGTGTATATTTTCTTAGTTAATAAATCACATATACCGTGACTTCAAATACTTTCCTCATTAGAGTAGGCTGTTTTTAAAGTTTATTAGGTAATCGATTTTGGTGTACATGCTAAGCTTTTGAAAACTTCAAATTATGATAGTTGTCATACTTAAATTCAAATTATAGACGTCTATTATTATTTACGTGCCAACCAAACTATCAAAATTACCTACTACCAAAATCTATATTTGTAAATGGTCAACATTTACGTTGCCTTTCTCCTCCTTCTTCTTATCATCTATCGCCTGTTTTCTGCAATCGGGTTTTCTTATAGGCATATTTCTCGTTTTTCTTGGATTCACAAGTTCAGGTAAAACACAATTTTTATAAAACGAAACTGCATTTCTGTTTTCAAAAAAAAAAATCGTTTCGAAAAATAGTTTCTGTTTTTAAGGCCTGAGGCGTCCATACTGCGAAGATGCAATATGACCACTTGGTAACGTGTAACTGTCCTTGGATCTGATCGTACTTGTGACTGGTGTTCATCTAGTTGTTTGTCAAAAAAAATATTTTCTTTTTCGTAATTCCTTCATCAGGAGTAACCTCTCTCGCACACCAGGGACACTTAATTTCCACAATCCCCCTCTCTTCTATGAGGCCTTCTGCAGATGTTCCCAAGAAAGGAAACTTTGAGTCTATGAAAAAACCGCACGGCTGTATTTGCTTTCCAATAATTTCTTGTAGTTTTTTCTTGGCAGCCTCCTTACTTTGTTTACCGTGTTCGCAAACACGGTAAACAAACTCGTAAGCTGTTTCTCGCCAAATCTCGATGCTGTCAGTCTTTTTGTCTTTCGAGGTACCACACTTCACACTGCTGCTGACTTCGAGTAGTAAATTCAATTTCTTTGATTTCACCTTCAGATTAGGGTAGCCTTTTTAGAAATGCCGCCTTTTCTAAATTAAACTCTCCTGGAGGCATATCAGGTTTTTCACAGTTTTCACCATAATACTTATCACAACTTTTTAGTTTTTCCCCACTTGTGTTATTTTTGAAGTACTTTCGAACGGCCGTGGATTTCCGTTTGGCGTTTTTTTCTTTATTTCGAATTTCTATTTCAGTTGCAAATTTTCCAGGACTGATTCCATACCCAAGATGCTTTTTCATTTTATATGTTGGTCTCTTTGTGTTGTGGCTTACCACGGCGGCGGCGCACCTACTTTTATTTGACCTTTTCTTGCAAAAATTAATTCTTTTACCACTACCAAACTTAGCAATGATTGAGTTGAATTGTTCAACAATGTTGTTGTTAACGTCATAAATTAGACTTGATGCATGTCTTATACGATGATTTTTATAAGTCAGTAGTTTGCTATATAAATCTAAAAAAAGCATATTAAACATACACAAGCCAAAGCCTACAAATCATGTGAATTTCATACTTGTTCCTTTAATGGATGACATTACGCAGCCCGTAGGAACATAGAACTCTTCGCAGAAGTAACCAATCTGTCAACCAATGTCAATTGTCAATATCACCTTTCAAGCGATTTATTTTTTCGCTAAGTGGAACTTCTTCGTTTTTCCTGAATGCTATTGCTTTGCTTATTGCCCAACCTAATCATAAGTGATTTTTCTAAAATGAAAAATATCTCATCTGTGCTTCTGTTGACGATTCTGTTTTGAACATTGCTAACATTTTTAATTTTTTTGCTATGGCCTCAATATCCAATGACCGTAACACAATTTTATATCATTCGCGTTTTGATTTACCCCTTCACAAGGAAGGCTCATAGTAATGTACAAGACAGACACGCAGAGAATTCACGTATGTACGTTTTGATAAAACAAGAATGAAACATTTTTTCCTGAATTTCTTGGCGAAGGTTTAATGGTCCTGCAGTAGTGTCTTTACATAATTCTCTGAGTTTCTTGTAGTATTGGCGCATCAAATGAATTTTACACTCAATTTTCTTGACGACAACAGTATCGTATGGATTTGACTCCAATATTTTCTTACAGCAGTTGTTATCTCCGTCAGCAATTACTTGATGGTTGATCAGTTTATACATTTCCTTACTCTTAACGAAACCTTCTGCTAAAATATCGGCCTCCATACTTAAAGAAGATCCAATCCACTTTTTATAGCATTTGTGACCTTTTGCATAATTGTGAATCCGCCGTTTCTGCCAACTTACAAATAGTGCAAAATTTATTTCGAACACCAAGAAAGAGAACTTTTTTCTTCGATATTCCATAATTGCATGCAGCAGCTCCCGACAAAGAATCATATTTACTACGATGTGATCTTTTGGGCCAACAGCCGTCTGCCACGACAGTAATCATCGGAGTGCCATATTGACCCACATCTCCAACGGCAATGGCTAACTCCCTCTTTTCCTCAGCTGCTGGTCTCATACTTTCCAAACATTCTGCTCCTACGCATCAGAAATCTTATCATGAACAGCGTTTTACATACGGGCTGACATGCGAAGCAAGTCTAAGGAAGATGTAATTTGTTCCAAATGTGAAAAATCAGACTCTATTGTCATAATCCCAAGCACAGCGTCTTTGTTTACTTCGTCATTATTGTCGTCAGAGCTATGTATTTTTAAAGTTCTATTGCACATATTGCAATGGAAAGTCGATATAAACCGGTCATTTCATCTTTTATCAATCGCAAATTATTTAATGAGCAGTTAGACTTGGGACAAGTGGTTGTGCAACTCAAAAAGAGACTTCATGATGTTTATTTTCAACTAAACAAACAAGCCATACATATATGTATAATGATAAGCTATATACCGGGTGTCAACGAGATCATGTATCCGCCCGGCATTTATTTAATACTTAAAAGAAAATTTTGAAACTTTGACCATTTATATGATTCATTCATTCTTTTTCAGTTCATATTTGGTTTCTACTGAAAATTTTGACATTTCTGTCAAAGGTGGCGGTATCTATCAAATTTGTCCATTAAAGTGAAACCGCTTCCTAACAATTGCCGAACCAGAAAAACCACCAAATAACCTATTTCTCACATTTACACGCATTGGCGAAGGAAACATTTATTTCACAATAGAATTACTATACAACAAAAAATTATATTGTTAAGTTGGTTTGAATTTAGACTACTTTTAGAAAATTTTAGATTTTCTACTATACCTATCTACCACTAAACCACAGCATATTTTATATCACTTGGAAGCTAAAAATTATTCCAATTATGGCAGTGCAATTAAAAATAGATGTTACAATTAAAATAAAACAAGTAAATTTAAAAAAATAAAAAAAATATATAGTTTAGATTGTACTGGGGATGCATGAATTCGTCATTCGTTGCTAGGAAAGAACGCAAAACAGGTAGAGTAGAGGTACAGTCTAGTTATTTTAATTCTCCTATCCTCCCTTATAACAAAACGGAGTCCACATTTGTATAATGTCTATATAAATTTTACATTTTTAAATAAACTTTTATAGTCACAAATATTTTACCCATTTTATAAGTATGGTTTATATAACACTACAGTGGTCAAGATGTTTCGAAAAGTTTCACAGCACTACAACCCCAATCTCTTGTATGGTAATTTGATAAGCTTAATGTAAATATATTAAATACTTTATTTTTTAAAAATATTTGTTGAAAGGTCATCGTTGGCAAAGAGCGGTACAGTTCAGGGAGACTAAGTAGACAAATAAACTTCCTTTAAAAAAAGTAAGTAACTTCATTCTGCATTAGGCTGCAAATTTTTCTAATTGCTCTCGTACCTTAGCTAATACATATAGATCCATACCCAGGATAATTTCTACCATTAATCAAAAAACCACAAATGCTTACCGTATGAGATTTTGATTCGAAAATGCGTGATTTTTCACCTCCATCCAACGACAACACCTGTTGTTCGATTTCGCCAATATCTTCGTCAACGTCCTAACCCAAAATTAGTTTAAAAACAGGAAAAGGTAATTCAGATCGAAAGCTTATAACAAACGTTTCTTTTTAATGGAAATGTTTTACGTTTTATTCTTGACGCATTTAGTCGCAGACGAGTTTTGTTACCCCTACGGTAGTTAGAATCGTTTTTTCCCATAATCTTACGAATTAAAACGCTCTCTCTGCTAAGAATAAGAAATAGCCCTCAGTCGGTCCGGATCTGTCAAGCACTCTCATAAACTACAGTGCGCAGGTATTGAGCGCATATTCACCCCACTCTCCTCCACATCGAACTATCTCTGTCTCAAGTTAAAAGGGGTTCAAACGTTAACGTAACGACACTTCGCATGAGACAACGATTGCTGTTCCCCGCACACTTGCCCCGCCAACCAATGCAAGTGATTGTGAGAGAACAGCCTTAAGAAAAACCATAGCACTACAAATGCACCTATAAATATCACCAGCGATGTGATTTCCGCAAAGCTTTCGACACAATGAATTCCGTCGATATCAACATTGCCACTGGTACACCGCAGGACTCAGAACTCTCCCCGCTACTCTTTATTTTGTATACCACGGCTTCTACTAGCAACCTACAGTATTGTGTTCTGCATACATTTGCGGATGACGCTCAGATTTATTGTCGCTTTAACGTTGACCAGATACCAGTGTATACTGTAACGAAACCAGCAGACATTCGAGCGACAATAAAATAAAGGTTGTAAATCATCTCGGCGCGACGTATAAAAACGATATGTAAACAAGTCGTAAATATATCATCTCACAGATGTACGGCATAAGCAAGGAAGAGTCCAGATTTCCTCTGGTATATTACCGAATTTACTGGTACTTTTCGAGAACTTTTCATGCAGATATGTATATGGCGATTCATTGCGGGATGAGTAATTGCGGGGCAATTCGGGATCAAGAAAGTCCGTAAGAAATAGCCGACGCGCGTAGAAATAAATACAGTAGAAATAAATATAAGTCTTACGGTAGAAATAAATATAGTGGTGCGTGTTATATAAATAGAAGTGTTACATAAATATACGAACGGACATATTAGTAATAGAAATAAATAAATACAAGTGTTAATTTAAATCGTAGTAGTTTAAGTGTGATACATTAGTTTTACATTTTATATTGTAATTAATTTTAAGTGTATAAATATACAGACTGTTTTAAATAAATAATTGCACGAGTTGTTTATTGAAACCCGAAAACGTTACAATACTAATAATAATAATAAATTCTAGTCTGGATACATTTTTCAGGGCATTTGTGTGTTAGTTTCCAAAATTTAACGGTTTCACAGATATTCGTGTTTAAAGAAAGTAAGAATAATTTCAATTTTTGCCTTTATTTTCTTTAAATATTTAAACGTATCAAATATAATTAACAAAGATGTTCAAAATTGTTGCCTTCTTGATTACTACATAACTTATATCGCCTTATTAGTTTTCTTCCCCAAACATTTAACAATGTAGTTCTACTAATTTTTTGAACACTTGCATAAATTTTATTATAAAGGTCGCCTAACTATAACATTTAAATTGTGAAGTAACTATAATAGCAAGTATTCTGCATATGTTTAATGCTATTTTTCCCTAGAAATTAAATATTTAAACAATATAAAGACAAAAATTGAAGTTACTTTTACTTTCTTTAAACGCGAATATCTATAAAACCGTTAAATTTTGGAAACGAACACAAATAATAAAATTTACAATAATTTAAATACTCTTTCAAATAAAAAACAAATGAAGATTCTGGCGATCAAAAAAAAATTTTTACATCACAGCGCCATCTATATATTTATAAAATACAATACAATTGTGCCAGCAAACTAGATTCGATCACATTCTTTAGTAACTGCTTTTCTATAAACATCAAATATCTTTATCCGTTTCCCAGATATTTGACCTGGGAGTTTTAAGTGGTACACCCTAGTGTTTCCTTCGGTCCGAATTTTGACATTTTTCTATAAAAAATATTCTAAATCAAGCTGTAAATATTCATTTCTTAAGAGTGATGAATCATATATCACCCGTAATGAGTGAGAACATCATTCATAATTGTTATATCATCACTATTACTGTGCACAAATTTGAACATTTAATTCCAGCTATGTAAACCTGACTGCTGATCCCTAATAATAACTGTTGGACATAATGAATTTTATCATTATTATTAGTGCGGGCAGACATATCACTGAACCAAGTAATAAAAATTATTAATAACAGAAGAAACATTACAATAACAGATTTAACTTCCAAAAATATATTCTATCTGCTGTTTCCGACTACAAACACATTAAAGAGCAGCAACCTTCCTATTTTAAAAATAAAAACAATCTTTTATTGTCTGCAATAAAGTGGGTCGCCTATCTGGGTCAACAACCGACTACATACCTGCGTTATCTAGACGCAACGTGCAAAAAATATGTCTTATATGAATGAGTACGATTTAACGTTTTTTCCCGTTTTAAACAAATAAAAGCGTATTTTTCTATGAATGCGTGTTCGTTTCTATTTACAAATTGGCATTCTTACGTGTATTTATAAACATACATTCTATGCCAGGTCCGTAATGTAATTTTTTATCTAAAAAACAACATAGAAAATTAAATTTTTAATTTGTTCGTTATTGCGGTATATTCTGGGACAGCCTGTATATCTGTACCTATGTATGACAACTTTTCAAATTTTCAAAAGAAGAGATACAATTAAAATGTAATTATCTCATACTTATTTAAATCATATGTCCTTCCTCAAAAATTCATGAAATTTTTAAAATAACACACCGATGGTATACGTAAACTCGCATCTAAACGTGGTCCGATAATACATATTAGAGTTACGGCACAACATACTAGCATTGCCTGCTCATATTCGAACTCATAGTGATCTAATTATTTTTTCGCAGATTGACAAAAAGAACAAATTAAATTTTCTCTTTAAGTGATGACGATTGCTTAGATAACTAAGTCGATAATAACGCGAAGATTGTAATACTTATAACGTAATTATGATTATCCTTATGAAATTAAATAATAATGTAGTTGTGTAAAAAGTTATAGCAGTACAACTGGGTTTTAGAATGAAATAAAAACAACCCGCCTGAAACATCTGCAGAATAAACTAAGATGTCTAGAGAAAAATAAATAAATAGAAATTTCATGGTAAAAAAAACTATAAATAAGTATAACAGAAATACCATAAAATAACACAAAAACCTACGTGCATTCCTCTTTGCAGCCAGTACGCAACTGATCTAAATATCTATATCTGGCGAACACAGCTGGCGGAGATCAATTTTCCGAATATACGTCCGAAGAATATCGACTGGTATCGGGTGATCATACCCCGCGCGCTCAAGCTGTATATTGTGCGTTTCTACCACCACAGATTCCTACACGAACAAAGTTCTCCAAAACGATGCGGCTTAAGTTTAATTGACGTAATTATGCGCTAATTTCATTCCAGTTAATAACATCCATTGTGGCAGTTCTAAGTTACGGTTCTTATAATGAAGGTGGATATTGTAGGAAGTCACGATTTAATTTATATTTTCACTGTCGCCGCGCCGTGAAGTATTTCTTCCATATTATTACTTTCTTGTGTATCTTCTTTTCATTCTCCGTACGTTTGTCATTTCTTATTTTCGTTATTTCAAGCTGAAGTAGAGTGCCGAAAAAAGAGAGAATCGATGAAGACTACGTGCCTCGCTTCGCTTTTTAGTTAGTTACATATATTTTATCTTTCTTTAAAGGATATTCGCGCTGAGATATGGCCATTTCTCATTCTTAAACGCATATATATATATATATTCTGCCTCGTCTCTACTATTCTCTGCACATTCGCTTTAATAACGTATATACGGTTGGCGCAATTCAAATTATATATGCGCTTTCTTCTTTTCCTCGAGATAGTACTTGTCGCGCGGGGAATCACATTCTCGCTTAAATTATGAGCGACCGTAATAAGAATAAATGTCAAGAGATGTCGCGGCAGGACTTCTGAGTAAATTGAATCAGTCTCAACGTTCTCTTAACGTCTAATTTGTTGTAGATTGAATAACTTAGTCTCGTGATTATATTTAGAAATACTATGTTCACATCGTGCACCCTTCATATAACTATTATCTAATTTATTATTTTATATAAGTATATAATTCCTTTCTTATACGTAGTTAAGGAAGTATTGTGATGATGAAAATTTTCGACCTCGAGATTTTTGCAGATGTCCACGTTTTAAGGTCCGCTGATACCGAAAAAGTGGTTTTCAAAAAATGTCTCTCTCTCTCTCTCTGTGTGTGTGTGTGGCTGTGTGTGTGTCCGTGTGACCACGATAGCGGTCAAACCGCTGTAGCCATCAATTCCAAATTTTGTATTTACGAGTATAATCGCCCTCTTGATTTCTGATTAGTTTTTCAGTAAAATTGGTAAACCGGAAGTAGTAGTTTGCTTCAGTGAAAAACTCGAATTTTGCAAATATTTCGTCAACTACTAGGTTTAAACAAATTTACAAAGGATTCATATGTACTTAAAATTAAAATTGAGAACAATTTTTTTTAAAAAGTTTTTCCAAATTCCTACCGGAAGTAGGTCTTTTACTCTTATCAAAAATGAGTTTTTTGCGAATATTTCGCAAGTCATACTTTTTAGACAGGTACGTTACGGGTATAAAAGTATTTAGAACTCAATTTTCAACACCTTTTCTACAAAAAATTTTTCAAAATTCGAACCGGAAGTACCACTTTTACTCTTACCGAATAGCGATTTTTCGCAAATATGTCGTAAATTATGCATTCTATATATATTTATCAAGAGTACAAAAGTATTTAGAGCTAGATTTGCAATATTTGTATACATGAAATTTCAAAATTCGTAGCGGAAGTAACACTTTTACTCTTAGGGGAGCAGCACTTTTTTTCAAATATCTTGCAAAGTATGCATTCTATAGAGATTTATTAAAAGAATAGAAGTACTTGGAATAGGATTTTAAATAATTTTTGTATAAAAAATTCTTAAAACTGTATAATTTCAAACACTCATATACGTATAAGAAAGTCGTGTGGTGTTCCCACCTCACTTTTTTCTTCCTTTGTATATGTGGTGTATGTGTTGGAAATTAAAAATAATATATTTTTTTAATGTGTGGCAACTCGCCTTAAAATTCATTTTGTCAAAACATTATAAAATATGTAATATTGTTTTCAATGTGCGTTTTAAACGTATGATTGATTCTTTTGCTACATCTTATAATGTTATTCTAAAGAATAATGTATTTATTCTAAGAACTATTATAACAATACGTTAACTTGTACATGCTTTACAATATTGTAACGAAATGAGTGTACGTTGAAAAACAGGGTCGTAAATCACACACATCATCTCAGCGCGACGTATAAAAACGAAATGTAAATAGCCATGACTCGTCTCCACGCCGTACGGCGTGCATAGCGAAAGGACTAGAACGTTTCGCGTACATGTGGAGAAAAAGCGGGACTGTGATCGTATGTTCTAGTAATCTTCGCATGTGTATATTAGGCGACTGGGTCACCGATGGATTCATTCATTGCGGGATGAGTAATTGCGGAGTAATTCGGGATTAAGATAGTCCATAAGAAGTAGCCGACGCGCGTAGAAATAAATACAGTAGAAATAAATATAAGTCGTACGGCAGAAATAAATATAGTGGTAGCCGAAGAAAAGACATAAATATTAGAGTGTTCTAAATACGGTGCAGTTTTTATTATAGTGTCATAAAGACCTAAATATTACCGTGTTATATAAATAGTAGTGGTAAATAAATACAAGTGTTAATTTAAATAACAGTACTTTAAGTGTGATACGTTAGTTTTATGTTTCTATATTGTAAATAATTTTAAGTATATAAATATACAGACTGTTTTAAATAAATAATTGCACGAGTTGTTTATTGGAACCCGAAAACAGTACAATATAATATCTGCATACATACATCATCTCAATTTCTTTTCAATCTGACTTTTTTGTTATTATTTTTCTTTTGTTTGTAAATGTGTGTAATATTTTAAAAGTATTATAATATACAAGGTGCCAAATATAAATGTTAATCAGCATAGAGATTACTTTGTCATATACAGGTGTCCCAGCGGCGCCGCAATGTCCATTATTGGTATCTAATAATGCAGATAGCGAATAACTTTTAATACAAAAATTGTAGATAATCACAAAAATATTTTCATTTATACAGAGTGTTCGACAACGACAAACCAACACATACTTATGTTTTTTATATGGAATGCTATGCATTCTTTTACATTTTATGATAGCTCTTGAAAGGCTGATTAAACTGACATCATTTGTATTTGTCGATTTTCAACTGTTTCTGAGATATGGCGATTTTTCGTTAAAAATTGTATAACATCTGAAAAGTTGTTGTGAAATAACGATTTTTGATAAAACACTTATTATAGGCTCAATTAGTAATATCTTTTCAATACGTGAAATTGATATTTATTTCGACATATCTACGCATGTTCTTTAGAATTAAAGAACTCGTATCCGCCTTACTTGTCAAGAAAGAGGCGTGGCGGTCTTACAAACGCAATCATGATGTGCTTTTATATATGGACCAATAGCTAAAGTTAAATATTCAAAAAAAAATAAATGAGACAACCTGTATATTTATATGTTATTGAAAAGTACTTAAAATTTACTTATGAAAAATATGTATTTCTTCCGCCTGTGAGCGATATTGCAAAAGTAATAGAATATTATTCTTGAATAAACTCGATTACGACTTAAAAATATGAGTTTCCATGTAAAGTTTGAAAGTTCATGAATTAGCAATAGTATAAAAGAGTGATTGTTTGCTTACACAAAGATATACAACCAAAAATATCAAAATATGCGACTGTCGATTAGGGCTTTTACTTTCTTATACGTAGTATAAGGAAGTATTGGGGTTTACTAAAATTTTCGACCTCGAGATTTTTGCAGATGTCCACGTTTTGAAGTCCCCTGATACCAAAAAAGTGGTTTTTAAAAAATGTCTGTGTGTCTGTGTGTGTATGTGTGTGTGTGTGTGTGTGTGTGTGTGTGTGTGACCACGATAGCGGTCAAACCGCTGTAGATATCTATTCCAAATTTTGTATTTACGTGTATAATATGCCTCTTAAAATTGTATAGTTTGAAACGCTTATACGTATAAGAAATTCGTGTGGTGGCCACACCTCATTTTTTAAAAAATATTGACAAGATTTGTAGAAATTGGCAGTATTCCGTGTTACTGCTGCCGTATAAAACGCAAATGCACAGAAGGTTCTTTTGTAATGCGTTCAAGAAAATCCTTATGCAAGCGTGCGTAAACGTTTTAGAGTCATTGATGTGAGCAAAAACTTTATTAAGAGAATCTTAAACAAGTTTAAATTCGATCTGTATTACATCAATATCTTCAAAGGAAAGATTTTATAAATAGGGTTGGCTTCTGTAATAGGATGTTGCACAAAATAAATCACAATTACAATGTTGTATCTCAGATTTCGTTTTGTGATGAAGCAACTTTTAAGAGTAATGATCTTGTAAATAGCATTTTCACGCCACTGAGAATCCGCAATTTTTGTTTTACGGTAAATGTATTTGTTTCCATATTTTATATATTTCAAATACTAAAAAGTATGAAGATACCATAAAACCAAACATTTTTTATTTTGTTATATGATAACTTAAACTTATAATTACCGTTGTGCTTGAAAATAGTAGCTTGTATGTTCTTCAAGATATTGCGAAAGTTATAGACGTTTTCAATAACTTACATTTAAATACTTGTATTGACGATTTGCTTTTCAACTGAAGTATTAAATCTATATATGACTTCTCTAATTTTAAAGTAATTTAAAATTTAGTCTAAGTATACCGATAAACATTTTTTTAACACAGAGCGACTGCGATATTTTAACTATTGTTAATTCATGTGAACTTCCAAACTTTTCATTCCTCAAGTTTCAACAATTTAATAAAAATTACATATTTGTAAAAGAAAACTACTAGAAGTAACTCTTTTCGATTAATTTTAGTTATGCTATGTGTAATTAAGTGAAGCCAACTCATATTTTTGTATCGTAATCGGGGTTATTTAGATAATTTCCTTTTGCAATATTGCCCATAGGCACTAGAAAGTACATATTTTTAATTAGTAAATTATAAGTACTTTTTAATGGCATATACGTAAATATACCATTTAATTTTTTTTAGAAGTTTTCACTTTAGTGAATGGGATGTAATTCTAAAGAATATGCATAGATTTGTCGAAATAAACATTAATTTCACGTACTGAAAAGATATCTCTACTAATTGAGACCATAATAGGTGTTTCATAGCAACTTTTCGAATTTTGTTACAATTTTTAACGAAAAATAGCCATATCTCAGAAACAGCTGAAAATCGACAAATACAAGTCGATGTCATTTTAATCAGCTCTTCAAGCCGCATCATAAAATGTGAAAGATTGCATAGCATTCCATTTAAAAAAACATAAGTTTGTGTTGGTTCGTCGTTGTCGAACACATTGTATAAAAGAAAATATTTTTAAATTGTAGAGTTTATGATTATCTACAATTTTTATGTTAAAAATTATTTGTTACATTATTAGATACCAATAATGGACTTTAAAATGTTGTGTTTTTTAATGTGGATCATTTTACTTTTTAGATGTTGTTAGGTCTATCCGGTATACACACTTTCGCATTCCTCATAGGGTATTTCATATATTACATGTGTTTGTTGATCTTTGGGTATATTGGCTTTTAATTTGGACCAAAGATTTTGAAAATTATTATTGTTCTTATTTGCGACTACTGTAATGTATGGTTTAAGGATATTTTGTTTATTTTCCAATAAATTTTGAAGATATAGAATGGTTAAGTAATTTTTATTATAATTGTTGTTATTTTTACTGAGTCGTTTGTGTTGGTTATTTAATATATATGTCCTCCTTTTAATAGTCCTGTTTATTAAATCTGCAGGATAATTATTGTTGGTTAGCCTTCGTTAGACCTTATTTAACATTTAATATTTAAAAAAAATTAATTATATTTGTTTTCATGTGAGTCATTTTATATCAAATAGTTTTGTCATTGTGTATTGTAGTTTTACAGTTTTTTCTATTGTATTTTAGAGTGACTTTTAAAAAAGATGTTAAATGCATCAAAACGTAAAGATTTCAATGTTTTAATACATATTGATTTAAAAATAAATAAGTATATTTTTAAACCTGATAATTAATTTACAACAAACCCGAATAAAGTCTTATGTTCTATATGAATTTATATAAATAATAAAACAATAAATTTGGAGCAGCCGAGGTCATAAGTAATAAATAGTAAGTATATGTTTTAAATAGAGAATTCTGCCTTATTATAGCTATTGTTATGTATTATAGTATTGCTATGTAATTCTACAACATTAGAATTGTAACAGTATACAGGGTTGCTCATTAGTGCGTCAAAGTCCAATATAGGCGTTATTAAATAGTACTGAAGAAATTTATTTTATATAAAGTGGCACAGTAACAAAAAACACACATTTTGAAAATAATTTGAATTATACAGGGTGATGCGTTAGAATGGCACACATTCGGATTTTTTTTAATGAAACACCCTGTATATCTTTTGTTTCTCCTCATCTACTTTAATTTGTGTTTTCATCGATATCTGGGGTTTTGGTTTTGGATGACGCATTATTGAGTTATTAACGAAAATTATAAAAAAAAATGGTCGCGACAATGTTTACCATAACAATTCTATGCGGTAGTATTACGATTATCTAAGACAAAATTATTTAGTAAATATGCAGCCAAGGGTTGCGTTGAACCTACAAAACAATCAAACATTCATTTTATTATATAGGGTGTTTGTTAGGATGCAATCAATTTGGCTATCGTAAAAGAGCGTTTACTGATTTTTTTTCAAATGGAACACCCCGTATATTATTAAATTTTTGGAATGATGCGTTAATTGCGGTTAATTTTTGTTAATAATGTCCTATGGCCAAACCCAATAATTTCGGAGTTATTTTTAATTTTTCATTACAAACAGCTAAATTATTTGTTTTCGGTTCAATTTAGTGTACTGGATAAACGATTTGAAAAACAAAAACAATTAAACGACTAAGAGTATCAAACTGTAATTTTGTTAGAAGCAATATTTATAATAAATTTTCAAAGTGACCCCCATTTTGAATAGAACACATTTGCGGTCTTGATAGAAAAAACCAAATCCAATCAATAAATAACACAATGACAATATTAAATCGAACCGAAAACAAATAATTTAGCGGTTTGTAATGAAAAATTGAAAATAACTCCGAAATTATTGGGTTTGGATATAGGATACTATTAACAAAAATTAAGCGCAATTAACGCATCATTCTAAAAATTTAATAATTATCGGGATGCTCCATTTGAAAAAATTCAGTAAACGCTCTTTGACGATAGCCAAATTGATTGCATCGTAACAAACACCCTGTATACTAAAATGAATGTTTGATTATTTTGTAGGTTCAACACATCCCTTGGCCGCATACTTACTAAATAATTCTGTCTTAGATAATCGTAATATTACCGCATAGAATTATTATAGTAAACATTGTCGCGACCATTTTTTTTATAATTTTCGTTAATAACTCAACAATGCGTCATCCAAAACCAAAACCCCAGATATCGATGAAAACACAAATTAAGGTAGATATGGAAAAACAAAATTTTCATTAAATGAAACACCCTGTATAATTCAAATTATTTTCATGTGTGTTTTTTGTTACTGTGCCACTTATAAAATAAATTTCTTCGGTACTATTTAATAACGCCTATATTGGATTTTGACACACTAATGAGCAACCCTGTATATTAAGCATTAGTATGTAAGGAATAAAACAAAATTTAAATGAAAAATAATACAATGAACAGTATTCAAACAAATATAAATTTTCAGTGAGGATTTATTTTGTATATCTAGCGTGTTAGAGCAATCCGACATCTTTGCAATTAGACTGTGATCATCGACAGATACGCGTACCGTTCTTCAATGCGGCCCGAGCATTTCAAAGACGGCATTTGTACAAGTGATAATATTCCTTTTTTATTTGCTTCATCTTCATTATTCATATCTCGCACTACTCTTTCCTCAAATCGTTCATCTCATATTTCATTAATTTCTTATATTCTTGAACTATTTTGTTCATATTTTCTTCTAATTATGTTTACATTTTTTCTACGATTTCTTTCACTTAATTAAATAAAGTATCAATCATGTATATACATAATAATTAAATTAGGTTATTATCATCAAAAGTTCTCTGCTTAGTATTAAATTTCACTACGAATGCATGTAACAGAAAATGAGGACGACGAAGAAGAAGAAGAAGAAGACATTTAACAACGGAGATTCCCAAAGTTTTGAGTGCTTCCAAATCCGTTCTATCAATGTTGAATCAAGTTTCATAACCGAGAAGTTCGTGCGTTCCGGTCGCATCGAAACACAATGACCGGCGACGGCTTTCCTATGGAGTAGGCATTTCCAGATAATGGGGCGGTAAAGCCCCATAAAGCGGCATTAGAGCGGACGCCCAGCTTCCGTCCGACAATGGAAACGAACATTCAGCCACCGACGGACACACATCTCGGCCGTAATGTCGCGCCGAGTTCCGAAAGCTCAAACTGTAAACTATCATAACGTGCTGGAAGAATCTATTCCTCGGAGTAATTAAAATAATAACTGTTCTAAAAGTATATTGAAAGAAAGGATTTAGTGAACTTACGTATTGTATTGATTCAAACGATCGATGTCACATATTATTAAACTTTAAACATAAATATACATAACTTGTCTGCTAAAAGTCAATGACAACAAGTGATTTCAAAGATTATAACAATATTATAGTATCATTAAACATGAATTTAACGTTAATCAATTCAATAAGCTGCCCAAAGTAAAGAACGACTTTAGAATAATGTAAAATATTCGTGTTAATCTTTAACCTGTGAAATAAAGTTTATTTGTTATTCATTTTATTAAATAATAACATTCAGAGCTTTAAAATTTATTTCTAGTAACCACTAAAAAATTGTTTCGCTATACTGTAGCTTCATCAGCTGGATGAAATACTAAAGCTATCATTAATTGGTCCCTACTTATATATAATTACAAATTTACAGGCAGATGTGGGAAGTGACCTACAAGTATTTAGTACAAAATTATACAAAATTACAAAATTACAGTGACCTACAACTATCTATTTATTTAGAGTTAACACAAATTTATTGTATCTAAACTCACCGGCAAAACAAAGCCGCCCACCCATCTGATATACGTTTTCCGTTAGCACATGTAGTTTATACGATTGTCTTTCATTAATAAATGCTTTATGTTGTTTAATTCATTATAAAATGTTATGGATTTGATTTTTTATTGGTGAAATTTCTAACTAGACAATATTAAGTAATTTCAATATACTGTACAGCATTTTAAGAACATATCTCTATAATTAATTTTTGCAATAAACTGCAAGTAAGTTTATTTCATTGATATCTGAATAAATTATAAATAAATTTTACAGTTAATCCACAAGATTTGTTGCAATAACAATGCAGTTAACTATTGTAGACGTTTCTCAAATTGTTGCGTTAATCCAAGATGGACGTAGTCAACACTATATTATACTATCTTTATGGTAGTATGAAATATATAATCAGTTATTACTATTTTATTTTATTTTAAACGTATGAGTTAATCTTTAAAAGAGTTTAAAACTTATTTATAAAACTAATTCTGAGTTTGTTCAATAACTATTTTACCACACTGTATCTCAAAATATCTGGGATATGATTCTACCTAATTTCATCGTACTTAAACAGAATTAGGTGGGAAATTTGTGAATTGCAAATACCTAAAGTTGGGTTATGTATTTTTACCGGCAAAGTTACTTATAAGAATATTATGTGCTCAGTTTAAATTATTTATAAGAATCTTATAAATCATCTCAGAGTGTTATGGTTCTTATTTTGGAAAAATTACCTTCGTATATAGAAACAACTGTGAACAATCGTAAATAAATATATTGGAAATGAAGTACACTGACCTACATAAATTAGGTTATAATCAAAGTATGATTCTCTCTTGTATATTTCGGTACGATAGAGCCATCTATGAATCACTTTAAGAACGTTTCTGTTTTCTGGTGCAGTTATCTGTAATTCAGCTCAACTTTTTTTAGACTTCGCATTGTTTTAATTTCCTGTAATTTCTTTTTTAACAATTTTTAACATTTAAGTTGTAACGCAAGTTTAATTAATTCGGCTTTGTTAGATTTTTTTGTCTATATTGTTCCTCTTTACCCACTTTACCCTCGACGCGGTTGAATTGACACCTTGGTGGGTATGAGATGTCATTCAGGTTTTGATCGTAGTCTTATAACAAGCTAATCGTGTGATTAAGCCATTGTATCTTCATTCAATTAATTGGATAGATTAAAATCCATAAGCTTCGTTGATTTGCGGAGTATTTTAGAATGGGATTCTCTATCAAGAAAATTTGCCATTGGTTTTGGATTTATTGGTAG
This sequence comes from Amphimallon solstitiale, assembly GCA_963170755.1. Classification (NCBI taxonomy): domain Eukaryota; kingdom Metazoa; phylum Arthropoda; class Insecta; order Coleoptera; family Scarabaeidae; genus Amphimallon; species Amphimallon solstitiale. The sequence goes on along the minus strand of OY720675.1, from coordinate 26,294,531 downwards.
TGCAACTTTTCTATTTAGCGGTTTATGTTGGAATAAGTTTGGTTAAATCCACATGGTGTTAGATCTTGGTATATAAGACAGTATATGCGATCATTCAAATGCCTATTAGGACGGTTTCTTTTGAGTCAGGTATTTATTCATTTATTTAAATTTATAAATATCTCATTTTCACGCTACGTGCTTGTTTTTCTTTTGACATTTTTCTTATGTGAAGAATTAATTAGTGTTGCTATTTAGAGAAATAGTAGAAATAGCAGAGGTGTAATACACTGGATAAAATACACAGAGATTTATTATCTTGGAGAAAATAGATAGGGTAATAGTTGGAATAGTAATTTTGGAAATGTTTAAATATCCTACTGGAAGAGAAAATTACAGTCTAATATCTTTTTTTTTTGCTGAGTTACCCGGATTATTCCTTGTGACTAGCTGTGTTTTTCTTTGTTTACCGTGGAGCTGTCGAACTCAACCAGTAGAAGTCCCTTGGTTCCAGAAGTGGCCCCTTGTTAGTTCAATTTTGAAAATTAACGTATTATTAATTGGAATACGCATATTAATATCTGTTGTTGTAATATGGTCCTTTAGACCATAGAATTTTGAATAGTTTTTTTTGCATTACCTAAATTTCCTTACTTAGAAGCCAAAGATACAGGGTGTAATTGAATAAGTCTTAGTAACTTTGACATATATTTTGTACTTTTTCTTTTTCTTTTTTTTTTGTAAAAGAGATAAGCACGTTTGGCTTATCGTAATTTTGATTGATCTAGGATAATTTTATTATTTAAGTTTGATGGCTTTGACCTATTTTATACTTTTGATGTAACGAAGGATGTGCAAATACTTCAAACTTTCAGTTAAATTTTACAAATTGTGGGTATTTTTAATTTAAGAGTTTTTCAGTTCTCATAACCTCAAACTTTGTTGAATTGTTGTTATTACTTTAGACTAAATTTTTTTTTGAGCTTCAAATTTTGAATATTTTTGAGTCATACAGGGTGATTTTATAGATGCCCCCTTGTTGTTTTTTTTATAAATCCTTAAAGATCGTCTGGTAACGTGACTTAATATACAAGGTAATTTATCGCATCTACCTGTATGCGATTCGTAGGCCTTGTCCTATATTTAGTTTTTTTTTAAATTTAACTTCCGTGACTTACTCACCTTGACCTCTTTTTTTTTATATTCTTTGAAACATTATAATGTTCTATAATTCATGGTGTCTCTTCAATTTTGTTGAATTAAAGTTAGTATTTGTTGCCTGAAATTTGTTTTTTTTTGTTGCGTTGCTTTAACCTACATCCACCTCATCAACGATTCCGCGTTCATTGCCTTCGATAGGTTTAAATTTCGCGGTGGCGCCCTTATAATTTGCATCACGACGTTTCGACCCATAGCATCTTCGACTGGGAAAGCGGCAACTAAAGTGACAAGAATAGCAGGTAGGTGGGCATGGAAATTTTGTTTGTAATTATTCTGAATTTTTAATTTAAATTTACCCAGCGCCACAGGCCTTATGACGTTTTATACGTGGCAACGAGATAAAATATATGGTGCGTTTCAAAAGACTGGAACTATTGAAATAAAATTCTAACAAAGAGCTTTTGAGAAAAACCCTCGGACAGGTCAACTTTAGTTTTAAAAAACACATCATTTTGTATCAATTAAATTCTTCGATCGCCTTTTGTTTTCGAATTATGACGTCATCGTTTTTTTTAAATTGCAACTCAACTATAAAAAATAAATAAATAAATAAATATATTTTTTACATTTATTTTCTATTTTACTGCAGACACGGGCAAGTTAGAAATCTAATTATCATAAATAAACTAAATGAGATGTTCAAACTGATTCCTATTTACTTCTTGGCAATATGCCAGGCGATATTCGAAATCTTGTAGAACATTCCGGAGGGTTTCTGAACGAATTGCTCTAATTTCGGCCCGAATTCTGTTCTTTAAATCGTCAACTGTAACTGGCCGATTGAAGTAAACCTTGCTTTTCAGGTAGCCCCACAAAAAGAAATTGAGTGGGGTAAGATCGGGGGACCGTGCAGGCCACTCAATTGGCCCCCTTCTACCAATCCAACGATTGGGAAAAACTTGATTTAAATAATTTCGCACATCTAACGAAAATGTGTGGCGCTCCATCCTGTTGATACCATAAGTTATTATTTGGCAAGTCTTCTTCATTGGGATAAAGCATCGCAAGAGCGTGTGTCAGGTCATTCCTCAAAAAATCTAAGTATTTAGCACTCGTCAACGTCCCTTCTATAAAAAAATGGTCCCCAAATTCGATCTCCAACAATTCTCGCCCAAACATTAACTTTTTGTGGAAATTGCGTGTGGACCTCTATTATCCAATGAGGATTTTGGGGAGCCCAGTATCGGCAGTTCTCCCGATTTACTGCTCCATTAAGGCAAAAGGTGGCTTCGTCCGAAAATAATACTCGACTGCAAATTTGGGATGGGTTGTGAATCGAGCCATCATATCCTCGCAGAATTCCATACGGCGATCCGGATCGTCTTCATTAAGTTCATGCACTAAAACTGGGGGTTACCATTTATACTTTTTCAATGTCCTCCACACCGAAGATTTACTGATTTCATAATTTGCACCCACCTCTTGTGTGGCTTTATGGAGATTTCCTTGCAGATCGAGTAGAACGTCTAACTGAACATCTTCGGAAACTTTTGGTCGACCACATCTAGGGAGATCTCTTACATGCCCGAAACCTTAAACTTTTCTTAAAATCTTGGGTACGCTGTTCTTGTAATTGGTTTCAGTTCTGGATACTTCTTGTTAAAGAGCTCGCAAACTTCATCTTGAGTTTTATATCTGTCTCCATATCCCTTCATCATTAAAATTTCTAGTCTTTGTTTTTCACTAAGTATCGTACCATTTTGGTAATAGAGTATTGCATCAATAGTGACAGTTCGCATAGTAATTAAAAATTTCAAAGCTTATTCAATTTTTTTCGCTTTCAGGATTTAAGGTCCCTTATTACAGAAACTATCAAGGTCTGGATCATGCTTGTACATATTTCTGTATTCAGAATATCAAGCTCTATTCAAAATCCATCGAAAGAAATATGGGTTGCAATTAAAAAAAAATTCAATGACGTCATACATCAAAAACAATAGACGATCGAAAAATTTAGTTCATATAAAAACATGTGTTTTTTAAAACCAAAATTGACCTGTCCGAGCGTTTTTCTCAAAAACTGTTTGTTGGATTTTTATTTTAATAGGTCCAGACTTTTGAAACGCACTATATAAAGTTCGTAGGCGATGGAGACAGCAGTATATATAAAAAGGTTTTGGATGCTAGACAGTACAGCGACACAACCGTTGATAAAATAGAATGCAGAAACGTATTCTGAAGAATTACTGTACGAAACTAAAGAATCTTAGTGGAGATACTAGATTTCCGCTTGCATTTTTCACTTTCAACTCATCCAGAATATTTTGTATTACTTCCAGAACTTATTAAGTTTAACTGTAGAAATTTCGTAATTAATCTAAGTAAAGTACAATAATATTGTAGGATTAAATTGTGGTTACACACGAAGCAAATTAACGAACAATAGAGCCAAAATATATGTATATGCAAACACTTCACTCTCTCCTCCAAAATATATAAGAGAAACATTCCATCACAACGACCAGAGACCGAATTCATGAATATTTTCCATCCAATAAACACCGAAAACAGATTCCTAAACTAAGTAGCATCGCGCCTCGCATCGCCACCGTATAAAGCGGATAATAACGTACCGTTCGGTTCAGGTTTTTCCTATTTATCGTTTCGGTTTACGTATATAAGGCACGTTTCGTTCACAGAATATAGCGAATAGTTGCGGAAATTTCTACCCGGTGGCAAATTATTACCACTGCACGGTTACAAATACAACAACAACAACAGGAACAGCAAAGCAGAAAGAAGTAGGGTGACTGAGAGAGAGACGGAGAGAGTGAGCGAGAAAGGCGCTAAAGAGAGTTAACCGCCATAAACGGGAATTTCGAGTGTGGAGAGTTCACCCAAACCCTCTTCGTGGACCGCACATACATACGCTAAAGCGAGCACATATTGAAAGCGTTTTGTTCTCTCGCAGATTTAATAAACCGAAACAGAAACAGAATGTAAATGTTTATGGTGAGCGTATGTGGAAATCCTGTAGCCAGTAATTCAGACGAGAATTTTGGAGTGAGCGCATAGCGAAAAAAGGAAGGAAGAGAGAACATTGTAGCGTTTCAAGTTGGCAAAGGCTGATTAATTTCTATAGAGCTTCATCTGTGTAGTAAAACAAACCACCTTAATACTTTTTGTTATAATCCAGATATGGGTTTAAACGAAAATTTAATGTTTTTATTTGAGAAAAAGTAGTACGTTGAAGACATACAATGATTTGAAAATTATAATTATATGCTTACCAACAGAATCACAGTGAAGATGTATGTATGCATCTTTAGCGTCTTGAATTTTATTGTTGAAATGCTGCTCATTAAAGACATGAGAATGAAAAGTGAATAAATGCCATTTTTAATAATTCTAGATTTTGACCAGTTTAGAATAAAATCTGTCTCCTTAAGTCCACGCTGTGCACAAGCAATAATTCAGGCTAAGAAGTGTGTAGTTTACATTTTTCATTCCAAATGATTGTCCGATAACGTATTCTACCCTTAAAAAGACAGTTTTTGTTTTGTTAGTATTCCATCTAGTGTAGTTTAAGCAAAATTATGCATAACTATTTTAAATAAAAATAAAAATAAAACTCTTGAAAACTTTCCACAATTTTTATTTAGTCTTTGCGACATATGTTTCGGTATTCTTCATACCATTATCGAGCCGAAACTAATAGGTCAGTTTGTGTGTAGGGTTGTTATATATGTCCTTGTATGCCTCTTTGTACATAAGTGTCTATTATAGGTGTGTGTGTGTTTGAAAAATCTTTGTGTGTGTTCGTTACTTTCTCTTTTCTTTGAATTGATTTTTTAATTTCTAATATTTCTAACAGATTTAATTTCGGTCCTTTGTTCACATTATGTATAAGTTTACAACTATCTATATCGGGAAAATGGAGATTATCTATACAATGTTCTGCAAGGCCTGTATTTCTAATATTATGCAATATTGTTACAATACAAATATAGACTGTAACAATATTAAATTTATGAACTTGATCATCAAAATTAAATTAGTTATTGAAATTAATGATAATGATGTCTTGGAATAATTTTATTTGAATCTTGTTTATAATTACGTGATAAAAATAATAATGTTCTTTATCTGAGTAGTATTTCTTGAAGTTGTAGTCATCCTGTATGTTGAGGGATTGAGAAGTTTCATTTTTCATTGAAGTTACCAAAATCTAGAGAGAAGAGATTTAAATGTTGTTAGTGTATTGTAAAATAAGTTATTATTTGTGTAAGAGCATATTTAATTGACGTTAATGATGTTAAAGATAATAAGAAATTAATATTGAATAATGAATAGCTAAATTGGAATAAAATCACATTTCAAAATTCATATCACCGGATGTGACATTTAAAATGTCATTTTGACAACCGGTTAGTAAATTGATAGGAACCAGTATATAAAATATTTAAAGTACATAAGATACTATTTAAAATCTTATAAGAATTAAATTAGTAAAATTTAGTAATTTTGGAAGATATTCAAAGCATATAAAATGATTGAAATTCTATGTTGTTTAGTAAAGTTATTGTATAAAGAATTGATTGGCTGATTTAAAAAGGTATGAGGTCGTCTAGGCAATTAATAATAAAACAAGGAACTTTTATAAAATACTTTAGAAGAAGTGGTTGTATTTTATTAGAAAGTTAAATAAAACCTCTGATATTAATATAAAATTAGAGTAAAAACTAGTAAAAAGTGTTTAAATTTAATATTCTAACAGAGAGTTTAGTTAGAAGAATAAATTAAGTGATTTAAAATTTTTAAGGAAAAGAAAAGTTAATTTAAAGGTATTAAAATTATAATACATACCATATTTGAAATCCGAAGAACCATTTTATTGGAATTAATCAAGAATAGCAGTCCAGAAAGCCATTAAGTTCAAGATAAATAATAATCAAGTTCCAAAGAGCTGTTTTCTTGAAGAAGAATGTTAGTAGAGGCCTTGTACTTCGAGGTGCAGTAATAATAATAGAAGTTAAGAAGTCCGAAGTCTACAGTTGCAGATCCTTTAATCAACGGAGACAAATACCAGCAAGATCCGGAAGTTCCAAAGTGTATTATTATTTGCAGAACCAGTTATCCGAAGTATTAGGCGATAACATCGAAGAGGACTATTAGGAGCACGAAGATCATCCAGTATATAGAAGAGCAGCTAAAATAAGATGCTGTTAAGTATTTGGAACCTTAAGAACATATTAATGGACTTAATGTATACTCAGGTCGTATAAATATTACGTCTATTTTGAAATTATATAGAATTCGACCATGACAATAATATCTTTGTTTTAAATAATTTGTTATATTATAAAGCATACATATTCTTAAAATATTTGCAATTAGAATTTAAATTCTCTTCTTGACAGATAAATGAAAACTTGTTTAACCTTAGAACTTCAAGCAATATTACATATTACTGGTAAATTATTTTAAAAGTATTATCGTTATAATATCTTACAGATATTCATTACAATAGGTATCTCTATATGACAAGTATATAAAGAATTAGTTACCTTTGAGAATTATTTTATGGAAAGGTTGTTATCATTATTTCAAAACATCAAAGAACATCACACGTCAATTGAATAAGTTTACAGTATTTGTAAATATTATATTTGTTGTCTCACATGTTTAACTTCTATAATCTTATTTACAACATTCATTAAAATGGATATTGTATAAAACGTTTGTGGTTTTATTACTAAGAAGTGCTTGTCAAATGAAAATTACTGGCATGACATTGTTTACCATAACCTGGAAAGACAAATAAAAAACGTATTAATATTTTACATTATATGCAAATGATTGTTTACCTACCAGATCCATATTTATAGATAAAGGATAATAACTCATTTTAGATCATAATCAATTCAAAGCGGACCTTTTCTTCACACGATCCTGAGATTCACTCTATGGATTTACTTTATTAAAGAATGTATTGAAGTTTTATATTGTATAACGCGGGCGTGCATGAATTCGGCACTATTATAATCTCCAACTACCTGTACCCCTTTTTTACTTGGACCAGATACATGAATTGGGCACCTAATACCTAATACCTATCCACATCCTGTTGATAAGCTCCTTTCGTTGAAAACCGAAGCAAAAGTGTGGACTGTCGACACTAAAAAACTAATATCAAGAAGTGAATTAGAACATACACATTCACATAAACATACGAAGGCGCTAAACAGGAAAATAGGTTTGTAGATAATAGTTATTGATTGTATAAGTGTAGTAAGCTTTTTTTTATCCACGAAAAATTTTAAACGCAACTAAAACACGAATGCAGTGTAAAAATATATTTATTAATTTATTCCGAAACAAATTTTAATTGGATATCATTATTACAGTTAGCAACATTGCGAAAAGAAGGCAGAAGAAGACATTGCAGAAAAACCGTCAAAAATTATTCATTCAGCATTGAAAAATCGTACAGACGCAATGGACACTTTGACTATGAAAGACATCAACTACATAAGAAATAATGTCTATTATAAGAGAAAGAAAATGCGGCTTACTTTGCCGACCAGTGCAGAACAAACCATCAAAATTTTACAAGATTTGTAATGTAAAACGCTGCGCCTTGTATAATTGCGAGACAATATATTTAGACGGCACGATTAATTATTGCTTAAATTATTTTTTGCAGTTATTTACTTTGCACACTTTTATTAATGGTCATTACATTCCACTACTATTTTGTATTTTACCAAGTCAAAGTACTTCAGTTTATATTGAAACATTTGAAATTATTAAATAAAAGTGTAATAATATACATTTAGTTTTTAATCCAGAGTGACCGAGTTTTCAGATTACTTAGTTGAAAATTACATAGATGAAGAAGTTATCTTTCCTCCTAAAATATGGGCTAGTTGCAATACTTCTATCAGTAGAATAACTAACTGTTGTGAATCATTTCATTCAAAATTTAATGAATGTTTTTATGAAACGCATCCATCGTTATTTGTATTTATTAATATTTCAAACAATTTTCAAACCGAGACTTATATTAAATTAAATAATGTTTAAGAACCTATGCGATGCAAGGATCCTAAAACAAAAAGAGACAGACAGTTTTAGAACAAATAATCGCCGTTTACTTTGTAAATAGAATAGAAAGACTACAATTTGTAAAATGATTAGGATATTTTCATAAGCAATGAATTCTTGTTGTCTATTGTAAATAAATTTAGTTAAAATTTTTTTTTGTTTCATTTTTAATGTATTCCCTGATGACAATAAAGATCAGCGGTGCCCAGTTTGAGTGCTTGAAAATTGTCTAATCCATGGTCTGGTGTCGAATTCATGTGTCGAGATTAAAGGGCAGGTATATAGTGACGAATTCATAACCGCCCTATAACGCAGGTGTACCAATTTTATAATATAAAAAGTACTACTAGTAAAGACATTACAAACAGAAATAATTTAGGATACTGATAGGTATACTACCAGTTATACAATTTTTTAGAATCTCATGTATTTCTTATAAATAGATATTTGGGCTAGTTCGGTGCATATTTATAAATTATAATCAAGAAAATATTAGTACAATCATTAGCGGTTGTATTTTAATAATATTGATCTTTTATGTTCTTTTAATCTAGTTTCGATCTTTCTGCCATTTTGTCCGATATAGATAGCTTTACAGTCTGTGCAACTAATTTTGTATACACCTGATTTGTCGGTAAGTTTAGTTCTTTCCTTGTTATTGACTAACATAGCACCTAAATTGTTTTTATTTATGCTGACTGTTTTGATACCTATTTTCTTAAATATTCTGTTAATTTTATAATTAATATGTGGAATGTATTGTATAATGTGCCATTTCGTTTGTCTTTTTCTATTATTTTAGGATAAAAGTGTATTTTGAGTTTTTCTCTTTGTTTGTATTTAATAATGTCATCATTTTCTCTTTAAATCCATTATTACTAGCTATGGTTTTAATTATGCGTAATTCTGTGTTGAAGTCTTCTTCAGTTAGTGGTATGTTAATTAGTCTGTAAGCAAAACTATGTAGAGCTGCTGTTTTTGTGCGCCAAGATTGTTTGGAATTAGCTAGTATGATTGTATCGGTGTATGTAGGTTTCCTGTATATGTTGAATTTTAACTTTTTGTCGTCTTTTTTGATAGTTAAATCTAGAAAGTTTAATTTTGTTTCTTTTTCTATTTCTATAGTAAATTGGATCTTTTCATGAATAGTGTTTAGATAGGTTAGGAAGTCGCGTGCCTGTTTTCAGTACCTGACCATATACAGAAAATGTCATCTACATACCTGACCCAATGTTTTATTTGTTTGATGTATTTATTATTACTCTTAAACAGCTTTTCTTCATATTCTGACATAAATATTTCGGCTAGAAGAGGGCTTAGTGGACTCTCCATCGGTAAACCATTTATTTGTGTATAGACTCGGTCATTGAATTTAAAGAAGTTTTGTTTTATGCATAAATTAAGAATTTTTTCTTCTAGCTATTTTTATCTTTATTTAAAATAGTGATTAATAAAATGTTCCACCAAGAACCGTCTACTAACTCAATTAATAGAAAATTATGCATAATAGACAAAATTTTGATGATGATATGGATGTTCTTCTGAATTATGGAGAGGATAAGCTGATAATTAGCTTGTTTCTAAGGGTAAAAAGAGGAAAACAAATTCTGATCTATCTTCAGAATCTATATCACAAACATGTCTGGATCATAAATGCGAGGTTGTAAATAAATAAGTGTAGAAGAAAATTCACTGATCAGGCTAAACAATAACTATTGAAAGATTTTAATTTTTTAAAAGATAAAAATCTCCAAGATGCGTATTTACGCAAACTGATATCTGTTCATTCTATGGCGAGGTAAACGTATTATATGATTGTATGTAATCACCCAAACTTAACAAAATTATATTATAATTTTCTAGGCATCCAGAATATCTCATAAAAAATGGGGTGTGGTCCCCACACTTATACGTATGTCTGTTCGAAAAGTTGGTCCAAAGTAAGTTTTAAATTCTGTATGTTCTTAACAAAATAAAGCTCTGGGTAAAGGTGTTACTCCCTATCCGAATTTTGAAAACCTTTTTAAACAGAAATTATACCAAAAAACAGTTCAAAGTAGTTTAGTGGTTATACGCACGCACGCACGCGCACACACAAAGAGAGATGTTTGCAAAAATCAAATATTCGGTATCACGACACTTCAAGACTTGGACATCTGCAAAAATCTTGAGGTCGAAAATTTTCGTCACCACAATACTTCCTTGTACTACGTATAAGAAAGTAAAAAGTATCTGTCGAAAGGCTTATTACAATTCTGTAAAAATAAATAAATTTTTTTATTGAAGTTTTCTTAATTTGCCAAAACTTCGCGATCACCCAGTATATATTAGAATAAGTTCTGCATATAATTATCATCTGACATGCCTTATGTGAACGCCATAAATGTACCTTTTGACTTTAATCATAAATAACTCAAAAACTATTAAATTGAACCATTAATAATCTCAATAAAAAATGTTTATACTTTAACGGTAAATCCAAATTTGAACAGGTTTGGCCTACGATTATCTTGCATGCGGCTTACCGTACATAACACGAAAGGAGTTGCCAAACCGTACCTACCTAACAGATATACATACGCGGGCCGACAAGTAGACCTTTAGCGAAACGATATTAAATTCAATCATAAAAATAATAAATCTGAAGGAATTCTTATAATATTAACATAAGATACTTTTTTAAGAATATTACGAATTGGAATAGTACCTAAAAATGAAGATAATGTGACAATACTCTTAATTAATATAGAGTACCAAAAACTAGCTCAGATATTATAACTTTCAAAATATTTACAAATTAATAAGCAAAGATTTTGTACTAATTGAGTTGCTGACTATCAGTAATCTGTATGTTTAAGCAACTATTAATGTGCTATATGGGTTACTGACCTACAGTGGCTTGTATAATTAAAGCAGTTTCCTATATCTTAATATGTTCAGTAACCTTATTTGATAGCTTTTTTACCGATCTTTAAAATTAATAATTTATATCAATTATTAAATAATACCAAAACTATGTGTAATTGTGCAAGTACCTATTAAGATTAATTACATCAATTTTTCACACAACTATACAAGGTATGTATTTCAAAAACAATTTGTACCATTTACAATTACTGACATATATAATTTTCTCCTTTTAGGTTAAGGTTATAAGCGTTTCTGTATTTTTTCCCACTCCACTCAAACTAATCATTTATTTTACGATGACAAATAAAAGAAAATATCAGTATAGATTTGTTTAATTCGTTGAAATTATATAGAAGTAATTATAGAAATTTATAGACAATTATCAAAAATACACATATGGAATTTTTTCCTCAACACGTCTAATCAACAATATGAGAAGAATTTAATACGAGATTGTCACTTGACTACAATGGTTATAAATGGAATAACGTAAGTATTAACCTTTACTACTATTTAATTCAATATCTGAAACCTGTTTGTTTCTATTCTTTATAGAATTTTTAATAAAGTATTTATAAGCAGAACCTTAATATTTCGGGTAAAACTAAATTTTGTCATTCAATTATGTAGTTTGATTATACAAAAGCCTTTTGCTTTCCAAACAAATTCTTATTTGAGATTATGATTTTATATCAGAAAGTAAAGAATTAGATTTACTATAAATTAAGATGAAATACAATAATTCACACGATTATTACAACGATTTATAATTTCTCTTCAGAAATTATGCAATAAATATTACTTTAACTCCGAAATTAATTTCAATGTTTATACGACCTGATATAATTATTATAGAATTTCTTTCTTATTCTTCAATGTGTTTCCTTCTAGCGTACTTTCTTCTCACTCTTGTGATGATGTTAGTATAACAAACTGGATTCTTCGGACCTCGAACAGTTATCCTGTCGTACCTGGATGAAATCTCTGCACTCTCGTATACGTTTTGGAATGCTCGAACTGGGACGGTTTATAATACGATTTCCTGTCGTACCTGGATGAAATCTCGTACACCTGTAATAAACACACACTATCTTGATGTTCTCTGGACTTCCACGTTCCTGGAATGCTCGAACTGATTATAGGGATAAGGATACTATTAGCCTCGGATTATTACACTTCTGGATTGACAAACTTGTGCACCATTAATTCTCACTCGTATATTAATTCTTCAATTCAACTGGTCCAATGATTCATATGCAGGAACTCCTAATCGATTCTGACGGGATGGTTATAGCTGTATTGGATTATACTTCTTAAATATCCGCTTATAAGGTAAGTTCGAAATAAATCACTCTTCTCTTTACTATATGTTCTAAATATTTATCCTTTCCTCCTTCCTTTATGTTATCCACCAGTAATAATAATGGAAAATTTCTAATTATTAAATATTTTCCTGAAATAAAATCTCACTATCTTCTCCGTTAATTATTAAACACTTCTATTACTCTTTGAAGCGAAAATTATGAACATTAACTGTATTTAATGATGAAATTCTTTCTCTTCTCGAGAAACACGTTCGCGTTTTCCCGAAAAAATTAGAATTGTTATTTTTTTCATTTCCCATTTCCTTGACGATTATAAATTAATTTTCATTTACCAATTATATTGTTCCACACAGTTTATTTATTCAACAAAGTTTCCACATTATTATTGAATGTTTTAAATACCTATTTAGAATTTCCCAATCTTACTATATAAAATCTCAATTGAATATTTTAGTTTGTTTTCTCCACTTCTACCTATTAATACCCATTTCTAGTAGTATGTTTTTATACACGTCAAAATCTGACATTTCCAACATTTGAATTTTGGCGCGTTAGCTATTCATTATTTTATTGCATTTATATTTTTAAATTTCATTACTTATTACTATTCTCATATACTTTGTTAATTAAACAAGTTTTCACAAACATTATATTACATATACAAACAAATCAAGTAATATTTAAATCTTTACTTTCAGGATGAAGAAAACTAAACATCAAAGTATCCTGCCACAACTATCTATGCAAATGCATGAAGAAAACAGAATAAACTACACATTTGATGACATTAACCTCTTTATACATTTGGTATACTTTAAATATTTTATTAATATAAAAATTCTGCTATATAAAAAAAACACTTTAAATTAAATTCCTCTAATTTATTTATCAACCATATTGTTGCCTAGTCATAGTTAATGGTAAACCATTACAATAACAACCCCTGCAACATGCACACATGCATTATATTGGAATCTTATGATCGTAATGATCGTATCGGCCAGTCGTCAAGCTTCGAACAGCACGTGCCCACTGCCCACATGTGTATAAATACTGCCAACAATGTTCGTTTCAATACATGGACTTTAGCTCGCATACCAGGTTAAAACAGACCGAACCTGTTATGGTGTAATCAATTTAAAAGATATATCTCTTTTGTGCCACTGATTTATGACTCACTCTGTATATGTGTATATGTTTTTAAATTGTAAAGTAATAGTAACGAATACAGTGACAAAATTTTGTATTATATAAAGTATTAAACAGTAAATCTGCTTTGTCGTTTAAGCACCCGGTAAAGATTGACCTATCAACTACATGAAAAATTTGGAGAAATTAGCATAATTTTGACTAGAGAGTGTTATATAAACATGAGTAGGTTGTACCATCGACTTTGCAAGGACGATATTTGATGTATGTATCTATATGTTTGATTAAAAATGTATGACAAAAACAATCCAAATCAATTTTGTATGTTTGATCGTTTTTATCCGTTTTTACTTTCTTATACGTAGTATAAGGATTGTGATGATGAAAATTTTCGACCTCGAGATTTTTGCAAATGATACCGAAAAAGTGGTTTATAAAAAAATGTCTCTCTGTGTGTGTCAGTGTGTGTGTCTGTGTCTGTGTTACCACGATAGCGGTTAAATCGCTGTAGACATCAATTCTAAATTTTATATTTACGTGTATAATCTTCCTTTGAGATCTGATTAGTTTTTCAGTAAAATCGGTACACCGAAAGTAGCAGTTTACTTCAGTGAAAAAATCGAATTTTGCCAATTCTTCGTCAATTACTAAGTTTAAACAAATTTATAGAGAATTCAAATGTACTCAAAATTAAATTTGAGAAAAATTGTATTAAAAACTTTTTCCAAATTCCTACCGGAAGTAGGTCTTTTACTCTTATCGAAAAGCAGTCTTTTACAAATATTTTGCAAGTCATGCTTTTCAGACATGTACTTTATGAGTATAAAAGTATTTAAAACGTAATTTTCAATACCTTTTGTATGAAAAAAATTTCAAAATTCGGACCGGTAGTAACACTTTTACTCTTATCGAATAGCGACTTTTTGCAAATATGTGTTTTTATTCGAATATCTTGCAAAGTATGCATTCTATAAAGATTTATTAAGAGTACAGAAGTACTCAGAATGGGATTTTGAATAATTTTTGTATAAAAACTTCTTAAAATTCCATATTTTGAAGCGCCCAAACTTATAAGACAGTCGTGTGGTGGCCACACCTCATTTATTTACAATTTGTGATTCAAAATATACTATTGTGTTCCGTTTGGAGAATGTACTGCAACATTGTTTTATTATTTTTGTTAAAAATTGAATAAAGTCGAAACGTTAATTATTGTCAATGTATTTGTTTAATTTTTAATTATAAAATACAAGGCTGCTAGACCAAGAAGCATTTTTGCAAAAAATTACTTCCTGAGAAAAAGTGTTTTTGCATATGTAACTATATCAATCAGGAGCATTCAAAAATAATCGAACTAAATAACAATTACATACAATACAACACAGAGTTTATTAATGAAAATAAGAATTATTTAATATAAATTCCAATCATATGTGTTTTTGAATATTATACTACACAAATATTAATTTTACAAGACCCTAAATCTGAAGTAAGTCACAACATAAATAGGTACTACAAACGAAAGTAATACATAATTCTAGGATTTAAAATGTTCTCATTGGGAATGAAACATATCTAAAATAATCCAAACAATTTTAAACTTTAAAAATAAGAAGCGTATAATTCATGCACTTGAAATATTTTCTTTTACCGTAAATGGAATTAAACTACACAAGTTAATATCAATTGAAGAAGCAATAACAACAAAACAAAATAAAATAGGAATGTTTACAGTAAAAGTATGCGGAAATCCCTAGCTAATAATTTAGACAACCTCAGGGTTGGAGGATGAGAATGAATGGACGAAAGGAAAGAGAGAGGTGAAGTGTTTCGAGCTGGTGCGAGAGGATAAATTTTTAAAGGTTCCCCGTGACACACCAAAACACCTAATATTTTCTGTCATAATTCAACCCAGGGTTGTGTGTGTGAGATTAAGTGTAAGTGCTTTTATATTAAATTGGCTCTTGTGTTCGTTGCATTAACCGAGGATACGAAGGCTATTTCTCCAGAAAAAACATTTCACGCAGGACCTTTCCGTGTTTCGTTTTGTATAGCAAATTCCATTATTTAACTTGCAATTTCTCGTGTGATATTTTTATATAAATTAAAGTGATTTATTAAAAATACTTGGGCAAATATTTAACTAATAAACACATATTTATACATATTTTCATTATAAATTTAAATTTAATTTACTGCTTACAGATTTATCATGACTCTGAAGAATGATTTGTATCTTACATACAATATTATAATGACGACACGGAGATTATCCTTCATGAATAGGACTGTAACAAATTAATCAACATTATTTCAAAATATTCAATTAATGTAGGCAAACAATAACATACATATTATAATATATCACAAAAACTTTTTTTTGGAATTCAATATTTCTAGTACATAAAATGTTGTCACTATAGTCAAATATTAGCCAAAATTCTTTTTAGTCAAATTGAAAAATATTTAGGTGTCCTGGAATGGGTCCAAAATTTGTTTTTTATTTGTCAAAAACGTAAATACAAAGATGTTTTTCACGTACAACAATGTAAAGTTTAGAATGTTATTTAACAGTCGAAAAAATATACCTCTGACATATAAGTCAGGCTGCATTAGGCGGCGATTGCTCCAAAATGTTGGCAACAGAAACCCAGGGTCACACTGTCTGCTACCAATAATAATAACTATTAAGTGGAAATGAACCGCAAAAAAAGAAGTTAAGTGCCAAATCGAACTCCCTGGGAAATTTGACATTTAACTTTTTTTTTAAATTAGTATTTCCCAACTAAGTTTAAAATAATGTACACCAAATTAACCTTATTTAAACATTCTCACACAGTTGAAATAGTCATAAATAATATCCCGTTAAAAGTTAAATTTATTCCCACAATTCCTTGAATTATTTACTCAATATTCAACTTGTAAAACAGAAAAAAGAAACCCTTCCTGGCGGATACAACAATCTTACATTTCACAACCCATACTATTCGTTTTCATTAACATAACAGACACAAACCCACATGCCTTATATTCGTAGAGATTTCACCTTCACCTTCTAGCACATGGACAGATAGTTCGACTTCTTGATGGACGCAACTGAATAAACGATTAAATGTCCATCTAACTTCTAAATTCCAACATGTATCAAAAGAATACACGTTGGGATTTATGATATGTAATATAAACACTAAGAAGGAGATAAAAATAATTAGCGTTGAGAATTAATATAAAAATCCATACACGTGATAATAAACAAAAACTTACCAGGTTTATTCTTCGTAGTACTAAATCACAAATAGAAGATCATCCCATCATTAACCAATTAATTAATTGTTTCAAACAATACCAAGAATGAGATTTATGATTGAATCTTTAATTTACGAGAAATTTCAAGCAATAGAAATATTGCACAATCTTAATCAGAGCTGTGCAATTACTTTACAAAAAGGAATTAGCAATTACAAATTACTTTAGAAATCAGTAATTGTAATTAGTAATTAATTCCTTTGCCTTTTCAAGTAATTTGTAATTGCAATTGCTTGAAAAATCGTGAAGTATTTGCAATTTGCATTTAAATACTTTTAGTTTTTTAAAAGTTCAATTACAAATGACTTTTCTAATTACTGGGTTGATTTGTATTACCGTAGTGTCTCATATGCCTTGTCGTGTGAAAAATTTATTGGTATGCATGATCATAAAAGCATTGCTGAAAAGTTACGTAATTTACATAAAACATTTAATGTCATTACAGAAAAAATTGTTGCTACAGTTACTGATAATGCATCTAATTTTTTAAAAGCATTTGCAATGTTTGGTATTCATGAGTATAACCAACAACACATTCAAGGTCACGATAATATACCTGATTTGAATTTTGAAGAAAGTGAATTACAGGAGATAGAGTTTGTTTCGATCACAGTTTTCGTAGAGTCAGAGTCAAATCAAAACAAATTTGAACCTACTATTACATTACCTCACAATAGACGGCGTGCCATTCATTCAATAATGTAATTTAATTGCCACAAAAGATATAAATAGAGCAACTGAAGGTAATGCTACTCTAAAATCAAGATTTACAAATGCACTTGCAAAATTCAAACTGTTATGGAAAAAAAACTCATAGACGAAAAAGTCCTGAAATTATTAACTCATATTTAGGATATACCCTTAGCTTCCCTGGAATCACTAGGTGGAACTCAATGTATGACAGTATCAAACAAATACTGGACGTGAAAGAAAAACTTTTCATCCTCTTTTTAAAATTAGAATTACTGTGCCTTTGTGAATACGAGTTACTTACTCTGCAAGAATATTATGAAGTCATTGCACTTTTAGCAGAGACCCTAAATATTTTACAAGGTGAAAACAAAGCTTTTTATGGCGTTCTTCTTCCTAGTCTAGTGTCACTTAAAAATAAGCTAAGTAAATTAAGTGAAAAGAAGTTTAAAAGTGGAGGAGATATAATACTTCAAAGTGCCATTAAAGGTTTAGATAATAGATTTTAACATCTTTTAACTTTAGAGGATACCTATGCACTTTTAGGAGCAATTACACATCCTGAGTTTAAACTTCGTTGGTTTACGTTAGTTGAGTCAACGTCTGTGTTATCTAAACATGATATTAAACAACTGCTTATTTCGGAGTGTGAATTATTTTCTATCGGACAATCCGAATTAATAAATGTTACAGATATTGGTACCGATAATTTATAAGAAGGAAGTTAACAATAGCAGCTTACTTGATTTTAATGAAGGAACTGAAGGAATCACACAATCACCTGACACTGAAAATAAAAATAAGGTTTATCTTGAAATTTTACAGTATCTGGATGATATAGGACAACACTTTCCCATGCTAGAAAGTTACCCTCTCATTAAGCAAGTGTTTTTTTAAATACAATACTGCACTACCATCTTCAGCACCCATCGAATGATCATTCATTTCATACTATGATTCATGTAGCCAAAAGACGTGCCCTCTCAGACACAAATTTTGAAAAGTTAGTTGTAATGAAAAGCAATAAAATATACACTTAAATGATCAATTTAAGTCATCCTACCAACAACACCAAATGTTTTAGTATTTTATATTGAATGTAACAATAGAAGGTACTTATACTTTCCGAAGGTGACAATAGGTTGATTTAAGGTGTATGTTACCTTTTTTTAAAAACTAGCCACTGATTTTTACGGAAAATTTCAATTTCAAGTAATTTTTTGTTTGGTCTTCTTCAATAAGAATAATATTATTTTAAAGCTCAACAGTAAGATATTTTAAAAAATTGAAAAACAAGTATACAACGGGGTTGAAATATTATTATGTAAAACCAGCCTTTAAAAAGGGCACTGCATACAAAAATACACTACAAAATGTGTGAAATAAAAACACAACACCTATACGTGACATTTGCGGGTTTAATAATTATTGAGGAAATACATATGATTCCTTATGCTACTCCAAATTTGTCACTCCAGGGTAAGTAATGCACCCCAAATTACCTTATTTTCATTCCTAGTTTTATGGTGCAATTTTTTGCTACTAATTATTGTAATCACATATTTTTCGTTAAACTTGGATAGTTGCTTTATTTGTTTTGTTTCTCATATAATAAATTACATTGTTTTTCTACAGGTGGGTAGGAATATACATATTTCGAATTTCTTTCCCATTTCCTATTTTAAGTTCCGATTTGTATATTATATACAACAAAAGACTAATAACAGGAAAAAAAACGATATTCCTCGGATTTTATAAACAAATGTAGTTGTAATTGTAATTAGAAGAAAAATTTCTTTTTTAATCTCTTGTACTTTGTAATTGTAATTAATTCCTTTTAAAAAAGATTATTTTGTAATTGTAATTAATTACTATTTGAAAGTAATTGCCCAGCTCTGATCTTAATAATAACTGGAATTCAACTTAACACGGCCAACATAGGCTTAATAGAATACGTATATCTCCCACTCCAAATGGACAACCGAAAGATGTTGCCGATAATAATTGTAATAAACAAACTGAGCAATTCCAAGATACAACCAAGAATAATTTACCACAGCGTTAGATGAGAAAAATAGCTGGGTTAAGGGAAAAATCACGACAAATATTATCGAGTATGGGATATGGGATATTATACAGGATGATTCTTAATATATGCGACAAACTTTAGGAGCTGATTCCTGGGGCTATTTTGATCATAAAAGTTCAGAAAAACATATGTCCAAAACCGCTTAGTTCAGAAGTTATACAATGTTTAATAGAAAGTTAAAATAATAAATGGTTTTATTATAAATTAACAAAATAATCAGTAAAACAAAATTAAGTTCAGAAGTTATACAATGTTTAATAGAAAGTTAAAATAATAAATGGTTTTATTATAAATTACCAAATATTTAGTAAAACAAAATTAACTTATAGTAACTGTTGAAAATGACCGCTCCCAACTGTAATACAAGCTCGTAAACAAGTCTGTGCCTGTTTCTCTAATATGCGTAGTGGTCGCGTTGTCGATGCTTATCAGTTGGTGTTTACCAGTTGCTCAAGAAGCACGTGTTGTGATTATGTACGGTATTTTGGAATTGTCTATTTGTCATTTCAATATTTGTCAATAGCGTCAGAGTATTCATTCAGTTTATTGCCAGTTTCTGTTTTCTAAAATGAATTATACGAATGCTGAAATGTGTGATATGCATTTCGTTTACGGTCTTACCAATGGAAATGCGCGTGCTGCTAGACGTCTTTATGCAGAACGATACCCGAACCGTATCATACCGCATCATTCCATGTTTGCCCGTCTTCATCAACGTCTTAGTGAAACGGGAAGTTTTAAAAAACGGACGACTGATAGCGGGCCCCCATCTACAGTGAAAACTCCACAAGTTGAAGAAATGGTATTAAATGAAATTGAGGAACATCCTACAACAAGCACCAGAAAAATTGCGTTTGATTTAAACATTAGTCAGGCCACAGTTTGGAGAATATTGAAAGATCAACTGTTGTATCCATATCACATTCAACGGGTGCAGGCTCTATTGCCAGCAGATTTTCCACAAAGATTAGCTTTTTGTCAATGGATGCAACACGAAGTCGTACAAAATCCTAACCATTTGGCTCAAATATTCTTCACCGACGAGGCTACTTTCTCTAGAAACGCGATTATTAATTTTCATAATAATCACATATGGGCCGAAGAATATCCGCGAGAAATAATGAATGCCCGTCATCAGCATCAATTCTCTGTCAATGTGTGGACCGGAATTGTTGCAGATCACTTGTTAGGTCCACATTTTTTACCGATGCGGTTAAATGGCGAGGTATACCGCAATTTTCTTGAAGAGGAGTTACCACTACTGCTGGAAGAAGTTCCGTTGCAGTTAAGATTACAAATGTATTTTATGCATGACGGTGCTCCAGCGCATTTTAGGTTACTTGCTCGCGAGTTTCTGAACAGTACGTATCCAAATCGGTGGATAGGACGGGGAGGTCCACAACCCTGGCCTCCTCGGTCTCCAGACTTAAATTCATTGGACTCTTTTCTCTGGGGCCACCTTAAATCATTAGTTTACACGACTCCCATGGAAAATGTCGATGAACTAAGAAATCGTATTATAGCGGCTTTTGAAACAATTCGAAATACCCCTGGCATTTTCGAACGGACTCGCCAGTTAATACGACGGAGGATAGCAGCTTGTAGTACAGTTGGGGGCGATCAATTTCAACAGTTACTATAAGTTAATTTTGTTTTACTAATTATTTTGTTAATTTATAATAAAACCATTTATTATTTTAACTTTCTATTAAACATTGTATAACTTCTGAACTAAGCGGTTTTGGACATATGTTCTTATGAACTTTTATGATCAAAATAACCCCAGGAATCAGCTCCTACAGTTTGTCGCATATATTAAGACTCATCCTGTATATTATTATAAATGTTACCAATAAAAACTGCATAAAAATAATTAAAATTTTAATTTGGGGCTGAAAGAATTGGAAGGATAAACAACTTTTTTGGAAGCTCTCGTTATGTAACAGGTCCGACAATTTCAAAACAATATTTAAATTTTCCCTCCAGTAGCTGTTTTTTATTTAGTCATTCATGCATTTACGAAGTAAATCGGCCATGTAATATATACATTTCCGTTTTCAAAAATCTCCTACGGCTATTTACAATTTAAATGAAAAGATCTCGTCCAATTCTAATAGCGCATCTACTAAAATTGCAGGAAAAAGACAACACGAATAAAATTTACATGATCCTCCCGGAACTCGGTATTACCCCAGATAGAAAGGAAGTAGTTCCAATCCGTAAATACAATTTTCTACTAACGTTAGAAAATTGCTGCCGTGGTACACACCCGTCAAGCTAAATTGCGCCCGCCATCATGTTCTCTTGCATGAAATAAGACATATCGTCCCGCATGAAACGGTCGGTCAATTTCTCGGTCAAACTTATACTAAGATCTCCTTCAAAGATTAAGGCATTAGTCTTCGCTTGAAATGGCTGTCAGGTTACCGGTGAAGACAATGGAGACGAGGATACACGGAAGAGACAAGGCGAGTCATAACTGAAGCGCCGTCTATTCGGTACACTTTACTGCGAATGATAACGGCTGAGATTTACAGGATGAATTATAAGGTAGCGGAAACCCCTAAATCATGTTCAATCGTATTCTGTACCTTTGAGTATTGTTTCGCGAGAACTCTGGTAAGTTTAGTAAAGCGTGAGTACGTTTAATTACCTTAGTTCGCACATGTAGAATAGGTTAACAACTTTAATTATTGATTCGTAATTATGGTGAATAATGATGTTGGTATACAAGGTATATCACGACGAGATTTCGTTAGAACAATATAGAAAACTAATAAAAGTTGAGTTTTGAAATTTCGCAAATATTAGTTTCGCCTTAAGCTCTTTCGATTTAAAATAGTTTTGAATTTGTGCTTCTTCCGGTTTCACCGGAAATGGATATCAACTTTCTTATTTAAAATGGAATACCCTATTTTTTATGATTGATTCGTATTTCCAAATTAATTTTAAGGACAGTTTGTCTAATAAACTTTGTCTCTAAAGCTGCCATTTTTGAAGTATTTCAATTTTTGTAAAAAAATTGACAGCTGCAGACTATTACTCATGAAAATATTCCCAATAATTGAATGCATGCACATATTGTGCAACTTTTCAATTACTTGAAGAGATAATTGATGGTATTAATAATGACCAAACCCCAGTTGCAATCTTCATGGATCTAAAAAAGGCTTTTGATTGCATCAATTATAGTGTGCTAAACCAAAAATTGGAACTTATAGGCATTAGAGGCATTTCGTTGAAACTCATAGGGTCCTACCTTGAATGTCGACAACAGTGTATAATTGATCCCAATTCCGGAATAGCGTCGGAGTGGAGAACAATAGAGAGGGGTGTGCCGCAGGGGTCGGTTTTGGGTCCTCTCCTGTTCCTGGTGTACGTGAATGACTTGCCTAAAAGGACATCTCATAAAGCTATACTTTTTGCAGATGATACAACAATAGTTTTAAAATCAGAACGAAATATAATTAGCACGGAAATAGCAATTACATTAGGAAATCTCGAGGAATGGTTCAAACAAAATTGTTTACAATTAAACATACAAAAAACTAATCTTCTGCAATTTTCATACTTCAAGAAGGAACCAATAACAATTGTACATCAAGGACATCAACTAGAAACCAGCGATGAGGCGCGGTTCCTTGGACTCTGGATGGACGCTCAACTGAATTGGAAGAAACATGTGGAGGTATTAGCTTCAAAAATATCATCCTTTAATTATGCACTAAGGACAATATCGACGTCGGTGAATCAAGAGGCGAGTCTTTCGGCATATTACGCTTACGTACATTCGCGTTTACGGTTCGGCATAGTGTTTTGGGGGAGGTCGGCTGAGTGGACCAGGATATTTTTACTCCAGAAGTCGTGTTTGCGGAGTGTGTTCGGTTTATTAAGAACAGAATCTTGTAGACAGTTATTTAAAAATAAAAAAATACTTACCTTACCGAGTATGTATATAATGGAATGTGCAATGTTTGTGAGAACCAACTATGGGCTGTTTACTAACCAAGAAATTCAGCATCCTCATAAAACGAGAGGAGTAAGCAATGCATACCTAGTACCCATACAAACTACTAAGGACATAGTTTATAAAAGTGCTGTTGTCCAAATAAGTAAAGTATATAATCATTTACCCGAAAATTTAAAAAAGAAAACTAATAAATGTTTCAAACAGGAATTACATTATATACTTATCGACAATGCCTATTACGACATTCAAAACTATTTTGATCATAACTTCCAGGCAACACGCTAATTTTAACATATTGTTTTTATCTATTTTATTGTATGTATTTAAGCATTAACTTTGACTCTGACTAATTAGTTATGTGTATTTTTTGTATATTTCTTGTATGTAAATATTGTCCATATTCTGTTTACTTACTTGCCTGAAACTGTGATTACAATGTCTGACATGTTCAACACATTTATATGTACATTATTGAATAAATGCTATTCTATTCTATTCTATTCTATTTAAAATTTTAGGCAATCGTTTTGGAAAGTAAACTGCTTCAAATGCGGTATTATAAACTTTTCAAAATAATACAGGGTGATCAGAAAACCATATTAAATATTTCATCCAGAAAATATCAATATCTTGTTATTTTTAAATAGCAACCTACATTTTTTTCAACTTCATTGGATTGCACGTTCAAAATTAGGGGCAGTATGTATTACTTCCCTATAACTAAACGTCTTAGTTTCAGAGTTATTTTGAAAAATGTATCAATTCCTTTAAAGTTTTATTTTGTATAATCAATTAGGCTATGGAAACTCATTTAAATAAATAAAAACAAATCAAGTCATCGTTTAATAATGTCCTAAAACATTTAAATGAAAACTACACAATATCGAGAAGAAGTACTCTTAATAATAGTTTCTAATAATTTTAAATAAAGTTTGCAAACACATCACCACCTCTTTCTAAACACTTTATTACTCTTTTTAAAATGTTCGTACGCGTGGCACGCTGAATCATGGTCCGTCTAAATTCTAGATAATTGAACGCGCCTCGCACTCTGGCCATCATATTTTCTTTGGTGGTAGCAGGTATAGTGTATACTTTATCTTTAACATAGCACCAAATAAAATAATCTAGGGGCGTTAAATCGGGTGATCGCGGTGGAAACTTATAAGGTCCTTTATTTCCGATCCACAAAATAAGTTGTCTAATACTTGTCCAACAGCTCTGGTGCACCATCCATCTGAAACCATACACTACGAGCTTCTTCTGCGGACAGAGTATTTAAATTTATGACGTTTCTTAAGATGTCTATAAATCGCTCACTATTTAAATTTTCTTCATAAAAATGCAAAGCAAATATTTTGTCATGTTTAATAGCACAAAATACATTAAAACTCCAAGACTCTTGGAAACGTCGTTGCCTAACAACTCTAGGATTATCTTCGGACCAAAAATGGCTATTGTGTCGATTAGATATTCCGTTTTTACAAAACTTTGCTTCATCTGTCCATATAAGATTTTTGCGAAGTCGTCGTCTTCTTGTGATTTCATTAAAAACCACTCACAATACTGCGCTCTTCTTACAAAATCAGCTTCATTAATATGTTGAACAGGTTGAAATTTGTAAGCATGCCAGTTGTTCTTTTTTAAAATTCGATGTATGCCCATTCTGGATACACCTACTTCAGCTTCTGCATCCTTTAGAGAATTACTAGGATGTGCTGTAAAGTAAGCAAGTGCTGTTACCTCCACATTTTCACTATCAACAACAGGCTTTCTTTTGGTTGTTTTCGGCAAGAATGATCCGAAGGAAATGCAATATTTTAAAAAATTGCTTAAGATAGATACTCTTGGTAGGTCTTGACCGATTTGGACATTTCTCTGCGTAAACACTACATGTCCTGTCGATTATTCTATTAAATTCACCATTTGTTATTATTAGATTTAAAAAATCTTCGTTATTAAACCCAGATCGCGACATTATTATTATTATTATTCAAGTATACAGAAACTGAAGACAAGGAAAACGCTGAATAGCACTAGTAAATACCTTACTGAAGACATGTAATATGATTGCAACTTGTTTTTATTTATTCATATGAATTTCTATAGCCTAACTGATTATACAAAATAAAACTTTAAAGGAATTGATACATTTTCCAAAATAACTCTGAAACTAAGACGTTTAGTTATAGGGAAGTAAATACATACTGCCCCTAATTTTGAACGTGCAATCCAATGAAGTTGAAAAAATGTAGGTTGCTATTTAAAAATAACAAGATATAGATATTTTCTGGATGAAATGTTTAACATGGTTTTCTGATCACCCTGTATTATTTTGAAAAGTTTATAATACCGCATTTGAAGGAGTATACTTTCCAAAATGATTACCTAATATTTTAAATATGTGCATGCATTCAAGTATTGGGAATATTGTTATGAGTAATAGTCAGCAGCTGTCATTTTTTTTTTACAAAAATTAAAATACCTCAAAAATGGCTAACTCTAGAGACAGAGTTTATCAGACAAACTATCCTTAAAATTAAGTTGGAAATACGAATCAATCATAAAAAATGGGGTATTAAAATAAGGAAGTTGATATCAATTTCCGGTGTAACCGGAAGAAGCAAAAATTCAAAACTATTTTAAATCGAAAGAGCTAAAGGCAAAACTAATATTTGCGAAATTTCAAAACTCACCTCTTATTAGTTTTCTATATTGTTCTAACGAAATCTCTTCGTGATATACCCTGTATAATATATGACAATGATTAAGTAACGAATATTACACGTTGGATTACTTTTTTGAATAGAGTGTGTGTAGTTAAATTATCCCTAAGAAAACTACAAATGGGATGTGGTCAGCACATGACTTTCTTAAATATTTGTGCGTTCCCAATTTTTTATACCAATATTCCACCAGAGTTTTAAATCCTGTACAAATATTGAAACTCTTTATGCAAACATTTTTCGAAGTTAAGCTGTAAATACTTTTATACTCTTAAGTTGGTGGAATGGAAGGGTTGTCGTAACGTGTTCAATAACTCATTATTAATATAGATATAAAGTTTTAACACAATCGCGTCAGTAGTCTTTAAACTATCGTCGACCAAGAAATTTAATTGGGAAAAAGGTGTTAAATATGGAGAAAATCGAGTATCGCGCAGTTATCAAGTTCCTTACAAAACAAAGAAAGTCCTTGCATACTGTTACCAATCGGTCTCTTCTGGTCTGATTTACAACGCCGTTGTTTGAGAGTAACCATGTTTCCACTACTGCCGCCGCTCCAGAAATAATTCCAAATATTGCTTCCTGCTTTATTATTTATAACCTGCAAATCTTTTACCCGACTCCGCCCTCTGACCGCACATGCCGTTTGTGCCAATCACGTACGAGTAGTCTCTCTTCTACTGAGTGACAACCGGCAAAAACAGGCCCAATTTCGCAGTCTCGTCAATCTCTACAATCAGCTTTACTTCTACATCTTTACAAATTTCTCTTCAAACCTGTTTAACGTTACGGATACGAACTGCACTTCTTTTACTATCGTTCTTCTACATCACTGCAAAAATCTTCGGCTACGACACAACTACGACTCCATCGCCACCAAGGTCAGCGACACCGGGATCATCTCAACACTCTGTTCTCGGATCGGGGATCATCTCAACGCTCTGTTCCCTATACATCCAACGTCAGATGGCTTGATTTCCAAAGCAAGTGTAAGTTCTTTTCCCTTCCCTCATACTTTTCTTCTTGTCTGTCAATAGTAAGGTTAGCCGACAGAGCTGTCGACTTCCTGCAATCTGTTCAGGAGAAGAGGTGCTGCACATCTTTTCTTCTTCGGCTATTCGTACGACAAGTACAGCCGTACTTGTCCCGCCTCGTTGTCTTCTTCTGTTTCCGTCGGCGATAGTGTCAGTGTTAGTTTAAGATAGTGCTAAGTCTCTTGTAAATATTCCTTCCCATGTGTACATTTATTTATCTTTCTGTAAATAAATCTGTACATTGCAGTTGCAAAGTCTTCGTCTTTACAACCACATTAGCCAATGTGTAAAATGTCATATGTCTGTGAATACAAGAAAGACGTTACTAGCAGCTTCGAATAGAGCTATCTAGCAAGCACCACGTTTTATATATGTATATTTATTTAACCGCCCGAGAAAACTTCCCGGGTAACAATACCGTACTGGCAGGAATATTATCTGTTTACGGAGATTTTAATCCTGAAAAAGCTATGGTTTTTAAGTGAAACAGTCGCTTTACGCAAAATAGGGAATCACTTGAAGACGACTCAAGTCCTGGGCGGCTTATCGAAATGAACATTCCAGTACTTGTTAAAAAACGTTTGTAATTTTGCTTAAAAATTAATCACAACAATTTTTCTTTCTATCTATTCCACTATAAGTAGATTCAGATTAGATTGCAACTAAACATTAAACCGCGCTAAAAGAAGCGCGAAATATTTTGTTTAAATGCTCATGCTTAAACGGAATGTCAGTGCTACCAATTCACATTATCAGGAGTTCTGTTGAACCGGTGTGAGATATTGTTCATACCACACGCTTTTCCTTGAACTGGGTTCAGCGGTGATCGTCCGATCAAGTGATCTAACGTTCAACAATTTTTCGTACAACTGGCACTAAGTCTTAAGAAAAGAGAAAAGAGAAATAGGCGAATTTTAAAGTATCCATTTATAAACATTTTTTCATTGATAAAATAGAAATTTAACCTAACCTAAGTTAACCTGAAGTTTAAATTTTATTGATTTCAAATTTATCTTGATTTAGACCAAATATAACAACAATTTAAAATATCACAAGTAAATTAAACATTTGCCGCTTCATTTGAAATATTAACATCTTAAAGATTAAAATTCAACAGTAATTTCAAAATTCAACCGTATCGCGATCTTCAGTTCCGTTTATGACAACATCGTTTCACGGGAAAATACCACTCCCAAATCTCCCGGAGCTCGAAATACTCAAGAAAATTTCGCGATTGCAACGATAATAATCCATTATTTTACGGCCTATTTACGAGAACAAAACCCATTTAACATCGCGCTCGGATACAGGTCCGCCCATTACCAGCAGAGAGCAGAGCAAGAGGAAAACCGATCCAGTAACCCACCCAGAATCTTCCCGGGCAGACATAAATAAATGTGACGGCGGAAAAGCCGTCTCTGACAACTTTTCACTACAAATTTTCCAATCCGACGAGACCGAAGAAGGAACACAATTGGACGTCCGCAGTATAGATATAGATACAAGATGAAGACTGCGCTGCTTTACAAATATATATGTACAGTACCTACGGAAGAAAGGTTTTATCAGGGGAGATTCCGATAACAATACCGTCAACCCTACAATTAATACCTTGAAACTGGGTGACGGTATTTAGTCTCCGGGGGATTTTGAAAAATACATTTATCCCACCGAACGAGAACGCCTTCGGTAATACAAGTAAATAAACACCATTGAAGTTGCGTTGAAGTTCCGGGGACAGATTTCAATGTGTAAGTAATGAAATTTCAAGGAGGCTGCATTCAAAGATTGGAATGAGATTGAACGAAGTAAAATTCAAAAAGGGATTTGCTGCTGCATAATAATAATAATAATTGACGTAGTTCCTTGATGTAGATCCCTGTTATGTTATTTTCTCTTTTTATTTTCTGATTTAAAATCTAACATCGAAATATAAGAAGTTAACAGATAATCTGGTAGGATACCATTAATGAAATTACGTGCAGAAGTTCAACAGATGAAATTAAAATATATATTTTTTATTCAGAGGAATGTTTTAAAAAGTCGCGCTCAAAAGTAGTCAGTTTTGTTAATGTTTTTTTTTTGGGCATAATAGCGATGGCTAAACATAGGGTGTTACAACATGGCGTAGTAGTAGTTTAATATTCAAAGAGTAAGGACGTATTTTTATCGGCTCTGCATACAGTGCAATGTCGAAAAGAAAAATATTGTTATTTAATATTGAGACATAAATGAAAATGTGATGATGTAAACTATTAGTGAAATACATCGATGAGTAAATAGATGATTAATCATTTGTCAAGTGGGTCAACATATATAAAACAACAAAAATATATCTAACAATAAGTGCTATGTTGCTGCGTGGAATTCCGAAGAACACAAAGAACTGTAAAATGTTTCGTATGTGAGGAAGAGTAAATGTTCTGCAATTAGTGACGAAACAGCTAAGAAGTTGAGTGACACGGATATTATTACATATTGCTGTGGCAACATGACTATTTGGAATATGATAATTGTAGTATTGCCATACATTAGGCTTTGCCAAATAAATTGTTGTGTGCTGTTCCAGAAACATAAATAATAAAGATGATGATGATTTTTATTATCCTTACTGTATATTTTATTTATCTTAACAGCACGTACTTTATAAGTATACGTGAATTCTATCAGTGTATCTAAATTTCTCCTCTCTCGTCAAATCTCTTGTTTTACTTTTGATTGGGATAAGGTTATAGCTTATTTAAATGAAAACCAGAAATCATATACAACATAATTGTATAATTTGTTTAACATTTATTACATAATAGATAGCATCGCTATACTATATTCACCATTTTATTTAAAAGAAACTTAATTAAGAGAAAACGTTTATACCTTGTTTTAGGTTGTAACGTTTTATGGTACGAATATATTTTTCTTATACTTAATCAAATAGAAATCTAAAATATTTTCCTGTTTCAAAACAAATAAAATTCAATTAACTTTTGTATATTATTTACATTTTATGCTAGTTCTATTCCATCAGAGACATTATATTCGCGCGTAATGCTCTGACAAACTTAGAACTTCGCAATGGTCAATGTTCGGAGAAAAAGCTTGAATCTGATTACTATCTATAACCATTCGCACGTGTTATATCTAGCATCTCAGAGTCCGCTACCCAGAAACACTATCCTTATTAAAAATTTAATTTTAAGTCATTAATTTATAATCAAAAATTATCGTAAACATTAATGATGCCTAATAAAGTGCCAGAAAATATACATTTGCACGCTATATCCTCTTAACACCCAACACCATTAATAATTTCATTTTTGTAAACTTGAAACTAATGAATGCTTATTACTATTACAGGAAAACATTTGAAGGGTACAGGGGAAGAACGATCTAAGTCACACACAGGGGTAAATTGAGTTGGACATGTCTACTTATAGTTTCAAACCTGCTCTTTCCAATGGGCTTCTTGCGATGTATGAAAAATCGGTCTAAGTCACCTTAAATCCCGCATAAAGAACGCTGGGTTTATGAAAAAGCGATCTAAGTCTATCACTTGTACGCAAAAACGATCAAAGTCCACTGCAACCAATCACACTGTTTTGTAATATGACATACAGCCAGTGTCATTGTGATGCTTGAGTGGTTGTGGGTAGCCGTAAAATCGTTACAAACGTAAATTAATAACATTAACTTGGTGAATATTTTTGTGTTGTGTTACGTGTGGTGACAAACGCAAACATACAGTTAGAATGGGTGACAGTATTGAGTCTGGAGGAAGCGATAACAGCGACAATGAACCACTACTTAATTTAACACGTAAGCGAAAGTCGTTTGGTCGGGTACAAGATGCAGCAAAGGCAATCAGGAATCATACATACGAAACCGGAAAACCCTGTGGCTGCAAACGATTTAACTGTTTTAACAACATTACCAACATTCAACAAAAGGAGATACTTCGCGCATTTAATGCAATGCACGACAGAAATGAACAAAATAATCATTTATGCGGTCTTATCAGCCTGCAGAACATAAAAAGGAGGCGACCAAGAAATAATGAAATGGAGGCACGTTTAAGAGATAATTCTTTTACATACAAGGTGAGGGTTTTAGAGGAAGCATCTCAACAGTTTAAGGAAATTCAAGTATGTCAGTTAGCTTTCATGAGCCTGCATGGCATTACTAATCGACGACTGATAACACTGAAAGGCTATTTACAACGCCAGGGAGGTTCATACCATGACAAGAGAGGAACACATCAAAATCGGCCACACAAACTTTCTCAGGAAAGATTACAGATCATACATGCTCATATAAAGAGTTTCAAAGGTCGGAAATCTCATTACAGTTTAAAAGATTCTAGAAGAATCTACTTGTCAGAAACTTTAAATGTCAAAAAAATGTATCGAATGTATGCTGAAGAAAATCGTCTGAGAAAACCCGTAGCTTATGAAACATACAGAAACATTTTTCTGAGAGATTTTAATATTGGATTTGGGTACCCCCGCTCGGACACGTGTAGTAGTTGCGATGCAACAAAGGTACAAGTAGCATCACTGGAATCAAAACTGACTGTGGTTCAAGCAGGCACTGCAGAAGAAGGTACATTAAAAGAGCAGTTGAAGCAAGTGGAAACCGCGGACAAGCTGCATAAATTAAGAGCAGCAGCTTTCTACAAAAGAAAACGCCTTGAAAAAAAGAAGAGCAGAAAAAATAGTGACTATGAAGCCATTACAATGGATTACTGCAAGAATTTGCAAACCCCAAACATCACCACTAATGATGTGTACTACAAACGGCAGCTGACTTTTGTTAGTTTTAACATCCATGTGCTGTCCACAAATCAATCAGTTTTTTACACGTACCCTCAGACCATTGCCAAAAAGGGAGCTGACGAAGTAATGTCCTTGTTGTACCATTTTTGCACTGAAGTTCTTTCTCAGAACGTAAGGCATTTGCGTATTTTCTGCGACTCATGTGCCGGACAAAACAAGAATTTTACTCTTGTACGCTTTGTACACTATTTAATCCATGGAAAGCAAAGGTTTGACTCCATCGAGGTCATATTTCCCATGCGAGGGCACTCGTACATGGAGAGTGACAAAGATTTCGGATTAATTAACCAAAAGTCCCCTGCAGAAGTTCCCTCTCATTGGGTCGCAGTTTTTAAAGCAGCACGGTGCAAACCCCAGCCATTTGATGTGTATGAATGTACGCAAGAAATGTTCCATTCTTGGACAAAGTTTTTGTCACGCTTTTATAGAAAATCATGTCCATTCCCAACCAGACCAATTCAAATATTGCAGTGTTCCAAGGACCACCCTCGTACAGTAGCAATCAAAGAGACAGCGTATAACGCACCAGCTGTAGAGTTTGTCATTAGAGCTTCTGGTAATGCAAAATTCCCACCAAATGCTGAGCCTGACGCTCTCTATCATGCCTTATTGCCAATTCCTAAGTTGAAGTACCAACAACTCCAAGACTTGAAGGTCTTTATTTCGGAAGAACTTCAGAGCTACTATGATAACTTACCTCAGAATGATGCTAATCGGAGTGATGACGAATTTGACGTAAGTAATGTGACAACATTCAGTAACAAACCATAAATCACTTTATTTTTTTAGGTGGTGTAAACATGGACTTGGATCGGTTTTTCAAACATTTTTTTACTAGAATATGTTTAGCATTTTTTTGTTTATGTGTAATGTTATCTTTTTAGTTGTGAAGACTTAGTAGGTTTATGCCAACAGAATATACAAAATAAAATACAAGTAAAACGTATTGATAATTCATTCTAGTACTATGCTCATCGTTTTACATTTTAAAACTGCAATTACTCAAAAGTATATAAATGTGACTTAGATCGTTCTTCCCCTGTACCCTTCATTTATTATCCCTGTTGCACAACGTTATATTGAATATACATTTGCACGTTATATTTAAACACACGCATAGCCACATTGATAACTCTTTGTATCAAACTTACTTTGAATCATTGAAAAACTTCTCAAATTCGGCCATTTGCATCTCCATTATTTTTAAAAAATACAAAGACAATTAACCAAAGAAAATAAATGAATGAAACTTAAATGCAAAAAAAAATTTATACGCTAATACAAAAGAAATAAATATGAATCGTGGTGTATCTAACCCTACGATTTTAAGTTACTGTTATTCTCTTTTCAGATAACCAGCTAATCCGTGAATCAATCAATGAATGAATGAATCTTGTCGATTCTTGTTTTCAATTTATATCCCCGGGAAAACACGTGACCGCTCTCAACGCCATCCTCAGAAACTACCATTTGAGTTGTCACCCTGCGTCTTCAGTGAGCTCTTTGCTTTTCAGGTTGCCGTTGTGATTCGAACACACACACACACACACGCACTTGTTGTCTTTTGAGAGTTCCCTCACTTCCAAATGTCAACACCCCGAGAATTGTCCGTTTGCACTTTAAAAGTTTCTCACAAATTGTCCAGCATTTCTCCAACGTAGGTATATTTGTATTAACATAATTCTTCTTTATATTTGTTTATGAATTTATTACCTTCTTTACTATTTGCCACATATTTCCTCTTTCCATTGGCTAACACAATTCTTATTTTTGTTTTATGTCCAGCTCTCGGCAATATTGGAAATACATTGTAAATAACAGGTATTCTTTTTTAATAAGATTACTTGTACTACCATGATCCATTTGGTTTGCCCCTTCATTGCTTCCCTCTATCCAGGACTTTTCCAACGGTGATATATTTATCTGTAATAAACTACAAACCAAGTTTACATTATATTTTCTTTTTGTAGGTCATCAAAACCGTACTAAACCTCTCTACAGCTTATGAAACATAATACTACATATACGAATTCATGAATGTATTTTATTATTGCCAGCTGTCGTTTATAAAAACACTACTGCAGATTGTATGGTCTCAGAATATCTTTATTTATATCCTTTTTTATTTATTTACTTATATAGTCATAAGTTATGGTAAATTTTTATTCTTTTTGCATGATTTATTTAATAAAGTTTTATTACCTTATGCACGTTCTCAAGTTTACATAATTTATTCAATTATATTTTTCTCCCGTGCATATCGAATTTTGTTTTCTTCATACAATCTTATTGTATTTAGATGACTAATTCTTATCACACTTCCATCCTTAAGCATAACCCTTTCTCGGTTATTCGCTTTCATTTCTTTTTTATTTTTAAACAACGGTCCATTATTTAAAATGGTCAGTGCAATTCTCACGCATTTTATAAAGTCAGGTTGTTTTTCATTATACACAAACCATACATCTTGTTTCTCTTTTCTATAAAAGAAATATATATCTTAAATTTTATCTCGTCTTTCATTTTATACCTGTTTCATATCTAAATTGTATATATAAATTCATTTTTATGTCTATGTTTTCTCACTTTAAAATGTATGCAACTTAATATACTCATGTTAAATCTTGGAATACAATAAAACTTATTATTGTCTATTGTCTATTAGTATTGTCTTATTAATATGCAAGAGACCACGGCAATATGTATGCGATATTTATCGTAAAATGAAAGTATGTTAAACAATGACAGAAATGAACCAGAAACTTAATGATTGTCTCCAAACAATATCTGAATAAAATGTAGTGATTCACAAAATTTTAGAGTTTATTTCGAACACCGAAAATAAGGCAGAAAAGAAGACATTGTATAGCGATCTATTGAAAAAAAAATGATGTGTTAATCGTTAAACCTAAAAAGGATGATCAAAAATCACACGAAACAAAAAGGGATATTAAAAACAAAGTGGATCCAAGTAAACTAGCACTTGGAATTGAAACAATAAACACTGTTGGAAAAGGTGGTATCGCTATTAATTGTAGTGATAGCAATTCTAAAGAAAAATTAAGAGAAAAAGTGATAAATGAAATTGGAAATAAATATGTAGTTTCTGAACCGAAACTAAGAAACCCTAAAATAATAAGTACTGGTGTTGAAGCAGATGTTACTGATGAAAACAATGAAGAATTGTTAGATGCGATTATTAGGCAAAATGATTTAACATACGTAGACATGGACGTCTCAGATAAAATTAAAATAGAAAAAAAATACTTAGATAAGAAAAAGAAGAACTATGGAAATATTATATTGTCTGTTCAACCGACGATGTATTCCAGCATCATAGACAGGGCACAAATAAATATAGGATGGAAAAAATGTAACAAATAGTTCGATGTTATAAATGTGCAGGGTACGATCATTTTGCTAAAGAATGTAAAAATGCGGAAACATGTGGTAATTGTGCTGGTAGTCATTTGACAAACAAATGTGATGTGCGTAATTATATATAAGTGTATAAATTGTGTAAGAACAAACGATAAATTTAAAATGGATATTGACACAAATCACACAGCGTTTGATAGAGACTGTATACATTACAAACGAATAATAGATAAGCAAACAACGAAAATTAAATATATGTAAGAATTAGATTTTATCAAGTTCCGTGCGAAAAGAAAGTCTGTGCATACTGTTACCATCGGTCTCTTCTGGTCTGATTTACAACGCCGTTGTTTGAGAGTAACCATGTTTCCACTACTGCCGCCGCTCCAGAAATAATTCCAAATATTGCTTCCTGCTTTATTATTTATAACCTGCAAATCTTTTACCCGACTCCGCCCTCTGACCGCACATGCCGTTTGTGCCAATCACGTACGAGTAGTCTCTCTTCTACTGAGTGACAACCGGCAAAAACAGGCCCAATTTCGCAGTCTCGTCAATCTCTACAATCAGCTTTACTTCTACATCTTTACAAATTTCTCTTCAAACATGTTTAACATTACGGATACGAACTGCACTTCTTCTACTATCGGTCTTCTACATCACTGCGAAAAATCTTCGGCTACGACACAACTACGACTCCATCGCCACCAAGGTCAGCGACACCGGGATCATCTCAACACTCTGTTCTCGGATCGGGGATCATCTCAACGCTCTGTTCCCTATACATCCAACGTCAGATCGCTTGATTTCCAAAGCAAGTGTAAGTTCTTTTCCCTTCCCTCATACTTTTCTTCTTGTCTGTCAATAGTAAGGTTAGCCGACAGAGCTGTCGACTTCCTGCAATCTGTTCAGGAGAAGAGGTGCTGCACATCTTTTCTTCTTCGGCTATTCGTACGACAAGTACAACCGTACTTGTCCCGCCTCGTTGTCTTCTTCTGTTTCCGTCGGCGATAGTGTCAGTGTTAGTTTAAGATAGTGCTAAGTCTCTTGTAAATATTCTTTCCCCTGTGTACATTTATTTATCTTTCTGTAAATAAATCTGTACATTGCAGTTGCAAAGTCTTCGTCTTTACAACCACATTAGCCAATGTGTAAAATGCCATATATCTGTGAATACAAGAAAGACATTACTAGCAGCTTCGAATAGAGCTATCTAGCAAGCACCACGTTTTATATATATTTATTTAACCGCCCGAGAAAACTTCCCGGGTAACAATACCGTACTGGCAGGAATATTATCTGTTTACGGAGATTTTAATCCTGAAAAAGCTATGGTTTTTAAGTGAAACAGTCGCTTTACGCAAAATAGGGAATCACTTGAAGACGACTCAAGTCCTGGGCGGCTTATCGAAATGAACATTCCAGTACTTGTTAAAAAACGTTTGTAATTTTGCTTAAAAATTAATCACAACAATTTTTCTTTCTATCTATTCCACTATAATTAGATTCAGATTAGATTGCAGCTAAACATTAAACCGCGCTAAAAGAAGCGCGAATTTTTTTTTTTAAATGCTCACGCTTAAACGGAATGTTAGTGCTACCAATTCACATTATCAAGAGTTCTGTTGAACCGATGTGAGATATTGTTCATACAACGCGCTTTTTCTTGAACTGGGTTCAGCGGTGATCGTCCGATCAAGTGATCTAACGTTCAACAATTTTTCGTACAACTGGCACTAAGTCTTAAGAAAAGAGAAAGAAGAAGTAGGGGAATTTTAAAGTTTCCACTTATAAACATTTTTTCATTGATAGAATAGAAATTTAACCTAACCTAAGTTAAATTTCATTGTTTTCAAATTTATCTTGATTTAGACCAAATATAACAACAATTTAAAATATCACAAGTAAATTAAACATTTGCCGCTTCATTCGAAATATTAACATCTTAAAGATTAAAATTCAACAGTAATTTCAAAATTCAACTGTATCGCGATCTTCAGTTCCGTTTATGACAACATCGTTTCACGGGAAAATACCACTCCCAAATCTCCCGGAGCTCGAAATACTCAAGAAAATTTCGCGATTGCAACGATAATAATCCATTATTTTACGGCCTATTTACGAGAACAAAACCCATTTAACATCGCGCTCGGATACAGGTCCGCCCATTACCAGCAGAGAGCAGAGCAAGAGGAAAACCGATCCAGTAACCCACCCAGAATCTTCCCGGGCAGACATAAATAAATGTGACGGCGGAAAAGCCGTCTCCGACAACTTTTCACTACAAATTTTCCAATCCGACGAGACCGAAGAAGGAACACAATTGGACGTCCGCAGTATAGATATAGATACAGGATGAAGACTGCGCTGCTTTACAAATATATATGTACAGTACCTACGGAAGAAAGGTTTTATCAGGGGAGATTCCGATAACAATACCGTCAACCCTACAATTAATACCTTGAAACTGGGTGACGGTATTTAGTCTCCGGGGGATTTTGAAAAATACATTTATCCCACCGAACGAGAACGCCTTCGGTAATACAAGTAAATAAACACCATTGAAGTTGCGTTGAAGTTCCGGGGACAGATTTCAATGTGTAAGTAATGAAATTTCAAGGAGGCTGCATTCAAAGATTGGAATGACATTGAACGAAGTAAAATTCAAAAAGGGATTTGCTGCTGCATAATAATAATAATTGACGTAGTTCCTTGATGTAGATCCCTGTTATGTTATTTTCTCTTTTTATTTTCTGATTTAAAATCTAACATCGAAATATAAGAAGTTAACAGATAATCTGGTAGGATACCATTAATGAAATTACGTGCAGAAGTTCAACAGATGAAATTAAAATATAATTTTTTTATTCAGAGGAATGTTTTAAAAAGTCGCGCTCAAAAGTAGTCAGTTTTGTTAATGTTTTTTTTTGGGCATAATCGCAATACCTAAACATAGGGTGTTACAACATGGCGCAGTAGTAGTTTAATATTCAAAGAGTAAGGACGTATTTTTATCGGCTCTGCATACAGTGCAATGTCGAAAAGAAAAATATTGTTATTTAATATTGAGACATAAATGAAAATGTGATGATGTAAACTAATAGTGAAATACATCGATGAAGCAAATGGATGATTAATCATTTGTCAAGTGGGTCAACATATATAAAACAACAAAAATATATCTAACAATAAGTGCTATGTTGCCGCGTGGAATTCCGAAGAACACAAAGAACTGTAAAATGTTTCGTATGTGAGGAAGAGTAAATGTTCTGCAATTAGTGACGAAACAGCTAAGAAGTTGAGTGACACGGATATTATTACATATTGCTGTGGCAACATGACTATTTGGAATATGATAATTGTAGTATTGCCATACATTAGGCTTTGCCAAATAAATTGTTGTGTGCTGTTCCAGAAACATAAATAATAAAGATGATGATGATTTTTATTATCCTTAATGTATATTTTATTTATCTTAACAGCACGTACTTTATAAGTATACGTGAATTCTATCAGTGTATCTAAATTTCTCCTCTCTCGTCAAATCTCTTGTTTTACTTTTGATTGGGATAAAGTTATAGCTTATTTAAATGAAAATCAGAAATCATATAAAACATAATTGTATAATTTATTTAACATTTATTACATAATAGATAGCATCGCTATACTATATTCAGCATTTTATTTTAAAGAAACGTAATTAAGAGAAAACGTTTGTACCTTGTTCTAGGTTGTAACGTCTTATGGTACGAATATATTTTTCTTATACTTAATCAAATAGAAATCTAAAATATTTTACTGTTTCAAAACAAACAAAATTCAATTAACTTTTGTATACTATTTACATTTTATGCTAGTTCTATTCCATCAGAGACATTATATTCGCACGTAATGCTCTGACAAACTTAGAACTTCGCAATGGTCAATGTTCGGAGAAAAAGCTTGAATCTGATTACTATCTATAACCATTCGCACGTGTTATCTCTAGCATCTCAGAGTCCGCTACCCAGAAACACTATCCTTATTAAAAATTTAATTTTAAGTCATTAATTTATAATCAAAAATTATCGTAAACATTAATGATGCCTAATAAAGTGCCAGAAAATATACATTTGCACGCTATATCCTCTTAACACCCAACACCATTAATAATTTCATTTTTGTAAACTTGAAACTAATGAATGCTTATTACTATTACAGGAAAATATTTATTATCCCTGTTGCACAACGTTATATTGAATATACATTTGCACGTTATATTTAAACACACGCATAGCCATATTGATAACTCTTTGTATCAAACTTACTTTGAATCATTGAAAAACTTCTCAAATTCGGCCATTTGCATCTCCATTATTTTTAAAAAATACAAAGACAATTAACCAAAGAAAATAAATTAATGAATCTTAAATGCAAATAAAAATTTATACGCTAATACAAAAGAAAGAAATATGAATCGTGGTGTATCTAACCCTACGATTTTAAGTTACTGTTATTCTCTTTTCAGATAACCAGCTAATCCGTGAATCGATCAATGAATGAATGAATCTTGTCGATTCTTGTTTTCAATTTATATCCCCGGGAAAACACGTGACCGCTCTCAACGCCATCCTCAAAAACTACCATTTGAGTTGTCACCCTGCGTCTTCAGTGAGCTCTTTGCTTTTCAGGTTGCCGTTGTGATTCAAACACACACACACACACGCGCACTTGTTGTCTTTTGACAGTTCCCTCACTTCCAAATGTCAACACCCCGAGAATTGTCCGTTTGCACTTTAAAAGTTTCTCACAAATTGTCAAGCATTTCTCCAACGTAGGTATATTTGTATTAACATAATTCTTCTTTATATTTGTTTATGAATTTATTACCTTCTTTACTATTTGCCACATATTTCCTCTTTCCATTGGCTAACACAATTCTTATTTTTGTTTTATGTCCAGCTCTCGGCAATATTGGAAATACATTGTAAATAACAGGTATTCTTTTTTAATAAGATTACTTGTACTACCATGATCCATTTGGTTTGCCCCTTCATTGCTTCCCTCTATCCAGGACTTTTCCAACGGTGATATATTTATCTGTAATAAACTACAAACCAAGTTTACATTATATTTTCTTTTTGTAGGTCATCAAAACCGTACTAAACCTCTCTACAGCTTATGAAACATAATACTACATATACGAATTCATGAATGTATTTTATTATTGCCAGCTGCCGTTTATAAAAACACTACTGCAGATTTTATGGTCTCAGAATATCTTTATTTATATCCTTTTTTATTTATTTATTTATATAGTCATAAGTTAAGGTAAATTTTTATTCTTTTTGCATGATTTATTTAATAAAGTTTTATTACCTTATGCACGTTCTCAAGTTTACATAATTTATTCAATTATATTTTTCTCCCGTGCATATCGAATTTTGTTTTCTTCATACAATCTTATTGTATTTAGATGACTAATTCTTATCACACTTCCATCCTTAAGCATAACCCTTTCTCGGTTATTCGCTTTCATTTCTTTTTTATTTTTAAACAACGGTCCATTATTTAAAATGGTCAGTGCAATTCTCACGCATTTTATAAAGTCAGGTTGTTTTTCATTATACACAAACCATACATCTTGTTTCTCTTTTCTATAAAAGAAATATATATATCTTAAATTTTATATCGTCTTTTATTTTATACCTGTTTCATATCTAAATTGTAAATATAAATTCATTTTTATGTCTATGTTTTCTCACTTTAAAATGTATGCAACTTAATATACTCATGTTAAATCTTGGAATACAATAAAACTTATTATTATTGTCTATTGTCTATTACTATTATCTTATTAATATGCAAGAGACCACGGCAATATGTATGCGATATTTATCGTAAAATGAAAGTATGTTAAACAATGACAGAAATGAACCAGAAACTTAATGATTGTCTCCAAACAATATCTGAATAAAATGTAGTGATTCACAAAATTTTAGAGTTTATTTCGAACACCGAAAATAAGGCAGAAAAGAAGACATTGTATAGCGATCTATTGAGAAAAAAATGATGTGTTAATCGTTAAACCTAAAAAGGATGATTAAAAATCACACGAAACAAAAAGGGATATTAAAAACAAAGTGGATCCAAGTAAACTAGCACTTGGAATTGAAACAATAAACACTGTTGGAAAAGGTGGTATCGCTATTAATTGTAGTGATAGCAATTCTAAAGAAAAATTAAGAGAAAAAGTGATAAATGAAATTGGAAATAAATATGTAGTTTCTGAACCGAAATCATAGACAGGGCACAAATAAATATAGGATGGAAAAAATGTAACAAATAGTTCGATGTTATAAATGTGCAGGGTACGATCATTTTGCTAAAGAATGTAAAAATGCGGAAGTCATTTGACAAACAAATGTGATGTGCGTAATTATATATAAGTGTATAAATTGTGTAAGAACAAACGATAAATTTAAAATGGATATTGACACAAATCACACAGCGTTTGATAGAGACTGTATACATTACAAACGAATAATAGATAAGCAAACAACGAAAATTAAATATATGTAAGAATTAGATTATAAGTAGCATTAATTTGCTCAGTAATGATTTAATTGTATTTTTTTTAATTGTTAAGAACATTAGAATATTTGAACAATTAGTCCGTAATTATATTATAGAAAAAGTTTTAGTTTCTAACTAATATATTTATATATTTTAATAGCAATTGCTAATAAAGATTATTATTATTATTATAATGTTATCGTTATGGTTTATTTTCTCTTATTATGTTTTTGTAAATAATTTCTTTTTGGAGCTAACTAAATTATACTTTTTTTATATATTATTTTCCAATAAGGATCAATCATCCAAATCATATATTCACGAATTAATTTGTATATTGGCATTGCAAACAACAACGTACAGATACGTGTTTCGATCCTACATAAATTTCGTCAGTGCACGATAATGTTCGTCACAGTGTCTGCATATTTAGACCACCAGCATATACGTCATCATGCGTACCAAATACCTTTCAGAAAATTCAAGCAATATCTGTGACCCAAGCGCAACGACGTAAAGCGGCGTTGTAACCCTCAGTGGTTAGGCTACTATAATCGGACAACTGCTATAGCAAGATTTGCCATCTTTTGGCGAATTACTGCATGAACACATATCTGCAGTTGGCCTACAGTTTGTTCCAGGTTATTCTACTAAGAACAAGTCCTTAAGATGTCTTCTATGATAGTGCACAAAACGTTGGCAATAGAAGGAGATACAACGACACGGTTTCAATCCTTACACCAAGAAGGTATAAAACTTTTATATGTACACCTCTTCCCTAATACTCCATATAGTAGTAGTCGTAATAGTCTAAAACTTATTGATTTTCTACTGTTCACAAGTAAGTCATTTTGGGACTAGTACTTGCTTACCACGATTTCACTATTTTCTGCGCTCCGCGCCTCATCTGTCCCATTTGAGCAGTCTATAATCATAGATGTGTCTTCTTCAGATAAAACAGCCCTATCCAAATTCATGTCATTGACATATATTATGTAAAGCAATGGACTAACAATGCTTCCCTGTGGCACACCACGTCCCAAATCCAGCCTCCCAGAGAATGCTACGTTAATTTCTACATAGTGTTTTCTTCCCGCAGGGTAGCTATTAAGCTAGTCCAATACATTTTCTCTAATTCCATAATTATACAGTTTTTTTACGTAGCACTTGATGGTTTACAAGATCGAAGGCTTTACTAAAGTATAAAAAGATGTCTGTACAAGTTTTGCCCTCATCCACATCGCTGTAGGTATAGATATTTTAAACATGTATATAGCAGTAGAAATGTTGCATCCATTACGAAAACCACACTGATTATTGTTAATATATCTTTAGAAATGTTAATAACCTTACTGCCATGGCTTTTTCAAAAACCTTAAAAAAAAAGAGTTCGGCAAAGATACGGAACGATAGTTTGATGTAGATTGCCTATCACTGTTATTAAATAACGACTTGACTTTAGAGACCTTCGACTTCTCATGAAACACATCTTCTATAATTGAATTTTTGATTATTTGTGTTAAAGAAGTCGCAAGCTCATGTATACAGTGTTTTAAGAAATTAGTACTAATCACATCCTCATCCGAAGAAAATGTATT
This sequence comes from Amphimallon solstitiale, assembly GCA_963170755.1. Lineage (NCBI taxonomy): Eukaryota > Metazoa > Arthropoda > Insecta > Coleoptera > Scarabaeidae > Amphimallon > Amphimallon solstitiale. Next base: position 26,250,725 of record OY720675.1, on the reverse strand, counting down.
TTTGACTATACTCACAATATTTTACAAGCCCTAATTCACACACAGGTTGAAAGGAGAACTATGTAGTACACGTATATTTTATACTTGTATTAAACCCATTTTTTTCTTCAGAGCCAGTAAGCCATCAGCAATTTCACTGAAATAATTTTTGAAATGATCCACCAATAACTTTGGCTTTTTAATAATTTCATTATTTATCTTTATAGTTAATGTTTCTCTTTCTTTTTGCGTAATGTTACCATCACCTTTTATGACTGACCTTGATTTTACGACCAAAGCATAAGTCGATTGTTGTGCATAATTTTGGCATTGGCATTAATTACCCTTTTGTATACTCGTTTATATGCTTCATAATACCCTATAAGTTTATTATTGCGTGTCAATACATGTTTGTATAACCCTTTCAACTTTGCTGAAGATATTCTTGTTCCAATTCCATTATTAGCTTTATTATTATGTGCAGGTCTGCAGGTCTGTATTTTAATGGAAAGGCCTGCTCAAAGTCGTGACTTATTTTCTCAGTAAAATTCTTATACTGGTGGATTGTAGACAGACTGCTTTTGAGAATATCATTTTCATTCAGCAAAAGTATTCTGAAAAGAGTACTATTTTTTATTCTATTTACAATAATAAGCAATATAAATACACATAACGTATAAATTTATAAGATCAGTTGTATATATGAAGCATCAGACAGAGCGAGGACATTGTTACATTTGAATGATAATGAATTTAATTAATAACATTACATCCCTAAGGAAATAGCCTCTGTCTTCTCGGAGCTCCCCCGTACAAGGATCTAAGTGTTATCTACATATATGATTGTTTTGCAATGCATGTTGCTGGCCGGCAGATCATTTATATAAAATAATAAACATTAGCTGTCCTAAAATAGATCCCTGTGGCACTCCAACATTTAAAATGACTATATCCGAGCAAGCCAACCCTTTCAATCCATAATGCCAAGGATTTCCTCAACAGAGTCCCATGCAGTCGAGTGCTCTGCTGAGCTCACAAGTTACCATTGTAGCTTGTCGTTATAGTTGAAAGTAATTTTAGATTGTGCATATAATGGCTGTCTATCTGACACAACTGAAAGAATTACCAAAACATTTGCAGTTTTCCATGGACATACTGCCGTGATCTCTTGCATATTAAAAATAATAGTAATAGCATTAAGAATTAATTGAAGTATAAAAATATAAAAGAGACAGTAAGAATCAGTTTTTATTGTATTCAAAGATTTCAACATAAAAGTATAACAAGTTGCATACATTTAAGAATAGAAAACACAGAAATAAAAATGAACTTATATTTACAATTTAGATAAAACAGGTACAAAATAAAAGACGAAATAAATCTAAGCTATATATATATATATTTCTTTTATAGAAAAGAGAAACAGGATGTATGGTTTGTGTCTAATGAAAAACAACCTGACTTTGTAAAATGCGTGAAAATTGCACTGAACATTTTGAATAATGGACCGTTGTTTAAAAATAAAAGAGAAATGAATGCAAATAACCGAGAAAGGGTTATGCTTAAGGATGGAACAGTAAAAAGAATGACTCATTTAAACGCAGTAAAATCGTATGAAGAAGATAAAATACGTTATGCACGGGAGAAAAATATAATTGAATAAATTATGTAAACTTGAGAACGTGCATAAGGTGATAAAAACTTTATAAAAGAAATTAAAATAAATCATACTTAAAGAATAAAATTTACCTTCACTTATAACTATAGATAAAAATGGATATAAAAATATCTTGACATGACACAGTCAGCAGCAGTGTTTACATTCATAAATTCCTGTGTGTAGCACTATGTTTCATTGACTGTAGAGAGAGATTTGTACGGTTTTAAGACCTACAAAAAGAAAATATGATGAAAACTTCGTTTGTAGTTTCTTACAGATAAATATGTCACCATTAGAAAAATCTTGGGTGGAGACAAGCGATGAAATAGCAGGCCAGATGGATCGTGGTAGTGCGAGTAATCTTGGAAGAAAAATACCTGTTATTTACAATATATTTCCAATTTTACTGAATGCTGAAAATAAAAGAAAAATAAGAATTGTGTTAGCGAATGGAAAAAAGAAGTATGTGGCAAATAATGAAGAAGGTAACAAATTCATAAACAAATATAAGGAAGAATTATATTAATACAAATATACCTACATTGGAAGATACTGGATAGTTGAAGTGAAAGACTTTTTAAGAAAGCGAACAATTTTCAATCTGTTGACATTTTTAGTGAATGAACTGTCAAAGACAATAAGTGCGTGTGTGTTAGTGTCACGATGGCAATTTGAGGGCAGAGATCTCACTGAAGACGCAAGGTGACAACCTAAATATTAGTTCCAAGGATGGCGTTGCGAGCGGTCACGTGTCTTCCCGGGTATATAAATTGAAAAGCATGAATGAACAAGATTATTAGTTAGTTACTTGGAGAGATATTAAAAGCGACTTAAAAAGACATTAAATCATAGGGTCAGATACACCACGATTATATTCGTTCATTATTTCTTGTATTAGCATATTAATTTTATTTGTATTTAATTTTCAATCATTATAATAATTTTTGTATTTAAAAAAAAATGGAGATGCCTATGGCAGAATTTGAAGAGTTTTTCAATGATTCAAAGTAAGTTTTCGACACAAAGATTTATCCATGTTGCTATCCGTATAAGAATAAGAATAAGAATAAGAATAAGAATAAGAATAAGAATAAGAATAAGAATAAGAATAAGAATAAGAATAAGAATAAGAATAAGAATAAGAATAAGAATAAGAATAAGAATAAGAATAAGAATAAGAATAAGAATAAGAATAAGAATAAGAATAAGAATAAGAATAAGAATAAGAATAAGAATAAGAATAAGAATAAGAATAAGAATAAGAATAAGAATAAGAATAAGAATAAGAATAAGAATAAGAATAAGAATAAGAATAAGAATAAGAATAAGAATAAGAATAAGAATAAGAATAAGAATAAGAATAAGAATAAGAATATTTATTTACATCACGTTGAATATACAAATGTAGTATACATATATGATGTGTCATTTAAGAAATTCGAATGAATAATAAGAGCAATATAACGTGCAAATGTATATTCAATATAACTTTGTGCAACAGGGATAATAGATATTGTCCTGTAGTAATATACATTCATTAGTTTTTTACAACACAAATAGAATTATTAATGGTGTTGGGTGTCAAGAAGATATAACGTGCAAATGTATATTTTCTGACACTTTATTAAGCATCATTAATTCTCACAATAATTTTTTTTGATTATAAATTAATAATTTAAATTAGATTTTGAAGAAGGGAAGTGTTTCTGGGTGGCGGACTTTGAGATGCTGGACACAATGGGTGTGACTGATTGTTGCTAGTAATCAAATTCAAGCTTTTTCTCCGAACATTGACCATTGCGAAGTTCTAAGTTTATCAGAGCATTACGTGCGAATATAATGTTTCTGATGGAATAGAATTAGCATAATATCAATAGAATACTAACATTAATTGAATTTTCTTTGTTTTGAAACAGGATAATATTTTATTTTTGATTAAGCATTTAAAATATATTCGTTCTATAAGACATTACAACCGAGAACACGGTACAAATGTTTTCTTTCAATTATGTTTTCTTTTTATAAAATTTTGGTGAATATAGTATAGCGATGCTATCTATTTTAAAAATAATGTTGAATAATTTATACAATTATGTTTTATATGGTTTCTGATTTTTATTTAAAATAAGCTATAACCTTATCCCTATAAAAAAAAAACAAGAGATTTGACGAGAGAAGAGAAATTTAGATACACTGATAGAATTCACGTATACTTATAAAGTACGTGCTGTTAAGAGAATAAATAAATATATTAAGGATAATAAAAATTATCATTATCTTTATTAGTTATGTTGCTGGAATAGCACACAGCATAATCTATTTGGCAATGCCTAACGTATGGCAATACTACAATTAGTTTATTCCAAATAGTTATTATTGCCACAGCAATACGTTGGAGGTGACTCACCCTGTATATACGAACAGCATATTAATTGCCACTACTTCCTTGTATACCAATCGGAAAAGAATTAGAGTGGCTCGAAAAGGGTCATTGATTTATTATTTGGTGGTATAACATTTTTCATATTAATTTTAGGACAACATCTGCGTGTCGAAAAATCGCTGTTTCTACAGTTAAATTAATACTTTATAATTTATTCATTTCTCTAGAGAACAAAAGGCATTTGGTGACAATTCTGTGTTCAATACAAGAATTTTCAAATTAAGTAATATATCAGGCACACAAATCTATTAAAATTTTTCAAATATGATATATTATGCTAAACGAAAACAACAGAATATTACTCTCATCCATAGTTTGCCTGCTCTATATAGTTGACAAATTCAGAGTTCTATAGAACAGTATTACGCTTGGATTTAATCTGAAACGAATGAATAAACACAATAGTCTTCTATATCGTCTAACACCCATTTTCTTATAATTTTCAATTAATTAGAATTCCATAGTTAATTTAACTGGAGCATTCTTATTGCATATAATTAATATTGTCTATAGAGAATTGACACACACTTCATTGCAATAATATCTCATAGGTAGGTGGTGTCCTTCTGATTAATTCTGTTCAAGAAAATTAATTATAACTTACACATTCTCAATTGGCTTCCTATCTCCTAGGTAGCCAATTATCTTAATAAACAGTTTTTGAATTCATTCGGGAACTGAGAGTCGAATTGCTTGGTAAGAATGCGTCCATCGTTATTTAACAATAAAGGTGCTGGAGAGGTCGAAGTTCCGAACTAATTAGTTAGTAATTAGAGTTCATCCTCTTCTCCATTAATTATGTTGTTTACGGAAGTTGCCGTTCTTTGAAGCAATTTTATACAGGAACTGTTTTCCAAAATAATATACTACGAAAATTATTGCAAAAAAATAGACAACAAGAAATAGCTTTCATATTTATTTTTCTCCAACCTTATCATCTGTGTAATTGAATAAAAAATAAGATCTTTCCCCAGCGATAAATATTATTTTCATTATTACTGTATTTAATTCCAAAAAAACCGCATACCCAAGAAAGAAAAAATGTTAATATATTATATTGAACTGGTCTTGTATCTTAGCCACGACCAGTCAAATCTGTAAAATATGAATATTTAGATTTTCGTTCATGTTTTAAAAGATTCACTTTTGGGCGAACCCTTGTACATTGTAGTTAAAATAATTATTATTGAATTGTTCATATAATTAAGGTCAAATGCGCATACAATGTGCGCAGACTCGCATCACACATAACAAAGATATAAAACATTTTTATCCTGCTCATTGGTTTACTTATAAAAATGTTTACTTTGGGTCGACAAATATGGCCATTGCAAAAGTATGATTAATAATAAAAATCGACTAAAATTGTTAAATTTGCAAATTAATAGGGATACTTCAGTATCAGTACTTGATGTATCATAGGTTTTTGTAAGCAAATGGAAATGTAAAGACCGTGAAAAGATCAATAGCATCTTTTGATTTTTACATACGTCAAACGTAAATGTCATTTATTATGTCAAAGATAACTTTAATTCAGTAAAGAAACAAACTTTTGGGTACACACATGTTGAACCAAAAGCCCTTTACATATTCAAGTCCTGTACAAACAGGGCATGAGCATTATTAAGATTTCACCACATGTTTGAATATAGGTTGTCAAAAGTCACCCTTAAATAATTTTATTTTTTTTTATAAATGAATTGTTGTCTGGTAAAAAGAAACGGAAAAGAAACAAAGAAACGATGTAGTTAAATGTTAAGAGAACCATTGTAAACGCCGTTGCATTAGAGATACACATATTGAGTATGTTAGGCAAATCAAAAATTATAAAAAATAATATTTTTATGAGCAGAACTGTACTAGGAAAATCAAACGCGCTACTATTAAAGTTTTTAACACGCGTTTAATTGTCAAAAATCAGAATTCTAAATTTGAATATAGGAGAAATAAACTAGCTGTCCATCAATCTCTTCGAGCTTGAATCGCCTTTCGCGTCCGCTTACAGTTTTATTACAGTTCGCTGTAAAACGCCAAAAAAAATCATTTTTGATTTTCTAAACTTTTGACACACCTTGTATAGACCTATATTTTTGTCCACGAAGTACTGTCACGGTGACAGGTGGAACGACAATTTAAAGCATCTTAACGTCAGTCTGACTTTTCGTTGTTGGAGTTTGAAATTTAGATGCTATTTAGCGTAATACTAAGACTTGACACTAAAAGATTCATAGTTTTATTAGTTTTACACAATGAAAGGACTAAATCATTATTGAAAATGTAATATCAGATTTATTTTAATTTTGCATAATTTAACCTGCCAATTATCATGGCCCACAAACGTACTTTTGACATACCTTTTGAGCTTTGTTTTAATGCAAATTTGTGAACAATGCATGCCCATTACACAGAAGAATCAAGTTTTAAATAAAATGTTGGTATAGAATAAGTATGACTTATTACTTTTATTTATAATAGTGAATTTATAACTGGCTTCCATATTAATAATTAGTTTCATTTGTCTGCTCTGAAATTGTTCCTGTCAAAGTGAGTTTGCAGTGGCATTGAGTCGTCGCCTGTAGATCGTGCCCTGGCTATGTCGGTTGCTGAGATGATCCTATTATAATTTAAATATTTAGTAGTGACGCTGGTAGTTGAACTAAAAGCAATAACCAAAAATAATACTGACCGACGTTGGAATATCTGTGTAAACATTTTGCTTACACACACTGTAAAAAGAATATAATTTGTAATTGTTGGATCATTTTGTGATTTTTATTAAGTATTTAAGGAAAAATAACACAAAAAGGTAGTTCATGATTACAACCAATCCATCGAAATAAGAGCCACCAGCCTGGGACACGATCATCATCAACCATCATCAGAATGTTTGATTAACAATTTGATTTAATGGTGTATTTTCACACATATTGCATTAAATGATTGAACGCTGCCCATACTTCAAACTTTCTACTGACAATCAAACTATTTAGTAGAAGTAATTGTTGAATTAGACTGGAATATTTACTTTAGTAAATTGAATAGTTACAAAACAATTTTATTGTCATTACATTGGAATTTGATTCGTCTGTCACCTAGTAATAATAATATAAATCATATTTTAAGGTAATTGTCTAATACCGTGCCGTCAAATACTTTCCGCATTAGAGTAGGCTGTTTTTGAAGTTTTTAAGTAATCAATGTTGGTGTACATGCTAATTTTTTGAAAACTTCAAAATCTGACAGTTGTCATACTTAAATTCAAATTATAGACGCCTATTATTATTTATATGACATAACCAAACTATTAAAATTATGCACTGTCACCAACCATTAAAAAAAAAGCATGGCCGTCTCTAATGCGGAAAGTATTTGAAGGCACGGTATATAGGCAAAACTAAAATGGATCTGATAGCACTTTTCTCATTAATATTTTAGTCATTTCGCTGTATAAAATTTGTAATTTCATATCTTTTTGTGTCAAGGTCTACAATAAATATCGACGAAGCTTAAAAACATGAACCATGAAATATCAGACAGATGTCAGGGTGTTTAACCTTTTTTTTTGAAATAATTGTCATCATGAAAGCAGTTCAGATTTCATCACGAACTGAAATCGATTGATCGTTTTGACGTTTTATAACCTGCAATTAAATTTTTGTGAAATTTCCAACATTAATCAAAAGTCAGATGGACTTTTTCTGACAATTCTGACGTTTCCTGTAACATTTAAGCCACCTAACGTGAATGTTGAGTTGACCAACATTTCGCGTATGCTCTAGTTAAATATATCGGTGTTAAAATAATAATAGATGAGTAAAGATGGCTACACCCTTTAACTGTTACTTAATTTTAGTTTAATAATATACTATGGTCACCAATTTTGATCAGCATGATGTATTCGTTTCTTTGAATTACAATTAACGTAGGGCTTCCGGGACAATAGTCAATAGAAATAAATTTATATGACGTTCGTTGCAAATAATCAAGCTCATCAGTGCTCCATAATGTTTGTCATAAAATGTCGATATAAGTCATCAAGTGCTGATTATTCAATTTACTCTTTCCCCCTTTTTTTTTTTTATTTAGGACACATTAATTTAATAGAATACTTGCTCTTTTTGTTATTCCATGAAACTCTTCGAGTTTGAATTGCTTCTTTGGAACGTGACTACTGCCAGTCGCAGAGGCACTTGAATTTTAACGGTTATAAATTTTCTTTTAATTAGTTTATGAATGAAGATGCAAATTAAATGAAATATCTCTAGAAATTAATTATACATTATTGTGGCATCTATAATTATAGACAAATGGATTTATTAACTAAAAAATTTCCCTTAAAATGTTTAACATTTCTATAGAATTTACTGAAAGCTGATTACTTGGAACATTTCGTTGACATTCAAGTTTGATATAATGCGTGTGCACCCAGTCTAAGTTGAATGTAAGTAGGCCGAACAGGTAACCCTAAGATGGTTGTATGATCAAGATTTGTTGTATCATATATAAATTTCTTTGTTTTTTAAATTTGGTAGTACTCTAACTCTATTTGTCTCAAGTTTTATGATAAACGTTGCCCATACGTAAAATTTTCTTGCAAACTGTCATCGTGGTGACAGTTCGATCTATTGCGAGAATGAATTGTCAAATTGAATGTCATTGTATGTAGACATACCGTGCCTTCAATTATTTTTTTTTAGAATAACCTACGATTTCAATATTAATTTGAAAACACTGTGGAACTTTTCAATAAATTGACTTAACTATGACAGTAGTCAAAATGAAAAACATTACTGTAGCACAGTATTCCCAAATTAATATTGATTTCATAAGCTACTCTAAATTTAAATTAAAGACGCAGTATGTATATTTGTATGTAGAAAGATGACAGAGATGTGTCCAAGACATTAAAGATTACGATAAATGACCGATACAATAGTAATAATAATAATAATTGATACTGCAATAAAATGTAAATATTAACGGTTATAATATTTCTTTCAGTGGACGTTAAATGTTATTAATCGCGCCTTTGCTTTAATTTTTAAAACTAAGATATTGGAAACTATACCCGAATGACCGACAATGTAGAGTAATTACAACCGCAGTTCAGTTTGTTCTTGTTTATGAATGAAGACGCATATTAAGCAAAATGTCTCTTAGAAATAAATTAAATATTATTGTGACATTTATAATTAGTGGCAAATGAATTTATTTATTCAGACTTTGCCCACAAAGCGAACAACATATCTATATAATTTACTGAACGCTGATATTTAGAAAAATTTTGTTGACATTCAGATTTTGTATCAATTGTGTGCATCTTCTTCTTCTTCTTCTTTATTGTGGCTTTGAGTTAGACTATTTAGTCTTTTACTCTTCATCTGAGTGCGGTGAATCTCGGAATGTTGGAGTTGAATTTGAGTAGCTATTGTTTATCTTTATTTTGATTAAGAATTAAAGTAGAACCATTTTAGGTCTTCTGTGTTTGAAATTTTCATTTCCATCATATGCCAGTGCTCTTTTAAGATTTTGATTTGAGTGGTTTTCCATCTCGTTACAGAAACTGAGCGCTCTTTCCTTGATGCAGTCAATAATGGTTGGGGTATTTGTTTCATTCATTATTTGATTATTTCTCATATACCATGGAGCATTTAGTATCATTCTAAGACTGCTGTTTTGTATTATTTGCAGTTTTTTGATGTTGGTCTTGCACATATGTACCCATATTGGGCATGCATATGTGAATATTGGACGTAATACTTGTTTGTAAAGTAGAATTTTGTTGTTCGTGTTCGCTGGCTTTTTCTGCCTATAAGAGGCCATAGTTGACATCTTGTTTGTTTGGTTTTGGTTATCGTTTTTGCTATGTGTGTGTTATAATTGAGCTTTATATCCAGGTATATTCCCGGGTATTTAATTTCTCTACTCCATGGTATAAGTAGTGTTGTTGTTGATGGTTATTTCGTTGTCTGTTGTTTTCCGATTCCTTTGAAAGATTATTGCTTGGGATTTGTCTTCGTTTATTGTTGTCCTCCATTGTTTGAACCATTTTATCGTGTTGTCTAGGTGCGTTTGGAGTTCCTGTACCGCGTTCGTCGGACATCTTGATGTTGAGAGCAGTGCCGTATCATCTGTAAAGGTGGCCGTATTTAAATATCTTGTAGGATTTGATACTGGTATGTCGGCTGTAAATATTGTATATAGGTGAGGTGACAGGCATGAGCCCTGGGGGTCTCCCGCTGTTGGATGTTTTATTGAGGAAAGTGTGTTCTGGATGCTAACTTGAAAGCAGCGTCCTTGGAGAAAACTGTTCATGATTTTTATGATGTGTGTTGGGTAATTGTGTATTATCATTTTATATATGAGTCCCTGCCTCCAGACTTTATCAAATACCTTTGCTATGTCGAGAAATACAGCTGCTGTCACTTGATTTTTGTTGAATCCGTTTTGGATAATCTCAGTGACTCTTGAAAGTTGTGTTATCGTTGAATGTTCTTCTCTAAAAACCCATGTTGATCTTCTGGTATTATGTCTTGATTGTCAGAGTGGTACTTTATCTTCTGTAGGATTATTTTTTCTATCACTTTGCTAATGGATGGTAACAGGCTTATGGGCCTGTAGCTGCTATTACTTTGGCATGTTTCCATATCTTTGGGAATGTTTGGAGTCTGATAACGGAGTTTGCTATTGCTAGAATTGACATTATTGCTTTTGGGGGGAGGTTTTGTAGTGATCTGTTGGTGATGTTGTCTATACCAGGAGCTTTTTTGGGATTTCATGCTTTAAGGATTGCTTTTAGGTTCTCGGCTGTGACTGGGTCGTTGCTAGGGGGCCTAGTGGGGTTCACCACGTATTTCTCTGCTTACTACTTTGTGAATCTGCACTACGTGTTGCATGTCTACTTCATCCAAGTTCGGAGTGAATTGCTCTTCTAGTAATTCCGCTAGAGCTTCTGCTTTTTCTTCTGCTGTGACTTGTGTGGAGTTATTGAATTGAAGTGGTGGGATTTGTATTTGTTCTCTTTTGATTGCCTCGATTATTTTCCATGTCTTAGAGGGGTCTGCACCTATTTCTTCGAGTGTTCTTTGCCATTCTACATTTTTCAGTTCCAGTAATTCCTTATGTACTTGATGTTGAAGGTTGTTTAGTATAGTTTTGTCTTCTCCTAGCTCTGTTCTTTTCCTTTATTAGTTCTTTAATATGATGTGGTAGACTACCTGATTTATATATCCTTTCTATTTTGATGGTATTATTTTTAACAGCGTTTGTTATTTTATCTTGTAGTGATTTTATGTTCTGTTCTAATTCTGCAGTGTTTTGTATTTTAGGAACTGCAGTGATGGTTTATTCTAGTTCTGTTTTGTAGCCGGCCCAGTCTGTCTTGAAGGTGTGATATGTTCTTTCGGTTATGTCTTCGTTCCAAGTTATTATAATTGGAATGTGATCAGAGCTCATGACACTTTCAGTTTCTATCTTTATGGTTTTGTTAATGTTTTTACTGATTGCTAAGTCTAATTGTCTAATTGTGTGCATCTAGCCCAAGGTGAACGTCGACAGACCAAAAAAAAAAAAACCAAGACAGTTCGGCAATGAAATGTTGTTTCATGTTATTCGTTCTATAAAATTGGTAGTACCATGCCTTGTGTCAAGTTTACGATAGAAATAGTGTATACTTCAAATTTTTTGACAGACTGTCATCGTGACACTTATACGACAATAAAAAGTTGATGTTTAACCAAATTGTCGTTCCACCTGTCATCGTGACAATACTTCGTTGTTGTGTATTCGTTCACACATAAACTTGTGAGAACGAAATGTCAGACGGACAGTGCTTAACAACATTGTCTTTCCAATTGTCAAATGAAATTAACAACATAACATGATGAACTTTAACAAAACATGTTTTAAACTTACAGGTCATTGAGAGAATTATTTAATTTTCATATTACGCTTTAATAGTTGTATGTATATGTACTTTGTAAAACCCAATCAAAAATCTTGCTGGCTCCTAATACCATTTAACCGAAAATGTACTTCTGATTAGTTTGTGCCAACCCGCATAGTCGCATACTTTAAATGCTTGCTTTTATAACTGAATTGATAAACGAAATTACATAAATGCTTATGGGAATTTTACATATTTGATGTATTTATGTTATTTCGAAGTGTTTCGGACACATCTGACAAATAAAGAAAACTCAGATGATTCTTTATTTAGGCTTGCTTCGGTACTTCTTTCGCGAGAAGTGACGACATTTCGATGACATATATAATTTGTGTTTAATATATCTTAATAAAATATAGAAAGATCGTTATATTTGTCACTGTACTTACGTGCGATAATACACTTAAGTTTATTTTATCATATCCGTCGGCATTGTTCATATATTCATAAATAGAAAAGAAATAGTAACAATTGATAATAATAACACTAATACGTATCTGAAAGGTACCACTTTCCCTTCATAATCCCTTTATTTGTCGGCCTTCTGACATTTAAACTTGACAACCGATCGATAAACGTGAATAGATAGTCATTATGTGTTGTGTATTACACGACTGGTGCTTTCCGCCAATTTTGACGTTTCCCGGCAAATGCCATATCGCGAACTCAAACTGATTTGACGGTTTTGATAATTTATAACCTGAAATTGAATTTTTCGTGCGTTTAACTTAACCTTATCCGAAGTTTGATGTGTCACGGTCATCTGTATCGATCCACCGCCATTTTAAAATCGAACCTAGTCCATATTTTTTATTTTACACGTAGGCCTTATGGCAAAATACTATGATTCATACTCTTTTTCTGCACGTTCTAAAATTTTCAAAAACTCCTTTCGGGCCCTCGTTCTCTCTTCGGAGACGTGAAAAATGGCCTAAGGCACGTGGGACCGTGGTCCCCGTCGCGTGACACTTTCGTTCCCACCGTAGATGCGCCAGGTTCTCAGAAAACTGTCTCCCCAATTCGTCAATTTTGGGGTATAGCTTTGCCGTTTTAATCGTTCGTGTTAAAAAGAGCGAGACAATTGGCTTTTAGTATATATAATTTCATAACACTTTAAGAAGGCAATAAAATCGCGAAACAATAGGGTTTGCCTTTTGAAATGAACAAATGGTTGGTGGCTTGATTGAATTTTGTTGGTTGTCTTGACAACCACCATACAAACATAGGAAAGTATAAAAGGACAGTACCTTGATTTAAAAGGGGATTCTTCTACAACAACCAAGCAGTAAGGTTGTGAAAAGAACAGTGCCTACAAGATTTACACACAACCAGTAAGGTTGTTCTAAATATTCGCGAGCATCCCACTTCTGTGAAACAAAGTGCGAGCTAGTGCAACTACACACATTGAAGTCAATCCTGTGTTTTCGATATTGGAAAAACCAAGGATGCAAATAACGTACTGGAAAGAAAGAAATAATCAACAAGGATATTAACTTCAACTACCAGGGAGTTAACCAAACAACAATTCAAATATATTTGAAAAAAATACGAACCTGTGTCCAGTCATCTACAACGAGTCAACACATCTGAACAAGGTGCCGCCAAGAAGATACACCAGGGGTGCCTATCAAGAGAATCAACCCGGAGGATCAAGACGTTCCTTCATCTACAAGCATCTGTGGAGCCCCCTTCAAGAACGACAGCAGCACCTGCATTCTTTCCAGCCAGCGAACTTAAAGTTAAACAAACAAAACTGTATGTAAAGTGATATTGATATAATTTCACGTTCATTAGAAGGAACCAAGACAAACTTGTAAATAACTGATAGTCAACTTAATTGTAATCCGAGTCTTTTTACCAGGACTAAACGTTCATTTCTAACATATCCCGTTTCAAATAGTGCATAATAGCCGGATAATTAAATAGTTAACCTATAATTCAAATACCATTCATGCATTTTAAATTAGACAAAGATCTAAGTTTAAAACTTACGTGTCACACTAGTTTATTTTAAGAGACGAAGAGTCAGATAATCATATTTAAAAATCCAAGGATGAATCCGATTGTTTACCATTAGTAAAGTAGACAGATTAAATATTGTTATGTGTATGCCTAATATGACTTGCGTAGAGTAATTTGTTCATGTTATTCCATGTAAAGATTATGCCTACAGACATTCTTGATAAAGATGTTTTGAACTGTAAATATAAAGTTACACTAAATTCAATAAGAATAAAGAGCACCTAATCAAAAGAAAAATACCTGTTTTCATTTGACCCAGTTACATCATCCTCAACCTTGACCGAACAGCTGTTTTAAGAAAAAGCATGCTCGATCGTACATTTGTTTGTTAGGTTATCTACAAGACTGGCAGGAATCGGCCCCTCTCTACGACGTGTTAGTAAGCTGTAATACAAATATAAGTCGTGTACCTCCTCATTGAAAGGGTTCGAAGCCTTTTTTTTAACGACCCATTAATGAGATTTAATTATATTTAACGTTCAAATTCAGAACGTGAAAACCAACAACAAACTGATTTTTTTTAAGGTTCACATAACCTAGCTATCATAGAGCGCGTATATTTTTTTGAATTTCTCTGCATCCACGTGTGTGACCCAGGTGCACCAACAGTAAAAAAAAAATTGAACTGTTACAAATTCAGTCGCTTAAATAAATAATTCAAAGATTAGTTCTAATCTACAGGGAGCAGTCAAATAAATTAAAACACCATTTTAATTTTATTAACAATAAACTAGCACATAGATAAATAACAGAGTCCATGCTATTTTAAATAAAATACGTTTCCCACCTGATAGTTAGGCAACCAACATAGCTAGCCCGAGGCAATTAAATATTTGAAATAAAAATTCAATTTATAAAATAATTACAAGAAATTCTAAACGGTACTTACCGTATCATATGCAAGTGTGTGTTAAGGGCAATACGCATGTTATACCCCATATCAATATTGATATTTAATACATTCATAGTTTACAACTACATTAAAGATTTTTGATTCAAATAGATATTTATTTTCTAATTAATAAATGATTTTCAAAGTTAGTATGTTGTTTTATTAATTTAACTTGATATCGATGTTATAATAATTCTGAGAAATTAAACTTATAAATACTTTTGGATATTTAATAATTTCTAGAAGTGGTGAAGTCTTCAGTTTTCTTTGATATTTTCCATATCTGAAAAGAATAGATTGAAGCATACCAATTTTTGTTAATATTGTATTTACATATTAATATTGTAAAATTTGTTCATCAACATCGGCAGAAGCCGTGTTACTGTTGCCGTAGAAAACGCAGATACATAAAAGGTTCTTTTGTTATGCGTTCATAAAATCCTCTTACAAGTGTGCGAAAACTTTCTAGAGTCCTTGAGGTTAGCAAAAACATTATTAAAAGAACCTTAAAGAATATTTTTTTTATCCTACACTATTCCAAAACTAAATTTTCGCGGCTCTATGGAAACGTGAAAGTGTATATCTGCACGTCTAGGCAAGAAAATTTCTTTTTGTACGTCTAGCCAAGAAAAGTAACTAGTTTGACAGTATCACCGCTAGGTGGCGCATCAATTGAATTGTTTTGTTGTGTCATTTCGGCTGCATTCTGTCAAATCAAATTGAATAATTAAATATTGTGCCAGGTAAATAAGAATCAATTTCACATTATTAAGATTGAAAAGACTATTTTTTATTTCCATTTATTAGACATTCAACAATGGAATGTGCTGGACCTTCTAATATTTCCAACACCGATGAAAACATGGACAGCTGCACACCCGAAGAAATTACTGAGAAAGCCAAAGAAGTAACGCTAAATTTATTACCGAACAAATCAAAGCAGTAATATAATGCACAATATAAACTTTTTATGGATTGGTGTACAACAAAGAAAGTTAAAAGATATACTGAAAGTGTAATTCTAACTTATATCTCCGAATTATCGGAGAAATATAAGTCTTCCACATTATGGTCAATTCACTCGATGCTAAAAGCAACAATGGCAGTTAAGCATAATGTTAATATTGGTAGCTATTCAAAAGTAACAGCTTTTCTGAAAAAGCAATCTGTTGGACATGTTGCCAAAAAATCGAGAACCTTCAGTGCACAAGAAATAAATACATTTCTAAGAGAAGCTCCAGACGAAATGTACCTAATGACAAAGGTAAAGGAACAGGCTAATTTTTATTTTGTATAAGACAATGTATTATTTGTTGTAGGTGGTATTAATAATTGGAGTTGCTGGAGCGTGTAGGTCTGAGGAGCTCACAAATATGACATTTGATAACGTTGTGGACAAAGGCGATATTTTAATAATTCATATACCAGACACAAAAAACTATAAACAACGCACGTTCACTGTTTGCAATTCTGAGAAAGAAAATTCAATTGATATTATATCAATTTGCAGAAAGTATTTCAATTTAAGGCCGAAGAATATGAATTCTCGCCGATTATTTGTTAAATATAATAAAGGAAAATGTGCTGCCCAAAATGTAGGGTATCATACAATTGGGGCAATACCATGCAAAATAGCTACATATTTGAATTTGCCAAATAGTAAAGAATATACTGGCCATTGCCTGCGAAGGACATCAGCCACACTACTTGCCGATTCAGGGGCAGATATATTAGCACTGAAAAGGCACGGTGGATGGAAGTCTACCAGCGTGGCGGAGGGTTATGTGGAGGACTCTATCCCAAATAAAATTTCCATCGCCAAAAAAATCTTAAATACAGGAGATAGTATAAGAAACGAGTCCAGCATTCCAGCAGCACCCATTACCACATTGAATATTTCGGAAGTTGTTAATCAAGATACATCTGTTTCAACATTTTCAGAACAACTTGACTTTTCAAATTTGTCAAAACAAGGAATTTCTTTTCCTAGTTGTACAATTAATAATCCAGTGTTTAACATTAATATTTCAAACAATTAATTAAGTTAAATTTTGTACGAGTTCTTAAAATTATTTAAATAAAAAATGTTTCATATAGACTAGTTGTTTTGTGTAGGATAAAAAATTATGTGTAAACCATGGCGGTAAAGTGGTTTTTCCAGACCTCAAGAAGCGGCCAGGCTCGGCTACGCCTCGCCCGTCCATACCTTCTTTCGGTCTGGAAAATTGCCACTTTACCGCCTAGGTCTACAATATACTATTAATTTGTTATATGATAACTTATAATTACTGTGATGCCTGAAAATAGTAGCTTATACATTCGTCATGATATTGCGAAAGTTATAGAAGTTTTCAATGACGTATATTTCAAGTAAAGTTATAAACCTAAGTATCACTTTTTTAACTTTAAAGTACTATAAAAGTTAGCCTAATTATGACGTTAAATAATTTAATGACACAGAGCGACTCCGATATTTTAACTATTGTTAATTCATGAACTTCCAAACTTTTATGAGTTTTAAAATTTTAATAAAAATTACTTATTTGTAAAAAGTAAATATTAGGTATATAATATTAGATTAGAAGTAACTCTTTTCGACTAATTTTAATTATGCTATGTGTAATTAAGTCATGGCAACTCATATTTTTAATTAGTAAATTTTAAGTACTTTGCAATGATATATAAATCCATTTATTCTTTTTAGATTTTTCAACCTTAGCGAATAGTATGTAATTCTAAAGACCATGCGTAGATATGTCGAAATAAACATTAATTTCATGTACTGCGAAGATATCTCTACTAATTGAGCCCATAATAGGTAATTCATCATCAATCGTTATTTCATAGCTATCTGTCAAGTGTTACACAATTTTGGACGAAAAATCGCCATATTTCTGAAACAGTTAAAACTCGACAAATACAAGTTGATGTCAGTTTAATGAATCCTTCATGTGCTGTCATAAAATGTAAAAAAGAGCATAGCCTTCCATTTATAAAAAATAAAAGTTTGTGTTGGTTCGCCGTTGTCGAACAGCCTGTATAAATGAAAATGTCTTTAAATTGTAGAGCTTATGATTATCTACAATTACTTTCTTATACGTAGTATAAATAAATAAATTTTCGACCTCGAGATTTTTGCAGATGTCCACGTTTTGAAGTCCCATGACACCAAAAAAGTGGTTTTTAAAAAATGTCTGTGTGTCTGTGTGTATGTGTGTGTGCCTGTGACCATGATAGCTGTCAAACCGCTACAGATATCAATTCCAAATTTTGTATTTACGAATATAATCTCTCTCTTGAGAACTTATTAGATTTTAAGCAAAATTGGCAGACCGAAAGTAGTAGTTTACTTCAGTGAAAAAATCGAATTTTGCCAATATTTCGTCAACTACTAAGTTTAAACAAATTTGTAGAGAATTCATATACCGGGTGGTGCAATAGTGTGTCGGCGGAGCTTAGTGTGAAAACTAATAACGCTGCAGCAATGAGACTTTACGTACGTATGTAGTATGCGACTGTGCATTTTCTAATTTTATTTACAAATATACAGGGTGTTCCAAATTTTCGCAACCACATTCAACTTTTTTATTTTAAATACATTGCTATACTTTCTAGATATTATAATGATAGCCACTCAAATTATCTTTGCAATGATATATGGATATGTGCACTTCAGACTGTTCGTTTTGATTTTATTGATAATATTGTTAAAATCTTGACAGTATTGCAGCATCTAACATTTTAAGCTGTAGTCTGTAAATGGGTAGAATGCCTCACGTAACTCTTGTGTCTCTAATTTATGGACTAAAACGTTATTTTTTTTTGAGGTTGAACAAAGTGAATAAATATACAGGGTGTTAAACATGTCGTGTCTAAGTTATCGATCTTTATTGGTTATTTTCTCGTTTTTTTTAAATCTAACCTATAATATTTTTATAAGTCAGTATATTCCTTGTAAAATCGCCTTTAAAATGGTATCAATAACATAGTACTTATTTCTAGTATTTTCAAAGTTATAACCCTTTAATGAGATATACTCATGTTTATAACATGCAAAATGCGGAGCATCTAATAGTTGGTTGGCCATGAAAATAAAACAAAGTAATTTTAACAAACACCTGTTTTTTAAATGCTTTATCATTAGTTTTAGAAATACATTTTGAAAATTTTCGATAATAAAACAATCTTAATTTAAAATGTGTTCAAATATATTTCCATTCTGCTCTACACATGCTCTCAACCGTCTCTGTATCGACAGACTTACATTCTCAGCTAAGTTATTCTCACTTAATTGAAGAAAAGCGTTTCTTATTCGTTGCTGCATGTTCTCTGCCGTTGTAGGAGGTGTTGCGTAAACAATGTTTTTTACAGTTGGCCACAGAAAGAAATCACAAGGTGTGAGATCTGGTGATCGTGGTGGCCAGCTTATCAAACTTCCTCTCCCAATCCACTTATTGGTGAATACCCTATCTAAATGTGCTCTTGCAGCAACACCATAATGTGCTGGTGCACCATCATGTTGGTACCACAATCTCCTGATGACGTTATCTGGGAGGCCTTCTAATAGCAATGGTAAATTATTTTGTAGGAAATTTGTGTAGATTGCACAATTTAAAGTATTATCAAAAAAGAATGGACCAATAATAGTGTTTCCTATGATGCCTCCCCATGTGTTAACACTCCATTTTTGTTGATATAAAATGGGCTGAACAAAATGTGGGTTTGTAGTGTCATAATAATGGGTATTTTTTCTGTTTGTGGTTCCACAATTAGCAAATGTTGCTTCATCTGTGAAAAGCACATGATCTAGAAAAGTTATATCGTGTCGTAATTGTAAAAGTAGCCATTCACAGTACACTAGTCTCCTTTCAAAGTCCGTTTGTAATCAGCCTTGATGATTTTGAATTTTGTAAGGGTGAAACTTATGTTTTTTTAAAATCCTTTTTACAGCAGTGACTTCTATCCCGTGTTGTTTCGAAATTATCCTTGTAGATACGTGCGGATTTTCCACAATGGACTGGACGACTATCACTTCATTATCTTCTGTAATCATAGTCTTACTTCTTTCATGTTCGACGTAATTCACTGAACCCGTTCGAAGAAACCTTATTAACAAATTTTCAAACGTTTTACTATCCGGTGCTCTTCGGTCGGGATATTCCATCGCATATGTTCTTGATGCTAAAAATGGATTTCTGTTGCTAGCGCCAAGAGCAAATACCATGTCTATGAGCTCCTCTTTCGAAAAATTCATTTTAAAGCAAAAACAACAATAAACTATTATGGTATCTAAATGAGAAATAATGTCAATAAAGCGATATAACTGATAACAAGGTAAATACAACACGTAACAACTACTAACAAATAAACGGAAATTAATAATTCACTAGCCGAACTTAATTTATAACAACAAAACGCAATTACAGAAAAGAGAAAATACAGAAAACGACTTTTTATGGACTTTTGAAGTAGAGATTTGACGTTTGGTTGTACAGCCATTTTTTTTTAAACCAAGGCCTACCAACTATTAGATGCCCCACATATTGCATATTATAAACATGAGTATATCCCATTAAAGGGTTATAACTTTGAAAATACTAGAAATAAGTACTATGTTATTGGTACCATTTTAAAGGCGATTTTACAAGGAATATGCTGACTTATAAAAATATTATAGGTTAGATTTAAAAAAAACGAGAAAATAACCAATAAAGATCGATAACTTAGACACGACATATTTAACACCCTGTATATTTATTCACTTTGTTCAACCTCAAAACAAATAACGTGTTAGTCCATAAATTAGTAACACAAGAGTTACGTGAGGCATTCTACCCATTTACAGACTACAGCTTAAAATGTTAGATGCTGCAACTGTCAAGATTTTAACAATATTATCAATAAAATCAAAACGAACAGTCTGAAGTGCACATATCCATATATCATTGCAAAGATAATTTGAATGGCTATCATTATAATATCTAGAAAGTATAGCAATGTATTTAAAATAAAAAAGTTGAATGTGGTTGCGAAAATTTGGAACACCCTGTATATTTGTAAATAAAATTAGAAAATGCACAGTCGCACACTACATACGTACGTAAAGTCTCATTGCTGCAGCGTTATTAGTTTTCACACTAAGCTCCGCCGACACATTATTGCACCACCCGGTATACTCAAAATTAAATTTGAGAAGAATTTTATTAAAAAAGTTTTTCGAAATTCCTACCGGAAGTAGGTCTTTTACTCTTATCGAAAATCAGTTTTTTGCGAATATCTCGCAAGTCATGCTTTCTAGGCGTACATTATCAGTATCAGTATATCAGTATAATGATTAGCTATGCATCCTGAACGAGATCCAATTAGTAAATCTACAGTAACAAAACTTTGGAAAGGTTTAATGAGACAGGAAATGTTAAAGAACTTGTGTAACGAATGATAAAAAGAAAACGTATCTCCTGTTAGATTTTGTGGAAAATCCTGAAACATTCTTAAGTCAAATTGCTTTAAATCACAATGTGAGTACTCAAGTGCTACTAAATTTATTTTAAATTTACTTTTCTTTTTTGCATTAAACGTTTTTAAGTAATACATTTAATTAGCCATTGTTTATTCAGTTTTCATACAGTTGGACTTCCTAAGATGTCAAAATACAGCTGGTCATTTTGTCGATAAAGCATGTTCGGTTAATTTTTTTTTTTGATAGTTTTTGTAAAAGTGATTAAACACTAGTATTACATAATTGTACTCAAAAAAAAAAAAGCTTTTGAATTATGTCAAATTTGACCCCCATTGCTATTTAAAAAAGAAGAAGATGGCTGTGTATCTCGTAAAAAAAAATTTCTTGTTTTTTCATTCTTTCCCTTCTCTTTCTTCTTCTTCTTCTTATTATTATTGTGTTCTAATTAAATACTTACTTTTCTAGCCACACCTATAGCTTCCTGGCGTATTAAACGTAATCCTAAAATGAACTCAAACTTGCTTCATCTTTTACTGTTGACTATTCGTGAATATAATTCGACTAAACTAAGAAACGTCATGGGAATTACGAAACACGTATATCACAAGACTGATAGTATGTTAATAAGGTATCGTCCGCTAATTATATTCGAGGCATGTCTCGCTAATGATACAAGCCCTAATGCTCTTTCATTTGACGTGAAACACGCCGGTAATAATGCGAAGAGAGAGAATAATTACCGACATCAAGGTTTCCGGAACATTTACAAATGATTTTCGTGAGACTTCTACCCAGTTCACAAATAAAATGGAAGCCGGTAATCTTGCCATGCAGACTGAAACACGAGAATCATTCGCGAAAATTACATGCAGGCAATTAATTATGTAATCCATAGATTCACAATATAATAAGAATTTAAGAAAATATTCTATGTTTTGGCATAGAATACTCTTTTTTGTTTTATACAAATTTCTACTGAAGATGGCAACTTAGTTGCCGAAATACGTACACAGATTTTTTATATATTTTTTGTGGTAAGGGACTTTTTCGTTTTGCATTTTATTTCAGATTTTTAGCCAGAGTCTCCACCCATTATTGGACGATAACTGATGGCACCATAAATACGAATCGATAGCAAACTTCTTATTTAAATATCCAAGCTAAATAAATGACATTTAATGCTGGAAAGACAGAAAGTTATTAGATAATAATTAATCAAAATTCTAGTAATGTAATTTTGTGAAAATAAACTCAGACTAATTAAACGAAAAAATATTAACAACCAGGAATAAAAAAGGAACCAAAAGCGCAATAATAATAATACGAACGAAAAATCACTAATCTGACCTTGGCATACCCAATTTAAACAGGACACGACTTTGATTCGGTAACAATAGGGGTAGCAAAAATGTTAAGGAAGTGAATATAGAACTGGAATAAACTATAAAATAAGATGTAATGTCCTCCATTCGTTATGGGGTTCGGCCTTTTAGCTTTTAAAATTACGGAGATTCACACATATTTCTGTGTGCTGTACTAGCAACATAATTTATTAAAATAATGGTAATTTTTATTATATTAGATATATTCACTTATTTCTTAACAGCACGTACTTTGTAAGTACGTGTGAGTTCTAGCAGTGTATTCAGCTTCCTTTTTTCCTGGTAAATCTCTTGCTTATTCTTGTTTAACGATAAGATTATAATTTGTATTAAAGAAAAATCTAAGTCTATATACAATCATACTTTATATTTTATTCAAACATTAATAATAGATAACATCGCTATACTATATTCACCTCAAAAATTATAAAAAGCACATAATTGAAAGAAAACATGTATACCGTATTCTCGGTTGTAATGTTTTGTAGAATAAATATATCGATAATACTAATCAAAAAAAAAATATTACCCTGTTTAAAAAAAACACAAAGCAACTCAATTGAACGTCGGTAATCTGTTAATATTGTGCTAATTCTATTTTACCAGAAACATTATATTTGCACGTAATGCTCTGATAATTTTAGAACTTCGCAATGGTCAATGTTCGGAGATAAGCTTGAATTGATCACTGGAAACAACCATTCGCACGTATTGCAGCCAGCGTCTCAATACCCGCCACACAGAAACATTTCCCTTTTCTAAATGTATATTTTATTTTTAAGTTTGAAATCAAAAATGAATTGCGAGAATTAATGATACCTGATAAAGGTATTTGAAAATAAACATTCCCACGTTGAATTCTCTTAATATCCAACAACATTAATAATCCTTTCTGTGTTATATAAAAAAAAAACTAACGAATTATATTTTACAGGACAATATCTATTTTATCCTTACTGTTCAACGTTATACTGGAATAAATATTTTCACATAGAATTCCTATAAACGCATTGCAGCATTGATATTTCTTTATAATTGAAAAATTTACTTTGTTTCATTAAACATTTCTTCAAATTCTGCCTTAGGCATCTCCATTTTAAAATACAAAAAAATTATCAAAAGAAAAATTATTATTATAAATGAAATTGAAATGAAAATGAAATTAATATACTAATACAAAATGAATAAATATATATCAAGTCGTAGTGTATTTTCTACGCTTAAGCCTTTATTAGCTTTTTCAAAAAGTCTTTATTTTTCGAAGTCGAAATAAGAATCTAATCTTGTTCATTCCTGTTCTTTGAATTTATACCCGAAAAAAAAAATATGTAACGCTTGTTACGCCATCCATCAAACTAAAGTTTAGGTTGGCATTATGAGTCATCGTGAAATATTTGCCCTTCATTTTCTGCAAGTTGTCGATGTTACACTAACACACGCACATATTGTCATTGACAGTTCATTCACTAAACCAACACCTTAAGCCATTTGCTTATTTAAAAGTCTTTTCCCTAAATTATTCGGTATCTTCAACGGTAGGTAAATTTTTCTTAATACAATCCCTCCTTGTATTTGTTTATAAACTTGTTGCCTTTCTCATCATTTGTTAGATACTTCCTTCTCCCATTCGCTAACATAATCCTTAATTTTTTCTTTTTAGAAGAGTTTGGACCTGGTACTCTCGAAAACACATTGCATCGTGTTAGAATATTTTTAACTTATATCCTTTTTTTATAGTCATAAGTTTGAGGTAACTTTTACAATTTTTAAGCATGATTTATAGAAATCCCTCTTATAAAGTTTATTACATTATGTACGTTTTAAATGAATTATTTATTCTGTAACATTTTCTTCTCTTGAATAACGTTATTGATCTTGTTCGTATAGTTTAATGGTGTTTAAATGACTCACTCTCTTTACCGTTCTATCCCTCAACATGACTCTTTCTCTATTGTTTGCTTTAAGTACCTTTTTGTCTTTGAACAAGGGTCTATTATTTAGGATATTCAATGCAATTTTTACGCCTTGAGAAAAGTTAGGTTGCGTTTTGTTATACACAAACCATATCTTCTGTTCATATTTTCTACAAAATTAAATGTCTTTATTTTGTACCTACTTAATTTTAAATACTTATTTAACCTATAATGTAATAATGAATAAATCATATACAAATTTTCTTCATATTTAAATATATGCAACCCATCATACTTGTGTTATTAGTATTGCATGATGTTGAAATCTTCAGCATACATTCTTTGAACTTAAACTCAATATTTTATTTAACACTTAAACTAGTTCTTAATACTATTCTTATTTTTAATATGCAAGAGACCACGGCAATATATCTCCAGAAATTAGCTTTATGCTAATTTGAGATCTTACTACTTCTGCATAAATGTGGGTTAGGCAATGTCGCACTTCACTAGCACAGATAATGGCGTCACTAATAATCTTTTATCTGAGGGACAGAAATATTCTTTCTCCAAAGAATTGTACTCTTAAGTTTTCAACAGGTCAGATACATTAAATAATAATACAGAAATACCTTACAATACAATTTATTAAACACACTGGGAAAAAATTTCACAAAAGAAAAGAACTATGCTAAATAGTTCTTTTACATGCCACAACAGAGGACATTTAGTCTATATATTTTAATAATGTATATAGACTAAAATTATAAATTATAATTATGTGTAACGCACTTGTACTTGTGTTCAGTTTAATGTTTAAGTGCAATCAACAAAACAAAGAAAAATTTCTTATAATAAATTTATAATGTATAACGACTTATACCAGTTATGATTATAAAAGGAAATATAATTATTATTTTTGTGTACACACTAGAAAATAGGTTTTGCTCTGATACTAATCCTATCTAAATACCTTTTCTCGCTTCTGGACAACATTCTCAAAGCATAATTCACGTTAATGAGTCAGTCAAGGTCCCATCATATGAGTTTATCCTTTAAACTTATTAAATTCATCCTTGACTCACGTCACAACGAGTCCAGTCTTTAATGCTTAAAAGGAAGAATAAAAAAAAATTATTCAAAATTTGATTTCGAAATATATTAATTACAAGTATTTAGATATGCATTAAAGCGCTGACTTTGTGCTGACATTAATCTCAAGCAAATGTCTTTTCGCGCTTCTGATTGATATTCTCATCACAAATTCATGTCTATTGAGGCGCCATGGCATGTCAAATTTCAATGCACGAACACAGAAATTCAATAAAACAATCATAAACTCTAAACAATACAATAAAAATTTACCAACCTTGTTAACTTTCAATATAAGTCACCACACAAAACAATAAAACACTTTATAAAAAAACTCTAAATAGACTACCTGAGTTCTTCAACAACGCATTAAATTCTTTCATATTAAATTTCGTAATAACTTATTATGTACACATAAATTCTACAATAAATAAATGAATGAGATATAATAAGAATTATATTATATAAAAGAACATAACATTTAGTGTATTCTTATTCACAGTAAAATAAACTACTTGCGAAACTTCCTTATTCTAAAAATTATTACTTCCAGAATGTTTTACCATAACATGTTGCGTATTGCCATCATGTTTTAAAACAACATATTTCGGTTCCTCACTAACATTAGGTTGTCTCCTCATTATAAATGAAATGTTTTATTTGATTTGAAAATTAGGCTAAGTTAAAATAAGGTGTTAAAACTGGAGAAAGTCCCTCATGCGATATTAAATGAGAAATTATTATAAATCTCATTTCTTGAAAAATTTTGCAAGTTCAGATAAGTATTATTTAAAATTATTGTAAGTCCGTTAAATTATTTCTAGAAAAATTTTTCAAGTTTAGATAAATATTATTTAAAATTATTAATACAGA
Source organism: Amphimallon solstitiale (assembly GCA_963170755.1). Classification (NCBI taxonomy): domain Eukaryota; kingdom Metazoa; phylum Arthropoda; class Insecta; order Coleoptera; family Scarabaeidae; genus Amphimallon; species Amphimallon solstitiale. The sequence goes on along the minus strand of OY720675.1, from coordinate 26,224,064 downwards.
CACCGAATGTTTCTTTGTATTCTAGAGCTGTTTTCACCTGCTGCAGAAAATCCTCGAAAATTATTCTACGCCGCATTTCATTAAGCTTATGTTTAACAAAAAATTCAAGCATGTGATTGTGTCAATTTAAAATACGAAATTTAAAGAAAAATAAGTAAGAGAAAATGTAAATTTTGCTATATCTTCATTCAACGGGGTGTACAATAATATTTATATATTTATAACAGTTAATGCATCATTTACAGTATAAAACTAAGGTTATAAATTTCCTTTTTACTGTTGTTACGATTTTTAAACTACTTCCGCATGTTATTTGGATACTTAATTTTAATTTTCCTTGTCTTCTTTTTTATAGGAAATAAAGGTAACACGTTCGTGATTATCGGAATGTGTTTTCTAATGAAGAATAGTTCATACATGGTTTGCACGGCTCTGAAGAGGAAACATTGTTTAATTCGGCCTCATCATGTGATTCCACCCACTGGATTGTATTAGGTGAATGACACACCAGACTCAAGGTATAAATGAACGATTAATTATATAAGTTCACCTGTTACACAGGGATTAATCAAATATTAATCTTTATAAATAAATATTTTAACAACTTTATTACATTGCTTTACTTAAATTAATGTAAAAATAACTAAGACTATTATAAAAGAAATAAAAGAAAATTAAGTAACTTAAATCTAGTTGTGATCTTGTGAATATTTATATACAACTTAATTCTAACTCAAGATCACAGCAATATGTAGACTTACTACTTACTAACATTGACCTACTCTAGTACACAACTAAGTCAATGCGGACGTGCGATTTTACTAATATCAAAATAAATAGAGGAAAAGGAAATTTACATTAACGTACGAGATATTTAGCGAGTCGCATGTATTATTGATTAAAATGATATTTATTAAGCCATTATAATATGTATGAGGAGGCTGTGACGTCCTTTGTGACACGAATCTCTCATAAATCCATTACAAAGCGTTGCGACACCCAGAGAAACGTAGACTTTCTGAAAGTGGATGAATGAACGTGACACCTCACTGACTTTAGATGAATAGTAACAGACGGCGCCCTGTTCTATGCCGATTTGACAACTGATCCGTTATCAACTATTCTCTGTCTGACGACGAGAAACCGCATATGCATACGCAGACTCCCTAGACAAAAGACTGCATCCCAGACGCAAAACTTCGCCAGGACTGGGCCTCATTTGTTATGTACAATATACTCAGCTCGGAATAGTTCAGCGTATTGTCTCTTTGAATACATGTTAGTCGTATGCTCGTGCCTTCCGCAAAGGATTGCGGATAAATGTGGGAAGATTAATGATACTGATATATTATTCAGTGAAAAATCGCAAACGAGAAATTTGTTTGGTTAGTATTTATTTTGAATTAGACTTGTACATATTAAAATTAAAATAATAACACTTTTCGAAAATCTATAGTAAAACCGTGAAGTCGATGTTTGAATGTTAAGTGTACTAAGTTAATATTTTATAGTTGATTTTCTAGATTATAATTTTATTAATTAACCTTGTGAAAATAATTGAAAATAAATTTATTTATTACAGAAATCCCTTAAATAAATGATGAATCCCAGTATATAGAAAGGAGGTTAATTAATTTCACATACACTAATAAGCATATACAAATCAATGTACACAAGATTTTCTGTTCAAAATCTTTTCAATAAGACGAAACAAAACGATCGGTATTATATTTTATAATATAATTTCACATATACCAATAAACACATACAAGTCAATGTATTAGTTATAAGATCACAAGTTTTTCTGTTCAAAATCTTTTCGGTTAGTCGAAATGGAAGGACCGGTATTTACATTTAATAATATAATTTCACATATTCCAGTCAGCACGTATAAATCAACGCAGAAGTTATAACTTCACAAGAATCAGCATTTATATCCATTATTTATTCCACCTCGTACCACGCGATCATTTAAATTCTAAATTATAGCAGGCGGGATTTTTTTTATTAGGTTGTCCAGAATGTCAATTATTGATTAATTAACATTGTGAAACGTCACTTTGACAATTCAAATTGTAAATTAGTACTTATATACCAACTTAATTTAAATTTCACAGCCTGCTCTAATTTAGAATTTAAATGATCGCGCGGTATTTTCTGGGTAATTCTACAAATTCACCGATAAACTAAACCTGCACAAAACTGAATTCAATAAAAAACAACTTTGCGTATGCTTTCAGTAATATCATACTTATAGATGTCAATTTAAATCAGAGGTTATAATTATGTTTTCTGTTTATCTGTGATTTCGCAATATAGTAGTATTATATACCGGGTGGTGCAATAGTGTGTCGGCGGAGCTTAGTGTGAAAACTAATAACGCTGCAGCAATGAGACTTTACGTACGTATTGCTATGGTTTTTTTATATATCATGGATAAGTAAAATTAAATAAATTGATTTACTTCAAATTTATTTTTCTGTGGGGCAAATGTTTTGGTACACACTGTATTTTGGTTTCTGTTTAAGAATTTGGGAGGTATAGTAGTCTTTTGGTAATCTGTGTATATTAATATTTATTTTGTTGTTATTTAAATTTAAAAGAGAAGATGCCTGAAAGATTATTTATGCTCCTCAACTTGATATTTTTAATATAGTATACATGTGCGAAGTTTATGAGATATGGTAGGGATGCGTGACTTTGACTTGTCCTGTGGTGAATAAAGAAAGACATTAAATTTTGGTCTCCCGTCAAGTGCAGTTCTTTTAGAGATATTGATGTTTGAATAAAAATTGTTATAAGTTTCATTTGCTTATAAGGAGCCAAGATTTAATCAAGTTTGTGAATTAGTTTTATTGCTGTTATGCAAGTTAAGTATATACTTTTAAGAAAGAGAATGCATTCTTTATAATAATAAGAGAAAATTTTAATATTGTAAAAAGTAGACTCGTAGCCTTCATTTTGTTTTCCTGCACGTGTTTGAAAATATTTTATATTTATTGAGAAGCTATTAAATTAGATAATTTTCTTTACTGTATCAGTTTGCTATAATTTGATGTATTTTAATTATAGGTAATTAATTTATTTATTTTAAGTAATTATTATTTTGTATGGACTTTGTGATTTATTTTCAGTAATTATTTAGGTAAATTTTGTCGCGTTTGTCAGTACAAGTTTTTTTTATCCTATCTGGTCAATTAGTGGGTAGGATTTTTTCTTGAGTATTTGTTAACTAAAGTTTTTTTTTTTTGTTTTTTTGTAATAAATTATATCTGATCTGTTTTTCATTTTTATTAAAGATTTTAGAAAAGATAATTAAATAATTATTTCATTTTTTTGTCTTCAAGTAATTTGTTGTTTTTTTTATACTGTTTCCTAAGATCACGATTCCTGACGTGAACATTGTACAGTCTCGCCGAGGGAACCTGAGAGAGAGAGAATTTTGTTTTCTGAGCTATATCGCGGCAACCCTATAACAATTGTACTAATATCATAGCAGTATGTAGTATGCGACTATGCATTTTCTAATTTTATTTACAAATATATAGGGTGTTCCAAATTTTCGCAACCACATTCAACTTTTTTATTTTAAATACATTGCTATACCTTCTAGATATTATAATGATAGCCATTCAAATTATCTTTGCAATGATATATGGATATGTGCACTTCAGACTGTTCGTTTTGATTTTATTGATAATATTGTTAAAATCTTGACAGTTGCAGCATCTAACATTTTAAGCTGTAGTCTGTAAATGGGTAGAATGCCTCACGTAACTCTTGTGTTACTAATTTATGGACTAACACGTTATTTGTTTTGAGGTTGAACAAAGTGAATAAATATACAGGGTGTTAAATATGTCGTGTCTAAGTTATCGATCTTTATTGGTTATTTTCTCGTTTTTTTTTAAATCTAACCTATAATATTTTTATGTCAGCATATTCCTTGTAAAATCGCCTTTAAAATGGTACCAATAACATAGTACTTATTTCTAGTATTTTCAAAGTTATAACCCTTTAATGGGATATACTCATGTTTATAATATGCAATATGTGGGGCATCTAATAGTTGGTTGGCCTTGGTTTAAAAAAAAATGGCTGTACAACCAAACGTCAAATCTCTACTTCAAAAGTCCATAAAAAGTCGTTTTCTGTATTTTCTCTTTTCTGTAATTGCGTTTTGTTGTTATAAATTAAGTTCGGATAGTGAATTATTAATTTCCGATTGTTTGTTAGTAGTTGTTACGTGTTGTATTTACCTTGTTATCAGTTATATCGCTTTATTGACATTATTTCTCATTTAGATACCATAATAGTTTATTGTTGTTTTTGCTTTAAAATGAATTTTTCGAAAGAGGAGCTCATAGACATGGTATTTGCTCTTGGTGCTAGCAACAGAAATCCATTTTTAGCATCAAGAATATATGCGATGGAATATCCCGACCGAAGAGCACCGGATAGTAAAACGTTTGAAAATTTGTTAATAAGGTTTCTTCGAACGGGTTCAGTGAATTACGTCGAACATGAAAGAAGTAAGACTATGATTACAGAAGATAATGAAGTGATAGTCGTCCAGTCCATTGTGGAAAATCCGCACGTATCTACAAGGATAATTTCGAAACAACACGGGATAGAAGTCACTGCTGTAAAAAGGATTTTAAAAAAACATAAGTTTCACCCTTACAAAATTCAAAATTATCAAGGCTTATTACAAACGGACTTTGAAAGGAGACTAGTGTACTGTGAATGGCTACTTTTACAATTACGACACGATATAACTTTTCTAGATCATGTGCTTTTCACAGATGAAGCAACAATTGCTAATTGTGGAACCACAAACAGAAAAAATACCCATTATTATGACACTACAAACCCACATTTTGTTCAGCCCATTTTATATCAACAAAAATGGAGTGTTAACACATGGGGAGGCATCATAGGAAACACTATTATTGGTCCATTCTTTTTTGATAATACTTTAAATTGTGCAATCTACACAAATTTCCTACAAAATAATTTACCATTGCTATTAGAAGGCCTCCCAGATAACGTCATCAGGAGATTGTGGTACCAACATGATGGTGCACCAGCACATTATGGTGCTGCTGCAAGAGCACATTTAGATAGGGTATTCACCAATAAGTGGATTGGGAGAGGAAGTTTGATAAGCTGGCCACCACGATCACCAGATCTCACACCTTGTGATTTCTTTCTGTGGCCAACTGTGAAAAACATTGTTTACGCAACACCTCCTACAACGGCAGAGAACATGCAGCAACGAATATGAAACGCTTTTCTTCAATTAAGTGAGAATAACTTAGCTGAGAATGTAAGTCTGTCGATACAGAGACGGTTGAGAGCATGTGTAGAGCAGAATGGAAATATATTTGAACACATTTTAAATTGAGATTGTTTTATTATCGAAAATTTTCAAAATGTATTTCTAAAACTAATGATAAAGCATTTAAAAAACAGGTGTTTGTTAAAATTACCTTGTTTTATTTTCATGGCCAACCAACTATTAGATGCCCCGCATTTTGCATGTTATAAACATGAGTATATCCCATTAAAGGGTTATAACTTTGAAAATACTAGAAATAAGTACTATGTTATTGGTACCATTTTAAAGGCGATTTTACAAGGAATATGCTGACTTATCAAAATATTATAGGTTAGATTAAAAAAAAACGAGAAAATAACCAATAAAATTGATAACTTAGACACGACATATTTAACACCCTGTATATTTATTCACTTTGTTCAACCTCAAAACAAATAACGTGTTAGTCCATAAATTCGTAACACAAGAGTTACGTGAGGCATTCTACCCATTTACAGACTACAGCTTAAAATGTTAGATGCTGCAACTGTCAAGATTTTAACAATATTATCAATAAAATCAAAACGAACAGTCTGAAGCGCACATATCCATATATCATTGCAAAGATAATTTGAATGGCTATCATTATAATATCTAGAAAGAATAGCAATGTATTTAAAATAAAAAAGTTGAAGGTGGTTGCGAAAATTTGGAACACCCTGTATATTTGTAAATAAAATTAGAAAATGCACAGTCGCATACTACATACGTACGTAAAGTCTCATTGCTGCAGCGTTATTAGTTTTCACACTAAGCTCCGCCGACACACTATTGCACCACCCGGTATATGATCGACCACATTTAACACTCAGTTTATTACTGTTGTTGACGTTTGACTAATTTGACATTTGTTTTGCCTACCTTGTTTCTCCTTAAATTCTTTTAATACAACAAACATTCAGCCGTTTCTTGTAATGTGAGCTACATATACATAAGTAATTCTCAAGAAACTTCTTAATCAATGGGAATTGATTATTTAAGGAAAATTCTTGGGAAACAGCCATAATTGTTTGCATTTTTAGGTTAAAATTATAAATATTTTAGTATTTGAAGATATGCAAAAGGTTGAAATATAATACAATCTGACATACTCATTGCATTCATTTGAGCCAACACTATTTTTTCTCAATTCAAGTAAAGGTTTGAAAATACGTATTTTTGAACGAATATTCTTTATTATTGGCACAAAAATGAAATAGTATTGTATTGATATAATTAGATTATTACTTCAATCCACTTTTTATTTCTAATGAAATATTAATTTCGAGAATATGTATTTTCAAACTGAAAATATATTATCTTGACTGAAATATAGGGTAGTATTCCCGCAAGTAAATTCGTCTATTATTGAGAGTATTTATTTGTTTCAGATAATGTATTTTTGCTATTGTAATAATACTTACCGTGTCGGTTTCTGTAATCGCTATTCAATCATAATGAGTTTAGTTTTGTTTTGGTTATCTGTTATATGCAAAAGGTTTTTTTTTAATTCTAATGGAAAAACTGTCTGGCTGAAGTGAAGCAGCATTGCTAGATGTTATTTGGTCACTGATATCAACAATATGTCTAAATATGTGAACTTTAAAGTATTTGAGGGTTGATTTAGTTTAATTTTAAAGAGGATATCAGAAAAGGAAATATTTCAATATTTTCAATTTCTGTTCTGTAATTAGACTTGTATCTGTTGGATAAATAAAGATGCTATAGCAATTATTAAAATGCTGTAATTATTACCAATAATGCGCTTTGTTATCATCGAAAAATGAATAGTGTTTGGTAAAAATTTTGATCTGTCTTGAAATTTGTGCATAGAAATACAATAGATTTGGTATAGGCAGCACCAAAGATTGTGTCACTGTAAGTAACAAAATTAGCGAATCAAAATAGTGCCAAAGTGGAAAAATGTCATCGTCAAATATGTAAAGAAATATAACGAAAAAATGAGTTCAGAGAACATTATCTTTTATTATTCAGAAATATTCTATATTTCTTTTAATAAGTGTACATGCATGTATATCATTTCATTGTAATATCTGAATATACCGTACAAAAAGTTATGATTTCATTATCTCTTAACAAATCATTTAGTTCCGATTGTGTAGAAGGAATGTTTCTACATGTTAGGCTTAAAGGAAGTGCAAATGATGCTGCCAATGGTTGAATATTTTAGGAGGCAAATATTGGGATGTGGTAAAAAATATTCCAATATAGATAAAGCATCGATTACGATAGCACCGCAATATTTTTTAAAATCCAAGAAGTCATCTACAAAATCCAAACAAACACCATGCAAAATAATTGCTCCACAATTACTTTTACCTTTTAAACTGTTAGAAACAATATATATGAAAATAAAATTGTTATTAATAACTATTTTAAATAAAATAAAAATAAAATAAAACTCTTGAAAACTTTCCACAATTTTTGTTTAGTCTTTGCGACATATGTTTCGGTATTGTTCATACCATTATCGAGCGGGCACTAATAGGTCAGTTTGTGTAGGGTTGTTATATATGTCGTTGTGTCTATTGCCTCTTTTTACATAAGTGTCTATTATGGGTGTATGTGTGTTTGAAAAGTCTTTGTGTGTGTTCGTTACTTTCTCTTTTCCTTGAATTGATTTTTTAATTTCTAATATTTCTAACAGATTTAATTTCGGTCCTTTGTTTACATTATGTATAAGTTTACAACTATCTATATCGGGAAAATGGAGATTATCTATACAATGTTCGGCAAGGCCTGTATTTCTAATATTATGCAATATTGATCTTTTATGTTCTTTTAATCTAGTTTCGATCTTTCTGCCACTTTGTCCGATATAGATAGCTTTACAGTCTGTGCAACTAATTTTGTATACACCTGATTTGTCGGTAAGTTTAGTTCTTTCCTTGTTATTGACTAACATAGCACCTAAATTGTTTTTATTTATGTTGACTGTTTTGATACCTATTTTCTTAAATATTCTGTTAATTTTATAATTAATATGTGGAATGTATTGTATAATGTGCCATTTGGTGTTGTCTTTTTCTATTATTTTAGGATAAAAGTGTATTTTGAGTTTTTCTCTTTGTTTGTGTTTAATAATGTCATCTACTATTTTCTTTTTAAATCCATTATTTCTAGCTATGGTTTTAATTATGCGTAATTCTGTGTTGAAATCTTCTTCACTTAGCGGTAAGTTAATTAATCTGTAAGCGAAACTATGTAGAGCTGCTGTTTTTGTGCGCCATGATTGTTTGGAATTAGCTGGTATGATTGTATCGGTGTATGTAGGTTTCCTGTATATGTTGAATTTTAACTTTTTGTCGTCTTTTTTGATAGTTAAATCTAGAAAGTTTAATTTTGTTTCTTTTTCTATTTCTATAGTAAATTGGATCTTTTTATGAATAGTGTTTAGATAAGTTAGGAAGTCGCGTGCCTGTCTTTCAGTACCTGACCATATACAGAAAATGTCATCTACACACCTGACCAAATGTTTTATTTGTTTAATGTATTTAGTATTACTCTTAAACAGCTTTTCTTCATAGTCTGCCATAACAACAAAACGGTAAAAGATAAAAAACTGCTCATTATGAATCCACGAACACCTGTCCTTTATGACCAACCAAAATTACATAAAGAAAACAACCCCATTAGACCTATAGTTTCATACATTAATGCACCCACATACAAACTTTGTAAATATTTCAGCAAAGAACTACCACAATTAATTAATTTTAAATCTGAGAAAGCCATTAAAAACAGTATAGAATTGGTCAAACAATTAGAAAATATTGAAATCAAACTAATTTCTTTTGACATAAAAAACTTATTCACATCAATTCCAACAAATGAAATAAAAGAAATTTTAGAAAACCTCATTAATAACAGCCATTTAGAAGATAAAGAAAAAACACAAACTTTGGAAATTCTTAATTTATGCTTAGAACAAAATTACTTTAAATTCAATGACCAAGTCTATACACAAATAAATGGTTTACCGATGGGGAGTCCACTAAGCCCCCTTCTAGCTAAAATATTTATGGCAGACTATGAAGAAAAGCTGTTTAAGAGTAATACTAAATACATTAAACAAATAAAACATTGGGTCAGGTATGTAGATGACATTTTCTGTATATGGTCAGGTACTGAAAGACAGGCACGCGACTTCCTAACTTATCTAAACACTATTCATAAAAAGATCCAATTTACTATAGAAATAGAAAAAGAAACAAAATTAAACTTTCTAGATTTAACTATCAAAAAAGACGACAAAAAGTTGAAATTCAACATATACAGGAAACCTACATACACCGATACAATCATACCAGCTAATTCCAAACAATTTTGGCGCACAAAAACAGCAGCTCTACATAGTTTCGCTTACAGATTAATTAACTTACCGCTAAGTGAAGAAGATTTCAACACAGAATTACGCATAATTAAAACCATAGCTAGAAATAATGGATTTAAAGAGAAAATAGTAGATGACATTATTAAACACAAACAAAGAGAAAAACTCAAAATACACTTTTATCCTAAAATATTAGAAAAAGACAACACCAAATGGCACATTATACAATACATTCCACATATTAATTATAAAATTAACAGAATATTTAAGAAAATAGGTATCAAAACAGTCAACATAAATAAAAACAATTTAGGTGCTATGTTAGTCAATAACAAGGAAAGAACTAAACTTACCGACAAATCAGGTGTATACAAAATTAGTTGCACAGACTGTAAAGCTATCTATATCGGACAAAGTGGCAGAAAGATCGAAACTAGATTAAAAGAACATAAAAGATCAATATTGCGTAATATTAGAAATACAGGCCTTGCCGAACATTGTATAGATAATCTCCATTTTCCCGATATAGATAGTTGTAAACTTATACATAATGTAAACAAAGGACCGAAATTAAATCTGTTAGAAAGATTAGAAATCAAAAAATCAATTCAAGGAAAAGAGAATGTAACGAACACACACAAAGACTTTTCAAACACACATACACCCATAATAGACACTTATGTAAAAAGAGGCAATAAACACAACGACATATATAACAACCCTACACAAACTGACCTGTTAGTGCCCGCTCGATAATGGTAAGAACAATACCGAAACATATGTCGCAAAGACTAAACAAAAATTGTGGAAAGTTTTCAAGAGTTTTATTTTATTTTTATTTTATTTAAAATAGTTATTAATAAAATGTTCCACCAAGAACCGTCTGCTAACTCAATTAATAGAAAATTGTTATTGTTGAAACTACCCAACAACGTAATTTTCAGCAATACTGTTAACTTTATTTCATTAATTTAAAATTATCAATATTAATTATTGTAAAGTTAATGTTTAAATTTATTTCAATAAAAATTGAGAAACCATTTTTTTGGGGTTTCCTTGTCTACAACTAGATAGCTTTATTTAAGGACCGATATTTTGAGGTTAGCAGAATCAATTTGAACAATGTAAATTGAAGTTACTTGTGGTTCAAATGCCTAGTGGAAAAATATTCTGACCATTTAATACAATTTTCATTTGAAAATTTTTGATCTAACTCCCATACGAATGGTGAGGGTAGAAAGGAGTATATGTGTGTACAAAACTAGGTATAACTTCGGTTTACCTTAACGGATTTTAATGTTTTTGGACTTCTTAAACAAAGAATTAAAAGTATGTAGTAGGAAATTATGTGGTTGCCCGAAAAATAACTTGGGGCGTTGTCCGTAATTTATATATATTATTTGGTTTTCTTTAAAATTTTAAATTGAAGCGCATCAAAATCTGAAAAGAATGATGAAAACCGGTTTTTACTACTTTCTTTTGTTACGAAGTTATAGTCATAAGAGATTTGAGAAAAATGAAATTATTAAATAGTTCCCTGCGGCACTCCAGCATTTATAATGGCTTCATCCGAGAATCCATACTGCTACCATACCATTTGCTTCTTGTTGTCCAAGTAAGATGCCAATAGTTCGTAAGCTGACCCTCTCAATCCATATTACCAAAGTTTCCTCAGCAGAGTGTTACATAAGACGCAGTCGAATGCTTTGCTGAGGTCGGAAGTTACCTTCTTCATCTTTCGCTTCCAAGATTGTTTCTAGCATATCTAACATTGTCTGCCCGAAATCGTGTTGGGCTTCGGTAAACAGATGATGTTTTCTAAGAAGTGCATGGTTCTGTTCTTTATTGCAGTTTCAAAGACTTTCGATAGTATTGGTAGCACTCAAATAGGTCTGTAATTATTTGCAATAGATTTATCCCCTTTCTTATATAGACGTGCTATTTGCTATAAATGCGTTTATATCATACATTAAAGGCTACGATAATGGTTTCCTTCAATTACGCTAGTGTGTGACCGTATATACATCAGGGTGTCCCAAAAACATACCGACAAACTTTAATGGGCGGTTGTGGCCATCAAAACAAACAATTTTTTATTGAATAAACAATGTCAACAACAAAAAATAGGATAACATTAATAAATCAGTTTTTGTTCATGTTAGCTTTTGCTTTATTGACAAATAAATGATGGTTTGCAAAAATTATTGAAAATGTCGGCCATTAGCTTCAATACAAAAATTTTGTCGGCTCATTAACTCGCGGACCCTATGGATAATCCTGGAATAGCTTCTACATGTGAACAACTCGCCATTACTCTTGCTAGGAGATCTTCCTTATTACGAATTGGTAACACCAAAGGAAAAAATCCTGATGGTTCAGATCAGGAGAACGCGCGGGCCAGTTGGATTTTTACCATCAAGGTTATCTGAAATCTTTAGATTACGAAACACCTATTCGTAATGAGGAAGATCTCCTAGCAAGAGTAATAGCGAGTTGTTCACATGTAGAAGCTATTCCTGGATTACGCCATAGAGTCGCGAGTCAATGAACCGAAGAAATCAATCTTTGTGTTGAAGCTAATGGCCGACATTTTGAACAATTTTTGTAAACCATCATTTATTTGTTAATAAAACAAAGGCTAAACATGAGCAAAAACTGATTTATTAATGACATCCAAAACTTTTTGTGTAAAATAATACCAAAACAATTTTTTCTCTTTTATGCTAATATTGCTCATTTTCGGACATTGTTTATTAAACAAAAAATGTTTGTTTTGATGTCCCCAACGCCCCCTTAAAGTTTGTCGGTTTGTTTTTGGGACAGCCTGTATATCAATATTTTTTTATTTTTTTAATTTTCAACGTTTTATGGTATTCATTATTTAGTTTTATATTGTTTCTGAAAGATAGTACGACTTTGGGACAGTTCCCTTTTCGATTTGAATTTAAAGTACAATACGTAATAAGTTGATATACAATTCAACTGAAGTAACTTTATTCAGACATTTGTCGAAAAACAGTTTTAGGGCTTTTGATAAAGGATTATCCACATAAAACCCTCAGAGACATTCAATGCAAATAATACAAACTTAAACTGAGGCAAATTTCTCTAGCAACTTAGCCGGGCTCAGCCGCTGCGTTGTCTCTTCTAACATCGACGGTTCCGTATAGTGATAAGCTTTTGGGAAATCCCCAGCATTTACATACGTAATGTAACCTGTACGGTCAGAATTGTGAACGAACGTATATTATTATTTTAGAGGGGTTAGGCAATTCTTGTTTTCGTTTCATGAACTCTTCTTTCGTGTGCATAGGAATCTCAGAATTTTCGGTTGGATTTTCGAGGCCTCTCGTTGGTGGAATCCGTCAGTCGGAAAACAACGTCAGTCCGGTAATTATTTTCGTTTAACGAGTAATTTCCTCGCTTTGCTTCATTATAATAACACCTCTGCAGGAACAATTAGTGACAGTATGGTGTGTTCTCAAGTATAGAGCTTTCAGTTTCGACAAACGAACATCGCGTTGAACGCGTCGCAATTAAGTCTAAACTGTCCTAAGTGTGTTTTCGTGAAAATACGTTTATGCGTTGTTTTATTTGTAAAGTGTAAAGGTACAGACTGAGATGCATGTATTTTAAACGGTCGAAACGTTGTCTAAATCGTCTACCTTGTAACATAATTTAGCACTGGGTGATCACTTAGCTTAATAGGTTTCATTAAGTACTTTATATTTCGTTACTTTGAACATAAACATAAAGAAAATTGCAACTAACACATATACAGATATCAAAAATACACCCATAATAGACGCATACATTAACCTAACGACAGCTTCATTTCTTGCATGTGTATGGACCCGCAGATATACAGGGTATTCCACGAGAGCCGTTCGTTAGAAGTTTTCGTGGTTAGAAAAAACTTAGAATTCTGAAATTTTGGGTTCCAGGGTTATTCAAGATTCTCTTTCATTTTAAAATATTTTCAAGATCATACTACTTCCGGTTATACCGGAAGTCGCCATTAACTTCTTTATTTTAAATGGAACACCCAGTATATTATTTCATTTTTGGATTCCTGAGAAAATTTCATAGTGGGTTTTCATCAGTTTTCCCTATACCTATTTTCAATTTTTTCTTAGATATCTTGATTTTTTTGAAAATTTTGACAGATGTAGCCCTGTTTTGAGCATTGCTCCCTTAACTAATTTCGATTGGTGGAAAGCGCTTCTGGGGTAGACGGAAGCACAGGAATGATACTTTCGAATGCCATATTGACAACTGATTTATCGCATACAGGGTATCCAAAATTTAATGACCAATTACATCATTTTAAAAGTTGAAAAAGTTCGTTTTTTCAAATGGGACACCCTGTATTTTATTGGATGGTCGGATGCAGAATTTGATTCTGCATCGATTTGCTATAACCATCCCTATACCTATTTTCAGTGGTTTTCTTGTTAATCCAAATTTTTTATTTTAATGTGGTTTTTTGGCAGAAACCGAAACATCGCTTGCCTTTCGAAGCCAAATAAACATCAATGAAACGGTAAAAAAATTACTTCAATTAGAACATGACATTAGTACATAACATTTAGAACGAAATATAAAATAAAAACAAAAAATTTGAACATAATGACGAAAAATAATAAGAGAATGTAAAATTACAATAATTGTTCTATATGACCTCCATTTTGGTTCAAACACTGAATAACTCTGTCATATACTCCTCGCGAAACAGATCTCCGAAGTTCGTCTGGACTTATATTAGTAAACGCATGGTGAACACGGTTCAATAATTCCTCTCTAGTTTGTACCGGCCTAAAGTACACTAGTTGTTTTATACGACCCCAGAGGTAAAAATCCAAGGGGGTCAAATCGGGTGGTCTGGGTGGCTAGTTCCAAGGTCCCCGTGGGCCAATCCACCGATCCTCGAACATCATTGACAATTGCCGGTGTACAGCTATAGTTGAATGTGCTGGAGCACCATCAAGCTGAAACCAACTGTTTGCTCTATCACGTGGAGGTAGGGCATTTAGAAAATCACTAACAAACCCTCTCAGTATCTCCAGATATCTAGCCGCATTTAAATTTTCATCGTACACTTGATAAGCCACTCTGCTGTCCATAATTGAACAAAAAACATTGAAACTAAAGCGATCTTTGTGATTATGTTCCCTAATAACATGTGGATTATCTTGTGCCCAGTAGTGAATATTTCGGCGATTTGTACTTCCTTGCCTGCTAAATTTCGATTCATCAGTCCACATAATCTGATGAAGAAATCTCGGATCTTCGGTCATTTTCAAAATTATAAATTCGCAAAAGTTGACACGTCTTGCCTCATCACCAAGACGTAATCCGTGAACAGTTATCTCACAAAAAGGATGCATTCCATGTTTTTTTAATATTCTGTGGATTGATGTTTTTGAAATACCCAAATCCAGCGCTGCTGTCGAAATTGAACTCCGCGGATAAGCTTGAAAAAACGCCAACACATTCACCACGTTATCTTCATTATCAGTTATGGGCTTTAGGTTATTTTGAGTTGCCCTTACGTTTCCAGTTGCTATAAAGCGAGTTTCGATTCTTGCGAATTTTCCGGGAGTCATTGTTGGTAGGTCCGGATATCGTTCATTAAATAGTCTGCATGTTCGTCGAACAATTCGTCCACATTCACCGTGCGTGTAAAACAAATTTAATAAATCATTATTGGAATATTCTTCAACATTCTCCATTATAAACTGTACTTAAGCAAGTTAACAAAATCCCTAGAACTGAAAGTAATTACCTCACCAATTTGTACGATGATACTGCTTTGACATTAAATCAACATTGTTTCAATTCCTGTCAAAATCAAGGCTTACTAGGTAGAACTTTTGGAGTTTGATCACTTTTGATAAAAATATGAATTAACAAGAAAACCACTGGAAATAGGTATAGGGAATGTTATAGCAAATCGATGCAGAATCAAATTCTACATCCGACCATCCAATAAAATACAGGCTGTCCCATTTGAAAAAACGAACTTTTTCAACTTTTAAAATCATGTAATTGGTCATTAAATTTTGGATACCCTGTATGCGATAAATCAGTTGTCAATATGGCATTTGAAAGTATCATTCCTGTGCTTCCGTCTACCCCAGAAGCGCGTCCCACCAATCGAAATTGGTTAAAGGGCGCAATGCTCAAAACAGGGCTACATCTGTCAAAATTTTCAAAAAAATCAAGATATCTAAGAAAAAATTGAAAATAGGTATAGGGAAACCTGATGAAAACCCACTATGAAATTTTCTCAGAAATCCAAAAATGAAATAATATACCGGGTGTTCCATTTAAAATAAGGAAGTTAATGGCGACTTCCGGTATGACCGGAAGTAGTATGATCTTGAAAATATTTTAAAATGAAAGAGAATCTTCAATAACCCTGGAACCCAAAATTTCAGAATTCTAAGTTGTTTGAATGGAAAATTACCTACTACGTCACTTCTGCAGACGGCGGAGTTGGTTTCGCTTTCTATTATCAAGGTGGGAGCCTTTTTTTTCGAAGTGCTCGTGCCCATATAAGAAGACGAATTAAGGAGTAAAATTTACTTGTTTCCTCCGAGTCAACGGGTCCTCCCCTAGTGGAAGACTTGTATCCTTCCTGCCTTATAGAACCATCTCCCAGTAGGACGTTCTTTCCCGTAAACGAGCACCAGGTTTAGAAACTTGGGGCCCCGTCCTTCTAATTTTCGTCTGCTCGTCTCGGTACGAGAGGTGAAAATTTCCGTACTATGTCCACTTATTTAACAAAACCACCGGTCTCGGCGGCGGAGTATGTTAAATATATTTCCGACATTAGAATTGCAAGGCAAGAGGAAATCAGTCACTAGTAAAATTTTCCGTAATAAATTATTTTGCAAATCGAATAAAGTCTAACACCTACATGTATGAGATGTCAAGTAATTCTTAAAAGTTGTAACATTAATTTTCTTCATAGTTAAAAATACTGTTGTAAAGTAATATTCAATGTACCGTCGAGTTTAAACCGATTTTGTAAAAATAAAACGTGCTATTGAAACTAACATTTCGACCTGACAAAGAGAGGTTATGTTTTAATTTACATGTATCTTCGGTACTATTTTTCAGAACAATCTCCTAAGTTTGTAATTATATTTCATTCAAAACTAAATGTGTGTCTAATATATGTATGACTATACGTGTGGGTATAATTTATCTTTCACGTACATGCTGAAATAAAATCTTATTAAAATATACATGTGCTTCAATATTTTTTAAGAGATCATAAGCAGTTCTAGAAGATAACAATTTATTAATGATCAGTACTCACTAGGTCATATATTCACAAACCTGCCGCGATAGACTACTCGAAAATGGTTTTCTTTTGTCACTGATAATGAGCACGTCACTTTCACTGTTAATTACACTTTCACCGTATACGTAAAGATTTGAGGTTAAGCGCGCCCTCAAACGCAGTTCTTTGAATACCCCGAAGTAAGATGCGAGCCAGGTCCAGGTAAAGTACATTGCAGTATTCAGACGTTACTGGCGGCAAAGCGCCTTGAATTAGAGGCAACTGGATATGCGTTTCAGTTTCGGTTTTCAAAAGATAGATTTTATGACGCACTTGCTACCTGAGTTAATTGTATGTTTAATTAGAAGCAATTACTGCGGATTAGCCCGCAAAAAAATCAAGCACGGTTACAACGTGTGTTAGAGGAATCTAATAAAACTTGTGAAATAATTAAAGTCGATTTGATTTGACAGTTTAATACTGACAGTGTGATTAGTCAAACAAATATATGCCGGATGTTCAGAAAAATTCGAAGTCAAGTAGGTGTAGAATAAAAAGTCGTATGTCCTAACTTAAGTGTATAATTTGTATTAAATATTAAACGTCAATTGTTGTCTGTCAATAAGTGACATAATAATTACTCTACCTCAGACATGACAAATTTTCATGGATTACTTTGACTTTAATTTCTGTGAACAGCCGTTATAATGTTTCACCAGAACCTACCGCAAAAACAATTAGTAATGTAAAAAAATATACAGAGTGTTTATTAAACATAGGGCAAAAATTCAAGGAGTTATTGCTATATCCTTCTATGCTTTTAATTACAAACTAAATAAGAGTGCAGTAAAATAGCGCCACCACATAACTATCCAGTATAATCAGTATCAGGTCTACTGATTAAAACTGAATGAAGCGTTAAGGTAAAATAAGATTATTAAATTCAGCTTACTCACAAAAAGATGTCTTACCTGCCTCTTCCCCTGCTGTTAAAAATTGAAGATGGCGAGTGCCTCTAACTGCAGCCGCGAGGCGTGGGCTCGTTACACTGAACATGCAGATAGATATAAATAAAATTAAACTGCCACCCCCGTATTTACACAAGCCACCCTCAAAAGGTTATTTTGACCCGGGAGATAATGAGTTATCTAATATGAGGAGGTTTATGGAGATAAAACAGGACCCAAAAATTCTAGAAACAATAACTATTTATTTAAAATTATTCAATTAACTCAAGCAGAATTGCTTAGAGCTTGTTGAATTCCTAGATCAACTGAAAGCTTAAAAAATGCATTAAAATAGGTTGATCTATTAAATTACGTTGACAAAAGTAAAAAAGAAAAACAAATTATCATAAGGGGTACTATTAACTGAAATGTAACATCACCCAGTATGTGTGGTTGACAAATAAACGGCTGCGAGATATTTATTACAGATACACATATAAAGGAAATTATGTTTAAAAATTAGTATACAGAATCATAAATTAAAATTTAGCAAACAAAAGCACATTATCTCTCACATTCAATAATTACATACGAAAATCGCTGGATTGATCGAGGTGGACTTCCCTTATGGCCTGCTCGATCCCCGGACTTACTCCCTGGGTTTTTTCGTATGGGGTCATCTAAAGTCATCAGTTATACTACTCCAGTGAAGAATGTGAAAGGTTTAAGAAATCGGAAAAAACAATATAGAAATATGATGGAGTTAACAAAATTGGAGACATAATAAATAATATTCCCGCTCGAATTATCCCTAAAGCGACAAGAAGTGTTCTCAGAAGAACTCAGAAGTGTATTGATCAACAAGGCCCATTCATTAACTAAGCCAAAGAAATTTATAAATTTATCACGTTTTGTTGCTTACCGTTTTGTTATTCAATGTTTCATATGATTTAATGTACTAAAATGTATAACTAGTTAATTACTTTCGGTCGCCTACTTACATATTAAAGCAATAATAATCAAAACGTTTAAGTGCTTTTTATTCGCTTATTATTAGGACTAACTTTTTGTTTAGAATTGATCTCTCGTTTAAAAGATGTCGAAATATACAGGACGGAAATTTGTTGCTTTTGTGAATATCTCAGAAACCAGCGACTTTCATAGATATTTCTTGAAAATGGTGACCGGAAGTGTTACTTTTACTCTTAGCGACGAAACTTCCGGTTTGGATTTTGAAAAATTTTTTGCGCGAATCCTGTTCCAAATAATTTTCTAATAACTTTGGTATTCTTCGAAAATTTTGGTAGAACTAACGGTTGACGAGATATAGGAGATATTTCGAATGTTATGATATTTATTTAAAATTTTATTTGTCAGAAAATTGAAATGAATGTGAAATCTCGATACACAAATCAATTTAATAAATTTTCATAATTGCATATATCTGGTCAACCGATAGTTTTACGAGAATTTATAAAGAATACAAATGTGTTTGACACTGTTCTTGGATAGCGCTTTCATAGATATTTCTTGAAAATGGTGACCGGAAGTGTTACTTTTACTCTTAGCGACGAAACTTCCGGTTTGGATTTTGAAAATTTTTTTGCGCGAATCCTGTTCCAAATAATTATCTAATAACTTTGGTATTCTTTGAAAATTTTGGTAGAACTAACGCTTGACGAGAAATAGGAGATATTTTGTATGCTATGATATCTATTTAAAATTTTATTTCTCAGAAAATTGGAAAGAATGTACTCGATACACAAATCCATTTAATAAATTATCATAATTGCAAATATCCGGTCAACCGATAGTTTTACGGGAATTTACAAAGAATACAAATGTGTTTGTAATTGTTCTTGGATAGCGCCTTCATAGATACTTCTTAAAAATGGTGACCGGAAGTGTTACTTTTACTCTTAGCGACAAAACTTCCGGTTTGGATTTTGAAACATTTTTTGCGCGAATCCTGTTCCAAATTATTTTCTAATAACTTTTGTATCCCTTCTAAATTTTGATAAATCTAACGGTTTACGAGATATAAGAGATATTTCGAAAGTTATGATTTCTGTTAAAATCTTATTTGTCAGAAAATTGAAGCGAATGTAAATTTCGATACACAAATCAATTTAATAAATTTCCATAATTGCAAATATCTGGTCAACCGATAGTTTTACGAGAATTTATAAAGAATGCAAATGTGTTTGTATCTATTCTTGGATAGCGCTTTCATAGATATTTCTTGAAAATGATGACCGGAAGTGTTACTTTTACTCTTAGCGACGAAACTTCCGGTTTGGATATTGAAAAATATTTTGCGCGAATCCTGTTCCAAATAATTTTGTAATAACTTTTGTATTCTTTGAAAATTTTGGTAGAACTAACGGTTGACGAGATATAGGAGATATTTCGTATGTTATATCTATTTAAAATTTTATTTGTCAGAAAAATGAGGTGAAAGTGAAATCTGGTTACACAAATCAATTTAATAAGTTTCCATAATTGCAAATATCTGGCCAACCGATAGTTTTACGAGAATTCACAAAGAATACAAATGTGTTTGTAATTATTCTTGGATAGCGCCTTCATAGATATTTCTTGAAAATGGTGACCGGAAGTGTTAGTTTTACTCCTAGCGACGAAACTTGCGGTTTGGATTTTGACAAATTTTTGCACGAATCCTGTTCCAAATGATTTTCTAATAACTTTTGTATTCCTTGTAAATTTTGATAAATCTAACGGTTTACGAGATATAAGAGATATTTCGTTATGATTTCTGTTAAAATCTTATTTGTCAGAAAATTGAAGTGAATGTAAATCTCGATACACATATCAATTTCATAAATTTTCATAATTGCAAATATCTGGTCAACCGATAGTTTTACGAGAATTTACAAAGAAAAGAAATGTGTCGTAACTTCAATAATAACAAAGTTAGCGATGGTGAACACTTAACTTTAGACACGGTGTATAGATGTTTAATTTTGCAAACATTTTATTGTTTTGCTATTTCTTTCTAAGGAATAATTTTTATTTTTGTAATTTCGTGTGCTAAATAGAAACAATAAAACAAATTCTCAAACAATTTTTTTTTAAATTCCTTTAGTTATTTTAGGAATCATAAAAATGCGTTTTCTCAAACCCTGTTTTTTCTATTTTGTTTAATTTTGGAAAAACGCTCCTGAATTGTTATTCGTTAAATAATTATGGTTAAGAACAGTTTCAAACATTTTAAACTTATATATGGGTATTTTCGAAATCATGAGGATTTGTAGCGTTTCTTCATAAAAATAACAATGCAATAAGTAATAATTACAGAAGTAACTAAAGAAAGGAAGCACGTAATTGTAGTAAAAAAAAGTCTAAAGGTAAAAATTTCACCACTTAAATACGGCCCAATTAGTTTAGTTGCTGCTCTGAAATTTTTAAAAAGGACGAGAGCGTGTTTAAAGTAGAAAGTATTGTTCATTTATAATGTCGATTTTCCATTTAAAATGTCGTTTTTAGTCGACCTCTACGACGCTATAAATTAAATAGGTTCCCTCCAATAAAAAGATCGTTATAACGCGCTCAGAGTAACAGTAAAGTGTTTCCCGTTAAGCGAAACTTAAGCGCCGGTATGTTGTTTTAAAACGTGCAGTAAATTACACGGAAGACTGTGAAATGAGTACCCATCTCTTCTTCCGTAACTGCTCGCGCCACTACATAATAAAGAAGAAAACGAATTGCTTTATTTCGAGAGCAATTAAGGATTGATTATTATCTTGGGTATTAATTCCATTACGCAGATGAGCAATGACTTGTTCATAAATGTGAATTTCCTAGCTGCGTTTCCTCTTACTTACTTAAGATATATCATACATCTTTTACAGGGGAACGAAATTGAGAATAACGTATTTTTGTCTAATGAAAATTTAACGAGAAATGTGTTAAAGGAAAAAACCGTTCCGTATTTTAGGAATTAGTATTAAACCACGAAGAATAATGTGAGTTCTTTCGAAAGAAGTATTCACATTTTGTTGTGGTTGTTACGACTTAGTTAAATGCCATATGTTTGTCACAATATTTGCGCGTAAAATAGGCTATCAAAACATTCCATAGGTGGCGCTGAAGTTAAGTTATTAACAAATTCTGTAATTACGGACCAACATGACCCATATTCACAATATTTGTTGGTTGGTGCATCTTGCAATAGCACGAACGTCCTCGTGTGTTCAGACTTTCTTGAACAAGGACTTCAAAACAAACTTATCGCGCCACCTACCGGAAAGGGCAGAACACCGTCTGCCGGTCCAGCTAGTAACTTATAATTATTTATGCTGTTCAATATTAACAACAAGCCAAACAATCTGCAGTAATAGATTCAATACCTTTTGGCTGAGTTCCTTATTTCCTTGCAATAACTAACTTTTTTAAAACTCGCTTACTTAGCAGCAAGTAAAGCAAATAAAGCAAATAAATTAACAAATATAATAAATTTATTTATAAATAGAAAAACTTATTCTTTTGCTTTAATATGTTTTCTTTTTTAATTAATTTCTCCGTCAATTCATTAATTGTTCATGTCTTCTTTATGGACACTTTTATTTTTGCTATTTTTTTTTAATTGTATTATAAAATTCATCTTCTTTTTCTTCTTCTTTCATTAGACAAAATGCCTGTTTATTACTGGAGTCGTTTTCATTGATTCTCCTGTGAAGTAGATAACCAGCTATCCCTCTATCTATCTTCCAATGGGTCGCCAGCCATGTGGTTTGTTATTTCAAACGGTTCATGACCAATCGATCCTCTGTCAGTTTTTTTTTCTTTACTTTCCACCATGATCAGGGTGTTTCTTATCCGGATTTATAGGCAGTGTCTAGTGATTGTTGGCAATATCCTTATTTTTTTAGTTCTTAGTATTCTTTTTGACGAGAATATTACCAGCCTTGATTCTGCGACGTAGGTCATCACCTGTCTAACACATGTTTTGTATATTTTTGCTTTGCAATCCAGGCTAATGTGCTTGTTTTTGCAGATACTTTCAGTGCCCTGAGTTCGCCGCTACCTTATTGGTTTACTGTCTGACTTCTTCTGCGAAGATCCCATTATGATTTTGCACTCAAGTGTATGACATGTATTGTCTATTGCAATTTTGTATCATTGGGTGTTTTGCTATCGTCATTGATTTTGTTTTGGTTGTAGAGATTTACATATTGCATCGTCCTGCATGGATATTAAAGGCGTGCACCATTCGTTGCAAATCGTCTTCGCTTTTTGATATAAGTGTAGCATTATCCGCTTAGCATACAGTCTTTATTCTGTCTTGCCCCATCCGATATCCTCATCCAACCCTTTTCACTATCTTCCTTCAAATGAAGTAGTAGCCCCTCATTCGATTGAATCCTGTTGACCAGTGTAGTGTTTTTGGTCACTCCACTATTGTCTATCAACTTTCCTCTTATAATCTTGTATGCGTTTTGCTTTCTCTACAATCTCTCTCCACTTTCGCCTATCCTCCAGTTTTTCTCTCAATTTATCATCTTCGTGTTCTTATGTCGTCTATCATTTAATTCTCCCATCTTATCTTCGACCTACCTCTTAATCTACCTCCTTTAACCTTTAACCGACGAAGTGGGGCAATTTAGTGACCCCAGGTGTGCATTTTACTTGATATTTGATTGACTTTTTTTTCTTTGTGTTGTAGATTTATGCAATCCTCACTTTAGTCAGTTACTAACTAAAAATTTACTCACGAGTTTTGAAAAATGAAAACAAAATGTAAAATATAAATATATATGCGGGGGTCACTGAGTTAGCTCATTTAGTATGTTATGCGCAAATGAGTTCTCTAATTCAGAACACTCTTTGTCAATTTGACAGAACCTTCGCACATCATATAACATAACCTTACTTTTTCGTAGACTTGTTGTTATTTCTTTGTGCTGTTATATGTGCTAATATGTGTCGTCGAGGTTTATCCGATGCGGAATTGGTACGTTTATTGTACGAAAATGATTCTGAAAATGACGTCGACGATAATCTCGACAGTGACCCAAGTGTTATAATAACAAAGAGTGAAGCTTCAGAATCTGAAGATAATATTGAAGAGCTGTCGGAAGAAAGTGAAAATGAAATTGAAGACCACGCAGATTTAGACAACCAAGCAGATAGTTCTACTACAACTTATATGTCCAAATCAGGTAAATAAAAAATCACATATTTTTTTGCAGAGTTGCGCAAGGAGTAATTATTTGCAAGTAAACCGTGGAACGCAGTTCCACCAAAATCTAGTCGACGGCTGCAACACAATATAGTAAAAGCTAAGCCTGGTCCTAGCACCCGTGCACAAAATGTGACTTCAATCGTTGATTGCTTCAAATTATTTCTCACTGACAATATCCTGGATGGT
Source organism: Amphimallon solstitiale (assembly GCA_963170755.1). NCBI lineage: Eukaryota > Metazoa > Arthropoda > Insecta > Coleoptera > Scarabaeidae > Amphimallon > Amphimallon solstitiale. Next base: position 26,199,722 of record OY720675.1, on the reverse strand, counting down.
ATAGTCATCCATACAAATGAGGAAGCCGAACGGGTTGTCACCATTTGGAATAATACTCATCCTGATAAAATTAAAGTTTGGCAACCTGTGGACAAGATCGAAATTTTAGATAATTGATTGAAGACGGAGATACGTGTTGAAACTCCATAATTTACAAATAAAAATTGAAATAAATTCAAATTGAGTTCAAAACAGTTTTGGGTGAAACAATTGTAGTAAATTGATTAAAACTGTTTTGAACTCAATTTGAATTTATTTCAATTTTTATTCGAAATTTTGGCTTTTATTGGACTTTTGATAACGGGTGGGGCTCTCCATTGCAGAAAAGATTCTATTTCAGAACTATGGTCAACAGGTAAACCTACAAAAGACCAATATTTACAGCTGGAATGTCAAGAGATAGATTTATTCAAATTTATCGTTTTATCAGATTTGATCACAAAAATACTCGCCAAGAGCGAAGAAAACTTGACAAGCTAGTTGCTATTCGAGAGTTATGGGATATGTTTGTTACACATTGTCAAGAATCATTTAGTCCGTATGAACATATTACCGTTGATGAGCAGTTGGTGGCTTTCAGAGGAAAATGCCCGTTCAGACAATATATAAAGTCTAAACCAGCAAAGTATGCATAAAAATCTGAATTTCTGCCGATGTCAAGACTTCTTATATTCATAATCTTCAAGTTTATACTGGTAAACTTGAAGGTAATAAACCTGAGAAAAACCAAGGAATGCGTGTAGTGTGTGACCTTTTGAAACCAATATATAATTCTGGCAGAGGCGTCACAACAGATAATTTTTTTACATCTGTGGAATTGGCCGAATTTCTTGTAACAAAACAAATTACTCTCCTGGGAACTGTTCGAAAGAACAAGCCGGACACACCTTCTGAACTATGTTCAACCACAGGACGTGACGAATTTTCATCCCGCTTTGCTTATTATGATAAAAGAATAGCTATGGTGTCTTATATGCCAAAGAAGAATAAAATGGTTCATGTTCTTTCAACCCAACATTTACATGACGAAGTAAGTGATGAAGAACAAAAGAAACCACGTATGATTTTAGATTATAATGCAACAAAGGGAGCAGTAGACAATGCTGACAAACTAACAAGAGAGTATACATGCTCTAGGAGGACATCCAGATGGCCTTTGAGGTTATTTATGAATATGTTTGACATAGCATCTCTAAATAGTTTTATAATTTGGATTCACCAAAATCCACATTGGAATCGTGGAAAAATGAGGGCCCGGCGACAGTACCTGCTGGATTTAGGAAAATCCTTAGCATTGCCTAATATGCAAAGAAGACTTGAAACCAATCAGAACTTACAAAAGCTCGTCATTCGAGCTCTGGCTGCCTGTGGAGTGTGCAAAAATGAAGAAATTCTGCCACTCGCACCATTACCTACCGATAGAAAGAGAGGTAGGTGTTACTTCTGCACACGAAAAGATGACAAAAAAAGTACTCTAAGATGTTCAAGATGTCAAAAATTCATATGCTCGAGACACCGACGAATTGAAAAAAAATACACTTGCTATGAAAATTGCGCCAATGCAGAATAATGTTTTTTTAGTTTTTTATAAGTTAATATTTTTGTATTCAAGTTTATGAATTAACTTTTAATCAACCTTAGAATTATATATATCAGCTTACTATATTGATTAAGTAGTTTTCAAACAGGGGTCACTGAGTTACCCCACTTCGCACTTTACGTCGGGGAAGAACACTCAGTTGGCTAAAGGTTAAGAGGAGGTAGATTCAGAGGTAGAGAAATTACAAAGAGCAAACTCTTTGCAATTCCTCTTACTAATGCTCTATCTTCCATTTATATTACTGTGTCCAAACCATCTTAATCTTTGACCTTTTATCACTTTTACTATATCTTCACCTTCTAGAGTGTCATTAATCTCATAGTTTAATAACATTCTTGTGTTAACTTTTTCGGTCCACATATATATATATATATATATATATATATATATAATACAAAAGATACTTTCTTGGGAATAGCGGCATGAATTAAGAAAACTACTACATATAACTGTGACGTTTCAACATTTTATTTCATGTTTTCATCAGACATTCTGAAATTGTTTAAAAAAGGACAATTTAATTTTTTTTACTTATACTTTATATATATATAGCAGTTCCAGCGCTTCTCTCCACATTATGCCTTTCTTCTCCAGTATTGCTGCAATCTCTTTGTTCCATGATTTCTTGGGTCCATCCATGTTCCTCCTGTTAATTATTTTCGCTCCCCATACATTTTCACTTGTCTGTTGTTCATCCTATTCAGGTATCCAAACCATCCTGTTTAGTATTGGTTCCACTTCTAGCTCTTCTCTTATAATATCGTTCCTTATTCGGTCTCTGCGTGTTACCCCCTTTTACCTTTCTCAGGTATTTCATATCTATTGCCGGTATTCTACTCCTCATGCTAGCTGACGTCACGCAGCTCTCGCTGCTTTATGTTAGGATTGGTCAGAATACTGCTTTATATACTGACATCTTTGTTTTGCGACTGATCTCTTTGTTACTTAAAAATCACAGAAAAAGTAAGAAGTACACTCTTGCTGCACTGGATATTCTTTCATTTACTTCCTGTTCCATATCTCCATATCTTTCGATTTGGACTCCCAGAATATGTTCACTTGTTCTATTTTTTGTTGTGGAATTTCTATTTTTTTGGTTTCTTCGTTATCCTTGCTGATTACTAGTATTTTAGTTTTATTTGTGTTTATTTTCATATTCCTTTTGGATAACTCCTCCTGCCACACTGTAATTTTGTTCTTCAGGCTTATTCGCTTGGTGCTCATAACATTAGGTCGTCGGCAAAAGCACAATTCGAAAACGTAATTGGACTTACTCGTTTGTATCCTACGATTGCCTTCTTTGTTTTGTATTTGTTGGCGTTTATTACGTCGGTCCACATATTCTCCTTATAATAATCCTCTCAAAAATCCGTAATGTTTCTGATCTCTTTTCAATAGGCACATACTTTCTGACGCATAGGTTACCAAAGGCGTTATTGCTGATCTATACACTCTTAATTTATGTGTTTTTACATAGTCTCTTGTTATCCATATTTTTTAAACTTACAAAAATAACAGAAATTTATAACACGTCGGTTTTTTTTTTGCTACAAGCAATTAGTGATAGAGTAAAGAAAACAAACTCAGCCTTTGATATTTACTATTTAGACCTAAATATTATTTACCCAGTATTTATAGAATTTTACGTACAAAGGATAAAATTTAAAGGAATGCGTACTACACCCTTCAGAGAAGAATAAATTTAATAGAATAAAGCTCAATTTAAACAACTCGGTACATTTAAATAACCTCTTAAATTCAAAATTCAATATTATTATCTAATTGTAAATATGTTTTAACATGTTTCTACTTTCCATTGTACTTTCATCCACCTAATAAAGCTGTAATAAAACATTATTCTCATGATTACAATGAATGATATATAAGATAAAGTCTCAGCAAGTATTTCTTTGATCGATTATCTATATCAGTATTATCTGTAACTGTGTATAACACATATTATTGAATTCATATTTTAGATTTCAACTACACCACTTTCTCTTATTCTTGGAATTTACAACTTTCATATATATAATCGCACTTCAAAAGAAAGATATAAATATTTATTTGGCGGCAAGATTACATTCTAAATTGCTCAGTTTTACTATAACGGCGCACCATTACTAAAACTGATAGGTAACCTTCTCTATTCACTAATCTTTATGGCTAGGCCATTCTGATTCCCATGCTTTGGGGTAAAGTTACGACCACAAAATCCAGTAACGACTTCTAAGAGAAAGGGAATTCGTCTCTGTAAGACCTAAGTTCATTGTTGAGTTTGTGTCAGGCGCGGTATCAATGGCAAATAGAATGGACCGCGGCGCATCAAAATGATCAATAACCTATTTGCCCGTTATGAGTTAATATTACGAAAAATGTAGTTCCCATTCATATTGAAGATAAAACTTTCGCGATATTATTTTAAATTTGAAAGTAGTGAAATTATTTAAGAAAGAGAAAGACAACATGTATATACGAAAATATTTCTTCTGGCACTTAGGAAATCGAGTAAACATAACAATTAATTGTCCACTCTCAGATCACGAAAATAAATATAAATATTGTGGTAGTGTTAGTTTCCTACCATCAATATTTATATATGTTTATGATGTGATATTATTTTTTTGATGTTAAAAGTTTAAGAAACTTGTGAATAGAAATAGTATTATGAAGAAAGGTGTTTATTGTACTAGTATTTATATTTACAATTGATGAATTGTTGAAGTTATCAAGTCCTTTGGTTAAGGTCCATAGTTCAGCAAATGATACCAAAACCTGTAAAATAGAGATTTTGATACTAATTGAGTGTGTGTTATGTAATATAAAATTGTAAGAACTTGTTCAATTGTCTTAAATGATGAGAATTGATTTTAAAAGGGAAACTTTGTTTAAATGTAACGTCAAAATAGATAAAAAAAACTCGCGCCTTAATTTAATTAGAGGAAAAGTCAATGGTTGACAGATTTTGACATTTACAGAATTTTTGAGATAGTATGTTTTAAAATTGTTTTGAATACTGAAATACATTTATAAATTCATGGTTAAAATTGTTAAAATATGAGTATTGAAATATAGAAAGGTATACAAGAGAATATTAAAATAATAGAATGTATTTTGAATATAAATAAGAGGTGTTGAATAGAGATTGGTCAATTCAAATATATAAATTATCACTAAGGTAATTGGAGAGTAAATAAGAGGATTCTCCTTAAAAAATTCTGAGAAGAGAGTTGATGAAAATTCGGTACGAAGAATTTAAGCCGTATTTTCATACATAAAAGTGCATAAATAACATATTGTGTATAGAAAATAAATATTCTGATACTGGGTTACGTAAAATATAAATTTAAACTCAGTATTAGTACATCATTACTGCAACGTAGGCAGTATAAAGTGATTTGGATAGCAAAAGAAGAGTTGAGTGAATATAAAGCATAAAAATAAATAGAAGTACTCACCATTAAATGATTTAATTTATTGAGGAATTCCAGTAGCACGTTACAGTTGGAAAGGAAAAGGAGAAGAGTATATCCATAGCAAGAAGTTCATTGTGAGAATATTTTGGAGCGCAGTTCCCGAACATTAGGAATATAAGAAGTGCATATCCAGTTAAAAAAATCCAGCCGAGGTAGGCGTATAACCAGTTTAACTATTGAGCGACCATAGGTAGTGAAGATTTTCCTGGGACGAAGACACCGAATAATAGGATCCAAGTACGTGCATATCCAGTGGAATATCCAGTTCAAACACTTGTAATTATTTTTCCGAAGCACAAACAGCTGTTCTTTTGTGGAATTCCAGTTCAACCGATGCTACAAAGAGACAAGAATCAGCAAATTAAAAGGAACGCCTTAATAAGAAGTTACACATATAAATTATAAGGTTGTATTATTTAATTGTTCCTATTAATATGAAAATCTCTTTAATTTAATGAATTGGCACAGAATAGATTACAATTAAATGTTTAAATGTATCATAAATTAAACACTGAATCATAAATATTGGCTACATAATACTATTTGTATTAGAAATCAAGGGTATACATATTAAAAGTTCTAGTACAAGCATTAATTTAACCTACCTTTAAAAATAAAAATAGGGTTATAACTTCAATTCTTATCATAACCACATATATAAGTACCAAGATATTGGACAAGTTTAAATAAGAAATTGTTAAAATACTGGCATTTTCATCAAATACATGTGTAGTGTATGTTATTTCACTGCTATATATTATATTTGTAGTTTCTCAACCATTTTTGATTTTCATTTCGTAGATGTATTTTGGTTAGGAAAACATTCAGCAATCTTGGTTATTTGACCTCCTAAAAAATAAAAGTAAACATACAGATTAATTTATAGGGAAGATATTGTAACAGTTCTGAAATAACTTACCAGACTGTGAGATACCGTCAAGTGGGGCTACTTGAGACACCCAGGATAACTTGGGACATCGCGTATTTATTTTCTTTAAATGACACAGAGCATCATCTGTTTGTGAAATTGCTAATTTAAACTGCCATACTAATTTGGCAAAACGTCAAATTAGCGACCTGTAATGTTGGTGTTTTGTTTTAACGGTGCATTTTGCCGGCAGAAAAATTTTGGTAAGTTGACAATTTTCGCATGTTTTAAATTATCAAAAGAGTGTCACGGCCTCAGTAAAGGCCATTCACAATATCGAGAAATTGAAAATCCCGATTCTACATTGAAACCTCCTCAACAGAATCCTGCTGTAACCTAACCTAAAATACAAACTCCAAAGTGTGGAGGGAAGGTTAAGTAAAAATGTTCGTTTTTGTAGGGTAAATTAGGACAATGCCTCGAAGGTATCGCAGACAGTTGGGTTGTCGCTGGTACCGGGATTATACAGAAGAAACCTTAGAAACGGCCTTAGAAGCGTATGCTAATGGCAGACTTTCCCTTAGACGGGCCCAAGAGCGATATGGGATTCCCCGCGCCACCCTATGCCGAAAATATCTTGGGAAAAACCCAAAAAATCCAGGAAGGCAACCAGTTCTTGGCACAAATGAAGAAGCCAGCATTGTGAAAGCCATCACAGCTGCCGCTGAATGGGGCTACCCAATGACAAGAACCGAAATTCGGGAACTTGTAAAAAAATATTTGGATCGGAAAGGCATTGTAGAAAGACGCTTCAATGAAAACTTACCAGGACAAGATTGGATGCGAAGTTTTGTAGCAAGGCATAACGAACTATCAAAACGACTCTCACAAAATATTAAGAGGTACAGAAGCGATGTGACAGAAGTAGAAATAAATGAATATTTCGACCATTTAGAGCAAAGCTTGGAAGGAATTAACCCCGACAATTTGTTAAATTTTGATGAAACCAATTTGACTGATGATCCAGGACAATCTATAGTTATTGTTAGACGAAATAAGAAAAGAGCCCTCAAAATAATGGATAATTCGAAATCGTCAACTTCAGTCATGTTTTGCGTAAGCGCTTCTGGCAGAACACTTCCTCCTTATATTGTATACAAAGCAAGAAATTTATATCCGGAGTGGATGGAAGGAGGTGAACTCGATTATGCGTATAACAGATCAAAAAGTGGATGGTTCGATTGTGAAATATTCGAAGATTGGTTTTTTAAAGTGTTCTGTCCATATTTTCGACATCGAGAGGGCAAGAAGGCTATAATCGGAGATAATCTTGCTTCACATCTGTCTGGTAAAATTATTGAAGCATGCGAACAACAGGGAATAACATTCATATTCCTACCGCCCAACAGCACACACGCTTGTCAGCCGTTAGACGTCGCGTATTTTGCACCATTGAAAAAGTTATGGAGAAAAATGCTCATGGAATGGAAACAAACCCACAGTGGCTGCCTTCCAAAATCAGAATTTCCAACTCTTCTGAAGAACACCTTATCACAGCTGGCAGCAAATCAAAATATTAAATCTGGATTTCGAGCATCGGGGATATTCCCGCTCAATCGAGTGGAGGTCTTGAAAAAACTTCCAGGTTATAATCAAGTCGATCATTCTGATGAGCTGGGGGAAGCATTTGAAGCAATTATTAAGAAGCATGTTGTTCGACCGAAGGAGCCTGTGCGGAACAGAAAAAAGTTGAATGTCAAGCCCGGACAATCTGTCTCATTGAGAAGTTTGAGGCAAAGCGAGGAGGCGATCGATGTGATTGAATCGGAAAACGAATTGGATGACATTACAAACGAAGTCGATGAAGATGATGAGCCTCAACCTTCCTGCTCCAATCGCCCGTTAAACGAGGACAGCGAAGAATACGAAACCGATGAAGAATCTGAGATGGTGGTACAACATAAACTTACCAAAGAAAACTTAAAAGAAGAAGATTTTATTATTGCCGAATTCTGTTACAATCAAGGCAGCAAGAAAGAATGTTTGAAACAATTCGTTGCTCAAATCGTGGCTGTGAAAAAACGCAATTACACAATAAGATGCCTTAGACGCTACAAAGAGACTGAAAATATATTTGTGTTTCCACAAATTGAAGACGAAAATGAGATACAATTTGACCAAATTCGGGACCGTCTACCGAAGCCGACTGAGAAAAGAGGTCTTCGAATTTTTCCTGCCAATGTTGTGATAATCTAAATTATAAATTGTCATTTTCCTGTTTTAGTTTGTAAGCAAAATATTGTTTTTGTTTAACAGAAATTGTAATTTTAATTTTTTTGTTTGTAATCATGATATTTTTGGTTTAAACTAAGTGTTTCCTACATATTTACAGTTTTTTATCGAAGAGTTTTATATTTTGTTTGTTTTTTACTTAAATATACAGTTTTTGAGATATTTTTCTGATTTTTTTTGCATTACCGGGATGAAAAAAAATTTTTTTTTCGATTTTTAATTTCCCAATTTAAACTAGGCAAGTGCAAAATACTTTTCTTTGCATTTTTAACGACTGTCTTAATTTACCCCACTAGTGGTATAAATTGGGACAGTTTTCAAATTAAAAAAAAAAGGTGAATCAGTGGGTATTTTGAAAAACCAACTTGTCCACATGGAGGACCTATATACCCTCTTCCGATGTACGAAAGCGAATTTTGAAAATAAAATTTTGTTAATCTGTAAACGTCAAAAATATGTAAAAAGTGTCCCAAGTAGCCCCACTTGACGGTAATTAAAGGTGTAGTCTTGAGATTAAACTGAATATAAAGATTTTAGATATCGGTTTAATAAAATATTTAGTAGAATTATCAAAGTTAGTTCACGTGAGTAGCGGTAATATCAGTTTAGTTACAGGCTACCAACTTATATAGTGAAAAGTACTTGGACAATAATCTTTCTTAGTGAATATAAAAGAGACAGGTCCGGACTAAGTTTTATTTAATTAATGATAATATGAAAGTATAAAGAATAAAGAAATAAATTTGTTTATAGTAAATATATGATTTACGATATTAGAAATACTTTGACAAAGAAGTGTATAGGTTTTTTTTAAAAGTTAGAAAAGAATATTCACGTATTATAAATTTGAACGACTGAGTTAGTTAGGGCATATAAATTCTAAACTTTTATACCAGTAAGGTATTATATTGAATACATTCTATTATATTTTATTGGCTTACCCAACGTGTGACATAATAAGAAGTATAATGTTTAACTCAGGGTGTAATTAAGGGATATTATGGGTAAATGATAATTTTATAGTTTTGATTTTACTTAGGTATTTTTTTTACACTCAGGGTTACTACAATATATTATGTTCAATTCAATTTTGTTTACCTATAAAATAGTTATCTTAAATGTAGATAGAAGATATAATGTAACATTTCAGGGAATTTAATATTGTCCACTGCAATATTAACTTTTGTAACTCTTAAAGATATTTGCAATTCCAAATTTAAAAATTCCTATTTATTTTTCATATTTCAACATCGATAGACAACTGGATTATAGATATTGACATGGCATGTGTGGATTAAAACTATCTCTAATATACAGGGTGTATCACTTAAAACTTCCAGGTCAAATATCTCGGAAATGGATAAAGATATTTGAATTTTGTAAAAAGCACTTACTGAAGAATGTGATTGACTCTAGTTTGCTCTCACAATTGTGTTTTATTATGTGAAGATATATATGGCGCTGCGACAAAAAGAATTCTTTTGATCGCCACAATCTTCAATTGTTTTTTATTTGAAAGAGTATTTAAATTAATGTAAATTTTATTATTTATGTTAGTTTCCAAAATTTAACGCATTCATAGATATTCGTCTTTAAAAAAAGTAAGAGTAATTTTAAAGTTTTGTCTTTATTTTGTCTAAATACTTAAAAAAATCAAATATAACTAACAAAGATGTTCAAAACTGTTGCCTTCTTGATTGTCACATAACGTATATCGCCTTATTAGTCCTCTTCAGCAAACATTTAACAATGTATTTCTACTAATTTTTTGAACACGCATAAATTTTATTATAAAGGTCGCCCATATCTGTTATGGGTTCCTTGTAAATTTCAACTTTCAAGTAACTCCACAAGAAAAAATCTAACGGGGTTAGATACGGCGAACGAGCCGGCTACCAAAGGACGCCATTAGTACCAATCCAACGTCGTGGGAACGTCTGATTAAAATAGTCAGTAACTATGTTGGCATTATGAGCAGGTCTTGACGTAAGCACATATTATTTCGCAGCTCTTTTGGTACATCTTCCAAAAGTAGTGGTAACTCATTTTGAAGGAAATGTAGGTAGCGTACACCATTTAATGTTTCATGATAAAAGTGGGGGCCTAATATATATCCGTTTAAAATTCCACACCAAACGTTAACGACAAAAACTGTTTGATTTTTTATTTGCCTTATCCACCGAGGATTACCTTCTGACCAATATCGAGTATTATGCTTAATTAAAGTAATATTTATTTTCTTTTAGAAATCTACGGCAAGAGGTTACAGATAAATCATGCTGTTCTTTTAATTGCCGTAATGATGTATGTGGATTATTATTAACTGTTTGTAGTACCGCTACCGTAATTTCATCATCTTTTACTCTTTTCTGCCTTAATTGTTTTTTTTTGAAGTTACTATAATTTCTGAGATTTGCACATAGACTTATAAATGTTTTGTGATCTGGTAAAGGCCTGTTTGGAAACCGTAGAGTATATAATCGCATTGCTTCAGATGCATTTCTACGGGATTCTCCATAAATTAAAACCATATTCAGTTTGTCTTCATGTGTGTAAAACCATATTTTAATACAATTAGTAATCAAGCAAATGTCACTAATGTGTGCTAATGTCAAAATGTTTCCTAAATAATCAAAGCAAGCATACATACATATAACAAAGACATGAATGCTTTTCTGCCTACACACCTATGGGTGTCTATGAAGTGGAATTTATAAAATGGAACTAACTACAAAATTTAAATTGTGAAGTAACTATAATAGCAAGAATTGTGAATATGTTTACTACAATTTTTCTCTACAAATTAAATATTTAAACAAAATAAGGACAAAACTTTAAAATTACTTTTATTTTCTTTAAACACGAATTTCTATGAAACCGTAAATTTTGGAAACTAACACAAATAATAAAATTTACATTAATTTTGGTCCTCTTTCAAATAATAAACAAATGAAGTTTGTGGCGATTAAAAAAATCCTTTCATCGCAGCGCCATCTACAAGGTGTAGCACCTAAGATGCCTCGGACCGTAGCTCTTCTATCATATAATATATCGAAAAAAGTCCATAATTGTCCATAATTACAATCGCAATTTTCATAAAACATTTTTGGTCATCAGTGCTGTCCCGTATTCCAGTGGCGTATCAAACCTATGTTTTTTTAAATGGAACAATATATATTTTATGGCTGATTCGAAAGACCTTGAAGAGTACTTTTTTTTCCCTTATGTAACGTGATACCGCTAACTTTAGCGGTTTCGCTGTTATAACGATTTTCCTTCGGAGTGAAACCATACTTCGACATTTTTTTTTGGCAGGAACTACATTGTACCGGCGTTTGGATTTCGAATTTAGGGATAGACTAAGACCACTTCTACCTACTCTTAATTTTTTTTCAAATGATTTAAGGAAAGAAGATAATTTTTGATTGGGCTTTGCAAATAGTAATTTTTTTCTAAAATATCAAATGGGAAGCATATAAAATAATTACATCGTTGGATAATCGAATAATCGAAATTCCAAGTTTTCCATTAAATTCGAAATCCAAACGCCGGTATAATTTAGTTCCTGCCAAAAAAAATGTCGAAGTATGGTTTAACTGCGAAGAAAAGCCGTTATAACATAGAAACCGCTAAAGTTAGCGGTATTACGTTACATAAGAAAAAAAAGTACTCTTCAAGGGCTTTCCGAATCCGCCATAATATGTATATTGTTCCATTTAAAAAACATAGGTTTGATACCCCACTGGAATACGGCACGGCACTGATGACCAAAAATATTTTAGGAAAATTGCGATTGTAATTATGGACAATTTTTCTCTAGGACTTTTTTTGATATATTGTATGATAGAGAAGCTACGGTCCGAGGCATCTTAGGTGCTACACCCTGTATATCTTCACATAATAACACACAATTTTAAAAAAAAACTAGAGTCGATCACACTCTTTAGTAACTACTTTTTACAAAATTCAAATATCTTTATCCGTTTCCGTGTTATTTGACATGGGAGTTTTAAGTGGTACACCTATATATATACAGGGTGTTCATACTTAAACCCGCACCATTGGTAACTCCGTTATTATTGGAGGTACGAATTCGTCCAAATTAGCAAACTAGTAGGATTTTTCCTGGCGGTTACGACGATAAAAACAAAAAAACAATTGAACGTCGCGTTTTTCAGATATTTGACAAAATGTAATTTTTTAAATGGAACACCCTATACATTTTTAAGCGGTTGAATAAAGAATTTAGTTCTGAATAAAAATGTTTAAATACATTATCTTAAAAAAATTGAAAATAAAAAAGTTATCACGTGATTTCTTAAACATTGCATTTTGTTTAAAAAAATTTTTGAAAGACGTAGCGTATTTCACATGTTTATCCAATTAAAGTCATCGTCAGATATTAAATAAAATAATATCATAAACATCCTTAAAATTTGCTTACTTTATCACTAAAACGTAAGTTTTCAAATGAGATACCGTGCATTTTTAGGGATTTAGGATTTGTTTTTAGGGATGCCTTACGAAATTTGTAATTAAATAATATGTACCGATTATTGTATACTATTCTCTTGTTGAACGGATGAAAAAAATTTTTGTATAGGTCCTAGAATGTTTGTTCATACCTAATATTCCTAAATGAATTCAAACGAAATGTTGTGTTTTTAACGAAATTTATTTTGATTTCGTCCACGAAACTTAAGAATAACAAATAAAAGAATAATAAACACTATCAATCAACATACATAACTAAAATACTTGTTCGAAGGTACCACCTTCTTGGTCCAGACACTTGCGGGCTCTTTTCTGAGTGCAGCGCGTGGCTTTGAGAAGGGTCCTTCCATCAATATTCCGAATAATGGCCGTAATGTTATTTTGAAGTTCTTCCACATTTTGGTAACGATGTTTGTAAACTTCATTTTTCACTCGGCCCCATAAAAAAAAATCTAGCGGAGTTAGATCTGGTGAGCGTGGGGGCCACAGAACTGGTCCATGAGTTCCAATCCAACGGGGTCCAAACAGTCTCTCCAGTAATGCGTTAACGATATAGTGATTATGAGCCGGTGCACCGTCTTGTTGGAAGTATATCCGCGGCCTATCCATCAAGTTCACGTTGTCCACGAAATCTTCCAATACATGAGACATAAAGTCCTCATATCTCTCTCCCGTTAATGAGCCGCGGTAAAAAAAAGGATCCACAATTCACAAAATTCCATTCTTCTTATATCATCATTAAGATGCAAAGTTTGTACTGGCCGATATTTGTATGGCTCAAAATTATATTTTTTCAAAATTTTATGTCTCGTTCCCAATGAACGGTCTATTTCTCTTGCCAATTTTCTAATTGAATTGTTAGGATACGCCTCAAAATATCCCAGTACATTTATCTCTACTTCCTCACTAACCACAAATTGCTTCTTCGTTCTATTCTTCTTGAAAACCTCTTCGTTTCGCCGAAATTGTCTGCATAATTCCAAGAAATATCTTCTTTGAGGAATCGCGCGCTCGGGAAACATTGCACTATAATGTTCGCGAGCTCTAATAGTGTTTTTTCTCTGAAATATGTAAGCTTCCATAATATCACATTTTTCCTCATGTGTGAAAACCATTTTTATTAGAAGAAAACAAGAAGAAAACAGCAAAATAACAATGCGAATTTTAAAACACTAACAGATTAATTTGACGGATTCTTATTGAATATTTTTTTTTATTGGTGCCTATTTGATCAAAATTGTAACAACTATTGTAATGTAGGCTAATTTCATTTTCTCTTTTCCTTTTTTTCTGAGTGGAATTTTAAATTATACTGTCCCATTTTAAAATGGGTACTTTTCTGATTATCTCGGGAATATGCCCCTTTAAAGAAATCACGTGATAACTTTTTATTTTCAATTTTCTTGAGATAATGTATTGATAAATTTTTGTTCAGAACTAAATTCTTTATTCAACTGCATAAAAATATATAGGGTGTTCCATTTAAAAAATTGCATTTTGTCAAATATCTGAAAAACGCGACGTTCAATTGTTTTTTTGTTTTTATCGTCGTAACCGCCAGGAAAAATCCTACTAGTTTGCTAATTTGGACGAATTCGTAGCTCCAATAATAACGGAGTTACCAATGGTGCGGGTTTAAGTGTGAACACCTTGTATACAGGCTGAGTCATTAGTAGCCCCTTCTTCGATTGCTCTTTTGTGTTTTAAATAAAAGCAAAAAAGAATTAGTGGAAGATCCATGGTTGCTTGTGGCGCATATTGTAAAAATACTTTAAGCTCTGACGCACTTCCGGTTTCACCGGAAATGCACGGAACTTAATTTTTTTAAATAACTCACCTTATATATATATTTGGATTTTCTTGTACTACTTTAAATTGTCTGTTCAACTGTTTTTTCTTTTTCAAAATTGAGCCAATAGTTTTTCAGTTATTAATTTTTTTGAAAATATTTGACCAAAACACGTGTTCAGAAATAAAATCATTTTCACATTGTTTTTGAAAGTAAAAACATTAACTTTGGTGGTGCTTCTCGCCAAGAAAATTCTGCATCAGTTGGTAAAGTTGCATTCGACAATACCTCAAAAAACTTTGCTTTTTCAAAGCCTACTTCCTGAAATTTTCACATACCAAAAACAATTTTTTTTTTAAATGGCACACTCTGTATTTTATTGAGGCAATTTGTTCCTCTTTTATCGTCTTTTGACGATCGATTTATAAGCTTACATACGGAAGTTGAATTTCCACCACGATCACCTTGTCTGACAATTATCGACTTTTCGTATTTCCTTACCTAAACTCCTTTTGCTAATCTGCAAGATCTACAACAAAGAATTATTGAAGAATGCGCATTAATATCACCGCAATGATGCAAAATGCCTTCAGCAGCATGAGAAAGCGTATAAATTTGGGAATTGAAAATAATGCACAACAATTTATCCACTTGCTTTAATTTCGCCTTTTTTTATTAATAAACTCTTCAATACCAGCTGAGCTTGTTGTTTTATTGCACCTTTAAATCAAATGCCACATTTATTGATGTCACGATGACTCAAAATAATTTTCAAATGTTAAGGTTCTGTTACGAGTATGATAATATGGCTTAAGTTCAAACATACGTCCTAGAAACTTTATGATATCACGAAATTTTAAGCATAGCAATCTCTGAAGTTTCTCACATGCAGGTGATGTAATATTAAAACTTGCAATCTCTCTTCTTCTTTCGTGCTATCGACAAAATTAGAAACCAGGGTCCACTAATGATTTTAAATAAAATATCTTTTTGAATGATGAACTAAAATGTTTAACATCTGTTATAAGAAAAATATACATGGATAATACGCTCTAAGAAATACTTCATTTGACTTTTTCCTTCCTGTATTTATTATTTCGCGTGAGTAATCATCAAATTCCCTCACCGAAAGATCCCAATACACACTCCTCCGTCTCCAGATATATAAACACATCGGGGCGGACGAACAAAACGATTCCTTTCGGCTTATTGTCCCCGGTTAAAACAATGGCACATAAAAACGACTCCTGGGAAAACATTATCATTGTAAGAAGAAAGTTTGAATAAGTAGAGTGGAAAACAAGTTCGCGAGTCGACTGCAAAAGCAAAGGCAAAAGCGGACCGGTCTATGCGACCGTAACGTTGGGAGGCCGGCAAGCGCTCCAAGGCGACACCGAATCCCCATGGATCCGGTGGGGATAGCAAATTGACGTGGAAGGGAAAGGGGGAATAACGATGGTGGCGGGTCCTGTGTCATTTGCGGAGATAGCTCGATAGTTTATGTCGCTGGAGATGAAAAGACTACCATTACGGAATATCTCCAACGCACGATTTAACCCTCCCGGCTCAAACATTCCATGCTTACCGTGCAAGTTTCTTTTACGTGGTGATCGTTTCGTTTTTTCGTTTAAATTGCAAAAATAATCAGCTTATAATTTCTAATATAAATAAAGATGTAAATTTCATTTAAAAATACTTGGACAGCGCAGTAATTAATATAGGAATATTGGAATATTTCTTTATAATTTCGTGAGGTAGCAATACACGATCATAAATCGTAATATACATGGATTTATTGACAAAGTGCAAATTACATCAATTTTTAAATGTAAAATTTGAAGCATAGAACAAATCCTATTTCTAAAGCCCTTTGAAGTGAATTTAAAAGAATTTTTAGAACTTTTTTTCTGTTGGTACACTGAACATATCGGTTGGTATGAGTAGAATTGCAACTAATATCTTTATTATTTATACATGCGTGCACAAACTACCATGTGCATTTTGTGTATTGTTATGTTCTGAGATGTCATTCTTCATATCCTTATATCGTATTAATACGTAGACTCATGACAACAAGAAACCTTAATGCAGTTGTTGTTGTTATTGTTAGGACAACGATGACAGATGACAACTCGTATAATCACATGGAATTCAGCTACAATTGTTCAATAATTTTGGTAACATTTACTTTCTGTGAATAGTACCAACATTCTCACTACAAATACAGGGTGTCCCAGAAATAAAAAGACGGAGTAGCAGAAATCGGAAGCTAGATTGTGTAAAAACGTACCCTCAAAATATCAAGTCTTTATTCGTGCGCAGACGGCAGAAAAAAAATAATAAAAAATTCAATTGGCCTTACGCCGACCCTGGACTAAATATCCACCTGTTTCACTTTCATAATGGGTCCTTTTCAGGACCGCCATATTACTTGTGTTAAGAAAAAAGAAGAGGAATAGATACTTCATAATAAATATCAAACCATTAATTACTTTAATTTTACACCTGCTAGAAAAAAATAATTACATTCTTGATATTTACTGTAATAAAGGCTAGAAAAACTAGGATATATTGAATATTCTAAAATTAAAGAGCAACAACCTTCCTATTTTAAAAATAAAAACAATCTTTTATTGTCTGCAGTAAAGTGTGTCGCCTATCTGGGTCAACATAACTGCGTTATCTAGACGCATCTGGCAAAAATATGTTTTATATGAATGAGTACGATTTAACGTTTTCCCCCGTTTTATACAAATAAAAGTGTATTTTTCTATGAATGCGTGTTCGTTCCTATTTACAAATGAGCATTCTTACGTGTATTTATAAACATACATTCTGTTCCAGGTTCGTAATAAAAAAATTTTATCTAAAAAACCACACAGAAACTTAAATTTTTAATTTCTTCGTTATTGCGGTATATTTGGGTCTGTTTCTGTTCGGACTTTACATACCCGCTACTCCGTATTTTTATTTCTGGGACACCTGTATTGTACACGGCATCTTTTAAATCAATTTTTACATGCATTTTTGGTTTAATTTTACGTATAAATATTTGACCGTGTATTGCCCACTTTAGAAATAACGTATTGTTGTATAGAGCATTTAATTATTATTATTAAGATTTATTGCCCAAGAGAAGCAATTTATTTTTTATAGCTCAATAGACTTTACAAACCAATTACAAGACAATCACAAAAAACATATATTAACATTAAAGGAAAATAGAAAGCAGCTATAATGTAAACACGCCAGTTCGTTGTAACACATACGCATTTTATACTGTAGCAATTTCATCATTGTAGTAACATTCGTGACACACTCTATAATCTAACCACAGGTACGTAAAAATTTAAAAATAAAGGTAATATTTAGATATTGTATACAGGTGCCCTAGAACTAGCGCACCAGAAAAAAGAGTAATCACTATTAAAGGACAAATAAGTCCTAGAAAAAAATTTTGTAACATGAAAGGCAATAATTGTCCATAAATTTGTGGGCTGGTCTATTAGAGAATCGTGTGGTATATACACTGGCCTGCGCGGTCTCCCAATTTAAAACCTCTGGATTACTATATTTTGGGCCACATTATAAATGTTGTATACAAGAATCCTATTGCTACATTACAAAAACTCAAGGGGCGCGAACGAGAAACCTTTGCTGCAATCACTCTTGAAACGGTTACGAATTCGAAACTGAGTCTTTTGCAGTGGGCACGGTTATTTTTGCCAATGAATGGTGGCCACTTTGTGCAGTTACAATGATTGAAGTTACTTTTCATTTTAAGATGACTTTTGGCAATATTTTTTGTGTTATTATTATTATTATTATTATTCTAATTATTATTATAGTTATTATTATTATATACTTATTCTCCTGTTTTGTATAAGTTCACGGGTAGGGTATTAGAGGGGCAAGGGGCTAATCGAATCAAATCGACGGCGTCATGATTTATGATTCATGATTTCCCCCCCCCCCCGCCTACCGGCCCGTCTCTGCCGCCGCGGCTGTTGAGGGTAAAAAACCTTTCAGTTTTCGGAATTTTACAACGTATAAAGGCCAACACAACATGCGTTTCTATTAGTTACGTAAATGTTTATCTATCCATTTCATCGATATTTAGGTCCGGGTAATAAATTAAACGAAGGTGAACCAGTAGATTTCGATGATTATCTCGCGTTATTGTATGATATTCAGAATAGCCATTTGTTCTTAAAAAAAAAATAAGATGGCAAGTGTTACATTTTGAATGATATCTGCCTTAACCTAATATGTTGATGTAGAAAAAAATTTTTTTGCATTTTTGGGATCTAGACTGTCGTCGGCATTTGTCATTTTTCTGTGGGGCGCGAGTTCTGGGAGGCCTGTATAGAGCAATATATATTAAGCCACAAGTATGAAAAAGTTAATAATAAAATAAAACATATTTTAGGAATGAAGTCACTCTGACAGACTTGAACAGCAGTAATACAATAAATAACACGTAACAAGTTCCTTGCCTTCAAAAACCAATTTTTACATTGTTATTTGTTATAGCAATTGGCCTGTAGTTTATAAAAGAATGCCTATCATATTTCTTATAGAATGGTGTTAATCTTGCCATTTTCCAGCTGTCAGGAAAACTGACATGGTGACAAATTCAAGATGTAACACAATGGGCCTGCAAGTAGATGGGCGCAATCTTTCAAAATATAGAGCGGTATATTATAATGTCCACCTGTGAAGTTAACTTCAAGATTTTATTGTTCACGAAGGACATGGCGAAATTAGACTACATTATAATACTTGCAATTTCAAAAGGTCTTCATTTTATCAGTTTTGTCTTTTAATTTTTTTTAATAAAAAAAAATAAAATAATTTTTCAATTGGTAGTTGATTATTGTTTATCGGAAACAGGTAAAACAAAAATAAGTGTCATAAATACGTTCCTTATTTTTAATATATAACAATACAAACTTGCAAAACTCAAACATTTCAAATATCATTATCATCCTGTATAATATTTTTACCAAAACTTTTAACTCAAATATTATCAGATACAGCCAGTTGAGAATGCCGCTGCAGAAAAGTCGGTCGATCGTTATATTTATCCTATAAAATGGAAATAATCCGAATAACAGATTAAATAATTTTGTCATCACGTATCAAAATAGTACAGAAGGATATATCTTCGAGACATTTACCCAAAGTCGATATTTTGCAGCACAATAATAAGTTTTTTCGTTGAATAAACACTTTACACTTGTCTTTACCATGAAAATTATATTAAACGTGAAAAAGATTACCCTTTTTCATATTTTTCACTTAGATAATTACTTTTTTCATCTATCCTAATTACCTCACCAGCTTCCTCTGTTCTTTCATCCTTGAGTTTCTTCATTTGTCTTCTGCTGTCAGTATTTTAATTTAACTCGTTTCATGATCTCATCTCAATGGACATTTTTCTTGCTTTTTTCTATTAAAGCTGACAGATGTTTCGAGTTTAAACTGTTTCTTTGTCTTTGAACCCTTCTTTTGTCACGATATTAAAACCGTTTTTAATGAAATCATCCGGATTAACAGATTATTATAACTGTATTTTATCTTATAAAATTTTGCAATGTTATTTTTTAATGTGGCAAAAAGAAGAAAACCCTTTAGAAACCAACTTTAACTATATATAATAATAATAATAATCATTTTATTTCTTAATACTCCATACAGTGCAATGTAGGAAAGTACAGCAAAAGTAAAAGAAATACGTCACATATAATAAAATATAATATAAAAGACTAAACTTGGAGTCTGTTGCTTGATACTAAACAAAAACACTAAAACACCTTAACCACAACTAAAGCACAAAAATGAGGTGTGGCCACCACACGACTTTCTTATAAGTATGGGCGCTTCAAATTATAGAATTTTAAGAATTTTTTATACAAAAATTATTCAAAATCCCATTCTGAGTACTTCTATACTCTTAATAAATCTTTATAGAATGCATACTTTGCAAGATATTCGAAAAAAATGCTACTCGCTAAGAGTAAACGTGTTACTTCTGGTCCGAATTTTGAAATTTCATGTATATAAAAAACATTGCAAATCAAGCTCTGATAAATATACACTGCGTTCATGATGAAACGCACAAATTCGTTTAAAACTCAGGTAGTTATTTTGCAGAAAACCGCTCGCAGAGGTCGATTAGTATTTTTAGTTGTGAATTGTTTGACATAAGGAAATTATATACAGGCTGTCTAAAGAAGAACATATGCAGCAGTCATTGTTTTTTTTAAACGGAACTGTATATTATGCCATTATTGAATTGTATGGTAAATTCTCAAAACTCTTTGAGTAACATACCATATCCCCGAAATCAGCGGTTTTCGGAATAATGACGTTTGAAATGTGTTAAATTAAAAAAAAATACATGAAAATGGTCTAGTGGTCAAGGAATGAAAATCGATTAATTTGAATAAAAGTTTTTTGTTGAAGATAAAATTTGCAATACCAGGTTTGTTGGCTTTTAAAAAAATTTTCAAGGTGTCTTTGTGCAATTTAAACATTTTATTTCGTTACTTGTGTGTATTTTAATCTATCACATTTCAAACGTCATTATTCCGAAAACCGCTGATTTTGGGGATATGGTATGTTACACAAAAAGTGTTGAGAATTTACCGTACAATTCAAAAATGGCATAATATACTTGGTCTTTCGTTAAGAAGAAACAATGATTGCTGCATACGTTCTTCTTTAGACAGCCTGTATATAATTTTCTTGTGTCAAAAGATTTACAACTAAAAATACTAATAGAACTGTCCGAGCGTTTTTCTGCAAAATAATTATCGGAATTTTAAACAAATTTGTTCCTTTCATCATGAACGCACTGTATATAGAATGCATAATTGCGACACATTTGCAAAAAGTCCCTATTCAATAAGAGTAAAAGTGTTACTTTCGGTCCGAATTTTGAAATTCTTTTTTACAAAAGGTATTGAAAATAATTTTGAGTACATTTGAATTCCTTATAATTTGTTTAAACTTAGTAATTAACGAAATATTGGCAAAATTCGAGTTTTCCACTGAAGTAATCTACTACTTTCGGTCTACCGATTTTACTGAAATACTAATCAGATCTCAAGAGGGTGATTATACACGTAAATAAAAAATTTGGAATTGATGTCTACAGCGGTTTGACCGCTATCGTTGTCACACACAGACAGACAGGCAGACACACTGACACATACACACAGAGAGAGAGACATTTTTTTAAAACGTATAGTCAAAAGTTTTTTTATGTATTTATGTATAAGTATAGTGGCGCATAAACTTCCGTGTTTATTTAAGATTTCTGTTGCGTTCACGCGTTACTAGAGGCGTTTTCGGAAAATGTATAGCATTAAACTGACCCGGTTAGAAAGTACCTAATAGGTTCAGTAACTTTACCCGGTTAAATGAAACATTTCCGAACGCAATTGCGGTCACGTTGAGTAAAGTAACGTAAACGTCTGCATATAACCTTATAAATACCTATCTTCATAACATAGTTTAGCAGTACTGGCAATACGACAGAAAAAATGGACCGGGGAGGGGGTAAAACAACCCGCATTACCCTACGCACTTACCAGGGTTATGAAAATCGAACCGGGTTGTTGAACCCGGTTACTTTTTCGATTTTACGAACACGGTTGTTTTTACCCGACTGAATTAACGAACGCATTCGTGCTAACCGTGTTGTAACCCCAATGACCGAGTTTAATTTCCGAAAACACGTTAGGTGTGTGAAAAAGTATCAGAAAGGCCCGGACTATTTAGAGGGCGGGGAATCACAATCGTCCACTTATAAAAAGCAAGAATATGTGTTACGAGATATGAGTTGAAAGTTAGACTTTGTGTCGAGAAGCAAACTCCAAGTAGACACAGACCCATACAGTGAGTCAGCCAACAGCCATAAGTGTTAATTATAATTTAAATAAATTGCATATACATATTAAATGTTCAAAGTATTATATCTTTGTGATAATGATATTGTGCTCCAATTGGCAGAGTAGGCCGATTCTTCACGTCTTGTTCGTGAACAGAGAATATTTCGGTGGAACGCAGCGTAGAAGAGAGAAGACAGAAAAAGCGTTAATATAAGGTATTATTTAAATGAAAACAATTATTGTATATGGATGTATTTTGATAATAAAGAAGTAAAAGATATAAATCAATTTTCAAATAGAGACGAAATAAGTCAACATAATTGTTAAATAAACATCGTCTCCGTAATATAAAATGTAATTCGATATGTCTTAGTTATGTTTGTACGTTGTTGTCTTAATATAACGAATGTTACATGAAAATATTCAAAGTATCCATTATAAAGGTATTTAATCAATCTGTTATTTTGTTTCGTTGTTGTATAAAAGTAGTATATTGTATCAGATTTTTGTTTATTTATAAAACATATAACGTCATTGATTTTGAATATAATTATTGTTTAAATTTTAAAATGGTATTTTTTTTATATTAACATCTAATAAATGATTTAGGAACCCTTTAGTTAATCATCTCTAGTAATCTGAATCGCCCTTGAGAATCCGATCTGAGCTTAGCAGGCAAAATAATTTATTTACATTTTACTTTCGAATTTAACGTTACATTTTTACATTTAAATTTATTAATTTTATTATGAGTGGTTCCTTTACATTATGGTGCCTAACTTTGGGGCATTTTAAGGTTGTACCTTTACAATGTGCAGCCAATAGTTTACTTGATGATCACGTTGATTTTATGTAAAATATTTCTAGTATATAAACGGACTTTAAAGACAAGAAAATCAAGAACCGCAATTCTAGAATTTCATATTACGGTACATTTCAATAACAATTTCATAACTAATAATATTGCTGGAATAACTCTTTCATAACGAAACCATCTGTAGCATGATTAAAGACAGTTACAAACTTTTCTTCGTTTTACGCTTATACAATTAATTATCTTCACGGTAAAACTGGATGAATATTTTGTCTGAATGATTTAGGAAGTAGGAACGTTTAATTTCGGACAAAACGAAAAGTTAAAATTCAGTAGCCCGTGGCGCTCTGAATCAAGGTCTAATGGCAACGTTACGAACGCTGGATGTTGCAGACTCTGATGAAATTATTCCGTTTGAGTTTCCTGTTCGGAGCGTACTTTTCTAAAACTGACTTTGGCGCCTTATTTTCTTTTCAAACAAAAATGTCTTTTTAGAGTTCCAATCGCAGAATTTTGTTCTCTACGTGTAAACGAAGTTTATAAACTAAAATACCTTTTTGTAAACGACACTATACTCTGAATTTCAGAAAAAAAGTACAAGTTTTATGGAAATCATGTGTGTGGTTGCATAATTTACACATTGTGTTACACTCAACCATCGCCGTTGGATCGTCCTGGCCGAGAGGTGGCGTAAATGGCGCTAACGAAAACTAAAATAATGTCATCCGTAGTAAAACAGAGATGTGCCCAATTGTCGGAGTTTCACACCTGTAGCCTCGTCCAAATAAAATTGTCAAAGTTTCGGATTTTATTGTGTGTCACCTTCAATCTGCCTTACCTTACTTCCCTAGTGCGCGTTGGAAAGATGGGGTGGATCCTGTGCCTCTAGCTCTCTTGGTTTTATGGGCATGGGTCACTCAGATTACTGAAGTGGATGACTAGGCGCCAATTGTCTAATTAAATCAGGACCACTCCCAATGCTACTTAGTCCGATAGCGGGAATAATTTATTAGGGAGCATTAGGGGTAGCAAGACATTCAAACACGGTATCATCAACAAATAACAAGTTTATTAAATGTAATAAAAATTATACCCAGAATGGTATGAGTTGAAACCCCCACAAGGAAGCAAAAGTTAATTTATATTTTAGAAATAAATATATAATAAAAAAAGTAATTAAATTATTATTTAACTAGCACAGTAATACAAAATATGAGGTAGAATTAATCGTATGGTTGGATCAACCGGTATATAACAACATTGAACGTAACTAAAATGAAACGGGCAATTACCTAATATGGTAGGTAAATGCCAAATATACCAAAATGCAACAAAGATTAAATGTTATGGCAAGTAATATAATTGTTTCTTTTTTAAAGAAAATGACAAATAAGCGATATGTATGCACACAACTAGATTGAATTCACAGTCGCAATTAAACGTAAGATTACAATTAATGTAATAAATAGGCTAGTAAGATCTTACTTACAAAGAGTTACAAAAGATGCTTTAAGTTACATGCACACGCTGAAAGTGTTTAAATCGTAATTAAACACAACTAGTTATTAATTGCAACGTTCAAATTAACATCTGTAAATCATTACAATTAACGCTTAAATAACAGAATCGCTGAAGGCGGCAAATAAACAAGAATTTACTTATGATAATTATACAAATCGTTAAATCTCAACCTTATTCACGGCTGGTAAATGCTTAAATTCAATTAAGAAATTCAAAATTAGAAATTTACAAATTCAACAAAATTAGTATAACGCTTCCAATGCTTAATTAGAACATGAGTTTCAATTATAAAATGCTGAATACAGCTTGAGCCTCCGATACTAACACAATCGGGCATAGATTAACCAAAGAAAACTTAGCGATGCTCTTAATTTAATTTTTATCAAATAAACTTGTATCGCATTAGACGATATTTGATTGTTCTAATAAAATAAAACACTTCCGAAGGTCGGAAAAGGATAAAACAAAAGAAAAACCTGGTTGGAAGTAATTTCCTCGGGATGCAGTTCAAAAGGATGGTTTTTTTCCTTCGACGCCGTCATATAAATCGTTGGTGGATTCGGCTAATTACCATACACCATAAGGCTGGAGAAATTACTCTTCTAATTACAAATTTTCCATCCAAGATTCAACTTTTGCAAAGATGGCGGTATATAGGACAACAAAAAAAAACACATCGTCGTTCCACATGCACCAAAAGTGGCAAGTACGGAAATGTGTCTCCCACGAGTAAAAAGCTAATAAAGAAGAACGGAAACAACACGACAAGCATTAATGAATATGTTTAATAAAGGAAAAACTAACTCACCAGCAAATTAGTTTGTCAACCTAAAGACATACAACAATGTTGAAATAAACGGTAGAAATTATACCTCTGCAGAATCATCCACATTTAATTTGCGTAATAAAACGTTAACGGTACTTAATTAAAACACCAAAATTTGAGCAGAAGGTACGTCAGACAGGTAATAAGCTGCTTATCGGTCAACGATCGACATGGAAGTGTCTTGCCCGCTTAAAAAGAAAATGGCAAGTCGTCTCCTTGCCTGAAAAGCAACCAATCAGCGTCTTCCGACGCTAAAGTACTATTCGGTCGGTAAAGCAGACACAAATATTCGTTAAAAGAAATAAATAATTAAAAGGATGAAGGTAACGAAACAAATAGTTGGTGATTAATAAATAACCTGAAATAATTAACCCCAAAAATTAGGAAATACATCACAAGATTTCTACTAACACGAACTAATCCGTTCGCTAACAGATGGCCGCACTGGTATTAAAATGGGTTTCAAACTAAAAGAATTGTAAATTACCACAAAAATTTAGATTGCTTAGAAACATAAAATTA
Organism: Amphimallon solstitiale; assembly: GCA_963170755.1. Lineage (NCBI taxonomy): Eukaryota > Metazoa > Arthropoda > Insecta > Coleoptera > Scarabaeidae > Amphimallon > Amphimallon solstitiale. Next base: position 26,173,622 of record OY720675.1, on the reverse strand, counting down.
AAATAAAAATTCGAGGCAATATACAGCTCACTCCGGAAGTAAATGAATAGAAAATTTGAAAATTATTAATGTATTCAACTAACGGAAAATACATATAGAGTGAAAGAAGAACAAGGTGTAACAAATTATTAATGTGTTCAACTCAAAAGAAAACATATAGAGTGAAAGAAAAACAAGGTAGAACAATTGGAATTTTATGAAGATTTGGATTCAATTGTTTCTAGATAGTATTAAAGCTAGCATGCTCTTGCACTGTTATAGCACCATATGCGCATTTGCGCATATGGTGCTTCATCGGCGATGGAATATAGTTCAAAAGCCGGTTGAAGATGGTTTTAAATTGATAATAGACAAGCAGAATTCTATGCACCTTATATTCTCAGTCTTCTTGATGAAAAAGCATATGCTGTCACAAAGCCTAATAGGTTGGATTCTAAATTGTCACAATTGTTATTGCGTTGAGCGCCAAATTATTACGAATTTTTTTTAGGCTATTAAATTTCACACGCCTTTGTTTAGGAAGAACATTTACTACATATTAAAAGTTCAGGATATAATGTAAATAAAAAATAATCAAGGTTGTTTTTAAAGTTTTATTTGACGAAATAAAAACCAATTAAGTAAAATTGACATTGAAAGAAAAGTAATAATAACATAAAAAATGTTTGTTGATAATGCTACCAATTCTTTTCCAAATTCAAAATTGAAATTTCAGCTAACAGATAAAAATAAAATATTATCTGTAGTATCAGGAACCGAACAAAAGATTTGTGATTAATACGTCGTCGAGGTTCTAAATGCAACTGAATTAGTATTGCTGTCCCGGTAACCCAGTGAAGACGTTAGTGAATGAATAATTCCAGACCGTGCTCAGTACAAAAATAAATAATAATTCGGCGACACTTGTTTTCTTGTTACTATACCAAGCAGTCTACAAAACAAGAAAATGCTTTGGTGGCGATTACACCTCAAACCCAGAGGCTCTATACGTTAAAAGAAAATAAAGAAGAAAGAAGAAAAATGTGTAAACCCCCTCTATATTTATGTAAGAACAAGAGACAATAATATTCAAAATTTTAGCTTACGTAATACACTCAGACTTTGTATGATGCCGAAGTGAACCCTTATTCAGTGTATAACGCATAAAAGAAAAACTACAACAATGTGGGTATTTTTTTCTGTTGACGTCGCTATTATCCTAGGTCAAGGTTCACAATCCAAACAAACGGGATACTTCTTTTTATTCGTGTAAAGTATATGGAGTTAAAGAAGAGACTGTTTCAAAGTAATTTTTATAAAATGTGTTCATAGGTCGACCTTTTTTGGTGTTAGGTATAATATTTGAAATGTATTCTAACGATTCATTATAGTTTAACACAAAAAATATTTGTATTTTTAGATTTATAGACAATATATTTTTGTGTTTGTAACAAACAGTGACTGTTAAAGGTTGAATATTAAAACACTATTAACAGAACAAATTTTAGCGCTTTTAGCATCCATATTCTTTTGTAAATAGAATAAGGTAATTTTAGTTACTTCATTATTCTGTTGAAAATCTTTATGAATTTGCAAGTTTAACTATATCAGTAATACAAAGCAATATATTATAGAAACAATATTTAAATTGTATTCAGCGTAGAAAGTTATTTTAATAATAATTCCATGTTTTCATGAAGAATCTAAATGTAAAAAAGATTAAATTACTAAGTAAGTATAAATAAAATCTTTCAGAAAAAATGCTACAGTTTAATGTAAACACAATGTTGTATTGTCTATAAAGCTAAAAATACAAGTGTTTTCTGTGTTAAACTATAGTAAATCATTAAATACATTTCACACATCATACCTATCACTAAAAAGTCAATTTATATAGGACCTCTTTCCTAAAATATTTAGATATACTGTCTTGCTTTCAGACCATATAATTTACACAGGAGAAAAGTGACCGTACGGTTTGTTTGGATTATGAACCTTGACCACTCTCAATAATGACGTCAGAGAAGTGTCGCACATTACGTAGTAAAGACATTACACAGCAACTAGACAATGCAACAAATGTATATAAAAGTGAAAACTGTAATTAATGACCAAACCAAGATGTAAGTGATGATTCAATAAACTTGAACGGTAATTAATGACCACGTTACGATGCAAGTGATTATTCAATAAACTTAAACAATATATAATGACAAGCAATTAAGGGCGTTCCTTTTGATCAAGAAATACGCTTGATAACTGAGTCACAAAGGACAATTTCGCGTAATAAATCAAATATTAATTTCACAGCACAGAATAAGATCCTAGAATGTAGTTACAAAATAAACATCACTACGGAAATATAATTCAAGTAATTAAGCAAAATAAACGTGCATTTTCTAAAGGCTTTCTCAAAGATACAACTATTAGTATTCCAACTGAGGTAGCTCTGAAAGAAGTAGATTATACAATCAAGATAGGTATTATTAAAAAATTATTTATGAATTTAATATTACTAACACATTAAAATAAGCCTACAAATTCTAAACAATAAATTATCAAAAAAAAATCTTAACTGCAATTTCAAATGCAATATTTTGCTGTTGCACGCAGAGAAATACATTTTGAATTAATAATAAATATTGTTTCGACATGATTCATTCAATTTTAAACTAAAAAGTCTTTAAAATCACAATCATATATCTATTTGTAGAAATAAAATAATTAGATCGTCCCTGCATTTGTTCTATATAGATACAAGCATGGGATTCATGCAATAGAGAAGCTATTATTTAACAAATTAAGATGCATGGATTCTTTCTTATGGGTGAATAGTGTAAATGGTGTAAGTATATTTTAATATTATTGTACGGGCATCATTCTAAAGCTTTTCGATAGAGCATTTTCTTAAATTTACTTGGTATAGCTTTATCATAACTTCTGAGTTTAGTTATTTAATTTGGTTTAAACAAATGGAATACCTACATAATTTTAACTAGGCAATGATTTGAAGAAAAACTACAAGTCTATATATTTGATTAAAATAATTAGTACTTAACACCTATAGCAATCAAAACACTATTCCACAGTCTTACACTTATGTTGTTCAGATAGCATTTAAAAATTCCATTTTAATTATTTCTGCAATTTATCCAAAAATGTATTCACTGTATCTGCCATAATTGTAAATAGCACATATTTTCGTGTTAAATGGATATGTATTTAAGAAACGTGATAAATAATGATAGGGTTTTGACAGCAAAATTAATTTTTGACATAAGCGGCAATTATGTGGGTACAATTAGTGTCAACTAATCAGTACAAATATCATCCATGTCACCACTCTGATTATATAGGTTCTCTATTAATAACTTGGCTACATCGTCATCTATCAAATCCTAGCATAACTATGAACCATGGTATCGACAAAACACATTGTGTGTGAATATGACCTCAATCGGTCAAGTCGATTAGAAATTACACGCTCACCAACACCTAAATTTAGGAAGACTTTTCGGATAGAAAATTTTTATGACATTGACGCTTTGAACAAAAGTTTGAAAAGAATCTAGATAATTTTGATGTTAAATTTCGTATCAAATATTGCCGTGATCCCTATTGTTTAGGCATTATAAAATAGTTAGACAATTAAGTATTAGAATAAGAAAATAATTTTTAGTGGTAAAGATAATTGTTTAAAAACGAATTATGAGTTGCATATCCGCAACGGCGTAACATTATGATGATGGGTATATGGTAATTGAAATTGAAATAAATTTATATGAAAGGTACAAAAATAAACACAAAAATAAATTCATGTATTCTATATTTATAGAAACGAGGAGCACAAGATGTATTTTCAGTATACAAAGGCCGAACCAAACTTTTTGCATTGTGTAAGAGTGGCACTAGATATATTGAGAAGTGAACCACTTTTCAATCTTAATAATGTGTTAAAAATAAATAACAGAGAGAGAGTGTAGTAGTAAATAAGTTTATAAAAAGATTGTTATCTGTTAGACATTTTATGGTCACATTTAACAAAACAATAAATACCTGATACTTATATTTAATAGTATTTTAAAAAAAGGATACATAAAAAGGTGTACTTTACACGACACGATATAATAAAGTAAAAACTTCAGGGGTAGCAGGATAAATCTGGCTTAATCCGGAAAAGTTCCAGAAACAATGGGATAAATCTGTTTTGATTTGAATAAATCTACAAAGAAAGAGAATAATGTTAGCGTTGTTAACAGCTGCGTGCAAATCAACCTACACGAAGATGAGAGAAGGTGGTTCGAAGACAGGGATAAACTGTCGAGGTCCATGTTCCTGACAAAGTAATCATAAAAGGAAGGATTCCATCTGTATGCAATGTCTTTCCGATTATTTCTAACGAAGATATCTACAAAAAGAAAATACGGATGGTTTTAAATAATGGGAAAAGGAAGTATTTAAACAATGATGAAAGAGGCAACAAATTCATTTACAAATACAATGAGGGATGGCGTTAATAGAAGAAGAATATACCTACTCAAGACAGGGAATCGCGAATGTGCACGGACTTTAATAATAAACAATTTGTGTGTATATATTTTTGTGCAATTTTTAACTGTCAAAAACAATATAGGTATAGTTCAACCTGGGGGAAAACTTGAAGAAAACAAATATGAACAGGACAATACCAACATAAACCTAATGTTTATGTTGGTATTGTGTGTGATTGTGGCGCTGCAGATGAATAGTCGTTTGTTTTCGAGGACCGAGATGATAAAAAGCCGCAAACGACGATAGGGAAGAGAAGATGCAGATCTTTTGAATTATTCGAACGTAAAAATTTTGTTTCATACTCAATTGATTGCAGGTGTACTAATACACTGCATAAAATCATTTTAGTTAAATGTATCAAGTTATTTTTGATTTCAATAAGTAGTTTAGTTTATCACATTATAATTAATTCATTATTACTTTGTTTAATTTAATTTTTTTTATTATCAAAATGGTAGATATAAATCAAGAGGAATTGATTATATATATAAATATTATAAGTAAGTTTTTTTCTTGAAATAAATTCATAATAGATATTTGGTGATGTGTGGCGTATGCTAAAGATGCTATGTGAGAATGTTCATTTTTAGCAAAGCGTTTAACATCGTCAATATTCTGAATAAAATATTATTTTCTTTGCTATAGTAGATAAATTTTGCAAATTATGGGAGTATTGTTAATGATGTAAAAAGGGCATTAATGGCACAACGTGAGAATGTTTGCTAGCAGTGTTTACTGTGAATTATTAACAATTTATTAGATAAAAATTTAATAAAGATTTCAAGCATATTTGAATACGTAAAGGTATAAGCATTTTTGATGGACAAATAGCCAATTAGTGGTATGTACAACGTGTGAATATTTGCATATGGCTATTGGTGAGAGTCTTATCAAGGTGTTTTCTACTTTGCGAGATTTTAGATCTCCAGAGGCATTTCGTGCAAATGAATGTCTTTGTTGAAATAAAATTCAGCGTCGTAAAGGAAAAATTTTATTTCTTTGAAATTATACGATATTAAAAATTTGAAGATAGCGAGAAACAATATTTTTATTTAAATCCATATAATAGATTAAAAGCAATGTGTTTTTCGCATATATAAAAATATACATTTTTTTTTGTTTGTGGTTGGAAAAATAAAAGGACAATTTCTTTTACAGCCACATGTGGCAAAAGAATTTCTTTACTGTTGTTGTTATTGAATGTTGAGCTTAATACAAATGTTTTATGAGATTTAAGTTTTTTTTTTTATTATTAACCTTATCCTATTTAATTTTAAGAAATGTCGACAAATAAAAGAAGGATCACTGCTAGAACCTAGAAGAATAATATGAATGTTAATAGGGATTGAATTTATAAACTTATTGAAGTAGTTTTTTGTTACATGTCAACACAATCTCTGCATTCGTTATATTATTATATTATGCTACTTTGTATTATGGTTGTTTTGGTTAATTTCTGCATTTTAATTTGAAAGCAAGGTTATAGCAATATGTATTTACTGTAAAACACGATGCTAAATTTTTATGAAAATTTTCTATAAAATCTGAAATATTGAATATTAATAAGATTAGCTTATTAATTTTAAAATATAATAATGTTTAAAGATGTCAGTTATATAATAAATATTAATAATTAAATATAATTACTTTAAAGCTCGATGAAGTTTTACAGTTTAAAGTAAAAATTCCAACAGTGCAATAGTCGAAAATAAACTAAAAAGATTAAAATGTAGATTTCGATGCACAGAACCATTCGAATAAGTACGTATAATATATTCATCAAAGACTTTTACCAAGTTTAATCTGATCCGTTTAAAACATTATAATAACAATATGACGTGAAAAGGGGTTTTAACACGGTTCAGTACTTCCATTGTTTTTCCATTCTCCCTCTTGATCCTTCCATTCCAATTATTTTCAACCAACTAACAATGAATTCGTATTTTATGGATTCGCGCTTTTCATAAAAATGTAAATTAAATAATAAAAAAATCGTATTTATTATTCAAGAGCTGCTTAAAAGACAGTCTCAAGAATTATGTTTTCTGGTATGCATTTTATTTCAGAGACTTACCTATAGATTTCTTCGACGGATTCGTAGAAACGTTCATTCACTACAACTTCAAAACAATTCACGCACACCTGAAACAAAGAATAAACTCTTATTATGTTATTTTAACGATTATAATAGCTAGGGCTATTGTATAAATGATTAGAAAATGATATATAAGAAAGTTATTGGATTATTTATTCTTAATAATATGTCAAAATCGTAAAAAAAATAAACATCAAATAATTCAGGTAAACCAAAAATTTTAAATGGAAAGTACCAAGTATTATTTATACATATTCTGAAACTACATAAATTTATATTGACACCAATATACCGCATGTGACAATTTTCATTAGCCATAGGCGATCAATTCATGCAATACGTGGCAACGTGGTACCCCTACTTTCCTTTCCAATGCCAGCGACGCGACGTCTGATACATGTTCGGAAATACAAATTAGCAGTAACTATTGGACCACCGACTTGGGTGTTTGTAATGCGTTCAGAAATAATGTTACGTTGTAAATTTACTTTATTTATAGTTCTCGAAAGATTGTGTGCTTTTGTCTAAATACGTGGAATTTTGTGTAAAGATCGTGACTTTTGAGCGTACCCTGTATATTGTCTATTTCACCGGTTACTAAGACTGCCTGCCGTATGCTTCCGTGGGTATTAAACCTACTATTGAGCCCTCACCGCTCTAAACCATGTACCGCGAATATGACAGATATATTTTGTGTAAGATGGGGCATTTACACCCTGTTTTTGTGTAAGCCTTTATGTCTGAGTAACCAACTCTAATTATCTTAGTTCTAGCTTATTCTAACCTACCTGTAGTTTCGTATTTTCCGCAGTTGCAATTACTTTTACGCCTTGCGTAACTTTTCTTAAAAGAATATCTACTTATTCATTACGTCCGATCCCTACCTAATGCATTTATTGTGGTTTGTAAACGCTTTGAGACGATAGTCAAGTTTTGTGTTAACTGTTTCACATGTTTTGCGTATTGCTAAACGCAGTTCTCGAGCAGGCCCGAGTATTATTGTTATTTTCCTTTTCCTTCGCAGACGTCCGTCTAAAAAAAAAAAGGTAAGGAGTTTTAATTAAAGAAATGCTTGGATTGTAGGGCATACTTTTAATTGTTGCCGATCCCTTGCTGCTCTATCTTCGATATTCTAGTATTAGGAACTTCTGTTAATTCGTCCCCAGCACCATCGTAGGGGTTAGGATCGTAATTTCTCTGTAACATAAGTTTAAGATCGGTCTCTCTACCGTCTTTTTGCAGCGTTTTGATATTAAAGCTTTGATATTTCGTTATTTACCTGCAGAGATTCTGTCCTTTTCGCCTAATAAAAATAGAAACTGCGTGTGGAAGATTGTTTGTTTATTTTCTGTCAAACCTATCGACCATGAAGTACAGATCTGTGATACACACGGATTGCCAACGTCCAGCATGAAATACCCTCTCGTGCGGTCGACTTTATATTTCCTATTTACAATTGTTGAGTATTTCGCTTATGTTCTTCCGTCTAAGATATGTGTAGGGTTACGTTTAATTGTGTTTAAGTCACGATGTCGTCTTCCGTTATTGTCAGATTAGTTGTGTGTTTATTATGTTTATTTGAAAACTCCCGCCCTTAGTCTGAATCCTTTCCAGTGACGCATTGAGCGTGCGTGTTCTTGGGTTGTACGTATCTACCGAAAAGGTCACGGTTGGGTCACTTTCGTAGTCAAGCTTGTTATAAGTGCATGGGCACGATATGCTTATTTTCTTTTGGTGAATTTATCACTATGTCTAAAGTTAGACTAACGCTTCGGCGGCTTTAATGAAATAAGTTTAAGTTATCGATACCTTAATTAGGTGTTTATCGTGAATTAATTTTTATCGCAATACCGCTATCTAATTTACGAATGCCACGAGGTGGATTTTGAATTATTTTCGTGCTATGTGTGACTTCTGAGTCCTTACCGTGGAATCTCCATCGTTCAACCTTGGGGTAAGTTCTCAAAACTCTGTGTTAAATTTTCGGGATTTTATCTTTGGTTTTTTTTCTCTCTAAATTTTAATAGGATTCTTTTGTCGGGCACAAAGCCCTCTGACGCCCTAATTCTGGTGGGATAGCCCCGCATTTACGTCAAAGAGCGTGGTGTTTCTTCCGACGCATCAGAAGACGCTTCATAACATCCAGCCCACCTGTTGAATTGGAAATTCTCCATCAAGGGAGTCGCCGCCATTTTGGGATTTCTGTAGCGTCCTACCGGCAACCATCTTGCCAGCTAAGGTTGTAATTTTTACCTCATATTTTTCGTCTGAATTTCGACGTTTCACGCCTGAGTGCAAGACTTATTTTTGCCTAATTAATACCAAGAATTTTGAGTGGCTAAATAACTATCGCACCTCTTAGTAATCTGCGTGGTCACAATGTAATCCTTTTTTTTAAATTTCCGTTATAATTTCTCTTTGTTTTATTATGTATAATTGAGATTAACCTGAATTTTGGTTTTTGTCACTACCGAATTACTGTAGCCCTATATTGAGGCAGATATTTAATTTAAACTAATTCTAGTACATATAATATATTATCACCTTATCTTTTGGGTGGTTATTATTTTATTAGTAATATACCTAGTGTTATCACTTCTGATACTATAATTGTATGTTACATGATGTGTCGCATTTAAGTAATCTAAAATTGGTTAATAATTTTGCACGGTTATATTTTTTTTTTTTTTTTGCTGTAAGATTGTAAATTTTGCCTTTCCGTTGATCAATTAATTTACCTGAGCTAGATTAATTCTTTTCTGTAGTAGCAAACTTTGATTCTCGAAGCTCAGGGTTTTATTGTTTTTATGTAATTTATTTTCTAAATTTTACCTTTAACTTTTGACTTAAATATTTGACTTTGTTAATAAATAACCTTCATTTCATTTAATTTAGTTCATGTAATCAAACCTGGCGTTTTTTTTATATATTTAGCGAATTTTCCTCATTTTAGACTAAGTCTTTGTACTGACTTATTAATCCTCTTGCGCTTATAAATATATATATATTTCCACCTTTGTATTGACATTGCCGTTGTGGCGTGTCCTTGAAAACACATGTACACCTTATGTGAGGTGAAGGAAACGTTTCTGCAACCGACCAACTTCTGCTGAAGCGCAGAGTATTTGTTAAACCATTAAGTCTTTTTTTTTATACTTTCAAAATTTTGTTATTGTCATCTAACGTTTGGTTTTTTTTATTTTTCAACTGTCTAGCTTAATTACACTTTATTCAAATTTAACTTTCCATCCAACGTTTGTTCTTTTTTTTTATTGCCTAACTGCACAAATTAAATTTTTCTTATTTTAAAAAAAACCATACAGCACATCAAATTTAATTAAATTTTGTTACATTACGAATACCTTATCTTTTATTTCTTTTACCTCTGCTTATCTTGAATATTATTGTGACAAGCACGTACATAAGATTAGGTGCTTCAAATATACAGGGTGTTCAATAGGTATCCTACTGGAGGGACACAGCCAGTGGTAGTTCGTAGGAGGCGCAGGTAGGTTATCTGTAGATAGCATAGTGTCCTGGTGCCCGGACAACGTCGCAAGCGTCGTTGCCGACCGACGCTCTACTTATAGGTGTTCTTATTTTCTTGAACCGTCACGCCGTCTGCGACAGAGTTAGCTCGGCCCTGCGTTATCCTGTTTAACAACCCCTATTGCGACTCTCCGTTTCATTTCCGAATTCTGCCGTTACCTTAATGCGACGTAGATCCGGTAGCAATAATTTTTACGAGTTGCAAGGATTTGTTTTTCTTTTTCCTTTCAGTAAATGCAGAGAATTATTAAGCTGCGTTCACGCTGCATGACACAAACAAAAGCGTAATTCTAATAAAATTAAAAAATAACCACAATAAAATAAAAAATAACCATAATAAAATTTAAAAAAAAGCACTAATAAAATAAATCAAAAAGGATTCTGAAAACAATAATAAACTACAGAAGGGGCACAAAAATTCCTCCCTGCACAGCAAGACATCGCCCTAGGCTGTCGTAGAAGTTTATTCTTACGTTTTCTAAGATGTGAGCCGTTACTGAATTAGCAGCCTCAATTATTTTTTCTCTCAAGGCAACTATGTTTTCTGCTCTACCAGCTTCATGGGTATAAACAATATTTTTTAAATATCCCCACAAAAAAGATCATTTGGAAAGAGATCAGTAGATCGCGGAGGCCATTTGATGTCTCCCGTTCCAGTAATAAGACGGGCAGGGACCGCAACGTGTTCGCAGCTAAACATTGAATGTAAAATCTGGGTGGAGATCGGAGAAAATCGTTGTGATGTCGGTTATTGCCGACATTGGTGACGGACAGTAGGGGTACCACGTTGCCACGTATTACATTCATACGTATAGATCGCACATAAACATTGAATCCCTATACCTAATGATATTTGACACATGCGGTATAACTGAACACGTTCAAAACGTAGGCGGAAAAATCTGTTTTACAGATTATTCAATTCAAATTTATTTGCAATTCAAAAACACAATCGTCAATAAAGTAAATAAAAAGAATACAAAACTATAGTAATATATATATAAATGTACATAATATTCAGTAAATTCAAAACAACGTAAAAATTCTTCTGAGGTGTAAAAGGCCTCTCTCATAAGAATTTTTTTAATAAACTTATAAAACTTTCGATCGTCGAGGCTTCTTATGGACTCCTGAAGGTAGTTGTAGAACCTGATATTGTGGTTATTCGTATCTATTTTGGTCTTCTCCAGGTTTTGCGTTGGTAGCACCATGTTTTTCTGATGTCTTGTGGGGCAGGGTTGGATATCAGACTGCCTCTGGTATTTATCTTGGGAAAATATATCTACAGCTGTCTCTGTATCTACCCCGGTTAGCGCTCTTACTGTTTCTTTCTGCTGCAAGAATATCTTCAAGGCCGCCCTGGATGAACCCCATACGAAACTCTGAAGTGGAAGTGAGCATATGGTAATTCGATATTTTTCTGGTTCTTCGTATGAGATATGGCTGATGATAATCAACTCTGCAAAACTTGCACATGGGAATTCCATTTAAAATTGTTGTTCATGTCTATTCCCAGGAACCTACTGTCTGTGTACATGTGTTTGATTTGGTTAATATTAACAGATCATTGGATTTACTTTTGTTGATTTTTAAGTTATTGCTGCCAAACCATTCTTGGTATTCAACATAAGTACGATATTATGAACAACCAAATAATTGTATAAGTAATGTAGTTGTACAACTGTATGTAACGTGGAAAAAAATGAACAGTGTCAGTTTACTGTTATTTCGACAGGCTAGTGTAATGGTACAGCCCCTTACTATATATTAATTTTATAATTTTATTATATTAAATAATTTAATATAGAATATTTTTATTAATATTTTCAAAGGTATTTAAAATCAATGAATATCAACTCACATTTAGTCATAAGTCTTATTATGTATTTATGTGTAAGCATAGTGACGCCTAAACATCCGTTGTTCATTTAATATTGCTGTTGTGTGCTAGCGATGACTTAACTATGTGTGTGAAAAAGCAGTAGGAAGGCCCGGACTATACAGAAAGCGGGGAATCACAGACTTCCTCCTATAAAAGGCAAGAATACGTGTTCAAAAGAAAAGAGTCGAAAGCTAGACAGGAAGAGTCGCAAGTTAGACGTAGTGTCGAGAGGCAAACTCCAAACAATAAACTCCTGGGAGAGTCGGCAACAGTCATAAGAACTGTTTTTATTTGTAAAAATAGTAAAACAGTGATTAAAGTGGCACATACATATTAAATGTGCAAAGTGGTATATCGTAGTAATAAAGTTATTGTGCTCCATTTGTCAAAGGAAGCTGATTCGTCACGTCTAGATCGTGAATACAGAGAAAAGTCCGCTGAAGACAGCACAGACAAAAGAAGCTTTAAAATAAGGTATTGTTTAAATGATAAAACCTTATTGTATGTGAATGTATTTTGTTAATAAAACATTAAATATTATAAATCAACTTCCAAATAGAAACGAAATAAGTAAATGTGAATATTAAATAAACATCGTCTCCGTACTATAAAGTATAATGTAACTTGATCTGTATTAGCATCGTGGTATATGTATATAATCATACATAAATCTTGTATGTGGCGTACGTCGTAAATACTTGCCTTTATTGTTTATGTTTAAATATGAAAAACAATCTACGGAAATATTTGTGTCAATTTAATATTTGTAAAAGCGTCTTTAACTTGTTTATTAACGTATTTTGGTTTCCTTTATGTTGAGAACAATATATTATGTAAACATTTTTCTTTGTCTGTAAAAATATATATAAAATCCAATGATTTTGAATATAAGTATTATTTAAAATTTTATATGGTATTTTTTTATAAATTATCTAGGAATCTTTTTAATTAATCATCTCTAGTAATCCAAATCGCCCTTGAGAATCCGAACTGAGCTTAGGAGGCAAATCAACAATTTAACATTTTATTTTATAAATTTAACGTTACATTAAATATATTAATTTAGATATAGGCGTTCCTTTACACTAGCAATACCAACTGAGTTCATACCATGCCTCCTCGTTACTGTTCGTTCGCAGTGAATCATTCCTCTGATCTTCTTATTGCCAATACTAAGCTTTGTTGAGCTTCAATTCGTGTCTTTCCATTTGTTAAAATGGATGTGTTATCTGCGTAAAGGCATATTTCAGCAGTAAGCATTCTGAAATATCATTTATAAATATGATGAACAATAATGGTCCCAGAATTGGGGCTTGAGGAACTTCACAGCTTACTGAATATATTTTCAACCTCTCACCCCTCTATTCCATTAACTGAACTCTATTTCGTAAGTAGGATTTGTGATAAGGTTCAATGGTTTTCCCCTAACCCCGTAACATTCTAGTTTCTGCAGCAAGATTACATGATCCACCTAATCAAACGCCATACTTAAGTCCAGCATATTCATTTGTACACACTATCTCTAGCCAAAAGAGGCGTGTATATAATTGATAACATCCATTACACCACTCACTACTGATCTACCTTCACGGAAACCATGTTGCTTTGGAGATAGTAGCCCACGCGTGTCAAAAAAGTGTGACAGTCGAGTAGCTATTACCTGTTCGTACACCTTTGATAAGGTCGGCATTATGCGGACCAGTCTATAATTGTTGCATATATTTATGTCACCATTTTTATATATTGGTAATACCTTAGCGACTTTCAGAGGTTCAGGAATATTCCCTCATTCATTGCCCCGTTTATGCATTCGACTAAGCTCTTACTTATTTCAGTGATAGCTTCTTTTAGAATATGTGTTTAAATATTATATGGATATCTTATTTCTTCTTATTTTTTAGGTATTTGATTATGCTCAGTGATACATCACTGTTTAAATTTTTTGCAATGTGAACTCCAACACCACATAAATATGTATTTAGTTCCTCTGCCGTTAGTTCTGACTCCTTTGCTATTTCCTTTGACTTTACACTATTATTTATAACTTTCCACAGAGCTTGCTTTAATGGTACGACTTCTTACACTCCCCATAAATTACAGAAATTTTTACATCCACTGAGCATTTATTACAGATTGATTCGTGAGGGGTTTTGTTCTTCGACGCCATCTTATTCATTTTCTAGGTTTAGCTTCAATCCTGATGCGTGTTTCCTTGCCGACCGTTGTGGGCTTCTTCCAAATGAGAGCCGAGATCGTTGAGTACGTTCACCTCCTGGTGGTTTCTTTTTAAGAGCTGAACCCCTCTCTTCAAAATACTTAACCCAAGTATTGATGACGTGGCAAGCTGGAACGCGGGTATGATGTCCTAAATTGGAATGATGTCGAAATTCCCATTGAGCAGCAGTTGCAATGTCACCATTCTTGTAAAATGACTTCAGAGCAAATGCATGTCGTCCATGGTTACTAAATGGCAAGTAGTTGTACACTCAAAGATATCACTCACACCTGTCTACCAATTCCAACACTACATTCGAAATTTCCCGTTTCCCTATGCTACCCTGTATAAAAATTATTTAACGTCATCGTTCTAAAGCAAATGCTAGTGATATAATTGATTTAGACAAGAACAAAGAGAAGATGTAGGGAATTCGTTCAGCACTAACTAATTCCAATGAAATAAATCTTGAACACACAGAGAATCTAAAACGAAAGTTATAAAACTTTCTTTCCTATAGCTATATAATAATATACGGGGAAAAAGATATTTTCATCTCTAAAAGCTCTTAATAATTATAATTTGTATGGAGTATTGTTTTTACCTCTGTTAAAGAGAATATACGAATTATATCCAGGTAATAACTTTTCTTTGTTCCTTCAGTCAACGTAAAGCAAATTAGGAATTTAATAGAAACCGGACGGGAGAAAAAAACTTATTTTATTATATTTCCGTCTCAATAATACATCAAACAGAAAAACAATGCTTAATTATATTCCATGTAATTTTCATTTGAAATAAATGATCGGCTTATTATTATTTAAAGCGCAAAGAGCAAGAAACATAACACGGAATATGAGAACAAACCGGAGATATAGTATGGTTACATATTTTCGATGGTTCGTTTCACTTAAGCGCTTATTAAAATTAAATGCGTTTTAATAAACTTTTCGAAATTCCCCACAACAATAATGGCATTTCCATATCAAATATAAATGCAAACCTTGTTTATTGAAACATAAACGCGAATTCATATATTGATTTAGCTTACAAGCAAAAGTAATATATCCGGAACTATTCGGCCGGAGTGCCACTGCAATGTTTTTACAAAATTCGGAGCATCGTTATCCATGTTTGTGTAGTGTCATCGAAAACGCGAAAGCCGACAGAATTTTCAGCTTATTTTAGCGATGAATATCAAAAAATTGATTTTCATTCAACGTTGTTTAAAATAATAAATGCCAAAGAAAAACGAGCTAAATAGCGCGAGAGCTTTCAGAATAGCAAATGTTAAACTACATTTTCCAATTTCGTTTAAAATAGTCAATGTGATTGAAAGTTGAGTGCCTAGTCGAAATGGCTGATATGAATTTTTCAAGCAATAAACACTGACGCTGCTATTAACACGCCTGGAAATATTGATGTGAATAGCTTTAGTTTCGTATGAAACGCGTTAAGCTATATGTTATGATGTATTAGTTGACCGAGAAATATTACCGTTGTGAAACTCCTTATTATTAAAATACTTTGTCATAATTTGAGATTGTAATACATAACAAACGATTATTTCGCAAATGTCCTACAGGATATAATAAACAGGATGGGCCATTTCCGCGCAGATCCCATTTCAGCAGATATACATATTGATCCCTCAATATGCTTTAGTTTTCACACAGTAGCAGTAAACAAAATGCCAATTACCTCATTGAAAAATAAACTAAGGACACTTTCAGTTTAACGGTTGAATTAATAAAATATGTCAAAAATTTAATTATAAGTCGACTAACTAAGTTAGTAAATCCGTATTTGGAAGAAAGTTTCTTTCCATCTAAGCTAAAGCACATAATAGTGATCCCTATTTTTAAGGCAGGTGATTATTATAACATTTAGTAACTATCGCCCAATATCATTAGTTCCTATTTTTTCAAAAATATTTGAAAAATATTTAGCGAAACAAATAAGAGATTTTTCGAATTTAACTGTTTATTTTCAAACCATCAGCTGGAGTTTAGGAGGGGTTTAAGTACGACGCTAGTCATGCTGGATCTAGTCAGTCAGTATTGCTTATCAGACATTGGAAAATGGAGAGTACTTAGCAATACTTTCTGTGACCTTCGCATTATATTCTCCTGCAAAAGCTGAAAAAGTATAGATTTAACGATAAAAGTGTTTCCATTATTGGAAGTTATCTGTCAGGCAGATATCAGTAAGTAAGGGATGTGGGTAGGGGGGGGGGCATCTGCTTTTTCTAATCTACATAAACGATCTTCCAATCGAAGCGAAGCACAGTCTTAAGCTGTGCACTGGTTTAAATTAAATAAACTTCTTCTCAATAACAATAAAACACAAGAAATGATTTTTTCGACAAAGGATATCCCGGAGGGGAAAATAAGAAGGGCGCACTGTTTCTAGGGGTGCATCTAGACCCGGGTCTCCGCTGGGTGGCTCAAACCGAGGCACTTTGCGGTAAGCTCAGCTCGGTTGCCTTCTTTTTGAGGGGCTTGGCGAATAGTGTATCTGGGAATATGCTGAGGAGTACCTATTTAACCTTGTGCTGTTTTACTTCGAGGTCATTCTGCTGGGGCTATGGGAGTATTTTGTTTGCAAAAAAGTGCAGCCAGAATAATTTCAGGTTTGTCATACCAAGCTGATTATCGACAGGCATTTATAAATCAAAGGATCTTAACCTTACTTTCTGTGTTTGTCCTCAAAAACGTGATCTACTTGAAGAATCACATGAACGGATATCCCAAACAGAGTGACATACAACCATACAGCACTATACATAACGGGGACCTAACTGCTAGGTATTGGCGCCTGGAAAGATGTCTAAGTGACCCGGGTTATTGGGCAGTTAAATTTTTTAACAAAGTGTCACTCCATATGAGAAACCAACGAGAATTTTTAATGTGTAATAATGTCCCGTAGTTAAATATGTGTCAATGTCTAAATTTTTACCATATCTGTAATTTTTCTTCTGTTTGTTGACTTGTGTAAGTATAATATTTTATACATGGCACCAATTGAATAACATTGTTTAAAATTTAAATAAAGTGCCGTGTTAATTATTAAAAATTAGTCAACTAATTATTGTAATTAAGTAATTTGCAAATTTATGAATTTCAAAGAATTCTTAAATTATTTTTTTTTGTGTTTGAAAATTGTAATTATAATTTTACTTAACTTATGTGATGACGACAATTTTCGACCTCGAGATTTTTGCAAATATCAATGTTTTGAAGTCCCCTCATACCGAAAAGTGGTTTTTGCATCCCTCTGTTTGTGTGTGTGTGTGAGTAAGTGTATTTGTATGTGCCTGTCTGTCTGTTTATTACCACGATAGCGGCTAAACGGCTAATGGTATCGATACTAAACTTTATATTTATGAGTATAATCTTCCTCTTGAAATGTGATTAGATTTTAAGTAAAATCAGTAGACCGAAAGTGGTAGTCTATTTTAGTTAAAAAATCAGAATTTACTCGTATCTCGTCAACTACTCAATTTGGGCAAATTTATAGAGAATACAGAAGAACTAATATATGAATTTTAGAACAATTTTATAAAAAAAGGTCTTTTTGTCTTATCGAAAACAGTTTCTTGCAAATATCTCGCAAATTATGCATTCTATACAGATTTATTATAAGTGCGAAAGTATTTAGAGCTTGATTGGGAAAAGTTTTTCATGGATGAAATTTTAAAATAATTCTACTCTGAGCAGTTTCTTGCAAAATATCTCCTAAATTTAGAATTCCATATTTAGAGCTACATTTGGAATAATTTTTGTATCAAGAACGTTTTAAAATCGAACCGGAAATAATTTTTACTCTTATCGAAAAGTACTGTTTTGCAAATTATATATTCTATAGATTTATTAAGAAATTAAAGTACTTTAAATTGGATTTGGGATTATGTCAAATCATTTTGTCTAATAATCACATCTTTTTCATTGTTTTCGTCAGTAATATCTTCTTCAACACCAGTAATTATTATTTTTGGATTTTTTAATTTCAGTTCGTAAACTACCTGCTTATTTCCAATTTCCTATATGAATTTCCTCTCAATTTTTCTTTAGAGTTACTACCACTGCGGTTAATAACGATACCACCTTTTTTAGCACTTTTTATTGTTTCACTTCCAGTTTCTAACATACTTGTATCTACTATATTTTTAATATAATTTTTTGTTTTGTATGATTTTTGGTCTCTTCATGTTTAATAATTTATACATCATTTTTCTTTTACAATAGATCGGAATATAGGGTAAACCACCCAGTGATTGGCCTCCCATTCTAATAATTAGATTTAAAGGCTGATTATATTTCACCAACCTACATAATGAGAAATGCACCTAACGTTTTTGATAGGTAATAGATCCACATTTTTCAAAAACATGTTACTTTTACTTATGTGTTAGTAAATTTTTCAGAATTAATTAATCTGGTCTGTGGAAACCAAATGCTAGCCATTGGCCGCACTTACTCAACGATTGGCCCCCCAATTGTCCAATTATTGGCCACTGAATGCAAGCAAGCAAGAAAAAATAAAGTGGTCTCTTTTTTAGTTTAGAATAAACTTTATTTTGCTACAATACAAAAATAACATAAATAGGTAGCTTCTATATAATATATTAGGATTTCCAAATAAAACGCAACTTAATAAAATTTTCGTTTAACCGTTCAATGCACAAGTCATGGTAAACACGTTTGCATGAATTACATTTTACTCCATGGTTATGATATCCCCAATTTTTAGTGCAAGAGTAACACAACCCGCTGAATAATTTCTGGTTTGTGAAAGTAAAAGCAGATTTGACTTCTGAACGACTTTTAGAACAGGATCGAAATGCTCCTTGGTCAGAGTTTCCAACGGATGGGTTCTTCTCCACTAAACAACCGCTTTCTTCCACCCATTTTTTATCGGCTTGAATGCTGCAACATCCGCGGGCTGCATGATTCGTGTAACATTTGGGTACAGACACACTAAAATTATTTGAAGTTTTACACATAAAGAACTAGGCTTGTATGAGTGACCGACTAGGAAGAGAATTACGGGGAAACTCGTGTCTATATTCTTTAAATAAGGATATAAAATGTTTTCTATGTAGTCACTCATAGAAGAAGCATGCTTCACCTCATAAACATTTCGTGCTTCTTTTGGAGCGAGTACTTTATTGTTCTTAGGACATAGGTGGAAGCACGTTTCATAGGCGTTCATTATTCTGTTTGGATCGTCCAATATTTCTGTAAATCCTTTTGACATCAAGTAATCTTCTATTTCCAAAAACCATTTTTTAATATTTGACTCTGATATGTTTGCACTTGCTGCTCTCACAGCTTCTGATGTACGCTCCGAAACTTCTGGATTCCTTCTAAAAAAAGCTCGATAGTTCGATTGTTAACCAATGGTTTTTTTTCTTGAACTTTGCTCTAGAAATTCTCTCACCGATTCTAGGACATCTTCTTTACGGCGGGGAAATCCACGTGTGATTTTCAAAGATCCAGGTGACCAAAATTTGCTCTTCTTCATTGGAGAGGATTGGGTTAGAGCCAAAAGCTGGTTTTACATAATTATGACTTTTTCTAAACTGCAAAGTAGCTCTCGAAATTTTGTATTGTCTTGAAACCACTCTTAAGGGTTTTCTATTTTTAATTTCTTCAAGAGCTTTTTGTACATCGTTTTCTGTGTATTACTTATAATATTTTTCATCCGGAACAATTTTTGGCATTGTCTTCAACTAAAAATATGTAAGTTTTAGTGATTGTCCTGTAATGAAATTTAGTTATTGGCCCCGGCCAGTAACTAAATGTGATGCAATTATTAACTAGATTTTCTAATAATAGCATTATCCTACATTAGGCAATAGAACGCAAACCGTAACATTAATTTAGTGCGATCAGTAAAAAAATTCAGTCATTGGCCATGCGTCCAATCACTAAATAAAACGTGCAACATAATGTTCAGTGGTTGGCCTCCAGATTTTATAGAGAATTTTAGATTATAATGCACCATCATATCAGAATTGCATCAAATATATTATTAGAAAGTCAGCAAATTCATTTCCTTAATAATAAACTTATAAATATTTAGAAAAATAACTTACAAGTGGCAGCACACTCTTATCGAAACACACTATGTTTCCAGTAAACACAGCTTGTTCGGGTCACTACCTCCTACAACATTAAGTATTTGTGAAAATGGCGGAAGAATTCCTAAACCGTTTGGCACCAGATTTAAGTAGTGTTGCCGGATTGTGCGGATCTTTACAGATACAAGATTAATATGACATATTTCTACTTAATTTATGTTTTAGTGGAACGGCCAATAACTGGACGCTAAATAGGAAAAGGCCAATCACTGGGTAGTTTACCCTAATGTCCATTTTCTTTGCTTTATTTTCAGTGTTCGAAATAGATTCTAAAATTTTGTGAATCAATACGATTTTTTCTGATATAGTTTGGAGGCAATCATTAAGTTTCTGATCACTTCAGTCTTGAAACACATTTTTTTTACGATAAATTTCGGATACGTATGTAATTTTATCCGTTTCACTTAATTTCTTTGCTGTTTTGTCATGGCTGCGGCGCATATACTATATCTCTGTTCCTCACATGTGAAACACTTCAACGTGCTTTCTGTCCTTCTAAATTCAACTCAGCAAACATAGCACTTATTGTATGACAAATTTTTGTTGTTTTATATATATTGACCCACTATTTGCAGAGCCGATAAAAATACGTCCTCAGTCTTTGAATTTTAAACTACTACTCAAGAAGAAGAATGCTGAAGATGCTCTTAATGACGAGAGGGCAAGTCCAACACCAGATAATATGCTTTTGCGCGGCAAACACGTGACCTATGCTTGGCCCATTATAGGAAATTATGGAGTAAATATAAGCATAATAAACGCTGATTCGGTATTCAGAATGGGTTTAATATGTGCAGCATATACAACCTTGTACAAGCATAGTGTTTGCTCTATTTATACCAAACTTCAAAACAGTTGGAAAACCGGAAGAATTAATATTTAATGCACCATCTTTATGTGTTTAAGCATACTTTTGACCAATAACTTGTACCCGTTGCGGATTTCGGTATCTCGGTACCACACTTCAATGACAGACTATCAATTTGATTTCGGCTGTGCAATACATCTTTCCAATCTTGAAGATGTATTGATGAAGATGGATCACAAATTCTCTATAGGATTGATTCCGGACCAACCCAAAATGTTTATCCTATTGTCAGTGAAGAATTGTTTCACAATTTTTAATGTATGGCAAGGTGCTAAATCATGCTGAAAATTTGGATTTTCTACATACTACTCCCATAGTTCAAGGACCATTCGATACTGCAAAACTTCTAGGTATTTTTGGCGTTCATCATGCATGTTATGAGTACTAATAAACATTGACCAAAAAAGAAAACAGCCCCAAAGCATTTGCTTCAAGGGATGTTTGACTGGCTGCTGAATAAAAGCGGGTGAAATTGTTTCTTTATCGGACTGGCGAACAAATTGGCGCCGCATGCCCTGGACATAAAATTACTTTCGTTTTTCAGTCATGTTGTGTCCATTCCATGGATTTCCTTGCCCAAACCATTCTCCTCCTCTACATTGAGGCAGTCAAAAGTTGTTTATTTACGTGTCTCCGAGCTTTCCATCCAGCTTCTAGCAAAGGATGGCGCATTGTTGAGGCGGGCAAACTTATGCAGCAAGTTCAATTTCAAAATTAGTCCTACAATTTAAACAACAGAATTGATTGAAAAGTACATATTGAAGACGAAAATAATGAGTAATACAGAAATCGGTGTTTCCACGAGGTCGACAGAAAATCAGAAGTCGTAAATTAACTCAAAAAATATAATAGATAATGGCTAATCAAATATGCGTAATAGCGTATAACACAATCTACTACTATAAAAAATGTCAGGATTTATGTGACTAAGGGAAACGCCTTTTCCACATCAAATCACATTCAAAAGAGAAGAACGGAACTCTATCATCAACAAGCCGTTGACCAAACCATCGCTTCCGTCTGTGATGGGTGACCAACTGACCGACGGATCACCTACCACAGAGGTCTTGGAGAGTCCTACAAATCTCACGGATGAGAGAGGCAGCTATATGCCTTAAAATAAAACCGTAACAATTTGTTATGAATCGCTTCTTTTGTCAGAACTGTCAGTCGCCCACAACCCTCTTATATTTCTTCACTACCAGTTTTAGTAGTAACGTAGTAGAAAACTAGAACAACTCTTTTAAGTAAATTCTAAAAAATAGTCTAATCAAAATCAAGTTCATCTCAAAATTTTCCTAAATAATCTTGAATGGTGTATTTCCACCAAAACTATTTTTAATACTAAGATTCTAGAAATTATTGGCAACCAAAATATTATATTTAACAATATAATTCATATCATAGACTCTCTTTGTACATAACCTATATGCCACAAGATTCTTCTGAATATCTATTATCTGAATTAAACAACTCTTACATCAAACATTTTTTCATAATTTATGGCATTGACGATGTTGCACGAGCATAAAATGTAGTCTATACATTTTATTCGTTTTCTTGTGATATGATTGTATTGTTACATATTTTAGTGAGTTCAAAAGGAAACGTTGCAGTACCGGCGTCTATAACCATGAAAGATATAGTAAAGCAATAAGCATAAAGCGAGTTGAATCGAAATTTCTGGACGTGACTATATTTATGACGAATAATTTTTAAAACAAAAAGGTTCCATAAAACGCTACTTTTATGCAGCATAAAGCCGGTAGAGTTATACGATTTGAACTTTAAAAGTCAGCTTTAACGGTCGCCAAGCATATGCCACCTTAAAGATGTATTTTATTGCTGAATTGGAAACCACTTCATACTATACATCCAGCTACATATAATATTCGCAGATGTGCATCTCTTCTTACGGGAATGTAGGGAAAGAGAATTTATTGTTATAAAACTATACTTCTGAATGTCATTTACTAAATCCCAATATTTATTTATCGTTTTCGAATGCAATATTTTATTTTTCCTTACAGTAACCGTTTTCGGCTTCTTCAAACTGGTTGAAGAAATAATGAAAACGTTGTATAATACAGAAATATATGGAAATATAGGGACTGTTATTAATATAATCTAAGTTAAGTATACCTATGTTATTAATAATATATTGTCACGTGTGTTCCACAAGGTTCTAAGTACACTTTTCTTCAAGAATGATGGTGGGTTTATGCAGCGTTCCTTAACATAGTATTAGTATTAGTTCTAAGAATTAGTCTTAACCTTAAAAGTGCACGTTATACAGACATTATTTTTTCAAATTACGCTGCGTTAGTGGTACGTAATTGTGTACGTATTCTCTCACAAGGGTTAGATCTTGGCTAACGAGGTCTTAACTTAGTCCTAAAAGTTAAAAATTACGAATGTTCAAGGTCGTGTCATAACGCGGTCCTAAGAAGCTTACGACCCTAAAATCAGCTGACTGAACGCTAACACGTATACTCAATGATCGAACTCTCTTAAGACTAATACTAATTCTAAGTTAGGACTAATTCATGCTGCATAAACCCACCCACCATGAGATTTCTACACGGTAGGTAGAAGGAAGCAATCTGCATTGTTGAATTTTAAAATTACCAAATTTGGTTCACGGATGACGCTGAAATATTCTATTATAAACGGTTCTAAGCAACTCTCTCGAAAAGCTGATTAAGGGGGGAGTGCTCACTACCTCAATCAGTTTCTTCCAAATCCTGATTTTCTTTTTTGAAATATTTAGACAAATATTTTTTTGAATTACCTAAAAGAATAAAAGAAATATCATAGCATAGTCCGTTTTCCGAAAATATATGTAGAAAAAAAATAAAAACTGAAATTAGAAAAATATCCGAAAATTAACGATACCACAATAATTTAAAAAATATTCTGACCACGTCCTTGAAATAGTTGAAAAAATATTTTCTTAATTAAACTTGTGATTTGGAAAATAGAATACATTCTGCAAGACTAATTGTTGGAGAAATGTTAAAGTGAAACATGGTACGGTTTCGGCTAGCAGGCGGAGTTTGGCCAGACGAGATTTATCGGTTCCGAGTACTCTAATAGAGGCATAAAGATAAGGGTTTTACGATCCCCATTCATTCGGTGTTTAGACCAGATTTAAAATTTCGAATTGTGTCGAGCTTTACTTGATGTAAATCCATGATATCCAATAATTAATCAAATTATAATAGAACAACAATATGAAGTTTTGAGATTTACACTAATTTATTAAAAGATACACAATAGCTTTTTCAAGGGATAACTATAAACTAATATTACATACAAACTTCTACCTTTATATCAAGAGTTACCCCTATACTAGATTATTGACAAATATTACCGTAATTGCTATTTGTCATCTTTAATAATATTTAATTACTTACTTAAATAAATATATTTTACAGACGTAATTTTGTGAATTTATATACATTTTTTTGTTATTTTTTCATATAATAATTTACATACTAAGGACAAGAAATACTTGTGTTTTATATTGAAACTAAGCTGTGTTATATTTTTGTTGTATTATCTAAATAAATATATGTATATTACAGATATAATTTTGTAAATTTATATACGTTTTTTTGTTATTTTTCTAAATAATATTTACATACTAAGGACAAGAAATACTTGTGTTTTGCATTGAAACTAAGGTGTGTTATATGTTTGTTATATTACCTAAATAAATATACATTGCAAACGTAATTTTGTGAATTTATATGAATTTTTTTGTTAATTTTTTTATATAATAATTTACCTACTAACGACAAGAAATACCTACTTCTTGCAATATTTTGGGTGAAGAATAATAATTTTATCTGGTACCTGAAATAGCCTGTATTGTATTGTGTCCCAACATTTTTATGGTTATACAACAGTCCACGTGGATTTGAGTGACACATGTCTAGTATCAATTCAACAAATCAAACGCACGGTACATTCATAAATCAGAGTGTTTATGGGGCTGCAACTTAACATAAATATTCCATCTCTTTTGCACCACTTGCGATTAGCACGACTGTCTAAAACGTACGTCGGTGTATTCAACAATCGGAGAAATACAGGACGCGCCCCTTTGAAATCGGAGTTTCTACGATCTGGGAACACAACCTTAAGGGTGTTGTATAGCAAACTAAAAATTTCGACGTCTTCGGCGCGGGTATCGGGGGGTAGTGCTCATGGGTGGGACTTGCCAATACCCCACTACCATGTACTGTTTTGCTAAATGCTATAGTAAAAATCTAAATTGTACAGTTCCCAGTTTATAAGTACCGCCCTTATGGAGCGATGCATTCGAAATGACATACGTCTGATGCGTTAAGTGCTAATTGTCTCTGTTCAGGCTACACATACTCTACGTAACGTAGGTGCTAGTAATATTTTGTATGATTTATTTAGTCTGGTGTCTTGGCGCTACAGGAATGTAGATCGTAAATTTTTTTAGTCTGACATGTGTTCAATAAGTTAATATGTAAGAGGGAATTCTGATTAAAAGAAATATTACTTAGTGCCTATGAATACTATATAATAATAATAATATTTTGTTGAAAGGCACTAATGTCGTCTTGATTATCTTTTCCATTGGCCGTATTGAAAATCACAAGATAATTATTTATATCTATAGGTACTATTATTATACAAGGTGGTCGGCAAGGTATCCGAGAAATCTCGTACATGAATTCAATGACTAATTTTAAGCAAAAATGTTCTTATTCACTTTTTCCGAATTCCTAACGGTTCTTGAAATATCGGTGTTCGAAGCTGTAATTAATTACTAGAGGGTTTAGAAGAAAATGTGATTTATTTTATGGAAAGCCTACGGAGCATTATTAAAGCAGCTCAATGTGGCCACCGCATTGTACAATGCATAACTAAATCTTACGTCAGAGTCCTCGTTCCCAGTTGTAGTTCTCCATATTGTTTTTCGCCTCATAAAATGTCATGAATCTTATGGATGAGCCGGTATTTTTAGGCTTTCCCCTTGAATATGTAAGTGTCTAGATTTTTTCATGTCCCATATGAGAAAATCTAGTGGGTAGAGATCCGGAAATCGCGGTGGCTAAGCTATGGAACCACCACAACCTATCCATCGATTTGGAGACTGTTCATTGAGAAAATTAGTGACACCTCTTCCACAATGGGCCGGAGGACCATTATAAATAATGAAGTGTAGCCACCACACGACTTTCTTGTACATATGAGCGTTTCAAATTATACAAAATTGGAATTTGAATAATTTTTGTATAAAAAGATTCATAAAATTTATAGTTTGAAGCGCTCATACGTATAAGAAAGTTGTGTGGTGGCCACACTTTATTATTTTCGAATATCTTGCAAAGTGTGCATTCCATAGTGAATCATTAAGGAAACTTTTTAATTGCATCCCTTATATATTACAGAACATAAGAATACATACAAAAATTAAAAGTGACGTATTAAAAAATTTAAATTCATTGTGTGAAAAACGAAGAATAACTATTCATGATATGTAGTGCAAAATGTGGTTCATCAACGTCGTCATTGTATTTATCACCAGAGCTATCAAAAGCTGTAGAGGGGCCTGGTAAGGGAGATGGAGGCGAAGAAATAGAAGTATTTACAAGGGCAGGAGTTCTGGTTATAGCTTTTGAAAAGAATGTCGTTAATGTAGTATGCTTTGTAACTTGTAAAACTTCACTTATTGGCCGTTCAACTTTCGTGAACCGTTTAATATTTGAATCCATATCTTCTAGTTTTAGTAGTTTCATTAACCTTCCTCTACTGGTTCCTCTTCCGGGAGCCGTTGTACTTCCAACTCTATTAAATCTTCGTTTGTTAATTCTCCCTCAATATACTCAACTAATGCTTCAATATCCTCCACTTCAGCTTCTAAATTAAGTATGTTAGTACTTTATGTATGGCATTAGTGTACTCGTCTTTGTCAAAATCTAAATTATTCGTGAACACTTTCTGAAATTTTACATTTTTTCATCCATAATTTTATCAAATTGCTCAATAAATTATTCCACTGCTTCGACGTCAACGCTTGCTGCTTCACCGCTAATACTTCTATTAAACTTCAGAGATCATTCGCGCCTTTGCCTGAATAATTAGTAGGCTCATCGGCATTCTATTTTGTATCTGGTCATCAATCAAATCGCGAGGAGCTTTTCCATCTCAAGAATCAGACCTGTCCGCTGCCTAGTTATTACGGCTTTAAAACCTGTCGATGATTTTAATGCATCTTTTACTTTAGTCCTGTCCTTCAAGATTGTTGAAATTGTTGAATGCGCCGGATCCAAGTCACGTGGTATCTCTTTAACTTTACTGCCATCTTCATTATCGCAGCGAGTACATTAGATAATTTGTAGATAATATTTTTTTTTGTTAAAAAAATTTGTTGTTCGACCAACCATTTACTCGGAAACTCCATTCAAAAACTTTTTGAGATTACCAAAAACCCACAAGGAGGGAAGGGGGGGTTCCAACTGTTTGGTTTTAGAGTCGTCGCATACCCCACTAACGATTAATCAAATAAAATAGTCTCGCATATTTTTTTCTAAAAAAATACAGAATGACTGTACTATAATATCATGTATTGAATGGAATTTCATTATTTTATTATTATATATAAATTATTTAAAGTTTAATGTTTATTCATTATTATTATGTAACTACATTTGTAAAATAATAAGTCCTGTTTCTGTCTGTTCTTTATTTGCCATAACAGGAAAAGTAATCTAGCTAAATTTTTAAAATAAAAGATATCCTTTCGGAGCAATTTCTGGTTTACTTCAAATCTTTTTATAACTGTCCGAACACTGAATCGTTTGAGAGTAATTTTTTGCTAGGTCGTAAATTAGTCTTTTGAACGTCTACCAGTCTGGTACAATATCTGTACAGAGGAAGTAGGCACCATCTATATCCATCTCATTTTCTATATTAGTTTTACATTATTTTTAACTCACTTATAAATGTCAGTAGTATTTTATCTTGATAAATGTAAAATAGTGGAAGAACTAAAAAAAGTTATCAAAGCCTGCCAGCCAATGTGTACAATTTTATGAAATGTAATACAAAATAATATAAGTAAATTTTACAAAAAGAAAATATATATTAATTTTATAAAGTTAAATCAAGGTTACGCGATAATGTTTTCAATTTTATGATATGTAAAATAATATAAAAAATGTTTAATCAAATACCTACTCAAAACCGTAACGATTTCTGTATTCCGAATATCGCTCGTAAAGTGAATCCCCACCTAAACAAAGTAACTCCGCCCTGTCTTGGATTGCAAGGATATATCAAATATTTGACTGCAGGTGGCGTACTAAAGCAGTGCCAAAAATGCATTTCTTTCTTATCAAATTACACATTTATCTTAATAAATACGAAAAAATTTTGCTAGAAATTAATGTTCACAATAATATGTTATACGTCGGTACGCATTTTATTTTTCGATGGTCTATTTATATTTAATTTTTTATAACAATTAATAAAAAATTGAAAAAACAAAATGCCTAGGGACGTGTAGATTAACATTATAAGAATATTTCATCTAAATCATTTTTGCATGTAGTTTAAAGGTAGCCTTTAATCTGTAAATATTTGAAAATGTACCTATACCTTAAGAGTTACACGGTTCTAAGTACCTACTGTTTGTATTACATGGAGCGACAGTTGCCTACCTCAAAAGCGAAACTCTATAATATCCGTCGCTGTTGCTAAATTTCTTTATATGAATCTCAACATAGACAATGTAACCATGAAGTACTCTGTTGCCGGATATTCTTATATTCAAAATGTCGATAATATTTATTCAAAATCGAGAAGCAATGAAGAGTTGGCGAAGTATGGTCTCGTTTGAGCCTACACTGTTAAAAATACAGGTAATATTTCATTATATATTCTTTAATGTTTACCTAATTTGTAATGAGATTAAAGAAAAGCACATAACATACTATGCGATATGCAAATACATAGTAAATACCAAGTACTAATTATGTATTATGGATTTTACAACAAAATGTTCTTTAAAATATATTAAAAGTACATAATATGTTATACGTCTTTTAAGTTAGAGCATGCGCATCAAAATTAGTAGCCATTAATCCTGTTATTACTAACTACAACAATTGTTGTGACAAAGAAATAGTGTCTGCGTTTTTTGTTGGTGTAGCAGTTGAAATAGGTAGGTTTATATACTATAACAATGATTACTTGTAGAATATGCAAATTTAACTGAGCTACACAGAGAAAATACGATTTACATCGATATTTACATAAAAATTGGAAAAATGTTTCTTTCTATTGCACACGTGAGAATTGTAATATGATGTTTATAACATATACAGGGTGTCCAGAAACTCTCCTGACAAACGAAGACCGGAGATTCCTCAGATAATTTTAAGACAATTTAACCCAATTCACCCTAGTCCGAAAATGCTTCCTAAGGGAGCTAGAGGTTTTTGAAGATGGCGCCTTGTAATTAGTTTTTTTTAATATCTCCCGAACGCTTCTATTTAGAGAAACAAAAACTGGTATGCGTATTTATCCTCCAGAGATGAATCGATTTCATCAATTGCGAATTTCTAGTACCGGTCATAGGCGTCCGTTTTGGGTAGGTAAACGGTTATTTTGACACATAACTTTTGTGTCTTTAACTTTTAAGCATTTGTGACAGTAGATTATTAAATTTTCAGGTATTCTAGTACTAAAAGGTACTCTTACTTTAAGTCGGTAGGATACACCGTTTTCTAGAAAAATCGATTTGAAAATTTTTCGTTTTTTCGTCATTAAAATTCAATTTATTATTTTTTGCACTAGTTCGCTCTGAACTGCCAACAGAAATAAAACCTACGTTTTTAATTGTCGTCAGTTCACGAAGTTTATCTTTTAATTTTTTACTTTGTAGCATTCAAACACAACGATTTCAATTTAAAAAAAAATGGTTTTTACTAATGAAGAATACGCCGATATGCATTTAGTTTATGGCGAAATGAGGTGTAACGCTCGAGCAGCGCAACGTAGATACGCTGAAAAATTTCCCAATCGTCAGCATCCCACTCACTCAACATTTACAGCTCTTCATCAACGATTAAGAGAAACAGGTTCAGTGGTCCCAAAAAAAATGAAACAGGGAGACATAATGATGTAACAGCAGAACATGAAAATGTTATTTTAATGGAAGTTGAGGAAAATCCAGAAATTAGCGTTCGAAGACTATCTGCCATGTAGCCCACAATTTCAAAATCTTCCGTAGGAAATATCTTACACAAAGAAAATTTATATCCTTTTCATTTTACAAAGGTGCAAGCACTGCTAGAAGGAGATTTTCCTGCTCGTGTAGAATTCGCTAGAAGGTTACAAAATCAGATAAATCAAGATGAAGATTTTTTCAGGTACATTTTGTTTGGTGACGATGCTTCATTCTCAAAAAATGGAATTTTTAATGTACATAATGCACACTATTATTCGTACGTTGGTGACAATCCCCACGTTGTTCAAGAATTTAAGCATCAGCATAGGTTTAGCATAAACGTCTGGATTGGAGTAGTTGACGATTATCTACTTACATTTTCTGCAAAATATTTTACCTGATTTGTTAGATGAAGTGCGTTTAAATATTCGGCAAAACTTATGGTTTCTACAGGACGGCTGTCCGGCCCACTTTAGCAGGAATGTACGAGACTTTCTAGATAATAACTACGAAGACCATTGGATTGGAAGAGGCGGTCCAGTTGCTTGGCCAGCAAGGTCGCCGGATTTGAATCCTTGCGATTATTGTGTTTGGGGATACATAAAAGCATTTGTTTATTCCGTTCCGATACAAAATCGTGCACAACTCTGGCTAAGGATACAAGATGCTTGCAATGAATTTAGAAATAACTTTGGAATTTTTGCAAGAACTAGTGCAAAAAATAATAAATTGAATTTTAATGACGAAAAAACGAAAAATTTTCAAATCGATTTTTCTAGAAAACGGTGTATCCTACCGACTTAAAGTAAGAAAGAGTTCCTTTTAGTACTAGAATACCTGAAAATTTAATAATCTGGTGTCACAAATGCTTAAAAGTTAAAGACAAAAAAGTTATGCGTCAAAATAACCGTTTACCTACCCAAAACGGACGCCTATGACCGGTACTAGAAATTCGCAATTGATGGAATCGATTCATCTCTGGAGGATAAATAAGCATACCAGTTTTTGTTTTTCTAAATAGAAGCGTTCGGGAGATTTTAAAAAAAAACTAATTACAAGGCGCCATCTTCAAAAAGCTCTAGCTCCCTTAGGAAGCATTTTCGGACTAGGGTGAATTGGATTAAATTGTCTTAAAATTATCTGAGGAATCTCCGGGTTTCGTTTGTCAGGAGAGTTTCTGGACACCCTGTATATGATTTAAATAACATTCATATAGTAAAACAGTTTATTAAAACATCTGGAAAAATTAAAAAATACCTGAATAATAAATCAAAACTAACATTGGATGAAAATGAAATCGCTTCTACTAAAGAAATTTTAGAAGAAATTACAAAATATTTTCAGGATGACATTGGTGCTATTTACAGAGGTAAAGTATTATTAGGTTTATATGATTTTATAAAAATAATATAAAATTTATTTGTAGAATCCGTCAGATGATGCCTAACCTCTCAGCTGCACCAAGTCATGTATAATACAAAAACGTAAATTTGTAAATATACTTTTGTACATAAAATATCATTAATTCGCTATTGTCAAAGCAATTAATTACTATGGAAGAATAGTTTTACTATAAGTTTTTCTCAGTGTAAATTTCTCTAAATTTGGTTTTATATTTTATGCAGGACAAGAATATATCCCGCCTATATACTTTATTTATATGGATCATCAATTAATAAACTTGAATGGTTACGAAAATTTCAAAGATGTGTTCATGGTCTGTTTTTCGTTATATTTTATACAGGTTCGGTCTGTATTTACCTTGCATGCGAGCTAAAACTCCATGTATTGAAACGAACGTTGTTGCCAATATTTATACACATGTGAGCAAGTACTGTACAACGCTAGACGACAGGCCGATACGAACATTGCGATCATAAGATTCCAATATAATGCATGTGTGCATGTTGCAGGGGTTGTTATCTTCATTTTTAGGTATTATTCCTATTTGAAATATTCTTAAAAAAGTATCATAAGTTAATATTATAAGAATTCCTTCAGATTTATTATTTCTATGATTGAATTTAAATTGTTTTCGCTGAAGGTCTACTTGTCGGCTTTAGTATGTATATCTGTTGGGTAGGTACGGTTTGGCAACTCCTTTCGTGTTATGTATGGGAAGCCGCATGCAAGATAATCGTAGGCCAGACGTGTATATAATATACAATTCCCAAAATCATGTAGTGCAACACTATTAGAAAGACGGTTTTGAAGGTTACGAATAAATACAGAGATTTTTAATTTCACTTGAATACATATTTTTAACTTTAAAATTGTTTTACGTTTCACTATATGTATTGTACTTATTGGTAATTAGTTTAGATTTTGTTGAGAATAACCTATGGATTCTTGTCATTTAATGTTTACCAAAACTAAAATTAAAAATTAAAAATAAAATATGTTTATACTTTATAAAAATTATTTTTAGTTTATTGTCCAATCAATCCTTAAATATAATTACAGAAAAACATATTACATAATTTCTATAATTTACCAGTTACAGTGTAACACATCAAAATATGTTTAGCATCCAGACGAAATCGCACTTGGAACTAATGTTATATAGTCGATCGGTGTAATTTCACAAAGAAGTGTACCCTCACCAACTATACAAATTTACAATGTAAATTTCAGCAAGCAATTCCATAATATATTAAGTGAATTTAAAAATTCCATAACATAACTTTGGTCACAAAATTGCCAACGTTATGTTATGTAATATTTTCTTACAGTGTAGTACTGAAAACTGATAGCAAGGAACGTTTCCAAATGAAGATATATGTGCAAAGAAAAAACTATAAATTATAAATAAATCTTACACAACTATTGTGTATTTTTTGATTTCTATAACATGTAGCTTTGTCTATACGAGTTCCATAAACAACATCACAAAAAATTTAATACGACAAGGGGTGGGGACTTGCTCAACAAAACTTTAATTTTAGGTTTCCACAGCCACACCTAATGCAAAAAAGCAACGTCTACTTTAAAACGCAAACCAGTATCAATCAACACACCATGATCACGGATGGCATCAGTTATCTTAACATGAAAGTTACCAATATTAATGTTTAGTAAAAATTTTACGGCGTTACAGTTTTTGTTTGGCCACGTAAAATAGCTGTAGATTTAGTAGGACTTAGTCTTAAATTATGCCATAAACCGCCTTGGGAAACGGTCTGAAAACTTTTGGCGTCTGCACAGTAATTGAATCTTCAGTTACTTCTGATGTAGATAGTACGTCTCTAGTTAAGATTTGTTTTCTTTTTGTGATATCGCTGTCTTCATTAAAGTCTTTTCCTATTGGCTTCCCAGTGACGGTTGATAGGGCAAAATCAACTACTTTCTTGTTTATTGGTCAAATCCCAGTATAGTGATTCTGTAAGAATATTTTTAGGTGTAGATGCTAAAGTAAGTGCAATCGTAACTAGGAATAGCAAATCGTAAATTGTTGAGCGCTTATTCATCTATTAGTGTTTTTAAATGGCCCAAAAGCTTCTCTGTCCAACGGTAGAAACTCATGTGAAATATGTGGACGTAAAGTTAAAAAGGTTGTTAAATGGTAAAATTTATCTTTCGAAAAGTCAATAACTGGGATAGATTATGAGAGTGATGATTATCTAAAATGAGCAAAACTTTGTTAGTTGCATTGCTCTTGGATTGGTATATTTATGAAATAGCCTATTATAAATTAGAAAAGGATCTGCTGACGCTTACAAGAGTATTAAATGCAAGATGGTAGTTTTTGTGCAAAAAATTGCTCGGACTCATCTACCTCATACAATGAGGTAGATGTTCAAGTACTTGCACGTTTTGATGGGCAACCCTAAACATAGATCAGACTGACAATAGTGTGAAAATTACCTCGTCTCAATATACAAAAATTTTCTCTATTTTAATAATAATAATAATAATCTTTATTACCCAACAGGCAAAGCCCAAAACAGGGTTACAAACAATAGTATAGGGGTATACATATAATCAATAAAAGAAACTGCACAACCCACAGTCAGTGTCTTCACGCAAGTAAGTCTCTATTTTTGTCCGCCAAATGACAGAGCGTGTTTAGAATTTCGGGGCAATCATTACTGCCATCCAACAGCCTACCATCTGTCTTATACGAGTGAAACTTCAGGAACCTACTACAATGAACACTATCCAGTGCCAAACAATCACTTGCATAGATGGGAAACCAAATTAAAGAAGCATATTCAAGCTTACTTAATACCACGCGATCATTTAAATTCTAAATTATAGCAGGCGGGATTTTTTTTATTAGGTTGTCCAGAATGTCAATTATTGATTAATTAACATTATGAAACGTCACTTTGACAATTCAAATTGTAAATTAGTACTTATATACCAACTTAATTTAAATTTCACAGCCTGCTCTAATTTAGAATTTAAATGATCGCGCGGTACATAAGCACAGTATAAAGATTTCGTCAATGCTATATCTTTGAAATATTTAGAAACACGCATGACAAAACCCAATGATCTGAATGCCGATGTAGAAACGTTCATTACATGAGACTTGAGGCTGAGAGTGGGATCGAAAGTAACTCCAATATCTTTCATTTCAGTTTTATTTATAACATGTAAAAGAACTTGTATGAAGTGAAAGACCGTGTGTAAGTGACATATCAACAATATCAACAACAGAGGGCCTAGATCTGAACCCGTGGAACGCCGGAAGTAAGAATAAACTCAGTGGAAGAAAATCCTTTATAGCACACGTGGCATTCTGTCTCACAAGAGGTAAGATCTAATGAGGTCAACAGCCGAAGGACCAAAACCAAACGAACCTAATCTACACAGAAGAAGCTCATGGTCAATCATATCAAATGCCCTCAAGAATCAGTATATATCATCACATCAACTTGTCCGCGCCTGTCCAAAACATCAGAAATACACTGAATAAGCACTGCTAAATTCGTGACTGTAGACCTCCCAGGAAGAAAACAGTGTTGATTAATTGAACTAAAGGAAAGTATGCTAGTATATATAATGGAATATAGCACCCGCTCGAATAATTTGTAGAAGTTAGATATTATAGAAATGGATCTATAGTCAGATAACAATGCACGATCACACTTTTTGTAGACTGGCACAATCCTAGTTCTTTTTAGCGCTTGGGAAATACTCACATCAATAAAATAATATTTAATTTAAGAGAAAAAGCAAATATATTGTACTGTTTAAAATGCATAACATTTAAAGATTATAAACTAAAATTAACCTTTCTAAAAGTTAACTAAACAGTATTGAATTAAAAGTGTTTTTCATTTACATAAATAGAATTATTTATTTTAATAGTATAGATATGTAAAAGATAGGTAAATACTAAATTTAACGTAATTGTAATCTCAACTTAATGAAAAAGTGGTAAATTCAACAACAAAATTAGATATAATAAATATAGGCAACTAAATTTACTGTATGGAATTTTAGAAAAAAATAAATCGCTTATGTCGATTAAATAAGGAAAGGTCCTTAGATACCGAGAAAAAAAAGATTGTTATTGATTTTTTGAATGGAAAGTAAAATTAGTGATATAAAGACTTTAAAAAAAGAATTTAATGTTGAAAACTGTCTATTCAAAGGTTAAAATAATTTACATAGCATTTAATTAAGCATTTCAACAGTATTTGTGATGTAATAAAGGTGAAATTCATAATTTTGGACTGTTACGAGGTGTTTCTGAGCTGATAATTTACCTGAGGATACCTGCAAATAAAATAATTTGATTTTTATAAATAGATAAATCATTTTAAGAAAAATATACCGGAAAAAGAAGAAAGCCAGAACGAGGTTGCAGAGATTGCCATCCTTGATAGAGGGATTAACCTGGACTTTGTGTGTAGTATCATAATGAAGTTACCCGGAAATTAGAAATTGATAGACTGATAAAACATTTAAGAAATACTTACCCAGAAAAAAAAGCAAGAACGTCTTCGTAAAATAAATTCATCGGACCTGACGAAGCAATAAAACTATGATGTGTATGCTGTTTCTTTGAACGAACATTTGAGGAGTTATCGCTGCAGACACATATTGTTGCTTGTAGTTAAAGAAAGAAAAAGAAAAACATTAAGTAAAATGTTGTCACATTATAAATTCATACATTGACATTTGATTTATTCTACTTTTATTTACATATCGTTAAATACTTTTATAAAGATAAAAGTAAACTACCCATGTTCGATAAATTAAGAGTTTACATTTTATTTATATAATTGAGAGTATTATTTTCAATTATACGTTATAAAGTTAGTGATTTGATTAGTTCAACCAAAAATAATTTTGGAGAATTATTTTCTTTCATTAAGTAAGAGAGTTAAATTTATATTGGATTTTTATTGTATGTGATAAATCATAGTTAAATACTATAAATAATACTTACCTTACCTACCTATTTTAAAGTAAATTCTACGTTGCATTTAACGGCTTGATAATATAAAATTGTACGCATAAAACTTGTTTTTATATTGAATTTGACATAACTTTTTGACAGAATGACAGCATACAATTTCATGTACGATTTATATTGCTAAAAGAAAAACATATTGAATAAAAGAACGTGCCAATTAAATTAATATTAAAAGAAATATTAAGGTAACCTTTTCATAAATTAATAACCCAAATCCGAGATTAATAAGTCTTGTTATTCATGCTCATCATTATAAAACCGATTGAGAATAATTAACTTGATTATAAATTTAAAAGCCGGCGTATTAAAAATTTTGTTATAAAGCCACAGTACCATACTGATTAGATTATTTAGCATTACAACGAAGTATAACGTTACAATATATCTGCAGCCACGAATCAAGAAATAATATGGAGCTTATCAAACATCTAAGTGAACAGCTGTATATGACTGAAATAGAAAAATAAACGAGAAATATTCTTATACATTTAGAATATTATCCTGTAATAGCAAAAACACAAGACGAAAAACTAAATTACTGACATCAAAAATCCCCCAATAAAACTCGAAGAAAAACAATTTACAAGTATAATACTGGCATTAAGGAAGTATGAGAGTCTTGCGACGGAAACGCAGAAGAAAGAGCGAGAGAGAGAGAGAGAAAGAGCTAATATATCTCTATACGGAACAGGGGAATAAGTGAGGCAATATCCCGAAACGTTAAGGGGAAATGGTACTAATAAAATGCAATTTGACTCATGTAACTGTCACTAACTTCTAGTATAATGCACTATAAAGACGCTCGCCTTGTTTTCGCGAGAGTGTTGTACGTCTTGGTGCGAGTTTCATGTTCCCGGAGTTATTGGATTTTAACGTCATATTAAAATCGTACTTGTTTTAATAATGACTTTAAAAGTTTTAAACATTTGAAACAATGTTGAAACTTCAGGTTCGTTAAGAAGTTTTACTTTCGTGTAATATTATCCGCTTGTCATCATCATTATTAAAAAGTATATTTAAATATGTGCTCATAATATTTGTTCCTAGGTTTTCGTTTTAAATACCTAGTCCATATACAGTGTGGAAATAAAGTAACGGATAAAGGTATTAACTTCGTTAATTTACAATATGTCTCACTAAGTTGGAACCATATGGAAAACTTTTTTATTATTAATTTTAGAAAAAAAAGTTATTCTTCATAGAAACTTCCGCATGTTCTAAAATCTAAAATACAATCATCAGATATTAAATTTTTTCAGTTGTATAGTAGATATGTCAAAAATATTAATTTTACCCAAGAGTAAAGTATCTTTATATTTGACAATATCGAATAATGTTATTAAAAAACTTGATTAGAATTAAAAATTACGTTCAAATATGCAATTACATCCATTTATATGGAAAAATTCATTTTTTCTATTTTTGCCTACAATAACAATGCAAATTTAACTGTAGTTACATGGTATCTAGGATGCACTGACATATCA
Source organism: Amphimallon solstitiale (assembly GCA_963170755.1). Lineage (NCBI taxonomy): Eukaryota > Metazoa > Arthropoda > Insecta > Coleoptera > Scarabaeidae > Amphimallon > Amphimallon solstitiale. The sequence goes on along the minus strand of OY720675.1, from coordinate 26,135,207 downwards.
ATGATTTGTTGTTTGCTAGAAAGGTTTAACAGTGAATGTCAAAACGCGTTAGAATTTATATGACACATAAACATGGTAGGGTTATTAACTTGTGAAGAGAAAATAGAAATTATTTTGATTGTGAGAGAAAACTATAAAACAATTTCGCAATTTAAACACGTAATGAATGCTTGTGCATTTATTTTGCAAATAAGAAAAAACAAAAAAATACAAAGTTGTGTAACTAATATAATATTAATAATAGAAGTAAATAGAAATTTAATTTTCAGTCATTCCACTAATGCCTCGACATATCCACCCTCTCGTTCAATACATTTAATCTTTCTTTTGGCAAATTGACGTAATACATTCTTTATCATTTCTGGAGAAATTTCCTGGCATGTTACTATAATTATCCTCTCCAAATGGTTAACATCTTGAAACGGCCCTTTCTGGTAAACTTTTTGTTTCAAGTAACTCCATAAGAAGTAATCAAGGGGGGTTAAGTCAGGGTATCTAGCAGGCCAATAAAGGTTTGAGTATCTGTGAATAACTTTTCCATGGAACATATTGCTGTGGCAACATGACTATTTGGAATATGATAATTGTAGTATTGCCATACATTAGGCTTTGCCAAATAAATTATGTTGTGTGCTGTCCCAGCAACATAAATAATAAAGATGCCGATAATTTTTATTATCCTTAATGTATATTTTATTTATCTTAACAGAACGTACTTTATAAGTATACGTGAATTCCATCAGTGTATCTAAATTTCTCCTCTCTCGTCAAATCTCTTGTTTTACTTTTGATTGGGATAAGGTTATAGCTTATTTAAATGAAAACCAGAAATCATATAAAAATAATTGTATAATTTATTTCACATTTATTACATACTAGATAGCATCGCAATGCTATTATTCACCATTTTATTTATAAGAAACATGATTAGAAGAAAACGTTTGTACCTTGTTCTAGGTTGTAACGTTTTATGGTACGAATACATTTTTCTTGTACTTAATCAAATAGAAATCAAAAATATTTTCCTGTTTCAAAACAAATAAAATTCAATTAACTTTTGTATACTTTTTACATTTTTATGCTAGTTCTATTCCATCAGAAACATTATATTCGCACGTAATGCTCTGACAAACTTAGAACTTCGCAATGGCCAATGTTCGGAGAAAAAGCTTGAATCTGATTACTATCTATAACCATTCGCACGTGTTATATCTAGCATCTCAGAGTACGCTACCCAGAAACACTTTCCTTATTAAAAATTTAGTTTTAAGTCATTAATTTATAACCATATTATCGTAAACATTAATGATGCCCAATTAAGTGCCAGAAAATATACATTGCACGCTATATCCTGTTAACACCCAACACCATTAATAATTTTATTTTCGTAAACTTGAATCCAATAAATACTTATTACTATTACAGGAAAACATTTATTATCACTGTTGCACAACGTGATATTGAATATACATTTGCACGTTATATTTCAATACACGCATAGCCACATTGATGACTCTTGGTATCAAACTTACTGTGAATCATTGAAAAACTTCTCAAATTCTTCCATTTGCATATCCATTATTTTTTTTAAATACAAAAAAACAATTTACCAAAGAAAATAAATGAATGAAACTTAAATGCAAATAAAAATTAATAAGCTAATACAAAAGAAATAAATATGCATCGTGGTGTATCTAACCCTACGATTTTAAGTTACTGTTATTCTCTTTTCAGATAACCAGCTAATCCGTGAATCACTCAATGAATGAATGAATCTTGTCGATTCTTATTTTCAATTTATATTCCCGGGAAAAACACGTGACCGCTCTCAACGCCATCCTCAGAAACTACCATTTAAGTTGTCACCCTGCGTCTCCAGTGAGATCTTGGCTTTTCAGGTTGCCATTGTGATTCGAACACACACACACACGCACTTGTTGTCCTTTTGACAGTTCCCTCTCACTTCCAAATGTCAACACCCCGAGAATTGTCCATTTGCACTTTAAAAGTTTCTCACAAATTGTCCAGCATTTCTCCAACGTAGGTATATTTGTATTAATATAATTCTTCTTTATATTTGTTTATGAATTTATTACCTTCTTTACTATTTGCCACATATTTCCTCTTTCCATTAGCTAACACAATTCTTATTTTTGTTTTATGTCCAGCTCTCGGCAGTATTGGAAATACATTGTAAATAACAGGTATTCTTTTAATAAGATTACTCGTTCTACCATAATCCATTTGGTTTGCCCCTTCATTGCTTCCCTCTATCCAGGGCTTTTCCAACGGTGATATATTTATCTGTAATAAACTACAAACCAAGTTTACATTATATTTTCTTTTTGTAGGTCATCAAAACCGTACTAAACCTCTCTACAGCTTATGAAACATAATACTACATATACGAATTTCATGAATGTATTTTATTATTACCAGCTGTCGTTTATAAAAAAAACTACTGCAGATTGTACATATGGACTCAGAATATCTTTATTTATATCCGTTTTTTATTTATTTACTTATATAGTCATAAGTTAAGGTAAATTTTTATTCTTTTTGCATGATTTATTTAATAAAGTTTTATTACCTTATGTACGTTCTCAAGTTTACATAATTTATTCAATTATATTTTTCTCCCGTGCATATCGAATTTTATTTTCTTCATACAATTTTATTGCATTTAGATGACTAATTCTTATCACACTTCCATCCTTAAGCATAACCCTTTCTCGGTTATTCGCTTTCATTTCTTTTTTATTTTTAAACAACGGTCCATTATTTAAAATGTTCAGTGCAATTCTCACGCTTTTTATGAAGTCAGGTTGTTTTTCATTATACACAAACCATACATCTTGTTTCTCTTTTCTATAAAAGAAATATATATATCTTAAATTTTATCTCGTCTTTTATTTTATACCTGTTTCATATCTAAATTGTAAATATAAATTCATTATTATGTCTATGTTTTCTCACTTAAAAAAAATGTATGCAACTTAATATACTCATGTTAAATCTTGGAATACAATAAAACTTATTATTGTCTCTTTTATATTTTATATACTTAAATTAAATCTTAACGCTATTACTTATTATCTTATTAATATGCAAGAGACCACGGCGATATGTTCAAGATATTCTCTAACATTTAATGTACTGTGGCATCTGGCACCGTCTTGTTGGAACCAAATACATTGACGTTCTTGTATGAGTAGTTCGTCCATGAAGTCATTGATGTATGCTTGTAAAAACTGTAAATAACGTTCGGCATTTATTGGTTGGTGAAAAAAGGAAGGTCTTATTAATCTGTTCTTATCCACACCATACGTTCGTCTTAAATGAATATTGGTCATTACACTTTATTATAAAATTGGGATTTTCTTCAGACCACCAGCGACAATATTGTGACGAGGCAGTTCCATTTGACGAAAATGTTGCTTCATCGAAAAAAATTATACGCCTCGTAAAAAAAGTGTCCTCTTCTAACCCTCCTTGGATGAGTGAGCAAAAATCAAAGCGCCTATCATAATCCCTATCTTTTAATGTGTGAACGATTTTTGGTTTGAATGGTCTGTATTTATTTAGTTTTAGAATTCTTGCCACTGTATCTTTAATTACATTTTGTTGCATCAACGACTTCCTTTTGCGCAATGACATTTTTGGATTTTCTACAACAGACAGCATTACTTCAAACTGCGTATTCTCATCGGCAATCAGCTTTTGGCGTTTTCTATTATGATTATTTTTAATACTTCCAGTACTCTTAAATTTATTTATTATTTTCGTAACAGTTGAATGATTAATATTTTTATTGGGATATCTATTATTAAAAATAATTGCTGCTTCTCTATGCGTTTTATACTTTTCTCCCACAATCAAAAGAATTTCTATTTTCTCTTCACAAGTTAATAACGCTACCATGTTTATGTGTCATATAAATTCTAACGCGTTTTGACATTCATTGTCAAACCTTTCTAGCAAACAACAAATCATATGTATGTCAGTGCATCCTAGATAATATGTTATTTTAGGCAAAAATAGAAAAAATGAATTTTTCCATATAAATGGATGTAATTGCATATTTGAACGTAATTTTTAGTTCTAATCAACTTTTTTAATAACATTATTCGATATTGTCAAATATAAAGATACTTTACTCTTGGGTAAAATTAATATTTTTGACATATCTAGTATATAACTGAAAAAATTTAATATCTGATGATTGTATTTTAGATTTTAGAACATGCAGAAGTTTTTATGAAGAATAACTTTTTTTTCTAAAATTAATAATAAAAAAATTTTCCATATGGTTCCAACTTAGTGAGACATATTGTATATTTTTTGAAAAAAGTCTTGAAGGTGTATATCTATTTTAACTTTTAATATATTACATTTGAAAAAAATTGAGAAAAATAGGCTTAAAGTTGAGATATTAAGAATTTATTAAATAAATCTAGTCACATAAATTTGATGGAAAGATTTTTATTATAAAATTACAAAAATGTTGAAAAACCGAACTATAAATTTACTATCTACTCCATACAAAGTTAATATTTTTTTTCCCAGGCCTGTCTGACTAACATCTCCAGTTTGCACCGCAGCCAATAATGCTTATTGTGCTCAACCTGTGTTATCTATTTTATCCACTCCAGCAATGTTGTATCCTGTACAAGTGTATACGGGTCTTTTACTGGGTGTCTCTTGAGCATCTTCCAATCCACGTTCGGTTGCCCAAAGATGCTTTGCCTCCTGTGATCCATTGCCTCACAGGATATGCCCGACAGTTTTTGGTTCCTTACTGTAGACTCTACAACTGGGGTCTCCATCATGCAGGCCTATCCTGTTGAGATGCACTTTAACAGGCGCATGACCAGTCAAAAGACCCGTTATTGTTCGCAGCCATTCCCTGCTCATGTGTAGTAGTTCTGCGGCTCTTTTGTTGCATGGTTGGCCAATTAATTCCTTGCCATGATTTTGTCCTGGAATTGTTGCCCAGTGATGCTTGTTTTTCAAAGACCCAGTCTTTATTGTGGCTTCGGATCATACTTTTCGATACTACCAGAGCCGGTTCTGAGCCTATGAATCTTGCTTCTGATCCTCTCCTAGCGAGTTCATCATCTTTTTCATTGCCTTCAATCCCTTTATGCCCTGGCACCCAAGTCAGTTTTACCTTATTCCGGACTACCAACAGTTTGAGTTCTTCGAGGCATTCTCAGACCAGTCTTGACGACACCTCTTGGCTTAATAACGCCTTTAGTGCTGCTTCACTGTCAGATAATATAAGAATCCGCCGATGACTGACGTCATTCCTAAGTTAATAATTACATTAAAACTAAATTGATTAACCAGGAAAAAAAACTCTAACAATAATACCAAACACAAAAATTAGCCTAGAGATAGCACTTTTTAAATTACATTTATATAAATGTTCAAAATGACGACCCTGTACCATCTGACAATACTCAAGACAATTATAAAACTCATTTCTCGCATTCTGAAAAGTTTGAGCTGATATTTATCCAGTTTAATGTCATATTCTGTGCTTGAGATCTTCTAAATTATTAGGTAGATTTTTATACTCTTTACTTTTTAGGTACCCCTATAGAAACAAATCTAATGGCGTTTGATCTGAAGACCCAGCCGGCCATTCCACCGGACTTCTTCTTCCTATCCATCTTCTTGGGAAAACTTGGTCCAAGTAACGTCGCACATTAATTGCGTAATGAGGCGGAGCACCATCATGTTGTAACCATATACTATTATTTGGTAGGTCAGGGCTGTTTGCATTAGGAAATAATGCATCTAATACAGGCATCAATTCGAGCTGTAGAAATTGCAAGTATCTCTCTCCAGTCAAATTGTTAGCAAAAAAGAATGGATTTAGAATTCTGTCACCAATAATTCCTGCCCATACGATAACTTTATGAGGATATTGCTCAGTAGTACCATTTTTATTAATAAATAGTTTGTAAAAGGTAAATTATTCTAATTTAGAAAATGGAATAACACCTATTTTATTGTGAAACTGACAAATTAATTTATTCTGAGAGCGGTAACTAATGTTTTTTGTTTTATGCACCGGTAACTAAATTCATTTTGCCAAAATCGTGAATTTTTAGTATTTGAATTTTAAAACTTTTTTTCTCAATTTTTTCAAATGTAACATATAAAAACTTTTATACCGGTGAAAATAAAATACGATAATTTTAAGTTTCAAAATAAATTTAATAGTAATTCCACTACAATATTGTTTCGTCACACAGTGACTTCATCAGGTGGATGAATGACTGATATTTTTACAAATGTACAAGATATATATACTAAGCCTAAGATTACAAATTTAAAGAAAGTAAGGGGGAGTTACATATATCTGTATGGTCATTTAATGCTAATCCTAATTTATTATACCTAGCAATTTCTAGAGACTCAAGTAAATTTAGTTTTTTACTTTTTTCTTGTATATGCAAGATTTTATAATTATTATTAAAATTGTGATTATTTTCTATACAATGATTAGCAAATGTAGAATCTGATTTCTTATCTCTATAGCTTCTTTGATGTTCAGATATCCGTTGAGTAAAGGTTCGTCCTGTTTGGCCAATGTATGACATATTACACTCACATGTTAATTTATAGACACCTGAACTAAGTTTTTTGTCCGATTTGTCCTTATTGTTTTTTAAAAATCTTTCAACTGTATTATTAGTTCTATATGCTATGGCGGTGTTAGAGGATTTTTTGATTAGAGAACAAATTTTATCTGAAGTTTTACCGATGTAAGTTACGGGAGAATAATGTAATGGCTCTTTTATTACTTGTCTAGGATATATTAATGAACGTGTAATTATTTTTTGTTTGTGAAGGAGGATGCTGTTGATAGTATCATAAGAATATCCATTATTTCTAGCAATAGTGTGAATTCTGTCTAATTCTATATCAAAATTAGTTTTATTAAGGGGGGTATTTAAAAGTCTGTGTATCATAGATTCATATGCAGCTAATTTGTGTTTTATAGGATGAAAAGATGTGGCATGTATTGTTGTGTCTGTATGTGTGGGCTTGTGGTAAATGGCAAAATCATGTTTATTAGCGTTATGTGAGATCGTAAGATCTAGGAAATTAATCGAACCATTGTTGTCTAATTCTAGAGTAAATTTAATATTAGGATGAACAGTATTTAAATAATCAAAAAACATTTTTAATTGTCTTTCCGTACCATTAAAGCAAACGAGTATGTCATCAACATATCTAAACCAGTAAATGCATTTCTTAAAAAGGGGGTGAGAGCTAATAGTTTCTTCGAAGCGATTCATGAAGAACTCTGTTAATAAGGGACTTAATGGGTTTCCCATGGCTAATCCTGTCGTTTGTGTATAGTATTCATGGTTAAATTGAAAATAATTTTGTTCAATACAAATGTTAAGTAGATCTAAGATTTCATCGAATATAACGGGATTCGTGTGGTGTTGATGTAGTTTTAATTTGATGATGTCAATTACTTCATTAGTTGGGATGTTAGTGAATAGATTACAGACATCAAATGATACAAATTTAGCATTTTTAGGAATATCTAGATTAGAAATTTTATTCATGAGATCGAAAGAATTTTTTACGGAAAAGTAAGATTTAAATTTTGTATGTTCTAATAGAATATTAATTAGCTTTTTGCATAAGTTTCTGCACGGAGCTTTTACATACGAAACTACAGGTCGGATAGGCAAGTTGTTTTTGTGGAGTTTTATCAAACCATACATTTTAGGAGGTTGTGGATTCATTACAATAAGATTGCGTTTTTGAGACGGGGTAAATAAAATCTTAGTGCTGTTTAATGTAGTTTTTAGTTGACATTGAAATTTAGATGTGGGGTTCCAATTAATTTTCAAAAATGAATTATCATTAAGAAAATCCTCGACTTTTTTTATAATATTCTTCTTTAGGAATGGCAATCACTGTGTTACCTTTATCCGCTTTTGTGAATATTATATCATTATCAATAGGATACGGTATAAAAATTAGTATATCTTAAAAACTAGAGCAACCAAACAAAATCTGATGTCATATTCGTTTTTCTCGACACAAAATTAGGGTAGTTTAGCTATTTCCAAAAAGGATATAATTTTGAAGTGTATTTTTAGTATTTCTACTGGAAATTAGTATGTCTTAAAAACTAGAGCTAAAAGACAAAATCTGATGTCATATTTGTTTTTCTCGACCCAAAATTAAAGTAGTTTAGCTATTTTCAAAAGTGATAGAATTTTGAAGTGTATTTTAGTATTTCTACTTGAAATTAGTATATCTTAAAAACTAGAGCTAACAAACAAAATCTAATGTCATATTCGTTTTGGTTTACCCAGAATTAGGGTAGTTTAGCTATTTCCAAAAAGGATATAATTTTGAAGTGTATTTTTAGTACTTCTAATGGAAATTAGTATGTCTTAAAAACTAGAGCTAAAAGACAATATCTGGTGTTATATTTGTTTTTCTCGACCCAAAATTAGGGTAGTTTAGCTATTTTCAAAAAAGATAGAATTTTGAAGTGTATTTTAGTATTTATACTTGAAATTAGTATATCTTAAAAACTAGAGCTAACAAACAAAATCTGATGTCATATTCGTTTTGGTTGACCCAAAATTAGGGTAGTTTAGCTATCTTCAGAAACGATAGAATCTCGAAGTGTATTTTTAGTATTTCTTACTTGAAATTAGTATATCTTAAAAACTAGAGCTAACAAACAAAATCTGATACATTCGTTTTTCTTGACACAAAATTAGGGAAGTTTAGCTATTTTGATCAAGAAGGAATTCAAAAGTGCACTTTTGTCGAACAGTGTTATTTTTATTATCATTTATGAACATTGCGCTATACATATTCGAAGTTAAAATCCGTTTGCGGCATTAACTATTCGTGTATCCTCTTTATATTATTGACTCTAACTTGCAAAACTAAGAAATCAACCGACGCTGTTTCGATCACGTCGAATGCGAAATAGACGGCACCTCCTTTACCCCTACGGGACTCAGTCAAGGGTAATAATGAAATATTTGTTTCAAATACCTGAACATCACGCTATTCCGCCTTATCCCATTTTTTCACACTGCATCTGATTTATCCACCTCTTCCAACTCGCACTTCCGGTTTATTTCAATTCATGAAAGTACCTACTCCCTACTTTATGTTTTATTCACAAAAATCCATTTAATTTACGCCCAGTGGCCCGTATGATTTACATATGAGATACACGGATAGGAAGTGGTCCAGTTTACCGGCTTTTTTTTTTTGGCAGAAACAAACGACTGAACGTTCACGGAATAATTCAATCAGAATATAAACCATGTTTTTTCCGAGTGGGAAATTTTAAATTAACAAAAATTTCGACCATCTCGAGGTCAGATTGCCTATTAAATAAACTACACCGCGATATTATCTAATTTAATGCTGAGACGTGAGATGTAAAAGGCACATACTGAAGTAAGTGCAAGGCAGTTGCTCACGTTTACATTAAAGCAGTGCAAGCTGCTCTCGCATAAAGCCAGTTCATCCGTAGTGTAGAAATTGCTGGAGTACACTTTTGGTAGATATGGAGCCGTTTGAACGACATCTGGTAACGTCATGTGTAATTCTTGTAGTAATATATTAGAGGTACGCTATTTTCATTCAGCTATCAAAATAATTTGTTCTAGTATAGCATAGGAAGCAATAGAAATAATGCATTAAAACGGAACTATTACAAATCTTTTACTAATTACAAAATTCTGTGTTTAATGTTAATAATAACATTCTAGTAGATACATTCCATTTATAGGATAATTTTACAGAGAAAAATAAATTGATTATTAGCAGTTGTTTTCTACAAAATACATCAACATACAGTAAATAGAAACAATAACAATTGAGCTTAAAAAACCTCATAAACTAATTACGAAGCGTAACCCAATAATAACTCCGCCAGGATCCAGTGCAATTGCCATAAATGTGTAAAATCCTGACTATAACGCTACCAAAAAGGATTTGGATGAATGCTAATAATATTTGACATGTGCGGTAGGCTTGCATTGATAAGAAGTATAGTTCTAGGTCTCAGCTAAAAAAGGATCAGAGGATCACGTGATTTGTTTGTGGATTACGAAATCTATTAAAATAGCAAAGCTAGTGAGTTTATTTTATTATTGTTTAAGTTAAAAACAAAGTTTGCGTTGCTGGTGTTTCTTCTTTCGGGTAAAGACTAGGAAGAATGTTTTTAATGAAGGTAATGTAGTTGGTACTTCTAGGAAGATAAACGCCATCAATTCTAAAACTCATATATTTCAGAAAACACCTATCTTCTATCCAGCACGAGGGACAACCTGAAATTATTGAGAATAAAAAACACGGTTAATATTTTCTAGGATTTTATTTTAAATATACTCCTTCAGGATTGATAGGGACACTTAATCGTTCTTTCTGTCTACTGTTTACCCAACCAATCTTCTTTCGGAATACCTTTAACCCTGAAAATTGAGTTTAGGTCCAAAAATAGGCAAAAGTCACAGATTGCTAAATCAGGCGAGTACGGCGGATGTTCTATTACTTTTATATATTTTCAGTCAACATGTAGCGAGTTAAAACTGCCGTATGGAACGAGTCATTTTCATGGTGGAGAATAATTCCTTTGTCTGAAACTCTACTGAACACTTCAGACAAACATTTTTCAGTGTACCACTTAGCTGTAACTGTCTTTTGTTCATCTAGCTTAACTGCATTTACTAAGCTCGTACTTCTGAAAAATAATGCATGCATAACATACGAGGGTGTGTCAATATGTCCGTGACTTTTTGAATTTCCCGCCTCTTAACTGACAGGGCAACACTGTTCCTGTCAACAGACATCTGTCAGTTAACTCCTGTCAAAATTTGAACAAGCTGCGTCATTTAGTTTGTGTTTGATAGCCATTGATAGCAGATTACCGCGTGATTTGAGAAGAAAATGGAAAAGTGTGAATTTCGTGTGCTCATTAAGCATTATTTAGGCTTGATAAATACTATGGGAACTCTGCACCATCCATTTCAATTGGTAAAAAAATGGTTTACTGAATTTTGTTGTGGCCGTACAAGGACGGAAGATACCGAACGTTCTGGACAAACATGGGATGCGCGCCCCAGAACCGATGACTATCACGTCGACAGCAACAAAATCATTTCAAAAAGTATTTTTAGATCTTGTGGGTTCAATAAACCAGGATTCTGATGATAATAGATACATATTAACGCTTCAATGCGAATTAACTAAATTTGTTGAGGTCTCTACAGCCGAAACAATCAAAAAAAATCACGTTATGGTGTAGGCCGATCGCAGATTGAAAGTGCGAGAGATTGTGGAAGCCATAGGCATATAACGGGGCTCAGTGGTTTCAATTTTGAATGATCACTTGGGTATGAGAGAGCTTTCCGCAAGATGGGTGCCACGTTTGCTCACAATCGACTAGAAACGCAATCGTGTGACAAATTCGCAGGAATGTTTGGCGTTGTTTAACCACAATATGGACCAGTTTTTGCGTTGTTTCGTAACCGTGGACGAAACGTGGATTCACAACAACAGACCAGAGACAAAACAGCAGTCAAAATAGTAGGTTTCTCGGGGTGAATCGGCACCAAAGAAGGTCAAGGTGGGTTTTTCAGTCAACAAAGTCATGGCGACCGTTTTTGGGATGCACGCGATATAATCCACATTGACTACCTTCAAAAGGGAAAAACAATCAATGGTTTCAATTTTGAATGATCAATTGGGTATGAGAGAGCTTTCCGCAAGATGGGTGCCACGTTTGCTCACAATCGACCAGAAACGCAATCGTGTAACAAATTCGCAGGAATGTTTGGCGTTGTTTAACCACAGTATGGACCAGTTTTTGCGGTGTTTCGTAACCGTGGACGAAACGTGGATCCACAACAACCGACCAGAGACAAAACAGCAGTCAAAATAGTAGGTTTCTCGGGGTGAATCGGCACCAAAGAAGGTCAAGGTGGGTTTGTCAGTCAACAAAGTCATGGCGGCCGTTTTTGGGATGCACGCGATATAATCCACATTCACTACCTTCAAAAGGGTAAAACAATCAATGGCGAATATTATGCCAACTTATTGAGTCGATATAATGAGGATTTGAAAAAAACGACCGCATTTAGCCAAGAAAAAAGTTCTTTTCCACCAGGACAATGCAAGGGTGCACACATGTGCACTTTCCATGGCAAAAATCCATGATTGGCTACGAATTGCTCCCTCATCCACCCTATTCTCCTGTGCTAATTTAAATGCAAAGGTGCTAATCCGTATTTGTTTTCCACTGGTATCGCTGAATTTTGAATTCAAAACAACCTGTAAATTTCAGGTGTACTTAAATTTAAAGTTGTTAGTTATAAGAGTACTTGTAATAGCGAAATCAAAATAAAGAGTGTTCTTACAGTATCTGAAGACAGAAAAGGAAGGAAACGTAAGGTTCAAACACATAACTGGAAGTTATGTGTTTGAAGGGAGTTTAAGAAAGCTAAATGTCAAAATTTACGATAAGTTTTAAAATAATAGCGAACAAAGCCTTGTTAAGTTATCCGATTACATTCATAAATCAAAGACTTTGCCAGAATATTATATAAGCACACAATGTGTAACAGAGGTATATTTGTGCAAGAAGGTATCTATGAAAAGCATCTATATTATCATGTGATGCTCTACAAATATAGTCAACCAAGATGGTTTTATTTTAATATTTTCCGAAAAACTAAACCATAAGCGTGGCTCATATCCTTGAGATAATGGTGAGAGTGTATGGATAAAATAGCCCGTCTTATTTCCAAGTCAAATGTTGTGTAAACAGTTTAAATGAGGAAGAGAATCCATTCATGATGACCTAAAATGTGGAAGACCTCTAGAAGGACGAACTAAAGAAATAATCAACAAAGTTGACGATTTGGTATTGACTGTTCGCCGAGTAAAAGTTTCTGCCATTTCTAGAAAAATAGGAATATCAGAAACGAGTATTTCTAAAATTGTACACAAAGATTTGGGAATGAGTAAAGTGTCGGAAGGATGGATTCCCAGACTACTCGGACCCGAACAAAAATTGTGTAGATGATAAATTTGTGAAGAGAATTTGACTTTTTGATCCTAAGATGAAGACTTCTTAAATAGAATTGTAACTGGGGATGAAACTTGAGTACACCATTGGGGTCCGCCCAAGATACAAGGGTTCATGCTATGGGTTCATAAGGGCTCTCCACCGCCCAAGTAGGCAAAAACGCAATCTTCTGTGGAAAAAGTGATGACCACAATTTTCTAGGACGCGGACGGGATTCTCCTATTTAAATATATTCCAAAAAGGACTACAATCACGATGAACCAACCAAGACGCAATTAAGAAATTAAACATGCATTCGCAAAAAAAGAAAATGTTTGTCAGAAAATTCTGTCCTAGCACGGCAACTGCAGGGTGCAGCATAGGGTAAGAATTGTTCAAGCAGTAATCATCAATGAATGCGGCTTTAAGGTATTACAACATCTACAGTCCCGACCCTGTCAACTCTGACTCTTATCTTTTTCCAAAACTCAAAAAACACTAAAGAAGACACTAAAAAAGAAGCCGTTGATGTTTATGGAATAAAGACATGGGAGATGCTGTAGGATCTTAATTTGCGGTAATACCAAAAGAATTATTTTTCGAAGTCATAGCGTTCTTAAAGAAACGTTGAAATAAAGATGTTAATGTTAATGGTCCTTACTTTGGAAAATAAAACTTTGTTCGTTATCCAACTCCTTTCATTCGTAGCTAGATAGATAGCATAAAAAACTCCCCCTGTAAATTAGATATTCTTTCAAATGACCAATAATTCTCTGTGATGCTCTCATTTCCTAATTAAAATATTATTGAAAATTGACATTATTGTTTACTATAGCTCTATTTCACACATTTCTTTACACTTTCTAGTACCTGTTACTAATTTACACTAATCTACACTGACTTCACTAGAAATTTTTGTTGCAATGTAATGATGGTATCAAGTTCGCCATAGATATTTAAAAGTGGACAAACAGAGCATATGCAAGTAAAGACAGAATGTACTAATACAAACTTTGATATCTTCCTAGGTGCAATATAATTAAGTTATAATTTTATTTTAAATTCATTTGCAATTATTGCACATATTTCGTCTAATCTATCCTTGACGTATGGAAGCGGACTTATACGCAACTGATTTATAATTTTCCCTGCAAAAATAAATCATGCAAGTTTTCCAGTGAAATAATCGGATGTACATAACCGCAATTCTACGTTGAAAGACTTCAATCTGGTTTTACTTTTTACGTAATATTAATTCCTTAAATCTAAAGTGTAAAAACTTAGTCTTTTGTGAACATTAATGCCATGCTTTATACATGAAAGATATAAAATTTCCGGTAACAGTAAATTATAGAATTATGTACAATATAGCTGCTGGAAATGCAATTACTATACAGTATGTATACCTTACTATTTTACTATGTTCTCATTAATGCATATTGTGATGGGAATATTTATACAATTCTTGGTACTTAATCTATAGAAAACGAGTATTTAGCCAAACTTGCACAGAATAGCATTTATTAAAATTATCATCTGAACTACACTTTTATTGTAGGAAGATCCAATTTTGAGTCGGACTGTACTGATATAGTCTCATAAAAGCAATATTTGCAATTTTAGCCAAAACATATTAAATACAAAAGTTTTTAACGAACCAAGTACGAGAGGACTTCCCACATTAGCGCGTTTTTAAAGCACGAGCGACTGAAAGGAGCGAATTGACAGAAAAAACATTAAATCGGTCACTCCGATATTTAATGCAATTATGAGAATCGGACACTTTCCACGTCTATAGAAAACTGCACAAATAATTCTAATTCCAAAATCTGGAAAGCCGGTGGAGTAAGAAGTAACCTCCTGCAAGTTATATGCTACAGGCCGATTAGTCTTTTGCCAATTATATCTAAGCTGTTCGAAAAAATTCGCTTACAAAATAAGAAGATTATGATTGACAAACATAAAACAATCCCTCATCACCAATTCAGTTTTAGAAGCTATCATGGAACTATAGAACAGGTTCACAAAGTGGTCAATCAAGTAAACCAGGATTTGGATACAAATAGATATTGCTTAGCTGTACTTTTAGACTTTACACAGGCATTTGATGCAGTCTAGGATGAGAGTATGTGTTACAAACATAAAAAAGTATTTCCGCACGATATATGATGTTTTAAAGTCTTACTTAACCAATAGTGACTACTTTGTTGAACATCTCAACGAAATTTCGGAGTTACACCCAGTATTGTCTGGGGTACCTCAAGGTAGTGTCCTCGGTCCTACTTCATATTTAATCTATACCGCCGACATGCCTAAGGTCAAAATAACAAATTCAGCTACTTTTACTGATAATATAGACATGTTATCTTCCCACGGAAATCCAGTTAATACAAAAACGGTTGGAAGATTGGAGATTAGATGCTAATAAAAATAAATCAATCCACCTAACATTCACCACAACCACAAAAAGACGGTCCTGCAGCAACATTAAATAGCCAAGAATTGAAATATGCTGATTCAGTCCAATACCTTGACATGCACGAAGACAGGAAGTTAAACTCACGGAAGCATATATTTACAAAAAGAAAACAACCTGGAATACGACTCTGGATACGATACTGGATGTTAGATGGTAAATCAAAGTTATCAAATAGCAACAAACTCCTAGTGTACAAAGCCGCAATTCTAATGTCGAAATACTCCAACGCTATCAAAACAAAGTGTTTCACTTGATAGTTAGTGTATTGTGGTATGTCATACTCTTAGTTATTCAACGAAATCTACAAGTACCATTAGTGAAAAGTGAAATTTCAAAGCTAAGTCAGAAATACAGCGAGAAGATCACTGAACCAAACGTTTGAAACGCTTCATACTCACTGACTTGCCAGCTAGATTTAGTTAATAAATATAGCTTAGTGTTCATGTTAGAAAAACATCTTTTCTTTTATTTTTGATCACAGTCATTTAGGATATTAAATATGACCATTGAAAACCAAAGAAAAAATATTTATTGTCTGTTATTAGGACGAATTATATGTAAAAAACGGATTAATAAAAAAAGACACTACGAACAACTACGAAAGTTTCTATTTGAAGAAAACAATTATGTGTGGGGAAATGCTTTATGACTACAGTTCAATCTAAAAAAAATTTGTCGTGAGTATTATCATACATGTAAGAAAGCTGTTATTTATTATTAGCTTATAATTCTATACCATTTGGTTAATCGGGTACATCTATTTACATCATGTTTGTTAGATGCAATAAATTTATTATTGCATTACATTAAGGGGATATTAAAGTCAATTTGTATTTGGGAATTGACTATAATTGCTTTTGGAGGTGTTGACCCGTAGGACGAGCCAAATGCAAGCCATCTCATTCTCATATATTTGAAATGAATGTGTTGTTTTCCGTCAACCAAATACAGAGAAAAAATACAGCTGAAGGCGCTGCTAAAATACAAATAATTCAGTACCGCACCATTCCGGAATTTCTTAATTTAATTACTCAAATTAAACGTTTTTCCGCAATTCAAACAGCTATATCTCACAAGAAAACATTGGTCTACACAAGAATTACATCCGTTTTGATCAATTTCATTTAATTCTTTCAGATTTTGACCGAGAAA
The DNA here is from genome assembly GCA_963170755.1 of Amphimallon solstitiale. Classification (NCBI taxonomy): domain Eukaryota; kingdom Metazoa; phylum Arthropoda; class Insecta; order Coleoptera; family Scarabaeidae; genus Amphimallon; species Amphimallon solstitiale. The sequence goes on along the minus strand of OY720675.1, from coordinate 26,118,495 downwards.
CACGTATATTTTACTCTAATTGGGAATAAAAAAATAGATGGTTGTGACAAAAAATTACATAATCTGACAACCTTTCCGTGTACTCATATTTAAACTACTCAAAAATGAATAGGGAATTAGGTCTTTTATTAACAGATCTAATTAATTCGATTAAACTTAACGTATTTTCTCAAACTATAGATAAATTAGAAGGCCCACAGTCGTTTGTGAACATTTTATTTGGTAAATGTGTTTTCTGTGTGATAAAATATTGAATCTTATATTTTAACCTTAAGAGCGGCGTTTACCAAAAAATAGAAACTTATGCAACTTATATTACTCGCGGGACGGGTAGACGCAAGGGGGTGTGAGTAGGTAGAGGTAGACGATATTCAGTTCTGTCACAGCGTTTCGGTTTTATTCATCCATTCTATCATAGATAAAGGAATACTATAGATGTTAAACATAATGTATAAAGAATGAGTAATAAAGGAATACTATAGATGTTAAACATAATGTATAAAGAATGAGTACTTACGGAACTGTTGATGTTGATGTTTTATAATAAGCCAATTTTCGCTTGCCCATAACTGTCATATTATTATACTTATATATGACATTTAAATGCGAGTGTCAGTTTGTAATTAAACTGTCACTCGCATTTAAGTCTGCAATAGCCGACCGATTCCGATAGATTTTCGTCTTCGCTAGTACCGGTAGAGATACAGTAAAGTGGGGATAGACGACGAGATTAGCTTGGAAAAAGCTCGTGTAAAACGTGTGTGACAATGTTTACTGTTTAATGTTTTTTATCTTTAAAAATAATTACATAAATTTGATATTTTCTTTACATCGTACATCAAATGTGCAGCTAGAGCGTAGAGGTCGTTTTTTTTCTTTTGAGTGCCAGCCTCAGTAGACATTAATCAAATTCGTGCATTTTTGTGGTTATTTCTAAAACGCATAACTATCTTAAGAAGATAAATTAGTACAAAAACTGACCTTGACATTATAAATTGATGCCTTTTGCATCACTAACCCAAATTTGAGAATCTAAAATTACAAAATGAGTTTAAAAAACGCGAAACGGCGATGCCTTAATTTTCGATAGGTAAACGCCCCTCTTAAATTAATTTAGAATACAAAATTATAAAAATCGCATTTTTTGACAAATATTATTCATTTTAAACGTCATTTCACATTTTCACGATGCCAAGACGTCATTTAAATAAAGAAACTTTTGATTTAATTGCGTTATTGCATCAGCGAGGGCAATCTGGAGCAGAAATTGCCGCAATTTTTAATGTGTCTCCAAGTGTTGTTAGTAGGGCTCTAACAAGATTCCAACAGACAGGATCTGCAAGAAGAGGACGGTAGTGGATCTGAGACAAGACCGCTACATACGAATTCAGACAAGGATTAATCCGTTTAGAAGTGCTGTATGGTTGCAAACACAGTTACGTGCCGCCACTGGAGTTAGAGTTTTGGGATCAAACCATCAGAAACCGTCTGAGAGAAATGGATCTACATAGCTGCAGGCTTGTGAGACGACCAAAATTAACTAATGCCAACAAATTTTCAATGGGAGCATGGTTTATACACCGATGAATCCAGATTCTGCTTATTTAGTGATAATCGTAGAGTAAGGGTCTGGAGAACTCGAGGAGACCGTTATAGACGCGAGTTTACAAAAGCTGTGGTACCTTTTGGCGGCGGTGGTATCATGGTGTAGGCGGGCATTAGTTTGAATGGACGTACGAACCCCCATCTCTTTGAAAACAATGTCAATGGACACATATACAGAGATGACATTATTCAGCAATATGTGGTCGACTTTCGTGAGGCTATAGATGAAAACACGGTTTTTATTGATGATAATGCACGACCTCATCGTGCACAAATTGTAATGCAATCAATAAATGACCTACATATCAACCATCTACCTTTACCACCAACGTCTCCCGACTTGAATCCAATTGAGCACATTTGGGACAGACTTCAAGAACAGCTCAACGAACATTATCCACCCCCAGTTAACGTGCAACACTTGCTGGAAATTTTACCGCTGCACATAGGGGTACTTGACTAATCTAGCGGGACAAAATTATTTATCGTTCTTAATCGTTTGGAAATTAGTCGGTAACTCATTAAAAGTATGCAAACGTACCTTCATTTCTAATTTTCAGCAATGCAGCAAAGGGCAAAAGCAAAAGGCGAAAGAAAAACATAGTTCTTATAAGTAACATTTATTTAAAAATTACAGCTGTGAAATATATATCTACTAACTAAATAAAAAATAAGTAACTATCATAATTATATTATAAAACTAGAAAATTTAATATTAAATGCAAAAACAGTTAGTTTTCTTCACATTAACATTTCAAGTGTTTCCTTCATAAAAGAATTTCATTTTTTCTTCATAATTATTCGCCTTAACAAGAGCCTATTTAAAACATCTCTATTACAGTCTACTCTGTTAAATTTTCGTGCGAAATTTTGCCTATATAAACGCAAATGTTTATTTCTGGCTTCTGCCGCTTCTTCAGACATTTGTCCTATTGGCAAAAGAGCATTCTCTATTATTATAGAACCATGTATTAAAATTTTATGCATGGTAGGCGTCATAGTATGCCTACCATACAGCGCAACAGTTCAGCAGTATTACTGGTAAATGTCCGAAATTTTTGTACATCTATTATGTACCTACTTGAAATGCATTCAATAATCCCTTTGATTTTTTTTATCAAAGTAACATCCAGTCCTGTTATTTCAGCTGCCAACTCAGGATCTTCAATAATCTTCGGCTCGTATTCCCGTCATTAGTGTTTCCGAATCCAGCTTTAGGAAAATTTACACGGAGACCTATGCTTTTAAATTTGTCTTGAATTCTCTCTTTGTTTCTTTGTATTAAGAGTTCGTCTGGTTCAGATTTGGCAGACAAATTTTGCACACTATCAGACAAACGTATATTTTCAGTCTTGCGTCTTTTGCTCCTCTCACTAACATCTTCAAAAGATTTCGTTGGTCTGCCCGGTCTTGTCGCTAATATAGGTAATTGAAACATTCCACTCAACCACTTTTCATTATTTTTCACAAATAAATCACCTCTATATTTTGTTGCCACCCAGCAATGTTTCATTTCGGATCCCAATTTTGAAAAATTACGCTTTAGTTTCGTTACTTGCTCTTCGGTATAAGGTTTATGTCAAATCAAGTAATCTTCGATGCATTTTAATTGACCGTTGAAATCGAGATCATTTTGTGATCTCATTAGGTCAAATATTTTCCTACGAGTCATCATACTACTCCAGAAGGTCCTGAAATAATAAAAACATAATTTATCGAAAGTTATAATATTTTCACATTTTCATGTCAGAAATTTAAAATCGCTCTAAATTGAGGAGTAGGAATTAGTTGGAACCAATTTGCACATTTTTAGAAAGTAGAAGTATTGTATTTTAAGAATATATAAGAATCATAGCCGGGCAATGCCTGGCACTAAAACAAAAAGACTCCCAAAACTATTATTTTCGCGAAAAATTACGGAATTGAAATGCCTTCTTAAAAATGCAAAAAAGAAATAAATGGGGTAGGCATTTTATAATATTGTGGCTATAAAAAAAAGTCACTTACCAGCAGTTTCAAAATCCATAACTATTATTTACTTTTTCACAAGAGAACACAAAATAATAATTAATGAAATATAGAGTTTTAAAGCACGAATATCGAGAACACACAACCACTGTGAACAATACCTGACTTTCGACTGACCCTATCCCCTGTAAGTTGGGAAGGGTGAAATGAAAACATTGCGGCTGGGTTGCCCCACTACCCTGTTATTCTAGAAACCTTTTCGTTTTTACCTGAGTGCAATTCTGAAAATTCGACTTTGGGCCCGCTAAATTTAACAAATACCCCTATGTGCGCTGTGTTGGAGAAGAGTGTCACAAGAACACATTAATAATTGCATTATGAGTATGCCCCGAAGATGTACAGCTGTGAGAGATGTCCGTGGCTATTTTACACGATATTAGAATTAATTGATACAGAAAAATGTTTATTTTAGCTATTGATAAAAAAAAGTTGCTTATTTCATAATTGATCATTTCTTAGTAATCTAAGGATTTTTCTGAATGAATATACTTGAAAATTTTAAATTGTTGTGTACAATTATGTATCTAATATAATACACTACAAATATTACCCATATTTTCTAAAAAATACAAAAAAGTAAAAATTCCTTATTCATTTTTGAGTAGTTTATATTGGAGTTGTACAGAAAATTACACATTTCTATCTTGAATAATAGTAAAAAAAAAACTGATAAATTCGATATCTTGCTTTCTCGACCGCTTTAATATCCCCTTAAGCATACTTTTCTTATCTGCCTTTGAATAAAATAATACTTCCTTTGCGGTTTTCTTGTTATCACTTGCAATATATTAATAATACAAGGACGGAAGTCAACTCACTACTTTCGTAGGTCTCTTCGGAGTGTGTACAGTGATAGTGCTGTTTAATTAAAAACGAAACGAAGCCAATATGACCGACGTAAATTCCAATCATACTGAATTGCCAATGGTTGCAGTAATACATAAAGAGGATGAAGCTGGGAAACCTCGAACAATTAACCGAAGCGATGAAGGTAGGTTTCATATTGTGTAATTTTCCCCTTAGTTTAGATTAAGTTCTTTGCTTTCCAATTTTTAAACATGCTGAGAGAAAATTACAAAAATTGATCTCACGGTGTATCTATTATGTTTAACTACTAATAATAACTAATAACAATAATTATTTAATAGTTTACAGAGTAGTAGTTTAATATTCAAAGAGTGAGAACATATTTTTATCGGTTCTGAAAAGTAGTGCAGTGTCGAAACGTAAAATATTGTCATTTATTATTGAAACATACATTAAATTGTGATGATGAAAACTATTAGTGAAATGGATCGATGAATCAAATGGATAATTAATCATTTGTCAAGTGGGTCAACATATATAAAACAACATAAATGTGTCATACAATAAGTACTATGTTTGTCAAGTTGAATTTAGAAAAATAGACAGCAATGTATTTCATAAGTGACGAAATGGAACAATGTAAATGCGCTGCAGTCAGTGACGAAACCGCTAAGAAACTGAGTAAAACGGATATAATTGCACAAGTACGCGATATTTGTCGTTAAATGAAAAAATGAGCGAAATGGATTAAAACATAATGATTGCCTCCAAACTGTATCAAAAGAAAACGTATTGATTCAGAAAATTTTAGTTTATTTCGAACACCGAAAATAACGCAGAAAAAAGCACCTTACATATCTATCTATTGAAAAAGAAAAATGTATTAATTTTTAAACCTTTTTTTTAAAAAAACAAAATTACATAAGCAAAAAAATGAGAAAGCCTAAAATAATAATTACTGATGTTGAAGATGTTATTGACGAAAGCAATGAAAAAGTGTTAGATGCGATTATTAGACAAAATGACTTAACAAAGGCAAACGAAGATGTCTCACCTAAAATAAAAATATAAGAAAAAAATACTTAGACAAGGAAAAGAAGAGCTAATGGAAATACTATATTGTCTGTTCAACCGGAATTGTATTCCAGCATCATAAACAGGACACAAATAAATGTAGGATGGAAAACATGTAAGGTGTATGGACAGCTACAAGTAATTAGATGTCACAAACATACAGGGTATAATCATTTTACAAAAGAATGTAAAACGCGGGAAAATATGGTAATTGTCCTGGTAGTTATTTGACAAACAAGTGTGATAGCTTAATTATATATAAGTGTATAAATTGTGTAAGAACAATTGATAAAGTGGAACACACTGATCACACAGCCTTTGACAGAAACTATACAGACTACAAACGATCACTAGATAACCAAAAATCGAAATTTAAATATACATAGCAATTACAAAGTAATCAGGACTGATTCATTCGGTAATGGTTAAATTGTAGTTTTCTAAGTGCTAAGAACTTTAGAATATTGCAATAATTAATGCATAGGTATATTATACAAGAAGCCTTACTTTCTATTACTATTAATATAATTTAACGAATACTATTTTATATATGGTTATAGCACTACTATCGATAAGATAAAAACCTAGATAAGTATAAAATAAATTTTATCACCGTTAATTAGCACCATTTTAATTCTTTAAAACTAAGTAGGTCGGTCGATAGTTAAGACTATTGCCATTGGTTGTGGATAATTGCGTTTTAAATATTAATTTAATTTTCTTGACCAAAAACTTGTCGGCTTTGAACATGTTCTATTTTTCTTCTTCAACTTGATCAAGTATTTAGTGATTTTTAGTAAAATGCATGTTATAAAGTTTTTTGTCAACTGCGTACAATGTAAACGCAAATTTACATTTAGAGCCATGTTAAAACTGATATGTTAATTAATATTTTTTGATTCTTATTCAGTTATTTTTACATTTAGTATCATGCACAAATTTTCGGTAAATTTATTAATATTTTTATTTCCTATAGTTGGATTTTTATATCCTCGCGTTATATAATTCCGGCTCTTAGTTAAGGGTCCTCGCTAGTGGATCTGTCAACAATGGCAAAATAGCAGATTTTAGAAACCAGATATTTTCGTTGATTTTAAAGATGGAGAAAACCTTTCAACGTCAACTTATGAAGAATTTAGTAATCTACCCGGCTGAAGAAGCAAATTTAGAAAAAAAATTATAGGATTAAAGAAAATTAATTAATATCTCAAAATACTAAAAACCAGTTTTCTCAAAAATCCTTCGGAGGAGATTTGTTTGCTTGGGTTCACGTTATAAATTGAATAGAAAGCTACCCGGCTGTGCACTTATTTTTCGTTCAACTATTCTTTACTTTGTTTAAAATGAATATAAAGTAAATTAAAATTAGGCAACTCACATTACAATGAATTGTTATTCTGCTATAAATATTTCCCGAGGTTACAAATGTGTAAATAGTTGGTCATAAATGAATTTCTATTCGCTTAGTTATTGTGTTATTATTTCAAATATTCATTATATGTTCCCTATATGTAAAAGTACTCGGACATCCTTGGCTTATTAAATTTTGTGCTATGCAACCAATATTACATTTCCCATTTACTAGCGAGAACCCTTAAGTTGTCGCTACCAGTTTTGCCTATTGGTACTATTATTTCACCAAAAAACTTGGTGAAGAAATTGGTAAGTGTAAAACAATCTTCAGGTGGGAATTTTGAAAAATAATTAAAATTTTTCTTTTCAAATTCATTTTGGAGTACATTTGAATTCTTTATAAATTTGTTTAAACTCAGTAATTGTCGAAACTTTGGTAAAATGGATTTCAACCGATTATGGTTTATATTCCTCTACAGGCTAGGTAATTTATTATGTAAATTGACATTTATATAAATTGACATTTATAGTAGTCCTAGCTGATCACAAAGCAATTGAGGTATCTCCAAAATAAGCAAAAGGCCCAATACAGAACCCTCAGGTACTCCATGCCTGACATATATTGTGCCCGACTTACCCATTTGAGTTGTCGCACTCTGACATCTATCAGTCAACTATGATTTCAATAAGGCCATCGCAGGCACGCGTATATAAATATTAATTTTCAATGCGCTGTTTTTCCTTCCTGATTTTTTTTATGCAAATATTAGTAAACGTAGACGCAATCAGTAAGACAGGAATACTAGGTTACTGACTTCCTAGAAAGGTATTGGGAATTTTAAATATAACTCCACGAAACACGTCAAAACATCAAAGATAACATATCTTTCCTGTGTATGATTATCATTGAGCGCAACAATGATTTCTTTAATGTATACGTCACAGCAAAAACCACGACATCATTTTCATTCTGACTAACTAGAATTAATTAAAAAATATGGCTTCTATACATTCTTATTGGCTAATTGCAATACATAATGTATAACAGAAAATTATGCGTCGTTAATTGTTTCGTTTAACATGTATTTCGTCTTGATTTACAAAAAATTTAAAATCGCTATACAATGAGATTCACTGGAAACTGCTCAGATTATTTTGTAATAATCACTTTCCTAAAACTTTTCGAAAAATGATTTTTTATTCTACTATTAGAATGTTTTGTAAGATTTTTACTGCTGTTTTATACACTCTTGTAGTAGTTTGATTATAAACTATCATTTATTAGTAAACAAATAGTAAAACACGTTGCATAAAAATATAAATAATCGAATTTCAAACCGCAAAGTTCACAATAAATAAACAACACACCACATACACATGTATAATGTTTATGTGCCTATGTACACATTGTTATATGAAAACAATTTTTCGGTTTGCGCCCACGAAATTTCATATGCGATAAGCACACGTTTATTATGATAAGTTTTATCTTTTCAATTTAACTTTATTTTTCTCGTGTGTGTTGATAATATCCGAATATTTTGGTAAATATAAAAGTCGTTCCAAAGGGATAATGACATCCAGTCACTTTGGTGTATCCATCGCGATAAAATTGAAACGAGTTCTACGACACGGTTTTGGTTAGACGAGGTGTATAAAGGAATATTGAAAAATCTATTCTTTATCAATAAAATACATAAAGCCCCTAATATGTTTTCTCGTCTAGATGACGCGACGCACATTTTGTACTTATCTAGATTATTTTCAAGGAAGCTCAAATTTAATATCGTCATTGCTGTTTGAGAAATTTACTAGATATAATCAATAAATGAAATTATAAAAGGAGTATCTTCTACAACCGATGTTATTTTCTCACGATTCGTTTCTTTTACTGATTCTGTATAACCAACCACACGTCTTTAGTTTCTTCGTGAATGTTGGCTTTTTACTATTTCTTGTTAACTGCGATTAATGGCATTAAAATATCTGACTTTAGCAATGAAAACAGTCACTAGCATTTAATTTTGATCGTCAATATCATTAAAAACATCTTTTTCGTCTGTCACGAATTAAAAATTTCATTTAATTGAAAAGTACTTTTGACAGTAATTGTCAAAATTAAATTATTTGTCATAATAATGGCCGCAATTTCTTATTTTAGTAAAGTACAAATAATTTCTTTAATTGAAACTAGAATATTTGACGCTGCGGCAGCAGTTCAAATGGGAATGTCCAAAAGTTCAGTAAATTTTATAGTAAGCCGTTGGAAGGAAAGAGGATCTCTGGAAAGGCTACCTGGTTCTAGACTCCATGCGCTTCAATACGTGATAATGATGATAAAAATGATTTACAACTGTCGTAATTTAACCGGTTTTCCTCTATCTGTATATACAGCTCATCGTCGCCTTCAGGAAAAGCAGCAGCTAGGCACAAAGAAATTAGAATGGGTTTTGCTATAGAGCAGGGGTCGGCAACCTTTTTTGGCCGCGGGTCAAAATCAACCAAAATGCGACTATTAAAGAGACATTTGGGTCAGAGATATTTTCGTATTAAAACAGCATTTTAGTAAATATAATTTATATATATATTATTAAGAAAATAATTACAAACATAATTGAATAAATTTTATTTATAAACTTTCTCTACGATATCAATGGCTCCCCTGATGTTGGAACTTGTGACGTCAATTTAGTTAAGTATCGTTTATAGTTAGTCGTTTTAAGTCGAACACAAGCATCTGAATTATCAATAGTTAACCTGCTCCTGTTTTTTGCTTAAAATAAATTTCATTTGTGAAAATATTTGCTCACATTTATAAGTGGACCCGAATGTGGACAAAATGGCAAAGCCAATTTTTTTTAATGATGAAAACCTCGTAGGAAGTGATGCCCAACATGTTGATATCATGAGAAAATGATTATCTTCGGTATTTTCCAAATCGTTCCGCAATTTCTTGAATTTATCCGTCCATAATGTTGAACTTATAAAATCAATCATTTCTAGACTAAAATTGTCAATTCTTAGATATTCAAAATACTGCAAATTTATAATATTTTCCTCTATTTCATCGGGCTTTATTATAAATGTAAACATTTCTCCATGTTTCTTAAGACTTTGAAACCGACTTGCATATTCACTTTTAATGACCGACATCCAACTTTCGAACATATTTAGATTGCGTTCATCGATATTTTCTTTTTCATGTTCCCTTTTTAACAAGGGGAAGAAATGAAATTTTTTAGTTTTTATGTCATTTTCAAATAATATCAATTTTGAAGTAAAGCTCTTCCATTCCTCATACATTTTCAAAATTGTATGGTTATTTCCTTGGAGTCCTACGTTGAAATCATTATAATGGTTCATTATGTCTGTTAAGAACAAAAGTCTTAAAAACCATTGTTTATCATTGAGTTCGAGATCATTTTCACCGATTTCGTGAAGAAATAATTGTATATAATTAAAACACTCTACAAATCTATTAAGAACTTTGCCCCGACTTAACCATCGTATTTCAGAATGTAATAACAAATCTCCATATTTCGATTCAATTTCCTCCAAAAAAGCTTTAAAGCGCTTGTGTATTAATGCTGATCGCGCTATTATCATGTTTACGATCTCAACAACTTTTTCCATTACATCCTTAAGTTGTTGTGTAGATGCCTTTGCAAATAAATTTTCTTCATGTATGATACAATGAAACGATAAAAGTGAACGCCCAAGTTCATTTTCCATTAGTTTTACAAATCCAAAGTTTTTCCCCTCATACTTGGAGCACCGTCAGTTGTTATGGAAAACAATTTACTTTTTAAATCCAATACTTGGCCATTTTTGAAATTTGTAAACTCTTGTACTTGACGAAAAATATCAGTGCCTTTGGTGGTGTCATTCATTGAAGCAAGAACGCATAGTTCTTCATTGACATTCGAGCTATTTATTGATGCGAATCTAATAATTATTGCAAGCCTACCAATACTATTTATGTCGGTACTTTCGTCAACTGCAATGCTAATTATGTCACAAGATAACAAATCATTTTTGACCTGTTCATCAATATTCTTGGCCATATCTTCAACGCGACGCTGGACTGTTCTAGCTGACAATGGCATTTCTTTGATTCTCTCAATTATTTGTTTTTTATTTGCGAAGTCATTAAATAAGTGTTCGGAACAATTTATGAATGCGTTTTTTAAAAACTCGCCGTCTGTAAATGGTTTTCCGTTGGTACCAATGCTAAGAGCTGCAACAAAGCTGGCAGACGTAGCGTGCTTGTTGCTGGTAACAAAACTGTTTAAGAATTTATTTTGTTTTCCAAAATTTAATACACGTTTAGCAATGTGTTCAGATTTATCTTCATTTGCCATTTCACTCACATCTTTATGTTTTGAAGAAAAGGGTCGCTCAATATTATAAGTCCTGGCGGTAATTATATCTGTACATAAAGTGCATATCAATTTGTCACCATTTTCGATACACCCATACTTTTCTGTCCACATATCTTGAAATAATCTCTTTTTTGCTTTTTGTTTGTTCATGGTAATTTTTTTAAATAATGATATTTATTACACTAGGTCAATATTATTGTGCTACTGTACTACACGTGCTATAACTGACATACAACTGAGATAACGACGCGCCCATCCAAAAATGGTACAATTTGTTCGGACAATGTCGCTGCATTGGGGTGGGGATTTAACTGATATTTTTATATGTTATACTGGATTCAAATTTGGTACGTTTATAACTTTGCGACAAAAATTTTTTGGGAAAAAGAAAAAATTTTTTTGTATATCTTATACTTTATTTTCGGAACTAAAGTGGGTCACTTGAAATTACCAAATGGGTCGCTCGGTGACCCACGGGTCATAGGTTGCCGACCCCTGCTGTAGAGCACATCGTTAAAGATGACATTTTTTGGGAACATGTTATTTTTCGCGATGAAAAATGTTCAATTCATCTAAATCTAGACAATTGAGAGCTTATAGACCAAGAAACCAAAGACATAATGTCAAATATGTCAGTAAAACTAAAAATAATCGTAAGTTCTCAGTAACTATGTGTGGTTGAATATCCGCAAATAGTCCTGGAATATGACTCCAGTGATGGTAACCCTACCTATGGAATGCTATGGAATTCTAACGAAATATTTCAATTCTCAAATGGCTAATCTACACAACAAATAAATAAATTAGAATAACCAATATGACGGATGTTAGTTACCTATAAACAGATAGGCAGTTACTTTGGGTGTTACTATTTTTACTACATTGTAAAAAATTTGTGTAAAAATTACACACACTATAATAGGACACTATTTCACATGGATTATCACGTAAAATTACATCACTATATAAAATTGCACACGAATGTGTAGTAGTATTTTATAAAAAAATACAACAACAAAATATTAAAAAAAGTACATGTCCCGGCCCGAATGTGAACCCGGGAGCAATCCGAGTATTTTTTAAAATTTTTTTGTGTGTGATTTTTCATAAAATGCTACTACACACTCTTGTGCAATTTTACATAGTGATGTAATTTTACGTGATAATCCATGTGAAATAGTTTCCTATTATAGTATGTGTAATATTACACAAAAAATTTTTACAGTGTAATATTACTATTAGTAACGGAAGTTTTAATTTTTTTATTTAGTTGTAAAACATCTGTTGAAACTATCACACAATACAAAAATAAAAGTGCCAAAAAACGTAGTAAAAAAGTATTTTACATGCATCATTGGTATAGAGCGGACGTCCCAGGTTAAATTACGACGGAGCAAAGAAATAATGTAAACAACACGCAGTTACTGAATAGCACTATTCATATGATGAACTGCAACATCTGTCTACGCCCGAGAATGAGAGCAAAAAAAGTCCATTTAACTCGTAAATTTCCTATCTCCATCGGCGTAGATAGGAGCGTGAGGGGTTTTTAAAATCTATTATATTTCGTAATGCCGCCTCTACGCATCGCCGAATCTATTCGCCGAAGATTCGTATACGAATGTTTCGTCAAATAATTCGTGCACAAATATGAACGAATTGCTTATCCACACATCGTATTCGCAATATTCGCGTTGAAAAGAAGTTAGAATGATGGAAGGTAGGCAAGTTGCTGCTGCACTATACTATATGAGTACTTGCAACTATTCTTTAAACATTTATGGTAACAGATTGTGGTATTGTATTACAGTCATAAACGGATCCTAAAAAGACCTTCATGATTTCATAAGCAAACCATGAAGGTTTGTATATTTCATCAGAACTAGCACCATGATTTAAAAGATGCCTTCTTCTTTTTCATGTGATGGCGAAAAGCTGCCATTAATTAATCTTTTTTCTTTACTACGTCAAATTCAACACTGACAACATCGTTCTCTTTCATTTTATTTTTATGGCCAGGAGGTTTCGGATCATATGTAATGGATTTTGCCTGGTAAAGTTCCAAAAATTCTAGCATTAAATCATTATTTCACTCCGCCATAATTAAATAACTTATATGAAATAATACTTTTTTTAATTAAAAGCTTTTAAATTATAGGTTATATGTTTACGTTAGTATGTATCTATTTACTTATATATTCATCTCAAATCAGTATACGATGTGTAGTCATGTTATTTGTGTTCGTATTCGAATGTTGTTTGATGTGTGAAATGAAAACCGACTACGAACGGCTCGCCATTCGTGTTCGGCGCGAATATCAAATATTTGCCGAATAAACTGTCTACACACTGCTGTTCGACGTAATTTTCCGAATGTTCGACGATGTGTTGAGGCGGCATAAGATGAATAAAGTACGGAAAGTTTACTCGATTTGAACTACAAAATAAACAAATAATAACGGATTTTGTATTTTATAGATCACCACCCACTTGTTATTCAATTATATAAATAAAATTTTTAAAAATACAAAATTTCAATTGTGCGCCCGTGGGCGATGAGTCATCAAACTTTCGTGTCCGCTCTGTAATTATTAGTTTTTCTACTCTCATACTTTAATTGTATTATTAGATATGTCGAACCTGTACTTTAATGATGTCCATTACGATACAGATTTTCATTATGATACGAGTTTATATCCAATAGGAATACAGATTTTTCATTACGATACAAGTTTATATCCAATAGGAACGCGACATTCCAATATTCAAACAATATTCAATATGGCGACTGCATATCTGACAGATATACAAATTAAATAAATGTGACAGTTCTCTGCAATTTACAAGTAAGTACTTAAAATTTGTGCTTTTTTGAAAATATAAACGGTAAAAATGAGGGATAATGACAGTGAAATTTAAAATTTGAGAAATTATGGAACAAGCCTTAGTAACCACGAACAATTTATTACCAGCTAAATTCGCAGAGGTGCATGGAAAATTTTAACCTCAATTTATGAAATGGAATGTTCAAAAAATAATGTTTTATTATGGGGTCGTAGAAAAAATAGTGTACGCAACTCGCATTTAATGGCTATTAAGACACGAGTAAGAAAATTACAATACGAGGCGAAGCCGAGTATCGTAATGAATATCATTAAATGCTCATTGCATAATATACTATAATATAACCATAGTATAAATGTAAAAATAGGACTGGTCTTGACTACTGATATTTTTTGCCTATTTTTTTTCTTTTAAGGAAATTATAAATTGGAATTGTCTCGTACATTCTTTGTTATACTGTTTAGATATATATACCCACATATAAATACAAGAATACAAGCAAAAACGTGAAAATTACGACAATTTACACAAACGAAATTGCGGGAAACAACTTAGCTAAGTTATAGCGAATCGATAACGCTATTCTAGGTACTACAAATGTGATTAGAAAGTTCATCGGCAAAATCGAATTGCAATTACAAGTTAAAACCATATTAAATTACATGCACGATAACGCTCTTTTAGTGTTGTATTAGTAAACCAAATTAACTCTGGTTAATTAAAGAAGAATTAATGTGAAAATTGATTTTCTAAAAAGCAAAAAAGACATGGCTAAGAGAGAAAGAATTTCAGAATTATTTCAATGCTCTTCAGCTGGTTCAAATAAATAGGGCAATCGCTTGCAAAAAGGTTCCTACCTATTACAATAAATATTTAAATTTCTGGTTTTCGCTTCTGCATATGCTTGCGTAAACATTTATTGTTGTAACACTAGAAAGCCCCGTCTTCTGAATTGTATCGAAATTGGTTGCTTAAATTGGATAGACCGTAATAACAATAAACATAATTTTTTTCTCGAAAATGTCGTATTTTTGCCATCAAATAAGGCATATTAATAAAATATTTTTATACTTCCTTCTTATGTTTTGAGTGTTTCCTTATAAATGCTTATTGTAGTTTTCAAACGTATATGTCATAATTATGTTTTTTTATGTGAAAGAATCCTAATAAACAACAGTCTTGAAGATATTTACGCTATGAATAATTAGCAATTAAATTATGAGACAAGTAATGAACCAAACAAATCTTATAGTTTTACACTACCTGGTGGTAAACTGAAATCGTTCATTAGAAATATTGAAGGTTTTAGTTATTATATAATTCTGTGAAAATGTTTTAAGAATGACTGTACTTCCGGTTATGATGGAATTTGATGTCAATTTTCTTATTTTAATTGGAATAGCAAATTATTTAGACTATTTTCGAATTCTAAAACTTAGTTTTTTGAGGCTTCCATTCTTTCTTCCTAGTTTTAAAGTTAACCATTTTAAATATTTATTTGTAAAATTGTTGTTCGGAAACAAAGACGTTTGCCGTCTCCTACTGCTGCTATTTTTAAAATGAACCAGTTAATTTATTGACATCATGGATAAAAGTTCTTTTAACGTTACAAGGATGCTCCATTGACGATGAATTGTATAAAGGTTGTTTAAAATGTAATTTTGTTTTCTTCACATTACTGTTATTAATATCTGTCATTCATTTCTATGCAAATCTGACTCCACTAGATATTTACGTGTGAGGTTATGTCAAAAATAAAGGATACGCCACAGACAAAAGAACAAGTTCGTAGGCAGTCAACGTCATTTCATCAGTAGGTCTGTCATTATGTCTAGAACGTATGTATTATCTAACGTGTGTATAAATTTAACAGTGTACATTGATCAAAGAAGTCTAAGACCGCTTTTCTAGAAATGTCTTATCGGTGATAGTTCGGAAGACGGAATCGAAATGGCCGATCACGTCCTAAGAAGGAGAGGCGTGCTCACTGATCTGTATAATATAAATGGATAAGCAATAGTATGTTAGAAATTGTGATCAAATACGAACTGCGCACGGGGCTGACGCACATGCGCAATAACATAAAATAAAGGTGCTAATTTGAAATGCCTAAAATCTTTGAAAAGTATGTAACAGAACGTGAACTTTCAAATTAAAATCTGCAGCTGAGGATATTAAAATGTTTATTTATTAAGGGAAATTTAAAAAAAATACTCAAAAAAACAATACATTCCTTTTGAAATATTTATTGGTTATAAAAAAGTAGTAATTTGGAGAGCTTTTTTCTTACAAGTTCCCCACGTTCTACTTCTGTTTGTTTATCTGCAATGCTATAGCAACGGATTTTCATCGCACAACATGCTTAATTAAAAGAGAAACGTGACTTTCATGTAAAATAGATGAATGAAGCATATGTGTATCTAAGGATACAAAGTACTTATTTTCTACTAACAGGGTATTAGAAATTGAACGTACAAATAGTTCAAAAAATACTGCCTCTGCAGGAAGTTTCTTGTTGTGTTGTACAAGAATTTGGCGTACTTGGACTTCAACTATTTTACATACCTTGGTGACATCTTGTGAAGGACGTATTAAAGCACCATAATTTTTTCTGTTCAAAAGATGAAAACTAGCATTATCGACAGATGTTTGTGAGATTTCTTCTAGTACTGACACACATTTAGCACACTTAACAATGCGCTTCAATTGTTTGACAACAAAACCAGAAATAACAACATTTTCAGATAACAATGTCAGTGATGGTATGTCAGGAATTGTATAATTTGATCCTTTTCAATGTCTTCCGCATTTTCCTTAATAAAAATACTCCAAAAGTATAAACAAAAAGCTAGTACCCCTAGTAGCAAAATCACTATATGCATACTTGTTCTACATTAGCAAATATATATTTTCATCCTTCTCTAAAATTGTGATTTTGCTGCTTGGGATACGGGATATTGAAATCGGGGTTCGGAACTTTAGTGATTTCACATTCGAATGTCAAAAGACTAGGGACTGCGGATACTCGTAAGCCCCGAGTTAAGTATTCAATTTGGCATAAAAATTCCGCGCGCATCGTATTGCATTGCTTATCCATTTATATTATACAAATCAGTGGGCGTGCTTCTCTAATAATGAATTATGCGCGCGAAGGTGACAACGACATCTAAACAATACAAAATTAACAATATGAATTGTCAATGGTTTCTAATGAGGAGATCGAGGAGAGAACATAGTAGAAGATAATTAATAGAAATAATAGAAGATAATTAAACCCAGAAATTAAACAATATTAACTAACTAAAAGTAAATTACCACGAGCGATAAATAATAATTCACTAGCAATATCACCTGTTCACAGATGTCGCTAGGATATTACAAAGAAAATAAAGATTTTAATTAATCTGTATTATTCTAAGATAAAAAGGAAAACAACCCAAATTATACTACGTAGAACATAAAAACAAGAAGAATGAGTGTGCTTAAAACCACACGGCAGAAGTCAAAACTTCATCAAGGCGAGGTTAATAATACGAAATACACGCGTATAATATTTAGCAACGTATTAAATAAAACGTAAACCTCAACCATCCCCGTATCTAAAATTTCACATTCATACGTCAATTTTCAAAAAATTCTACCGCCATTTTGTTTTTATGACATTTTGACTTTCGAATTGTGATCGGCGACCCCCAAAACCCCCGTATCTAAAATTTCACATTCATACGTCAATTTTCAAAAAACTTCCGCTATTTCGTTTTTTTTTTGACATTTTGACTTTGCATTTGTGATCGGCGACCTAAGACACCCCCGTATCTAAAATTTCACATCCATACGCCAATTTTCAAAAAACTCGTCCGCCATCTTGTTTGTTTTTGACATTTTGACTTTGGATTTGTGATCGGCGACCTAAGACACCCCCGTATCTAAAATTTCACATTCATACGTCAAGTTTCAAAAAACTTCCGCCATTTCGTTTTTTTTGACATTTTGACTATGGATTGGTGATCGGTGACCTAAGACACCCCCGTATCTAAAATTTCACTTTCATACGTCAATTTTCAATAATACGAAATACACGCGTATAATATTCAGTAACGTATTAAATAAAACATATACCCACATTTATTACATTTACGCGAGCGGTCACTTTGTTTGGTCGGTTCGGACGTATGTGTATGTATAAATAGACGATATAAATACTCGCTTACGGTCCCGCGCTTGGTCTGATGGTAACGTGTGGTCTTCATACCCGTGCGGCTCGGGATCGAATCTGTTCTGGAACATGAATTTATTTATTCATTTAAATTTCAATTTAATTGAAATTAAATACCTCTACATACAGGGTTAGTTAAAAGTATGGAGACGGCGATTTATTGTCGTTAATATTCATTTTAGAGAATTATGTTCAATATAAAAGTTTGTTAGGATATTTTGATCTACATTTGAGAATATTTGATTTTTTTTTTCTTCAATTGTTTTTTAGTTACGCCTGTCCGCGCAGTTTTTTTAAATGGGAACTATTGAATTTTACTCTACCATTCGATAGAGAATTTTTTTCTCTTTACAATAATGTTTTTGTTTTTTTTTAATTCATTTTAATAACTTTTACAAGAAAAATTAAACAAATTAATAACAAGGTAAATTAAATTAAGTATTCAAATTGTCGTCCATTAGTAATTTGACAATGACCCAATCGATTTACAAAACCCCGAACAGAGTTCTGTAAAAAATCTCGGGGAATTTCTTGTATCGTTCTGGTAATTCGGATTTGTAAATCTTCGACGTTATCGGGCTTATCTTCGTATACTTTGTTTTTTACGTATCCCCAAAGAAGAAAATCTAAAGGACTTAAATCTGGCGAACGGGCTGGCCATTCAATGGTTCCTCGTCTTCCAATCCATCTGTGGGGAAAAACGTTGTCCAGATATTGACGAACATTTACACCATAATGTGGTGGGGCGCCATCTTGCTGGAACCAGATACTGTCATTGGGCAGGTGTTCATTGTTTTCATGTGGATAGAGCGTAGCACAAGCAGGTATTATTTCATTTTGAAATAACTGCAAATACAGACCCGAAGTTAAATTGCCATTGATGAAAAAGGGACCGATAATATGACCGCCAAGAATGCCAACCCAAACATTAACCTTTTGGGGGTACTGCGTATGGTGCTCCAAAAACCAAAAGGGATTTTCCGATGACCAGTATCTGCAGTTATGTCTGTTTACTTCACCAGTAAGGTAAAAAGTAGCTTCGTCAGAGAAAAGAATATTGTTGACAAAATTTTCATTATTATTGCAAATATTTAACATTCTTCAGAAAATTGTAATCTCCTATCAAAATCATCTTCCGTTAACTCGTGTACAAGGTGTGCGAAATATTGAAATTGGCCGCTAATTGATTGGTTGATAAATGAGGATCTTCAGATACAGCCAATAAAATATCCAGTTTGTTATCATCGCTTTTTGCTGTTCTAGGTCTACCACTCCTTGGCAAATCTTTAACGCTACCAGTTTGTTCAAAGCGTCTTAAGGTTTTACCAACAACGGATTTAGAAATTGGATTTCTATTTGGATGCGTATCATTAAATAAATTTCAAACGTCTTGTAAACTTCTGCGTCTATCTCCCTAACCCAACATCATAAGTATTTCAATTCGTTCATGTTCACTTAAACTCGCCATTGTTAATATTAACAGCAACAAATTGCACAAATGAATTATTTCTGTCAAAGATTTGACGTACACAATAACCAGTGATAAAATTATGTCGCTCAAGTTTGTTTATCGCATCGCTTCTGTCTATCTGCGATGTACCGAACATCTGTGAAACACTTGAACCGGCCTTTTCTTATAAAAAAGTTATTAAAATGAATTTTAAAAAAACAAAAATATTATTGTAAAGAGAAAAAAATTCTCTATCGAATGATAGAGTAAAATTTACTAGTTCCCATTTAAAAAAACTGCGCGGACAGGCGTAACTAAAAAACAATTGAAGAAAAAAAAAATCAAATATTCTCAAATGTAGATCAAAATATCCTAACAAACTTTTATATTGAACATAATTCTCTAAAATGAATATTAACGACAATAAATCGCCGTCTCCATACTTTTAACTAACCCTGTATATGATATATTTGTTATCTTGTTCCCTTAGCCGACTTTACCCGAACGAGCGTTACACATATCCGAGCGTTACATATCCGAGCGTTGCAGTCAGTCTTGTTCAGTGCCTACAATCAGCGCAACGCGCCTAAAGAAGTTTACACTTCAATAATTCGAGTAAATATATACAGCTCGTACGAAATTAAATGAACTAAAATTTCAAAATATTAATACATGAGTCAAAATATACAAGATATACAGGATACAAAACAAAACGTAACAATATGGCATACGGAAGTTTGATCACATCTCGTACAAACATAGCTGTGCACGATAGTTGAATGTGCACACTAGGAGGGAGCTTCGGTGTTTGACTTTGTATAACAAAATCTTACATTGAAAGCACCAACATATTTATCTCAGAAGACCACCTTTAGAAAGGATATTCATGACCTTTCCACGCGGTTTAGAGGTAGGATTTTTCCACGACCGCATAAATCCGCATTACATCAAAGGTCATTTTCATATCAAATTTATGGTAAATATAACGGGGTACCTACTGATGTCTTTTATGGCAGTGCTTGCTAATGAATAGGTTCAGTAATTTTGAAGAATTGATAGATTTGCTAAATTTAATGTGTTTAAAGTTCAATAATCCTGATTTTTTGTGTGTGTTTTTGAAAACCGTTAGAATTTAAGATTGGCATATTCGTTTTCTTGTGTAAGTAGTTTTTGCAGCGGTGAATGGTGCGTTATCGAATTTATGCCTTAGGCATTCATTATCAAATTACAATCTCTTCTGGTTCAATATCCAAGGTTAAGTTATAAAGCAGTAACTTCTACTTTAACTTTAATTATTAAGTTGTATATCAGTGTATTTATGATGATTATATACTTGTACACCTTATTTCCTGTTGCAATAAAGACATTTTATTGTTATTATTATTATTATTATTAATTGTTATATTTATTACCTATTAAAAAATGTTGATGTTAAAATTTACTAGTGTTAACCAGGCATACTTTCCATATATGTGGTCTTACGATCCGACAATACTTTTTGTAAATTATCAGAACTCCCAATGTGGCCATAATTCTAATACTAATATATTAAAATTGCAGCAGAACGTCTTGCCTATAAAAAAAATTTGATTAACAACGAGCCACCACAAATAATTTAAAGCATAACTAGCATACTCCGAATTAATCACATTTACATGGGATTTCTGTAGCGTATTATATCTAAACTTATCGAAACATAAGTAAACTAATCGCGAAATTCGTGTAGTGTTACTGACATCTATATGATTGTACATCAAACACAATCCTATGTTTGTAAACTAACAAAGCCAATACCAGGTAGTTAACAATAAGTCGTTTAAGTACTAGTTCGTGTACATGCAGCTCACATCCTCAACAAAGAGTTATGATGTATGTTTGCATAGTTCAAGGAATTTAGCTCTAATTTGTTTATTTGTTCAGTATTGTAATTTGCCTTTCCAATATAATGCAGACTTAATTGAATAAGTTTATTCCAACTTATTAATGTAGACACTGCGTTTCTTAAAAAATATTTATAAACATTTGGATTCTGGTAAGGCATGCTTGGCTCTAGATGATTTTTTTAAGGCGCATGGTTGTTATACAAGCTGCATTTCTATGGTCTACTTGTGTAACTTTTCTGATTTAATACAGGTGATATGTATAAACTGCAAACTCTGTAAAAATAGAAGTATAAAGTTTGGCGTACCCCTAGGGGTGGGTTGGATTGGGTTTTGGTTGGGTTGGGGGAAGGCACGTTTTTCTTAATTTATGTTAACGATCTGGGTTTCAACATTAATTCTCCTCATACCAGATTTATACTTAAAATGAGAACATTTCTTTATCTTTTTTGGAGAAATCCTGACTGAACAAAAGCTAAACAATTAACTGATAGAACTAAATAATAATAATAATAATAATGCCTTTATTTTTCTACATACAAGAATAAAATAAATTACAAGAGGCAATATATAGAAAAAAAAAACTGAGTACTACACAAATTTCTTATATGAAGAATATAAGAATATGCGTTTTAAATTATACAAAAGTTGTTCAAATTACGTTTTTAATACTTTTACATTCTTTTACATTATATCAAGTCCGAATTTTGATATTTTTTTTTTATAAAAACAAATATATAAAATCCTATTTATGTACTTCTATTCTCTTAATAATTCTCTATTGAATGCAAAATTGGCTAGATATTTGCAAAAAAATGCTATTCGATAAGTGTAAAATTGAATTGAAATTTCTTTTATACAAAAATTGTTTCAAATCCAGCACTAAATACTTTTGTACTCTCGATAAATCTGTATAGAATGCATAATGTATGAAATATTTGCATAAAATCGCTTTTCGATAAGGGTAAAAGTGCTACTTCCTGTCCGAATTTTGAAAATTTTTTTATACAAATAATACTCAAACCCAAACTCTAAAAATTCATACTGTATCAGCCTAGAAGGCATGACTTGTGAGATAGGAGTAAAAGACCTACTTCCGAAAAGAATTTCGAAAAACATTTCTTATAAAACCTTTCTAAATTTACTTTTAGTAGTAGACGAAAGATTAGTAAATTTTGGGTTTGCTACCGAAGTAAACTACAACTTCCGGTCTACAGATTTTACCGAACATCGAATCAGATCTCAAGAGGAAGATTATACTCGCAAATATAGAGTTTTCAAGACCAAACTTTAGTCGTTTGGCCGTTATCATGGTCATACACACACTAACACACACAAAGAGAGAAAGAGACATGTTTTCAAAAGCACTTTTTTGGTATCGGGGTGTTCAAAGCATGGACATCTGCAAAATTCTCCATTACAAGCAAGTCTCCTTAGAAACACAAATTTACTTTTAACATAAAAGACATGAAAATCTTGTAAAATGCTTTAGCATGGTCTATAATTATTGTTAGGTACTACAATGATGTTAGTAAGCTTTTTGAAGCTCTTGGGAAACATCATGAGCTCAGTTTTCGGAACAGAAAGCATTGTTAATGCAAATATTTACCCTGTCATTCCAAAGGCACATACTGTTTCCATAAACGAAATTTCTTTAGAGAAGATTATTCTGAAATATTTGTGCAGATTTTTAAAGTTATTGTAGTGATCAATCAGGCCACACCAAATATTTTTGCTTTTTCTGTTTTTGGGCCAATAGTAACGGGAAAGATCATTACGTTAGGCAGAAGTGGCCACTAAGCCAGAACTTTATACCAAGAAAAAGCAAGACTTCAGCCTTTAGTGAAAGAAGAAAAAACCATAATACCACCTATGCACGTAAAACTAGGGTTCATAAATTACTTCGTTAATTCATCAAGTACCTTTGAGGAAAGTATCTAAAAATGACGAAAAAAAGTAAGTGATAGAAAATTTGAAACCAAATTAACAGCATAGGAGAAAACTGAGTGGTGCCCTTGTTACAAGTTCTTAACATTTGTTGGGAAAAAAATGTATTGGACGCAATATCCCGCTTAAATTGTACTACATATTCACTTAGACTTTTATCCAGAAAATATGGGCGACATTAGTAGTGATCTTGGCAAGCACCGAGATATTTTGCGAAGGCAAAAGCGATACCAAGACAAATAGAATCCTGTGGTTTCAGCAAATTACTGTTGGTCGTTAAAAAGAAAGGCTGTGGATGTTTGTGAAAGCTGCAATAGTTACTCACATCTTTAATTGTAAAAGTATAAAATACTAGTTAAAATGCGTTAAAAAAGCATACATTCTAATGAAATTAAAGCGCACTTGACCATCTTCACTTTATTAGAATAGATACATAATTTTATTGATTTGTGAAATGTGAATACGAGTCCAGCTTGTGATTGCGGAGCAGAGATTGAAACAGTTAAACATATTGTTGAAGAATGTCCTCTAGCTAAGTTTGATTTTGGATACACAGATTTACATAATTTAACTCCAGAGGCTGTTGCTTGGATCTTAACAACTAAAGACCTTTAGTTTTTTTGGCGCTGTGATGAAGGTTTTTTATTCTGCAGGTTTTTTCCTACATCCTAGACCAAACGGTGCAGTGTTTTAAAGGGCCCCTGCAGTTATTGCCTTTGTAAATATATTTATACTTTTGTAATATAATTTATATATGTTTTTTTTCTTGTACCTGTCATGTAGTTTCATACGAATATACGAGATACTGATTTGTTCAAAACTTCATATCTGATGCGTGTCATAAATATTGTTGAGGTATATCGTAAATAATGCTTTTATCAATACTTTATTGTATTTATGATGACAAATTCTTTTAATTTTCAGATATTGAAGATATCGAAGGTGCATCGGAGAGTATTGTAATTGAAGATGAAGTTGACGTTCTTGAAAGTGTGGCAGCGCAAGAAAAAAGTGATAACAGTTATGCTGCGAAGAAAACAGTTGCTCAGGGTAAACATATTTTTATTTATAATAGGTGCCTGGTGACGGAGCGCATAAGTCACAATGTATTTCATCACCCACTACAAATTTCTGGAAAAGTTTTCTATCTAAGCATGGGTTTCTAATATAGAATTGATATACTCCCCACGCGTCTGATGGTCTAAGGTTTCTAATTTGGGTTCTAGTTGCATGTTATACTGTTTTAAGTACAAGTATAATTCTTCATAAAGAGGAAAGACAAATTCCCAGTTCCTGGTAGAGATGCGGGGTAGAGTTTTTTGAATTGTTAATACATTGCTCACTGTAGCAATTGAATAATTAAGCTAATTTTTTTAAAGTAGAACCAGCGATCAGTTACACTCATAAAAAGTTTTCACAATACACATCCTTCGCTGAACCATGTATGTACATCAGGAGAAATAATTTTCCGTACACTTCGCGTAGAAATGAGGTGGTATGGGCGTATTTATTATGCATTGGTATATCACAAACGTAAATAAAACAAAACAGACTTGTTGAACTACAGTTTAGTAACTAAAAATTGAACAATTGTTTCACCACACAGTGGCTTCTTCAGCAATGACTAAAAATATAAGTTACAAAGTATATATCATGTGTATCGGTTGTAGGAGGTAAGAAAAAAAAGGGGGGGGGGAAGGAAACAAAGAGGGAAGTGGGTTAAAACACTCATAAAACTATGTGTATTGTACTACTAAACAAATAAATTAAGTAAAGGAGATTTATTTACATCCAGTCCATTTTTGTTTATTGATATTTAGGGCTTCTAAGAAATTCAATTTTATATTCTTATGTTGTACGCCTAACACAGAAAAATCTTCGTTAAAATTATGTCCTTCGTCGGTTAAATGGTTCGCATATGTGGAATCTGTTTTTTGGTTCTTGTAACATGACAGATGTTCTTTGATGCGAGTTTCAAAAGATCTTCCTGTTTGTCCCATGTAGAACTTCGGACAAGACCCACAAGTTAATTTATAGACCCCTGATTTATGTCTTTTTTCTGTACTATCTTTATGGTTTTTTATGTATTTGTATAGATTGTTACTGGTTTTGAACGCCGTGTTAATATTATGTGTTTTTAGTAGTTTGGATAAATTTACGCTTAATGTACCCATGTATGTTAATGATCTATAGACTTTATCATGTTTTCGTCCTGGCATAGGGTATGTTAAAGAAACTGATTTTAATAATAATTTTTTGGAGACTAAGTTATCAATCATGGTCGGGTCATAATCATTATTAAGTGCGATTTGTTTTATTAAATTTGATTCTTTAGTAAAGTTATCTCGGGATAAGGGGACATTCACTAATCTGTGTTAAGCTATTGTAAGCTGCCATTTTTTGTTGTATAGGATGGTATGACGAGTTATGAATCGTTATTTGCGGTAAATGCTGTAACTAATTTTATTATTGGAATTTAAGAGTGTTAAATCAAGAAAATTGATACTATTATTAGTCTCTTCTTCAATAGTGAACTTTATATTCTTGTGAATTGTATTGATAAAATAATGTAATGAACTTAGTTGTCTTTTGGTACCCCTAAAGCCTATTAAAATATCGTCTACATTCCTATACCAAAAAAGGACATTATTAAATGTAGTGTTATAACTTATGATTGATTCTAAATTATCCGCTAAGAATATCTGCTAGTAGAGGGCTTAGGGGATTACCCATCGTTAAACCCTCACTACCTATGTAAATGTGTCCATTATAAAGCTGATTATAAAGCCTATTTGTGTAAAGCTTGTACAATAAAGAACACACATTTTTCGGCATAAGAAATGACCTAGTTCAGCTGTAGAATACGGTTCAAATGATTGCTCAAGAATTTTTAAAATTAGTAATACCTATTCAGAATTTATCACACCTTATACGCCCACTCTTTCTAATAGATGGTAAAAAAAAAACTACGCAACTTAAGAATTACTAGGAAATAAAGAAACTAAATACGATAATCACTAAAAACACTTCCGTCCAAATATTTTATTTCACATTAAAATCATTTTGTCTTTGCTAGTCTGCTTTACTACTACAATTAGCCGGCACTTTAATCGTTATGCTTTTTTAAAATAACATAATTCCTTCTATATCTATATTATAAATAAGATATTCATATGTCTTGGTCTAGTTTTAGTGCATAGTTTAGGGATAAGATTTAATTCCTATGGTTAAAGCTACGTCATCTTGTATCACCCATTAAGAAAATTCGATTCATCCCTGTACATCAAATATGATATATTGATGGTTCCTGGGAGTACTCTATTTTTCAGAATTTCCTTTCTTCTCTCTTTTTCTTTATAAATTTAATTTTTTCCTTCATCTCACCATCACCACCTTTTTTCTTCCCAGGATTTCCCTTTTTAATAATTGTAATTTATTTTAGTTTCATACACAGGAACTGGGGGTTGTCTCTATCATTAAATTCATTATATTCCATCTTAGAGCTGTGTACAGCGCATATTCCGTTAATAGGTGCCTCCAAGCCCCCATAACCGCAGTGCATAATCTGCGATAGACCTAGGCCATGGAATTTGTCATTGAAGGAACCATTTCATATCAAAAAGCTGGTCAATTCATGTGTATGTGTATGGGAAAGAAGTCAGCTCAGCATCCATCCACAGCATCCACTTATAAATCACC
Organism: Amphimallon solstitiale; assembly: GCA_963170755.1. Taxonomy (NCBI): domain Eukaryota; kingdom Metazoa; phylum Arthropoda; class Insecta; order Coleoptera; family Scarabaeidae; genus Amphimallon; species Amphimallon solstitiale. The sequence continues at coordinate 26,091,210 of OY720675.1, read as the reverse complement.
CTTTCCTTTTCTAAGGCTTCTCATTTTCGTGTCCATTCAAATATAATCTTCCTAGATACCTGGGCTTCTGTTACGTTCCTTTTCTCCTCATTTCAAACTGCCCCCTCTATCCTCAACTACAGAGTCTCAAACGCATCTTCCTTTTTGACTCTGCAGCAGTTTTTGTTATCTGTAAATCCGGAGGCGAAACACCTCTCAGTACCTCGAGAAGCTAATTTGACATGCCCGAGTGATCACCCCGAGCACATACACAGTATATAAGAAGCAGCACACCAATCTTCAATAAGATACCTAATACGAATTTTGAAGCGTCATTTTCAAAAAACAACTCTGCGCATTTACACAGCGAATACTTTAGATGTATCCCTCACGAATTTTCCATGCGATAGGAAGATTAATCATGTATTAAGAATGACCACCAAACACTTCAACACTCCAGACCATTTGATCATATTATTTTGGTGTCGAACACAAGGTAGCGTTTTGTGCCCAATTAGAGTGTTTCAATAAATTCTATGTTTTTTCTTTCAAAATCCTAATCACATTACTTCCATTTTTGCAGGCCCATTTTCCAAAAAGTCTACGAACTTCTGCTTTATCTCCATCGATCGGTATTGTCGAGACATCCACATATGCTATTTTAATTTATAAGTTCACGTTCCTTGTTCTTTCTAGTTTATCGGAATCCAGATTCTTCAAATTTGGCCCAGAACCGAACTCTGAGAACATCCTTTTGTGATTTTCTTTATAGTTGTATTATACCCAGATATGACGAGGACACATCTGTCTTCAAAGTAGGTTCTGAATAGTGAGCATAAGTTACCTGGTACAAAACATACTCTGAATCAACGGAAAATTGATGGCCATATATTTCGAATGCTTCACTAATATTGATAAAGATCCCAGAAATATATTTTTTCTGACACCCATTAAGAAAACTGATAATCAGAGAGTTTCGAATTTTGCATGTATATTACTACTTTTAAACACTCTTCAAGTGGTTTTCGAACTATGTTCTACCGATGAAGAAGGCGACTTCGTCAGCTTAAGTGTGCATACGGTTTTATATAAATTGCGTATGTCTACTGATGTGGTACGAAGATAATTTGCGTTTATCAAAGTGCAGCAATTACATATGGCCCCCCAAGGTTACATGCAGTTTTATAAAAACATCTGTCAAAAGATAATTTCACCAATAAAGGCACTCCTTTATTTTCTTTCTAACATACTGCAAAAGGTCCTACGTTTAATACCGGTAAAAACGAAAAGCAAACGCAGAATCATCGCTTTGCAAAAAGTCGGCCATAACGGCCGAATTCACAGCTCGATGAAAGAGCGACCGATGTGATGTTCCGGAAAATTTTCCCAAGAGTAATTGAATTCTCGTACGGTATGTGTAGGAACAAATGCAATTATCAACTTTTGAATCGACACTCTGCTGTTAATTCAATTGACTCTGGATGTTTGATGTGCTCTTTTGGTGATGTTTCCGAAAAATTACGACTAGTTAATGAAAGCTGACTGGTTTTTTGCACGTCGCACAAGCGATGTATTTTCGTAATAAATTCTAACATTGAGCAATAAACATCGGCAACACATTTTTTGCGGTGAAACATGAAATACGTGCATTAAAGGTATTCATTTCTAAATCCGTAAATTGTTTGCTTCTATGTATATTAAAAAGAACTTTGTTAGAATAGTTTCTAATAAAACTCTTTTAGTACTTCCATGGTTCTCACATTAATATGTTCAGGAGAGTTTTCATACTTAATAGGACTTAAATAAATGAAAATGATATCACAATATATTAACTTATGTAATTATTATAACGTTAACCAGCAAAAAAAAAAATTCAACAGGGAATAATAACACCATCCAAGAAAAAAAATATTTTTTAATGTTTCTTTCAAGCGAAAGGTGAAATGCATTTAATATGTTTCGGAAACGAGAGATGGCGCTGATTTTAGTTACCGTTTTTCTCAAAAACCATACAATATATTATGAATTTCATTGATTGTATATATAGCTAAGTGTATTTAGAAATGATACGCTTTATTTTTTTTATATTTTATTCTATATGAAAAATATATTTACATCCAAAAAAACAGACAAAAAGAAAATTCGAGAAAGGGCGATGTTGTAGAGTTAATTTTTATGTAGTGTTTTTATTGTTTTTCTACGATGAATATTAACGTCCGAAACGCATATTTTGATAATTTTTCCGTCCCCTTACATCCTTCACCACTTCCCATCCCGAACGCGGGAGATCACGATGATCGGTCGTGAATGTCTTGATTCAAAACTGCCACGTACCTGATGCAGTACAAGTTATCAATTTAAAGTTTTCGCATTTGTGAGTTCAGTTCTGTAGTGATAAAACAGACAGGAATAACATGGATAAAAGATACTCCACTAAGAGAAGAAATCATCTTCGACTTAGTGCCAAACGTAATAATTCTTCTTATACGTATGAGCGTTCCATATTATACAAAATTGTTCTAAATTGTTTTATCTTCTTAGAAAATTATGCCAAATTTTAAGAATTTTTTTATATGAAAATTATTTAAAATCATATTATAAGTACTACTATTATCTTAACAAATCTTTATAGAATGCATACTTTGCGAGATATTCGAAAAAAATTGCTACTCGCTAAGAGTAAAAGTGTTACTTCCGGTCCAATTTTTAAATGTTACTTATATAAAAATATTCCAAAGTCAGCTCTAATTGCTTTTGTACTCTTGATAAATATATATAGAATGCATAATTTACGACATATTTGCAAAAAATCGATATTCGATAAGAGTAAAAGTGTTACTTCCGGTCCGAATTTTGAAACTTTTTTTTATACAAAAGGTGTTTAAAATTAAGTTCTAAATACTTTTATACTCGTAACGTACCTTTTTAAAAAACACAATTATTATCACCAGGTACAAGGGCAACTTCATGTAACAAAAAAGAATTCTGTGTATTTGTTGTGTGTATCCCGAAAGACATACATGTTAAAAGAACTTTTCCAGACCAGGAACTATGGGAAAACAAGATATTTCCAAGATATTTTTTTTGAAAAGGCTCTCTTGCCCAGAATTTTAAACTCCAGAAAATGCAGGAACATGAATATAAGGAAACCACACAATTGATTGGTTCCAATTTACCACCAACACCCTTGCCATCAAAGTTTAACAGATTCTGTGAAGCCCTAAATTCTGTTGATATCTTTTGTCAATATTGTTTATTCGAAATGTACTTTTCGCCAAAGTCTTTACCGATGAGGATAGTAAACAAAGTGTCGACTGGCATTGTTTTTACTTTCTTATACGTAGTATAAGGGAATATTGTGATGACGAAAATTTTCGACCTCGAGATTTTTGCAGATGTCCACGTTTTGAAGTCCCCTGATACCGAAAAAGTGGTTTTTAAAAAATGTCTCTCTCTCTCTCTCTCTCTCTTCTCTCTCTCTCTCTCTCTCTCTCTCTCTCTCTCTCTCTCTCTCTCTCTCTCTCTCTCTCTCTCTCTGTGTGTGTGTGTGTGTGACCACGATAGCGGTCAAACCGCTGTAGGTATCAATTCCAAATTTTGTATTTACGTGTATAATCTCCCTCTTGAGATCTGATTAGTTTTTCAGTAAAATCGGTAGACCGGAAGTAGCAGTTTACTTCAGTGAAAAAATCGAATTTTGCCAATATTTCGTCAAATACTAAGTTTAAACAAATTTATAAAGAATTCATATATACTTAGAATTAGAATTGAGAACAATTTTATTTAAAAAGTTTTTCTAAATTCCTACCGGAAGTAGACCTTTTACTCTTATCAAAAATCGGTTTTTTGCGAATATTTCGCAAATCAAGCTTTTTAGACAGGTACGTTACGGGTATAAAAGTATTTAAAACATACTTTTCAATATCTTGTGTATAAAAAAAATTTCAAAATCCGGACCGGAAGTAACAGTTTTACTCTTACCGAATAGTGATTTTTTGCAAATATGTCGTAAATTATGCATTCTATATATATTTATTAAGAGTACAAAAGTATTTACAGTTAGATTTGCAATATTTTTTGTATACATTAAATTTCAAAATTCGGACTGGAAGTAGCACTTTTACTCTTAGCGAGTAGCACTTTTTTTCGAATATCTTGCAAAGTATGCATCCAATTTATTAAGAGAATGAAAGTACTTAGAATAGGATTTTGAATAAGTTTAGTATAAAAAAATTCCTAAAATTGTATAGTTTGAAACGCTCATACGTATAAGAAAGTCGTGTGGTGGCCACCAACTACAGGCACTGTAAGAATGTGAAAGGAACCTTCATGTCGAATTGTTATACAAGAAATTTGGATTAAAATTATTTGACAGCACTGAACAGTCCTGTATTTTAAATTAAAGTTATCTTTTGACTGACAGGCTAGTATCCATTTATTTTCCAATTTCACATCTTTCAGGAATATATTTTATACTAGTTCCCATAATTTTCCGGTTGTAATTTGAGCACCCAAAAACTGCACAACATCGCATTCTTAAATGATAACAACTAATAAGAGTCGATCGCTATAACTGATAAATTACCACTACAAACATACCTACAAGTAATACACGTACATAAATACCCAAACTTGAAAACAAACCGTACTTGCTGCTTCGAAGATGACGTCATGACAATAAGTCAGATTTCTAACACGCCCTTATACTTATATCACGGTGTTTTTGTCATTTAATTTAAAAATTACCCACCTATCTAAAAATTGTAGTATACAACATGCTTTGAAAATAAACTCTTATAAAATATACCAGCGATGGCGAACCTTTTTGGAGGCGTGGGTCAAATTTTGTTCACTATTTTTTTTTTTAGTACTAGCTCGTGGGTCACTTGATTGAATCTCTCCTCAAAAGCTTGTTTTATTTTCCGGAGAATCATTAAATATGTTTTAATTGCAATTTCTTGAATGTCGGCCGTACTTTCAAAAATTATTGTATTTTCAAAATGTTTTCTCAATTGCGAAAAATATTTCATAATTTTCATTTCTAAATCCTTGCTAAAGATATCAAGTTTTGCCATAAATGTTTTAATATTTTCATACATGGTTAAAACAATTAATCTGTTTATTAAGAGCTCTTGCGTTTATAAAGTTGATGATTTTTATTACAACTGACATTACACTGGAAAATGTTTTTAATCCATGTTTCGCACATAAAACTTGCTGGTTTATTATACAATGAAATTCTCTGTGAAATATTTTGCCTAAGATACCAAATAAATCCAGTGTTTTTCCCTACCATACTAGGTGCACCGTCTGGTGTTACAGAAACTATTTTCTAAAGGTAAATATTCATTTCTTTAAATGCAATATCAAATTCTTTAAAAATATCAAGACCGGTACGTTTCCCTTTCAACGTTATTAGATTTATTAACTCTTCTTTCATTATATTTCCTGATTTATACCGAGCAAAAACTGCCAATTGTGTATAACCATTTACATCAATACTCTAATCTAAAGCAATTGAATACATTTCTGAATAATTTAAGTCGTTATGTAATTGCGAAAAAATATTTTTTTCTAATTCTATTACTCGATCCTTAATTGTATTTCGACTTATAGGTAACTCATTTATGCGGTTTATAATCAAGTCTTTTTCTTTAAAATCAGCAAACAATGTAGGACTACATTCTAAAAACGCTTTTTTTACAAATTCTCCTGTAATGTAGTTTCTTGGAACCAAAGAGCCTTTTAAAACACTGCGTTGAGAAAAATTCACTTTTTTCTTTTGTAAAAAATATGTTTTTCTTTCTTCATGTGTTGACATTCTGAGATTAGAATGTAACGTTTCAAAATGTCTTTTTATATTATACATACGTGAAGTCAATTTTTCATTACAAATAACGCACATAACAATTTTATTCCTTTCAATCACACCATATTTATCAAACCATTCAGCTTGATATGGTCTTGAACTTGTATCGCTTGGTTTTAATTTTTTAACCGCCGACATAGTACAGGGCTACAATTAAAAATATTTATATTTAGAATACAATAATTTCAGAAAAATTTTTTTATTAACATACCTAATATACAAACACAATAATACACATTACTTTTAAATGCGTTTGAAATGGATGCCACTTATGTTAGTTCAGCACTGGTACTGACTGGTGACTGGTACATTCCTCCCACTCTAAGAAACAACGAATGTGCGCGTCAAGTTCCACAGCACGGGTATCGGGATACGATAGAAATAGAAAATCAGCTAGCCCATGTCCACTTGGAAAAATTTGTTTTTCATATAAAAAATTAATTTATAAAAACCAATGAGTGAGTCAGTTAAAAAGCTTGCGGGTCAATGTCTGACCCATGGGTCATAGGTTCGCCATGCCTGAAATATACCATACTTACTAGTTTTAAAAACCCGAATCCGAAACGAACGAGTGATTTTCAAAGCCGGTAATTGGTCTGACTATAGCCTTTTCGAACTTCTATCATATAACCTATTTTTCTTCACTATTTATTTAATTAATTAATTTAAATTAATTCCATTAGTGTTAAGTCATACTGTTCTATTTTAGTAACTCAAAACAGTTGTCCCATATTTGCTTCTTTTACTATTGTATAATTTTAAAAATTATAAAACGATCCATCCACTAAACATTTACCTAGACATTTCCACACCTTCCTGTCTCATAATCATGCATAATGGAAGAGAACCACGACCAACCGTTCGCTGAAAAAAAAACCAAATGAAAAAAAAAAGTATGAGGGAAAATTACTATTTGCGTTTCGGGCGGTAATTTTCATCCGATTTTTTTTTTTTTTGGATAATATTTAAAAATATTTTCTTCACATGCGCCCTTTCTCAGAATTTTAGAAAAACATTAAATACCGAACTTAAACAAAATATCTCAACTATTATAAAAAAAATTAAAAAAGTAAGATGTTGCATCTCTTTAGAAGAGCATTTTAAATCATATACTACTTTAAAAGAGGAAATAGGTTTTGTAATTTGTTTATAAAAACGGGAATACTTTCCCAATACTTTCATCTCTCTTGCACACTTGGTCACCACCTTTCGCCTTCAGTGCATGAGTAAAATCCTAGTTGGGTGGAGAAACACGGATATGGCAAAGAGAAATGTTTTTTTGCTTTGTTTTTTTGACACACAATAGGTGGAAGAATTTTATTTTAACGGATTAAGGGAATGGATAAATGTTCATTATATATGCCATCAACATTGGACATCCATTTGAAGGTTTTTTAATGATAGTTTCATACTAATTGTTCTAAACTGTTGGAAGAACACCTGGTAGTCGATTGGGTCTGAAGAGAATCATGTGGTGGCCTCATGAGAACATCGTCTTTTGACTTGTCTCTTCTAAAGTGAGCTAAGGAGCATATCTACAGAGAGACCAGAGGAGTATCCGCAAGCATTGCTTCAATCCACCGACCCTGATACTTTCTTCCAATACATATATACTCTGATAGAATCTTTCTCCGTGTTCATCACTGACAACTCCAGAACTAGGAAGGAAAAATGTGAGTGGAGAAAATGAAAATGATTAAGGGACATGTTGCATCCGAGTTAATAGTTCTTTTGCAGAAGTACTGTCACTAACTGACTATAGTTTTCTTATCTTTTGTTGTTTATGAATCAATAAATGACTTCCCTTAAAGCCTCTCAAGCTGTTTTCTTCGTTCTCCACCAAAAATTCGCTCAAACGCAGGATCCTTTACAAGTTGTTGAATTTATGGCCCAAGAATGATACCCTCCTTAACTATGGAATCGCTTTATGTAGCAAATTTCTCTCATAAGTACTTAAAGGTATGTCCTTCTTGGTTTATCCTTTTGACAAAAAATTTCAAGGAACACAGCTGTGAATGGGCGGAAGAAGAATATCTTTTCGAGGCTCGACAATGACCTTTTTCTCGCTACGGTTGAAATTTCTTACAGGTCAGTCTGTCTGAATATAATGTGAGTTCGTATCCTTGAAATCTGCATGACCATCTGGAATAGAAGCAAGGCGGTTTCCGTTGTGAACTAGTACAGCTTGAAAACTAAGATTGAGGGAGTCTATGAATACCCTCTAATCAGTTGGATCATGATTCAAATTCAAATATTTCATGAAGCCATTAACGTCGCAGTGAGCAAGATTGTTATTCTTCCCAAACAAAGAAATCAGATCTTTATGACATCACGTTGTAGGAGATTCCATTGGTGTAGTCTTGATTCTAGAAGTTTTTTCTGCTTTTTTCATTGCCGACTGACAGAGTCTGTGCGGTTTATTATATTTTTCGACAAAATCAGAGTTATGGGATATTGAAGGCCTGTTAGGTTCTTCTTCTTCCACACTGTTGTCATCTTCTACTTCATGGTCATAATTTTGAGTTGAATTAGAACCTGGCAAACTATCTGAATATGGAATAGGTTGAATAGAAGATGGAAGGTTAAAATATTGAACTGCTTCTTCGTCCTTCATTTAGAACCCTGCCTTTATAGGTGGAGTCAAGCATAAACAGAAATTATTGGTATGGTTTGCAGGCGCCCCCCAAATCATATCAACCATTCTCGTAGTATAACTGTCCAAGACTTGTGTATATATTTGGAGCCAATAACTTATCCTGATTTCCTATCATCATACCAAAATAATGCTGATGGGCAGTATTCACAAGAGACGTCAGATTGCTTTTCTGTGACGAAAATGTTATTTCATCACAAACGTAAAAAAATTCTACAAACAGAAAATTCTGCATTAATTATAACACAAATAATATGAAGCAGCTGGAAAACGTTCTGTTTTGTAATGTAACAGACGTGACAACCCAAAAATAAAATTACCACAAAACTAACATACTTTTCATAAAATTTTAGTAACCTTCTTTTACTAGCATACCATACAGCAACAATATTGAAAGTCGAGTCTTAAGTTTTACTCAAGAAATTTAATTAATAATAATAATAATATTAATTCATCAGCAATATTGATAATATAATATATTTCCACCTAAAAAAATGGATGAATTTTATATCACAAACCCCTTGATTAATGCAATTCTTAAGACAAATATAGAATATAACAATGTATATCCTCATGATTTGTTATAAGCAACATTTCATATTTCATTTCTAGAAACTACGTTACACAAGGTGCAGCAGACAGTTGATGCGAATTAGTAAATTACCACTGCATAGTTCTAAGATGAAACTACAATATATCATTAATTTTTTTCTTCTTTTCTCCTCATCCATCTAGTTAATAAACTACGTTCTTGTTTACAGGTATGATGGATATAGCTTTAATAACAGCAAACGCAAACCAGCTGCGCTTCCTGACGCAATTCACGTCGAATCACACCGTGTCGTACTTCGTAAATGTTACCCTAATCATAATATCGCTCATATTGCAAGTCGCCATCGGCGTATGTCTAATATTCAAGGGGCGCCTGGATTTTAAAGGAATGTCGAGGAAGAGGACAGCCAAAGTGATTAATAATTATGTGGTGATAGGGGTATTTTTAGTTACGATAATAAATGTTTTCATAGCGAGCTTCGCTGTAGGCGATACGCAAAACAAAGATGATCTGCCAACAAAAGGAATGAATTAAAATAATGCCGTGTAAATGTTTACATTGAAACTTTTATGAACTATGATACACTGCTGACAATAATTTAGATATTGAACATTTGCGAATAATCATTACAATATATTATTAATAAAAGTGTAAATATGTACATATATATAAGTAAAATAATTGGGGAATTCTTGAAAGGAATTATATTCACTCAATATTATACTATTTCTTTCTACTATATTTTTCTAAATAGTCGCTCTAGTGCCTTAGATATTGTTGGGCTGTTACACTGCATACGTCGTTCCGTTAGAGCTGTTTTCCAAATCTCTGGTAGAAGACTTTAGATTGTCCAGGCGTTTTTCGATTTCAATTGCTACACATATTATCAGCTTATTAAGATGTTCATTCCTGGCTAGTACTTTTATTCCGTCGAAATCGATGCCCGTGGCTGCATGACATTGATATAGCGAAGATGTTCTTTTTCTTTCTTAGCGACTGAGTTTATTTATATGTTCGTCTAGTCGTATACGGCAAATAAGTGTACGACGAAACGAACATATTATAAACTCAATTGCTAAGAAAGAAAAAAATCTTCGGGACGGAACAAAAATGCTAGCTAGCGTCGATCATTTTAATAAGAGGATTATACCCGAAGACCGGGCAATCTAAACAGAAAAGATGACGCAAGATATCGGAGATTTGGAAGACGGCTCTACGGAACGACGTATGCAGTGTAACAGCCCAACAATATCTAGGGCACTAGAGCGAGCAAGCGAACACGCCCAATCCACATCGAATCGACGGGCCAATAGGCGCACGACATAGCCAGTCCCATCAAGTCCAGAGCGCCCGGCAGGGAATGACATAGTACAAATACAAGCCAAAGGACGGTGTATACGCAATCAGACGAAGATTGTGTGAGAGAGAGAGTCAATCACCTGATGATAGTAAATGAGATTTTACAGAAGCGTAGCAGTGGATCTGTCGAAAATTCAGTATGAAACTGATGATATTTCAAAAATATAAGTTACTACCAGTATGGCAAAATTTTAAAAACCCAAAACGGTGTTTGCCCAAAAACTGAGCAAATGTCTGATGAAGGTATACTGAATTTTAAATTAGTTTTTCTCAGTGTTGAAAATTCTAATTATAATTTTCTGATCTTAGCTCAAATAATTATATAATTAGGCAAATATTTAATTTTAAAAATGGCAGCTCAATCGACTAGAGATCGGGAGGTCCTGAGTTCAAATCTCAGCCGTGGCAAAGTTTCTAAATTAAATTATTTTAGATTATTTAAGCAAATTTAAAATTTGTATTTTCAGAATAATTTTTTAAACCATAATTCTGTCATACTAGTAGTAAGTTATATTTTTTCTATATATATATATATTAAAATTATTATCGACCGTACAACACAATAAAACAAAAAGGAATTGCGGGAATGCGGTCTGTATTAAATTGAAACTCAATCGTTCACACTCAATATTTCGACATGTATTTCATATCTTCATCAGGAGCGAAGAACATGTTCTTCGCTCCTGATGAAGATATGAAATACATGTCGAAATATTGAGTGTGAACGATTGAGTTTCAATTTAATACAGACCGCATTCCCGCAATTCCTTTTTGTTTTATTATATATATTATATATAAGCTATAACACAACGTTTTTGCTGGAGCTGTTTTAATCGTTTCTTAATTTTCTTTTATTGTATTTTATTTAATAGGAAAGTATCATTTAAATAAATTTATTAAATTATTCAACTTAGTTTTATAAGTTATGTTGTAATGAATAACATTTAATGAATACATTTAAATTGATAATTTTGTAATTATTTCTCATTGAGTAGTCTCTAATTTTTATTAGCAGTGTGACTGTATAGATAGATATATGTTATTTCGGATAGCCAGGTAATGCCTGTTGCAGCAATAGTACAACATATGATATCATTTTTGATTTCCGGTTAAAATATCAATAGTAGATACATTGGGCACAAAGTTCTTTTTACGGAACTTTTTATGTATATTCAAAAAAAAAAATTAATCAAGAAACTATATTAGCAAATGAATTTTAGAAGTTTCATGTACTCTTAATTGACACTAGGATTGCCTAAATAACACAATCAGATATAACTCATGATGTTATTAAACACTGTAAACAATTTATTTATTTATTATATTTTATTATTAACATATAAACAAAAACTGGTTTTCTGCTTTTATATTGAAGTACATAGAATTAATTTCTCTCAAAAATAAATATTAAAAAAAAAAATTTTGATAGAGGATAATAAATTTAAGCATAATAATAAATGAAAAGGTAACTATGTTCACTGTTGCCAAAACACTACAAACAAAAATATGTTGTACGTATAATACATAATAATATATTACTTATTTATTTTAAAGACATACGCTTATTGTGAATTACTGATTTATTATTGTCACCTTGATGGTTAAATATGTAAGTATATAATTAATAGAAATATGTTAAATTTAAGAGTGGGAAATTACATAGGATGTGTTGAAAAATAATAATTTCTCACAATACTTACTTTATCATCTTTATTTATTAAAAATATTAATTTATCATTTATTTGTGTTTGTAATAAAATATACAAGAATATACAGTGTTTTATAATTCTCCAAAACCTGTAGTGGCTAAAGAACATCAAAAATTGGTAAATTCTTTTGACGTTCCCTCTATACTCAAAGAACAAGCGCATGATAATCAAATGTGTGGTAATATATGTGACACGAATACCTAGAAATTTATATCGGCGCTTCTATTCACGCTGCGCTGTCTTTTTTTATGTCTAAAATAAAGAAATTTTGTCAGTAAATTAGGTGTTAATTAATTTAAACCAATCCACTTCTTGATTGTAAATAATAATGAGGCTTTTTCGAAAAGTAAGGGCATAAAGAATATATTCAAGCACCTTTATAAACACTTCACTAATTTCTTCACCCCTTCGTTTGCGTTATCTTTAAACTGTTGTCACCAAGCCATTGTTTCAAGTGCAAGAGAAGTAATATTTACTGGCTGCAAAGTCGTGACTGTAGGGTGGGTTGTCGTGGAGAATTAGCTATTCACGGATGACAGTTTCTCACGACGTCAAATTTAAATCTCTCAGTTTGTTGGGCGTTTTGAAGTATACGTCAGCTATAATGGTTGCCAGAGGTTCCATTAAACCTAAAAACACACTTTTTGTCTCAGAAAACTGTAGCCATTGTTTTTCAACACCAGTATAGAGAATGCTTGCAAAAACTCTTGCCCTTTTGACATTTTTTGCTGTGTGCGTTGGCCGCTTAATAGTTTCGGTGCCTATCTTGCTTAAAATTTGCGATATACAGTGGCAACTTTCTGCAGACATGTCGCTAAAAATAGCTCACATTAATACTAGATCGCTGCCAGCATATTTTCGTAGCATAAGGGAAATGGTTTTAGTAAATAACTATGACATCATTGGCCTACCTGAGACATGGTTAACGAAGGATTTACCTTCAGAATTGTTCGCTGTTCCTGGATACGGTCTTTACAGAAACGATATGGCTAGTAGGGGAGGTGGGGAGTAGAGTCAGCGAGGTCACTTTTGTGCAGGAGCCTTGTGCTGTCACACTTTAATTATTTTGATGTCGCTTATGATTCCTGCATAACCAGGGAGACCTCCATGAGGATTCAGAAACTGCAAAATAGTTGTATCCGGCTAGTACATGGCATTCGGGGCAAGAGGGGGGTCATTCGTAGGCTTAAAGAGAGCGGTACCTTGAATATGTCAAATACACGGCTACTTCACAAGAGCATCTTCTTCTTAAATATTTTAAAATCTAGAAAGCCACCATATTTATATACTAAAATCAAATTCAGGCATCAACAACATAACGTGAATGTGAAACACAAGTATCACTTGACAATCCCTAAACACAAGCAGGAATTTTTAACTGAATAAATAAAATGCGTAAACTTAGTTTCAAAAATTATTTAATAATATCACTACAATATCGTTTCGCCAAACTTTGGCTTCATCAGGTGATGAGTAACTGAATATACAAAATTATTACAACATAATATATAGTGTCACAAAAGTATGGGATATGAGTGGGGGTATTTTATAAACTATAGCATTGTAACAACGTCGTAATTTTTGAAACTAAGTTTACGTATTTTATTTATTCAGTTAAATATGGAGTTTCAACATGTATCAGCCTCATCAATTAACTATAGGAAATATTTAAACGCAGTTTTTCATATAGTGTAGCCAAAGTACTAAATAATATTCTCCCAACAATAGACGTATGTAAACGTTTCAGGATATTTACTCCGGAAACAACTAACAAAAGCTCTAGCTAAACAGGATTAAATTATTACGAAACTTCTTCTGAATATTGATTAAAACAGTACGTCATATAATTATATCTAGGTGTGTGCACATATATGTGGATACGAATTTGAGTATGTGTGTGTATGTAGTTGTATGTATGTATATACATACGAATATATGTGTTTTTTCTCAATGATCTTCTTAGTTTTTTTTTCTTTTTACCAAACGTAATTTCTTTTTTGGGGGTTAGTCTTCAATAAGCATTATTATCATTTCTCTGGTTATGTTTGTGTTTAATAAAAGAAAATTATGAGTTTCCTTATTTCAGTACCACATTATTCACTAGGATAAGGGTATAACGCTAAGTGATCATATCTTTAAGATATGATCACAATACTGTGACATAGTCTATTTGGCTAGGGGCAAGAAGCAACTATCCATATACATATTGTATTGGAGTTGTATAGTTATGTAGATAAGTATTCTTTACAACATATTATTTCCTAATAATGCCCTATTTTAGCTATCAATGACCTCTTACTATAAAAAAATGAAAATTAACATTCACTAGAATGCCCTGTGAATCGATTATAACATATTCATCTTTTTAGATAATTAATATAAACTCCAAACTCAGCTAAAATAATTTAAATTATAATACTTTTCCTTTTCCTAATGCTTTATTGTACTGGTGATACTATACTTTAAATGAACTATACCTATACAATATAAATGTGGAGGGGGGTCTTGATGTATTATGGCATTAATTCTTAACCTTATTTTGTATCTCGTGTACTATTAATATGTTTACAAAATTCTTTGGCTAGCATGACTCTTAATCTCAGGATTAATTGTTTAATTTGGATCCGTTGTGACTGGTTAAATGTACTCGATTACTTTTATAACTATGTGAACATGTAGGTATTTCTTATTCTATATAATTTTCTTCAAATAATATTAATTTGATATTTGTTTTCTTTATAGGTTAATGTGCTTGTCATGACCAGATGATATATGGAAGCATAAAAACAAATAGCACTTCTAATGTAGGAAAAACAACATTCTCAAAATAAACAGAGTATATTAAATATGTCAGACATTGCAACAACAATAAAATTATGTTTCCGAAAATTGTTTATTTATGGTGAAGATATGTAAAAATTTATTATGGAAATAAACCGTTATAAAAATTGACACATTTATGTCTAGTATGTTTCTTACGACATTTTAAGTATAATTGACGACCAATAAATAATGGTTGGAAATTCTATAATATCTTTTCTAATTATGTAGAGATTTCTCTGTTTTTGATGTGGAATAATACCACCAATAAGGTATTTCCTTTCTTATATTATTCTCAAACTTATTCAAAATCAAATAGCTCTAATTTAATTAAATATTAATGTGAAATATATTAATTTTGAAACAAATTGTATCAATAGGATTTATATAACCTCAAATATTAATTTATATTTACTTGTAGGTTCTACCTCCATGAAGTGTATTGGTATCTTGAATTACATAATCTTCGCACCTACGATGACCTTGTACTTTCTTTAGAACTCTCGACGTGCTGCTTCTGTACTCGCTGGATTCCTATGAAGTGATTACGCCTGCATAAATGAACTGGATCTTCTGGCCTATGGTTTTCCCTCTTAGGTATACACGTTCGGACTCAGTAAATTCGTTTCTTAACCTTTGTTGGATTCCTATGAAGTAATTACGCCTGCATAAATGAACTGGATCTCCTGGCCTATGGTTTTTCCTCTTAGATATACACGTACGGACTCAGTAAATTCGCTTCTTAACAATATGGTCCTCGTCTCTGGTTAATCTTGATAATAAACTAGGACTCCTCGTCTTTGGGTAATCTTGAAAATTTATTATGAACTTCGTCGATGGATAATCTTCGATATATGTAAGTACTTTTGTAACATTTATTATTAAACCTGTTTAAATAATATTTTCTTTATCTATAAATTGTTTTGCTATGATTTATAGACATATAATAATTATGTAAGCACTTTTCACTTTAATCTGTAATAATCTCTATGACTTCGTTTAAATTAATCACTATTAATGCTTTTTAGCACAAAATTCAATAAATTTGAGACGTTATCGATGAATTTATTTAAATTCAGCGACAATTACGACCGCGTCGTGTGAAAATTATTTTCATCTCCTTGTTTTTTTTCAAACAAATTGCCTTGGCAACATTATTACTTATTTTTTTAAATTCTCCAATGAGATCTCTACACATATCTTTTATAAATCAGTATATCTATCTTTTATAAATCTTTTTAATCTTTATCCATACAATTTGATATTCCACACATTATTTATTCTTTTTCTAATTTTAAACCCTACTTATCATGCATTTTTTTCCATTTACATACTACTTAAAAATACCTATACAGGAACTGTCAAAATTAACTGCCACTTCCTCTTATTCAAAATACTTGCGGGAATCTTAATTTAAATTTGTTTCTACTCAAAATCAATTAGTTTTATCCATTATACTTGACATATCTTCGTAAATTAAACAATTTTGTACAAATAACATATTACATAATATTTTAGAACAATACTTATATTATTTCATTTCTTTTGTTAACAGATTTTACAAATACAAGATAGAAGAAAGAAAATCGTTCGTTCTACGACTAAACCAAATCAACCATGAAATCTCGACCTCTCTATTAACCTATTAAATTATAATTCAGACAATAAATTCGACACCTAAACTAAGATCAATATTTTAAAATTCCAAACATTTAAAACTATAATTATAATAAATATGGCATGGTTATTTTAAACCATGTCAATATATTTATTTTATATGCTACATTAATTTAAATATGTTACATATTTTCCAATGTATTATTATCTTGTTCAATTGCCAATAAATTCTCTTATTATTATTATTATTATTATATTCTAGCGTTTCCGATAGAATCGTTTAATTAATAGTGAAATTAATCAGTCAGCAGACTAAACATCAACCGTCAATGGGAAGACAATTTTTGGCTCACGAGTTGCACGATTTCAATTGTGTGTGGTCGCTTTTAAAGTCTTGATAATATTGTCTAACTCTTCCTTCACTCATCACTGTAGGCGCATAAGCTGGAGACAACTTTTGGTGAATCTGAGCAGCTGTAGATCCATTTTAAAATACCGGGAACAACGATTTTCGATGCCATTCTTATTTGCTTTCACCGAGAGTCGAACGACCACTAAATCAATGACTTCAATGATTTTATAAACAATCAATAGACGGTGCTGTTTGAGTAACTTTGTTTTGAGTTGTGAACATTTCATTATAAGCAAATTCCGGGCCCCACGTTGTGCGTCATTTGTATTCATCGAAAGTGGTATATGTAACGATTACAGTTGTAACAACGGCTTGACACGGGGTAGTTGTAATGGTCCACTTCTTATTTAATTCAATTTGATTAACTTAAAGCAAAATCAAATTTGATGCTTCTTGCTAATGGTCGGTGCTGAAATGTATAAGAAAAAATATTATTAGGAATTTCAGTACGATGTAGGCGTGGGCTCAATTGGGATAACCTTGAATATGCAACCATACATAGTCAATCAACAGGTGACAAACTGGCATTTGTAGCTTCTGTAAAACATCATCATTTGCTAGGATAAGAGGCAATGTCACCGATAAGTAGCCATTATCAACCTGCGTGCTATCTGATCCATGAGAAGTGGTGGTAAATTATAGAAACGGTATTAACATAAACAATAGTATAATCAAATACAAGTTACGTAAGACTTGATTTTTGCGCAAGCGTTCACGTTTAGAAAACGAGCTATTTGCTTGTAAAGAAGAAGTGCGCAAAATGTTTTGTTAATCTGTATTTTTTCTAGCTAGGGTATTAAAAGTCCAAAAAGACATAAAAAACATATTTTGTTCGAAAATTTAAGAAATTCAGTTTTTTTGCATTTGGTTACACTGATTTTCAATTATACGATTTAAATATGGTTGAGTGGCTTTGGCAACCGACATGGGACAATAATTTAAAATGGCGTAAAATTTGTGAGGTTGCAAAATGTTATGTGTTAAGTAATATAACCTACAAAAGCCATTTCAGGACTGTCATAAATAATAATAATCATACACATTTTGACATTTTTCATAATTACCTTTTGATGTTTGTTACAATTGTCATACAAACAATATGAGTTTGTCAACAATGCTTGCGTACTATACAGAATAGGCAAGTATTAAATAAAATATTGATATGAAAAAGTAATATTTAATAACTTTATTTATAATATTGTATTTGTAACTGGCTTCCATGTAATAGTATGTTACTAGCGGAAGATATATATCCCGAAATATTAATTAATTAGTAATTAGTAAGTTTATTTTTCTGAAATTGCTTCCGTAGATGGGAATTTATAGTGGCATTGAATCGTCGTCTTTAATTCGTACCTTGGTCGTGTCGTTTGTTAAAACGATTCAACTACCGGTGTTGAGAAGTAAATGTCAATAATATATTTAGGAACTTTACCATCCAACTAAACGAATTATATTGTTTATTAGTCTAAATAATGTTTTAGCATGTAGTTTTTTTTGTACAACTTCTGCTCGATATGTTTGTTACATTAAAACGTTTATATTTGACATTTAAAAATGGCTCAATTTGACATTTTTTGATACCAATTTCAAAAAAATTAAGTTACAGTGAGATAAAATTAGACTCTATACAACCAAAACGGGTGCCGAAAGGTGAACTTTAAGCACCGAAATAAAAACATAGTTTTTGGAAATAGTTCAGATGACACATCAGTTAACAATTCCTGTTCCGTGGCGATGTTAGTTGTTAAAATTATAAATAACATAAGTTCAGCCTCACTACAATTATGTATATTACCTCAGACCAATACTTTTGAGAACGACATAACTGCACAGTATTTATATTGGAATCCAACGTGTATGGATTTGTTTGCATTAATATTGTCGCTACCAACTACGTACTTTTATTTGACACAATTCATCAATACAGCATTTATATTGGCGCCCCACGTTGGGTGCCAATTGTATAGAGTTATTTAGTTTGAAAACAATATTAATATGTAATAGTTACATATTGTTATTTAAAAAAGAAGTAATTAGTTGATTTTATTTTTTCCTATAACTAAACGTCATCTTATGAATGGTATGAAGTCAAAACCTTACTTATCCGCTATGGAATATTGACTATTTGAAATGGAAGCAATGCTTTCAGGTAAATAATTACACTAAAAATAGGAAAGTAATAAAAAAATTAGACGGGCAACTATAACAAAGTTTTTCATTCCTTTCAAATAGGCTATCTATTCATCATTTATATTTATGTAGTTCCTTACAAAACTGGCAAAGTAAGAACAAAAATAAAAGGAGCTTTCGACCTGAGGGCATTGTTATCGGTCACGTCAGCTCGTCATTAACATCTATCACTTTCCATTAGACGGATTTCGATTATCAAAATCGCTATATAACCTATTTCACTATTCCCCGCACGTTCCTCATTATTACATCTTGGCCATTTGTGTCACTGCCGTTGCCGCTAGATGTCCGACTTCTCCTCCTCCTACCCCGCCCGTGGTCCCATCAAAATCGTCCGTCATAATTAAATGTACGTGCTTATTAATTCGTCAGAATACGACCGGAAGGTCCGGGTCTCTCCGATCGTTCTGTATTGGCCGACTGTGTCGTACAGATTGCGGGACAATTAAATCCCCTCAAAGGCACGTAATCTAGATCTAAATCGGTGCGTGTTTGCCAGGGGGTCCGCCGGGTGGGGTGCGCAGGGGGGATAGTTCGCGTGCTCTGGTATGAAAGCAGGCCAGGTGCGGCTTTTCGAAAGCACTACCACCGAGTGGCTCTAACTATACATTATACGACTGTACCGAAATTATTCCATCGCCCTAATAAATTAGTGCAGGAGTCGCAGTATGATTTTAATTACCCGCCAATTTCTGGCGTTACGTAAACAAGAGAACACATGCTCTGAAATAATACCGTTCTAAATTAAACAAAAGATCTCAATTACCATAGTCCCCGTGTTTATTGTACCCTGGAAAATTTAGTGGAGTCGGTTTTATCTCCTATTATAGGGTTATCGCAGTGAAACATAGAGAAAGTAAGTAAAGAGTAGGGTGAATTCGCCAGTAGTCGGCCTTTTTTGATGAACGTCAAATTTCAGCTTTAATAACATTGAGGGCGTTTCATATTATATTAAAAATTTATTCTTGAGATTGAAACAAATATATTTAATTACGATATTAGTAAGACAGATAATGTTAAGGATGAAGCATACTTTTTTCTTTTTTGATTCTCTTGAAAAAGTACATTTTTGGCAGTAGTAGGCCACTTGCACATCGGTAATCGGTCACTGGTACACCAGTTGTCGGCCTAGTTAATTTTCACCAGGTCCGTTTAAATTTTTTGTACCCTCATGTTAAAATCGTTCCGTTTTGTTTTGCTTTTCGTCTTTTCAATGAAGTCAAAGGGTGACATCAGTAAATAAAAAATAAATGTATAATTTCCCCTAAATAAATAAGTGCACAAAACCAAAAATAAATTCTCTATAAATAAGGTAACAAAAAACACTAAATCCTTAATAGTCATATAAATAAAAGAAAATAAGATTATTTTCTGATTTACAAGAAACAGAAATGAACTCTTGAGGAAAAAAATAATAACTAGATATCTAAATCTGTCATGATAATTCTAAATACAAAAATTCAATATTTAAGAGTGGCGTTTACCAACAAATAGAAACTTATGCAACGTATATTACTCGCGGGACGGGTAGACGCAAGGGGGTGTAAGTAGGTGCAAGCTGACGATATTCGGTTCTGTCACAGAGCTTCGGTTTTATTCACAAATTCTGTCATAGATAAAGAAATAGTATAGATAGGAAACATAATGTATAAAGAACAAGTACTTACGGAACTGTTGATGTTTTATAATAAACCAATTTTCGCTTGCCCATAACTGTTATATTACTATACACTCGAATATTATAGGCATATATGACATTTAAATGCGAGTGACAGTTTGTAATTAAACTGTCACTCGAATCTAAGTCTGCAATAGCCGACCGATTCCGATAGATTTTCGTCTTCGCTAGGACCAGTAGAGATACCATAAAGTGGGGATAGACGACGCGAAAAACCGCGTGTAAAATTTGTGTGACAATGTTTACTGTTTAATGTTTTTTATCTTTAAAAGTAATTACATAAATTTGATTTTTTCTTTATATCGTATATCAAATGTGCAGCTGGGGCTTAGAGGCCATTTTTTTCCTTTGTGTACTAGCCTTAGTTAGTAGACATTAATCAAATTCATGCATTTTCGTGGATATTTCTAAAACACATAACTTTCTTAAGAAAATAAATTAGTACATAAACTGACCTTGACATTATAAATTTATGCCTTTTGCATCACTAACCCAAATTTGAGATTCTAAAATTACAAAATGACTTTAAAAAACACGAAACGGCGATGCCTTAATTTTTCGATAGGTAAACGCCCCTCTTAATGCTTTTTAAATTATTCATCGTCAGTAGAAATCGCAGGAGAAATCTTGATTTTGAACATCGTCATATGACATATTGCTATGATAGCATATATTTGTGGGTATAGTCATCTGTATATGCTGTGCTTTAAAATTTATTCTTTTTACACCAAAAGCTTATAATTGGTTTTGTATTCAATTTATATTGTGATAGCATGTACCTAATAACTATTGTGGGTTCTGGCAATGTATGTGGTTCCTTCTCCTTCACTGGTGGCCTTTCTCTTACTTATAATAGGGACGAGGTAATAGTTTTGTTTAAAGAAGAAAACGGAATGTCTATATAACATGATCATACACTTTTTATTTAATAATTTGTAAATTCAAATATCTTTATACACCTTAATGCTCTAAACAAATACATAATTGAAAATATATATATCATTTATACCAGATGCCGGTTGTAATGTATGTAAATCTTTTATTTATTTATTCATGATGCTAAACAAAAAAAATATTTATCCTGTAAATAAATAAATGTAAACTTTTATTGTTCATTGATAATTTTATTTATCAACGTAATTGTTTTGATATTGGCTTCAATTAATTGCTTTAGACAACCATTTGCACGCGTTGTTTCTAGCTTTTAATCTTTGCCGTGTAAAACGTTTAATTGTGTATTAATATGACTTGAAAAAGATTAATAATGCCTGGATAAATTATTGAAGAAAGTACTCATTCGCACGCAGCATTTCTCCAACTACCCAACACCATTAGTCCTATATCTTTTTGTAATTACTTAATGAATAAAAAAAAACCTTACAGGATAATATTTGCGTATCTATACTGTTCAACGGTATATTGAGTAATCATTTGCACGCAAAACCAATATCTGTTTAACAGTTTAGATAACTCTTTTCGAACAAAACTTACTTGCTATCTACAAACATTTCATCAAATTGTTTATTTTGAATGTCCATCTTGAACTCTTCAAAAATGAATTTAAATGTATTAATAAAATAAAAACTATTATAAATGAACGTGATAAAAAAATAAAGAAATTACTATTCTACTATATAACAATTAACAAAATCTCAATCGCAATTATTTTGAAAGCGTCTTATTCTCCCGAAGTCGTAATGAGAAGTCCTTCTTGTCGGATCTTGTTTTGAATTTATACCGACAAAGAAATGTAACGTTGACTAGTGCGCCCTCTAGTCCATCTTTTAGGTTGGCATTGGATTATACGTTTCAGTGAAATCGCTGCCCACATGTTGCCGCCGTGATACACACACGCACACACGCACATATTGTTCTGACAGTTCTTATTCACCAAACGTCAACACATCGAAAATTTTCTTCCCATCCAAGAATTTTTTTCACAGCCTTGTACTGCCTTTCCGGCGGTAGGTTTATTCTTGTTGTTAATACCATCCTTCTTTGTATTCATTAATGAACCTATTGCCTTGTTCATTTTTCAATACATATTTTCTTTTCCATTTATTAATGTTATCTTCACTTTTCTTGTAGCTGGATTGTGACTCGGTAGGATCGGAAACACGTTGAAAAGAACGCATATTTTTCTTCCAACACTGCCTGCACCTGGAAAATACGTTTGTTTCTCCATTGCATCTCTGTTCTTCGGTAATATGTCTATCTGCAATAAACTTTACACAAGTTTACACACGTCTGTTTCCAGTCTCTGAAGCATTGTGTTACAAACAAATCATAAACACATACACTTTTTATTTATGCTATCAGATACCTTTTTATACAAAATGTTATTGCTGATCGGGTTTACGTTTTACATATATTTATATCCTTTTCTAGTCTCTAGCTATAAGCTAAGGTAATTTTTATCTTTTAATATAATTTAGTTTTTAAACTCTTTCATAAAGTTTTATTACTTTATGCATGTAAATCATAATAATTTATTTAGCCATATCTATCTTTCTTGCATATCGCATTTGATCTTTTTCATGATATGTAAACCATACATCTTGTGTATCCTTTTTACAAAAGAAATATATTGCTTATATTTATTTTGTCTTTTATTTCATATTTATTTACTTTTATTTTACATTTACTCACTATTCACTTGAATAATAATGACTTTTAAATTATTTGCTTGTATATTGACCATGTGTATGCAACTTTATATACATCCATGTAATTTGTTGCAAATTTTAACTCTTTCATATCTAAGTACGATTATTGTCATTTTTATTTCATTTCAAAACTTAAACTAATTCTTAAAGCTATTCTTATTTTATAAACTTGCGAGATACCACGGCAATATGTCCTACAAGCTTAGTGCAATTTACATGAAACTACCTTGGGCAAGTATCACATCCAACATTTTCGTCGCCTTCTTCTTCGGCATCACTGTACAATTCTTCTTTGCAGACATCGCACTTCTGCTTCGCTTCTGCTAGTTGCACATTTGGTCATCTTGGTTTATTTTTATTTTGGTAAGAACTTTTTTCCTCAATGTTGTGTTTTTCTTGGTTTCAGATTCATTTCCTTTCCGTATTTTTATTTTTCTTTCTCCTCTTTCTATCTTTCTCTCCATTCTTTGGCAGATATGGCGCTCGTTGATGGTCCCGACTTGGCCTTCTTAGATTGTTCTAGTATTTTGGAATACTTCAAATACTTTATGAATATATCTACGGAAGCTTGGCCTGGGCTAAGTTTTCCCTCATCTAATTTTACTTGGCCACTTTTTCTTTATCCAGTTTTTCATCAATTAAATTTTCATCTCCTAAATTTTCTTCCTCCAATTTTTCTTTAGTTATTTTTTCTAGTTTCAATTCATCTTTATCAAGGTTTTCTTCGTCTAATTATCCATTCGGCTACTTTTTTTCACTTTCCACACTCAAATATGGATCTTCGTGGCTTGTTGGCAGCTCGTTCCTTACCAGTCCTATAGTGTTGCTCGAGGAATATCGAAATGTCTGCAAGATACTCGGATTTTTGAATAATTTTATACAGCTTGCAACGCCTTTTGCATATTATCCTCAGAATATACAAAGAATTTTCGTCTTTGATGGTTTGGCATCTTCAGATGATTAGTAATTTCAAATTTTTGGTCCGAAAATAGCTCTAAACATGACTTAAAATCTTATGGCCGATAGCTGGCAAAATCAGCATTTGACGTCTATGCTAGTAGTCAGCCGTTACTTTCAATGTTGCAAAACATTGTTATTTTTGACTGTGCCCCCGGCCGATTACTGGCGTTGAGAATTAGCTCATGAAACTGTATATGATTGCTAATGAAACAAACATACATCTGAATAGGTAAGTCCGAAAAAGACGAAAATAAAATCTTCTAGAGTAAATCTTTGTACCAGTAACCGGCCATGCCTTTTTTAACCTAAAAGTTAATAAAGTAGGCCTTTTCAGCCGAAGAAAAGTTATTTCAAACTCTGTTCTTCCCAGATAACCCACCAAAATGAGTTTAATAATGATAAATAGAATTTGACTTACTTATATATTCCCGGCTACCTAAGTTTACCACTTTATAAATATCGCGGTGGTCCGCTTAGCACACAACACTTATGTTTTGCGCGGGAATTACAGGAATAAAATATTGTAACGAAACAAGCCCACAAAGAAGCAGACATCCGGGCGACGACAAAAAAAAGGTAAATATTCAGCGGGACTGGTAAACAAGTCGTAAAGCAATAAATCACATGTACTGCGAGGCGACGAAGAGTCTCGACTGTCTCTCGAATGCTTCCCGGCCTATCGACAAGAACACTAGCGTTTTTCTGGTGTGTTTCCAGACGTTTCGTATGCGCATATAAAAGCAGTTGAACCGATGGATAAGTCATTCCGGAATAAGGGATTCATTCAATAGTCTCGTGCGGAACAGTACAGATAAATAAATAAACATAAATAAATAGTTCCTTGAATGGTAGTCGAAGAGTAAGCATAAATGAGTGAGCGGTGTAGTTGTTACATAAATATTACGGAATATAAATAGAAGTGATATAAATACGGTACAGTGTTACATAAATAATACCGACATAAATAACTGTAGTAAAATAAATACATGTGTTAATCTATTTGTAATAATTTTAAGTGCGTTACATTTATTTCACATTTTTATATTTTGATTAGTTTTATATTTTTATATTGTAATTAATTTTACGTGTGTGAATATACAGACTGTTTTAAATAAATAAATTGCACGAGTTGTTTATTTCGAACCCGAAAACGTTACAATATTAATATACGGGAATGAGAAATTGATGTTCGCACTGTAAGAGAATGTAAGATTCAGCTGTGGAGAGAGGTAGCATAATATTTGCCCTAATTTTAAGTTATTCTTGAAAAAATTCATCTGTGGCCGACTATTGGGTGGTGGCCGGTTACAGGCGAACTTACCCTACTACCTATTTAAAAACGTTAAATTAAAAAAGTTCGGAAGCAAACGATATATTTATTGTAAATTTCACTCATATATATAAGCCAGCAGCTAATTAATTTTCTTCCTCAAACTTTATAACTACCCAAATTATAAATGCAAGCATTCATACTAAAGCCTTACATATAATCTAATCGATATGTGAACTACGCAAATTCAAACAGGATATACAACTGCATTTCTATAGCCCTACATACATACATAAATACATTTGTAACAAATTGTAGTAAATATTCAACATGTATGTTGATCAAATAATACATTTGTTCTTTTTTTCACGTCAATATCTCTACATGGTACATTCTCACCCTGACGTTCCAATAAAAATGTGTCACATATTTTGCTGACAGCTGAAAAAAACCTATGGGACTTTTTTGCGATAGCTCGGATTTCGTACACCAACATGTCCTCTGCCAAAAAATACAGAACAGTAAATAATTACAGATGTTGAACGCAGAGGGCTTTTGTTTTTTTATGGTTTCCAGCAGAGCGAAATGATGTACAGGCGCGCACAGGAAAAGATAACTTTTGTGAAACATAACCCGTCAATAAATTTTATTAGCGGGATTTAAATCGTATAATATTTTGTCCTTCTTTTGTTTATATGATCGTTATACATGTCCTTTTCAGGCACTAGAAACAAATAAATATTTATACCTACTATTGCGTAATAACCATAATAATATTTATTAGTTCATGTGACCATACAAATATTATAGAACAAATCAGAGATATAAATATAAATGTTAATATAAAAGATGTGGTGTAGGCACCACATGACTTTCGTGTGTTCTGAGATGTGTATACAAAAATTGTTCCAAATAATAATTATGTTCTTATGTTTCTCGTCCCTTTCTGTGTCAACATGTACACAAATAGATATGTATGTACATAATATACCTATACATATATAACAAAATAATTCAAGAAAAACATTAATACAAAATGGAAAAACAAGCAGAACAAAGAAAATTCTTAAAGGTTCATATGGACGAACCTAAGTACGTCTCCTGTTCACCCACTAAACACTTAAGAATATATGACCTAACTAAAACTAAGACTAAAGTAATTCTGCTAATGTATAACAACTCTAATACCTTAAAATCACTTTCAAATAACCTGTTACAGCATTGTAAAGGCAGTAGAATGCATATGTGAATGACCTACGCTATTTATATAAAATGATGGAACTTTTTCTCCTTATATCAGAGGTAGCATGGTAGCGTTACCTCTAATATACTTGACACCCTCATTTAACATTAGAGGGTCTGTCTACCCATACGTTTCTCAGGAACTACCGGGCCGGTTTACTTTATTTTTTTTTTTAATGACCACTGGGGCGAGTCGAGAATGTGCGACAAACCAAAACGGGGCTTGGCAAAGTGCCAAAAACTGCAAAATTTTCATAAAATAAAGGTGACCTTCTTGAGCAACACGTCAATTTCCACGGTGGAGAGCTGGAATTTTGCATACTTATATTACAGTATATCCTACAAATTCCACTTTTTCTGTTTTGAAAATCTGCATTAGAAGCGATTTTATTCAAATTTTTCGGAACCTCAGTAGTGTAAAGTCGCCTTTTATGCATCGTCAATTTCTGAAATAGAAGGTCGAATACATGATACTAAATTATTCTACGACTCAAGCTACATCAGAAAACCTTTTCTGGTTTTAAAAATGTCTGGATCAGATTTTATTTAAACTTTAAAGTTCAGAAAATTTTCAAAAATTTGGGTTTTTTCAAACCTCATGCACATTATTTTGTATTTGTATTGTAATTTAACACTCAGTTTCTGTGTTATAAATAATAGGTGTCGAAGGAACAACCTAAGAACATTTCCGGCATTTGTTATATTAATTACTGTATTTAAATTATTCATTTCACTGAGATAAGGCAATTGCCACTGGAAAGATATGTACGAGCTAATGGAGAAAATACCCCGAAAGGGACAGAAAAAAGGTGAATATACTTAAGCAAAGAGGCCCTAAATATGAAAAAGAAATATACAAGCATGAAAAGGTGTATATGTTATAGTGAAAGTAGGAAATTCAGGAAATGCCAGCAATTACTAGTAAAAGCTTGCTTACACTGGTTGTACTAGTGTGATTATACAACAGCATTTGTAAAGGCTCACAATCACTAGTAAAAGTACATTCACTGATTGCCACCAGTAAATGTGCAGCAAGAATATTTTCAAAGTAGTTTAAATAACTTTTACACATGGAGGCGGTCAGCTGTTCTCGGCTCAGTAGTTCCACAAGCCAGTAGAGTAAATGCTTACCTACATACAGCGGTCAGGTTGAATAATAAGTTTGTTTAAGTATACCATTTCTGGTCCCCAATTTATAAAAACCATCTGATTTCACATCAAGTACTACTGCAAGAATTAATCTTGCATCTGCTCCTCCTCTGTCAACTTCAGGAATAGGAACACGAACTGTACTCCCTTTTTCAATAGCTGGATGATGATTGTCAGAGAACTTTTTCATTCTTTTAGCTTGCTGTTCCAATCCCTGCAACGATTCAATTCGCTGATCTTCGATATTTTGCTTTCTGCAGCACATGTCACAGATGGAATCTTAACATCCTTGGTGACAATAGTTTTCACATGCAATGCACTTACTATTGTCATTAGTGCAGTCTGCAGCTGTTTCAATAGTGCCGTCTTCTGCAATCCGTGGTGTTCTCACCAAGTCTTCATTTGAAATAATGGTGTTTATTATATTTTCTAATTATCCTTCGTCTTGTATATTCGCTCTTGTTTCCTGGGGAACACTTGATGTTGCCAGACCTAATTTTACTGGTTCACCTTTTCAAGTTTTCTAGAAACTTTCCTTCCATGATTCAAACTAAGATAAACCGGCACAAACACAAAACATAACCACTTAACTTCAGTTTCAAAATGCTAAACTGTACGACGGTTGTACGGTACGATTGAACGACTCAACGTGTCTATTGCGCATGCGGGTTATCGTGGTGAGGAAAATATCATACATTCGCTGCTTGTGGGAAGTGGGTGTTAGCATTCACTAGTAAAAGTGAGTTTAAATGTTCACTGTACAACTTTTCCTGACTAAAAACAGGTAAATCAGTAAAAGCTAACTTCGACTAGTAACTGCTGGTAATCACTGATTCCCTGCTTTCACTGTAATATCATTTTTATCAGCACATTAACTGCTGAATTGTGCCATAGTTTCATAACTTGGAAAAAATATTTTCATCAGACAATGCATATTCCGCAGCGAGCAAGTTAAGGGAAAAATCTTGAAGCTGGATCTACTGTAGTCATGCTAATTTCCGATTGACCCACACACCCCTCAACGTCACTCATCCTTCCAAGCAACAGAATATTTGCGACTGTAAGTAGTAATGTGTGATAAAATTTGGTGTAAAATCAAGTTTAGATATTGCTTCAGTAAGCTTGAAAGGAGGAAAAGACAAATAAATTAAGTTTTAAATTTTGTATTTAATTAATAAAATAAACCTCTGGTAAAAATGTTCCGGTCCAAATTTTGAATTTTTTTATAAAAAATTATTCTAAATATATCTCATATTTTTATTCTCAATAGATCTGTATATATGCTATTTGATACGAATAAAAGTATTACTTCCGATTCAAATTTTAAATTTTTCTTATACAAAAATTTGTTCATATCTAGCTCTAAATACTTTTGCACTTATAATAAATTTATATAGAATACATAAATTGTGTTACTCCTGTCCTAATTTTAATATTTTTTATTAGCAAAAATTTTTTCAGTTCGGGTTGTAAATACCTTGAAATATTCTATTAATTGAGTTAGCAGACGGTTCTTGGTGGAACATTTTATTAGTAACTATTTTAAATAAAATCAAAATAAAATAAAACTCTTGAAAACTTTCCACAATTTTTATTTAGTCTTTGCGACATATGTTTCGGTATTGTTCATACCATTATCGAGCCGGAACTAACAGGTCAGTTTGTGTAGGGTTGTTATATATGTTGTTGTTTATTGCCTCTTTGTACATAAGTGTCTATTATGGGTGTGTGTGTGTTTGAAAAATCTCTATGTGTGTTCGTTACTTTCTCTTTTCTTTGAATTGATTTTTTAATTTCTAATATTTCTAACAGATTTAATTTTGGTCCTTTGTTTACATTATGTATGAGTTTACA
This sequence comes from Amphimallon solstitiale, assembly GCA_963170755.1. Classification (NCBI taxonomy): domain Eukaryota; kingdom Metazoa; phylum Arthropoda; class Insecta; order Coleoptera; family Scarabaeidae; genus Amphimallon; species Amphimallon solstitiale. Next base: position 26,061,227 of record OY720675.1, on the reverse strand, counting down.
ACTATCTATATCGGGAAAATAGAGATTATATATACAAAGTTCGGCAAGGCCTGTATTTCTAATATTATGGTAATATTGATCTTTTATGCTCTTTTAGTCTAGTTTCGATCTTTCTGCCACTTTGTCCGATCTAGATAGCTTTACAGTCTGTGCAACTAATTTTGTATACACCTGATTTGTCGGTAAGTTTAGTTCTTTCCTTGTTATTGACTAACATAGCACCTAAATTGTTTTTATTTATGTTGACTGTTTTGATACGTATTTTCTTAAATATTCTGTTAATTTTATAATTAATATGTGGATGTAGATGACATTTTCTGTATATGGTCAGGTACTGAAAGACAGGCACGCGACTTCCTAACTTATCTAAACACTATTCATAAAAAGATCCAATTTACTATAGAAATAGAAAAAGAAACAAAATTAAACTTTCTAGATTTAACTATCAAAAAAGACGACAAAAAGTTAAAATTCAGCATATACAGGAAACCTACATACACCGTTACAATCATACCAGTTAATTCCAAACAATCTTGGCGCACAAAAACAGCAGCTCTACATAGTTTCGCTTACAGACTAATTAACATACCGCTAAGTGAAGAAGATTTCAACACAGAATTGCGCATAATTAAAACCATAGCTAGAAATAATGGATTTAAAGAGAAAATAGTAGATGACATTATTAAACACAAACAAAGAGAAAAACCCAAAATACACTTTTATCCTAAAATAATAGAAAAAGACAACACGAAATGGCACATTATACAATACATTCCACATATTAATTATAAAATTAACAAAATATTTAAGAAAATAGGTATCAAAACAGTCAACATAAATAAAAACAATTTAGGTGCTATGTTAGTCAATAACAAGGAAAACAACAAACGACAAATCAGGTGTATACAAAATTAGTTGCACAGACTGTAAAGCTATCTATATCGGACAAAGTGGCAGAAAGATCGAAACTAGATTAAAAGAACATAAAAGATCAATATTGCATAATATTAGAAATACAGGCCTTGCCGAACATTGTATAGGTAATCTCCATTTTCCCGATATAGATAGTTGTAAACTCATACATAATGTAAACAAAGGATCGAAATTAAATCTGTTAGAAATATTAGAAGTTAAAAAATCAATTCAAAGAAAAGAGAAAGTAACGAACACACATAGAGATTTTTCAAACACACACACACACACCCATAATAGACACTAGACACTTATGTACAAAGAGGCAATAAACACAACGACATATATAACAACCCTACACAAACTGACCTGTTAGTTCCGGCTCGATAATGGTATGAACAATACCGAAACATATGTCGCAAAGACTAAATAAAAATTGTGGAAAGTTTTCAAGAACCTTGAAATATGTATAGGATGCATAATTTGCATGATATTTGCAAAAAAATGTTTCTCGTTTAGACAAAAAAACCTAATTCCGGTAGGCATTTCAAAAAACTTTCACTTTTTAGTACTTACTTTTGTATTCTTTAGAAATTAGTCTGGTTGTTTCGTCTGCATTACCTGATACATATTCACAGAAGCAGTATTAGTGCTGACGATGACTCATAAGATAGCAGCAGAAGAACTGACGAAACAATTTCAGTCTATAAACCAAGAAATAATAATATGTTTATTGTTTACTCATATAGGATGTGTGAATGTGAACTTTGCCGCTGCACACGTACAAATTTACAGAACACAAAGATGTATTTTGGGTTTTGTACACATTTTATTTGACGTTTGTAATTTAATTATAAACTAAAAAACTGAGATAGCTTTGCATTCCTTGCATATCTAAAGGATTTTCCATTACTAGTAGATCTTATAATAATGAAGAATTCATCTACTTCAGCCGAAACCCTGCCTGCTTATAATAAACAACATAAATACTCTTCGCAACATGGTGTATAAAATAATGTAAGATGCTTTTAATTTGTTCATACATTTCAAACAAATTGCTATTTTTCATGCCATTCTTTAAGAAAGACGTTTATATTGTCAATGTCTTTAGTAATGGATATATTACAGGTTGTATTCTTATGAGTCAGCAACAGAAAGAGATTTCACATTTTTCCCTGGCAAAATTTGATTTTATTGCAGAAGTACCGTGTCGCTGCAACACTGACGTTCACTCGCACATACATATATATGATGCAGTTGTTAACTTGTATCGAATGAAAATTGTTTTCACTTGATATCGTCGAAACTGCAGTCAATTTGTTTTTATTCATAAAGAAGTGGAAATCACTTCGCTCGACTTGATGTGAAATTTCACGGAACGACAGCAGCCTGATTGAAGAATTGATGGAATCCAATTTGAAACAAGGTTTATGATAATTTGCCAGACGAAATAAGTAGGAAACTAGTTGTAACAACTGAAAAATTACAAAAATGAACTTCGTTGAACTTTTGCGTACATACAAGGAATATTTGGTTTTTGTTTCTTAAGCGTTCATATATTTCATTAAATAAGTAATCTGATAAACAACAGTTATAATGAATTCCACATATACTACACAACAGATTGCTAAGGAACCTATAGATATAATTATTTATATTTCAAATTTAAACTTGATTAAATACAAAAGCAGCCGTAGGCACAAGTGTTTCAAACTTATTTGTTTCCATCAGCACGGCACAGCCAAAAAAGTGCTTGTTGATTAAAATATGTGTGTAGTATCAAATTTAACCTTAAGAATCTCAATTTCGAAAATGCGTATCTCCACAGTGTTCAGCAACAGTAGTTAGTATTGGATTCTGTATTGTTTAAAAGCCAAATTTCAATCAGGCCTATTAGTAAAAGTATTAAATTATTCGTAACTAATATTATCAAGAATTGCACAAAATAAAAGCTAATCTGTCACGATGACATAGAGGATTCTTTAATAAACTGATAACAAAATGACAATTAGTTAAACAAACTATCATTTGTGTAGTTTCATCATTTACATTCCAAGATAATTTAATGTAGTCTATTATAAAAACAAATTCAAATTTTTTAGTTATTGTAAATAAAACATTTACAACAAAAACGTGAAAAACATACCTAGATAATACGAATGTATAATTATAAGACAAAATATAAAATATAAAAACTGTCTTTGTCTTGTCTTGCTTTTGTCTTCCTACCCATAGGAAACACAGGAAATATGTCCGTAATCGTTGGAATTCGTCTACCCAGGGAAAATGATTCGTGTGGGGTTTAAACAGCTTCGAACGAAGAAACATCACACACTTCGGCCCCATCATGAGAGTCTGTCCATTGAATGGTTTTAGGTGACACATCTTTTCACGCTAAAGTTGCAAATAAACATTTTTTTATCAATATTTACCTGTTATACAGGGATCATTCCATTATTAATTTTAGAAATGAAATTTAAATAACATTATTATTGATATAAATTTATTGAATCCTAACATACTGTAATTTTACAATAAATATTTATCTACATACATTTTGCATTCTTTAATTTCAATCTGAGACTATTCTAAAAAGGTAAAATAAAATTAAATTAACATAAATCTAGTTGTGGTCTTGAGAATATTTATATGCAGCCTATTTCTAATAAAAATACCACAGCAATATGTATAAATATAAGACAAAAATTTTTAAAATAAAATTTATTAATTATTGTAAAAAAAACATTTACAGTCAAATCTTCACAATATATACAAAAATGTAAAATACAAGAAAAAAAAAAGAAACAACTGTCAAATAAAACACAATAATGAAAAAGATTGAAACATTTTTAAATATTCGTCGATGCTATAGAAGCACTTTGTCAAAAGAAACTGCTTTAAAGAACAGGTGACTTTTGTTTTTCGTGTCATGCGGATGACTCTTTTTATGAAGTGGGAACAAGCTCAATTTTATCTACAAGAAGATTTCGCTCGGATTTCGTACATAAATATCAAGGGCAGAGTCAAAATAATTATTTTAATAAAATATGTTTTGCATGAATCGCGTTGATTAAAATTTTCCATTATTCAATGGCACGCTTTTGTAACAGAAATACTCCAACAACAACAACACCCCGTGTACACGAGAAACTTTGCCTTTTTGTAACAAACTTTCTTAAAGAGAAATTTCCAGCTTTAATGAAAGCTTCGAGTAATCCACCAGGCGCCCACATTTAATATCCTCTAATTACCTTACCTCTGTTTCGATATGTCTATTGTTACACAGCATTTTCATGAACTTAATGCGATCATTTCGTTTATAATTATATATATTTTTTTAATTTAGCGTTATCACTCTTTTCTCCCTTTGGTTAAGGCACAAACTGTCTATTTATATGTCCCTCATTTCTTTTTTTTTAAAAAAGACCAGCTTCTTTATGGATTCTCTCACTACATTTATTCTTATCATTACTTATTTCTCTATTGTGTGATTCTCTGCGCGATATTCTTCATCTAGTGTCCACTAGTACTCATTATCATTCGCCGTCCATCAATACAAACGTGAATTTGCCCAAGGTGTACACACGTTAAGTATAAACGTATAGATCCATACATTTTACATTTATAGCCCAACGTTTAATTTTAAACAGTATGAGCCCGCCACTAATATAACACACTTTTACCTATACCCTAAGTAATTATTGCCTTTCCTTCAACATTAATTTTTTCTTTAATACCTTATTTATTTCATTAAATAATAACTTTAAAGAAAACCTTCTTTATTTTCCATTAATACTTTCTCTTACAGAACAGTATATTATGTATCTTTGATATGTAACCATGACAATCACGTAATAGCAATTTGTGACAATTTGGTGTCAAACGCAAATAGCATTTGTGACAAATTAACACAATCGAAGTCGGTTGGTAGAACTTATTACTTAAAATTACTGAATCTGGAGGTCTTTGCTGCACATTGTTTTAGGCGTAATATACGTGGTTAATATTGGAGGTAACTTAATAACAACTGAGGATTATCGATGATGCGAATTTTTAGATATGGCTGAAGGTAATACTGATAATTCCACTAAAAATTCAAATACTAACTGATATACCTAATACATCTATTAAAATCAAACAAAATTCATTGACTTCTAATGGATGATGTGGTCTGGAACTTACATTAATACAGATGAATCTTATAGTGTTATCGCAAACCTTCATAATAATTGCATTATTCAAAGTAGAGAGCAAATTTTAATAAAAATATTAAAAACATTAACATTCGCAGTTTAAGGATATATTTTGTTAATAAGTTCTTAATTAAATTTTACCATTTCTCCCTCCTCCCTTCCCCTCTCTCTCTCTCCCTCCCTCTCTTTCTTCCACCCTTATCTCTTTCTCTATATATATATCATTCTTTCCACAATCTATACTACACCTTTCTATTCTTCTTTGAAGCACTTTTAACATTTAATAATTAAATGCTTCCTTTGAGTTGTTGTTTGGGCTATTTCCATCATTTGAGGAACATAGGTAGTCCGACGTTTCGGCAGTCCGTCTACTGCCGTCATCAGGGTAGTCCTGAGAAGGACTGTTTCTTGCCAAACTTGTCATTATATCAACGACTTTATCTGGCAGTATGTGTCTTCCCTATAATTTTTAATCTGATGTGCTCTGTGTCAGGTTTTGAACCCGGTCGATAATTTCCGAATTTCAATATCCTATCCACTTTACCACTCGACTAATTCGGGGGACAGAAACTACTTTCTTAAACCTATATTTAAGTTACAGATGTATGCGCAGTAGGTGTGCGCAGTGTGCATTTTTTCGTATATGCGTGGTGGATGTGCGCAGTGTGCATTTTTTCCCGTATATGCGCGGTGGTTATGCGCAGTATGTATGTTTATCCGTCTGTCTCCGGTCTCATGGCTGCCGGTCTTTGGTTAACACATTCTCTAATCATAGGGAGCCAGATATTCTTGATTTCCAGGCTGGGCGTGCTGATCGTGTCCGGTGTTACCTTCATATATGCTGTTTCTGTAATTTTTCTTTTGTAGCCGTGTTCTTATTTGGCCAGGATTGTCGCCTCATTCCATGCAATGTTGTGGTCTTCTTCCCAAGCATGTTCCGCCAGCTGCGATTTTTCTGTCTCCCCTAAGCGTACCATTCTTTGATGTTCCTTGATTCTGACTATTAGGGGTCTGCTGGTTTCTCCAATGTATGGTCTTCCACATTCACATGGTATCTTGTATATGCAATTTTTCGGGGGGAAAATGCACACCGCGCACATCCACCACGCATATACGAAAAAAAATGCACACTGCGCACACCTACTGCGCATACATCTGTAACTTAAATATAGGTTTAAGAAAGTAGTTTCTGTCCCCCGAATTAGTCGAGTGGTAAAGTGGATAGGATATTGAAATTCGGAAATTATCGACCGGGTTCAAAACCTGACACAGAGCACATCAGATTAAAAATTATAGGGAAGACATATACCGCCAGATAAAGTCGTTGATATAATGACAAGTTTGGCAAGAAACAGTCCTTCTCAGGACTACCCTGATGACGGCAGTAGACGGACTGCCGAAACGTCGGACTACCTATGTTCCTCAAACGATGGAAATAGCCCAAACAACAACTCAAATTATACTCCATCGTCAACAATTACACGTCATGAGTTAAATGCTTCCTGTTTTAATACTGATGAGAATCGAACCCAAAACCTCCCGATTTCTAATCAGGGGCACTTATCTCCTCGCCACCGCGGGTGTGAGTTCTACTAGTCTTTTAAATCGTACTGAATCATATCAAGTAACTGATAATATATGTATTGTTAGTAGTACGACGTATCTACTAAATTTTAAATAATTTAAAAATTAGTTTTCCTCACTATTGAAAATTCTTATTATAATTTTCTACTGTAGCTCTGATAACTATCTATTTAGGTCAGGTGTGCTTACCTCCGCGCCACTATGGGTGCATGAGTATGAGCCTTTTGAATTGTAGTAAATTATACCAAGAAGCAGATGTTATATGAATTGTCGACAGTTCGACTTGTTACCAATTTGAAAAGAAAAGAAGTTAACGTGTTTCATAAGACATGATTTTTGCACAAGAAATTAAGTTTAAAAAACTACCCGCTTGCGTACAAGTTCCTATTAAGTGTATATTTTCTTCTATTATTTTCTATGCCAGGTTACAAAATATTCAAAAACATCTGAAATAATAAAAACTGTTATGTTTCAAAATTTTAGAAAACTTTTTATTTTTTTGACATTGGTTACACTTTCAACTTGAACATTTTAAAGATTTCAAAATTATTTTGTTATTTTGAGTTTAAAATTTATAGAGCTTAAAACAATAAATTATTTAAAATAATCTTTAAAATGTTTCGTTTATTCATTCTACAACTTTTGCTCCACATCTTTGTTACTCTTAATGGTTTATATTTAAAATTTAAAATGTATTGTTCAAAAAAATAAAATTGTGTTGTTATACAGATATTTTATGATCAAAACGAACATCTTTTATCAATGACAATTGAGTATTTTTAGTAAATCGTTGGCTTTCTTTAAAAACCCAGTATGTCTACATTTCCAAAATTTTCAGGAGACGCAAAAAACTATGGGAAAGCGTCAAATTTCTCTGTAACCTGGTAAAAAATGGTGAAACATCTTCTGTTATATTTCGTTATACTAATTTAATAAAAAAACTGTGCTGTTTGTAACTACAATGCATTAAAATAATTAATTTTTGGACATACATGGTTTTTATTGCTAATGTACACTTTGTTGTTAGACTTAGAAGGGTTTTATTAGGTAAAAATAATTGATATTAACGGAATTTAAACAAAAATCATAACTGAAACAAATTAACTACCAAGGCATCCAGCCCTTTGAAATACATCCAAAAAATTGAACTGAAAGAAAACTTTGCTTCACTAAAAATACTCTTTTGATTACCATCTGCAAGAGTTTAGAATAGAAAGAAAACAATAATAATAGCATTAATTAATTTATTTTTTATTAATAATGTGGAAGTGAATCATAAAAATGGTGATGTTCTTTCTCCAACACTGTTTTTAAACTTTGGAGATGGTTCCATTTTTCACTTTTAATTTTAAGGCGTTCATTATACTCTTTGGGTATTTCATTATTGGGACAACTGTAAGCTCTAACATTTTTTCGTTGTGGAAGAATTTGCCAATCATCAGTGTGATGTAACTTGAAATTAATTGCTCCATCTGGATTATAACGAATCGCTCTAAGATCACTTGTAGTAGGATCTCCCGCCTTATTTCCGGGCCGAAGAGATTTATAAAATTGGCAGGCGACTGCCTGACTATAATTTCGAAAAAAATCATGATGAAGATACTGTACATGATAAGGTTTTGGTTTAATTCTAGCATGTTTGCAGGCATCTATATACCCAGATGGAGTGTAAATATCTTGATTCCTAAGCCGCCGTTCTATGGTAGCGTGCATAGAGTCACACTCCATCTGGGTATGACCTTTCTCTAGAATTTTCTGCGTTATAGTTATATTGCACTGGATTGCAAGACTAAGTAAAGCGTTTGATAGTGTTATGTTTCTATTTTGATAACCGCACCCATCGCTGAAGAAGATAATTTCATCACCACTCTCGAAAGGTACTTCTTCGGATATAAAACTGCAAAGAATGGATGCAAACTCGTTGGCATTTAAAGAGCCCTCCGATTCATCCCACAGGTAACAATACCCCTCGCTATTTTTTAAATTGAAAATAGTGAAATTGTGAATAATTAATTTTGTCTTATAGTATATTGCGGAGGCTTTAAGCACGGGGCAAAGAAGAACCGACTGTAAATCCATTGTGTACACAAATTTTTTATGCAATTTATCTTGTTCTTTTTCTCGCCTGGCCTCGGTTTTTCTTCTTTGGTGCATGTCATATTGTTCTTGGGATATTGTCATGTTTTTTGTATTAAAAGCAATGCAGATGTCGCATTGATCTTTCTTTGGCAAGAAAATGCTTAAGTTCATGTCGTTGAATACATCCTCAAAAACTTTGAATTTAACTGACCGTATATTTTTTTCAATACAGTCCTTTTCATATTGCCGAAAAAGATTTGTTTTACTTCGCCAAATAGGCTCTAGATATAGTTTATTGGAAGATGAGCGACAGTAGTGCGACTCGACCTTAGGCAACATGTTCAAAAAATTTCTAATTTGCTGCCTATCTTCAGTATATCTCGTTTTGTTTCTGTTCATTGTCTGGGATTTCTTATCTTCGTTGCTTTCGTTTTCCACCCAGTGAACTACAATCCATTGCCTTATCCCGAGAGTGCTAAGAAACATTTTCTTACAAACCCTAATTCTGAGCGTCTCCTTTTTTAGATGAAAAACTAGCGTTTTGTTTCGCCTGGATATATTATTTTTCTTATTCTTAGTATCCACTGGATTTTTCACATCTATCAGCATTCTCACAAAAACTTTCTTTTCATTCCATTTCAGTTTCCAAAAGTCATTGAAAATATTTCGTCTTAAGTCTTCACTAAATACATTGCATTGAATTTTAGTCTTTTTTTTTACTCATAGCACAGTTACATGTTGGACCCAATTTCCTTTCTTCTCGAGGAGCACTGTACTGCCATCTACCAAACTCATTTTTTTTAAGACCCTTATAGGCTGCACCTGCTTCTCTCTTTTGCTGATTTTTCTTAACAACCCATTTTTCTGGCTTTTCATGTCCCTTCCTTGGTCTTTTCTTTTTAGGTTCTTCTTCTGGTTCACTATTACTTGCTACTTCCTGGTGTGGCCCTATGTTGGTTTCCTCCTCTACTGCTAAACTTTCATCACTGTTAGATACGTTTTCTGCATAATCCGATAGATCGGTTTCATTACATTCACTTGCGTCTGAAGCATCACTACTTCTTAAGCAGTTCTCTGACTCCTCTACTTCAAAGTGGATTTTCTCTGCTTGCTCAGTTTCTGTGGTTTGATTTTTATTACTATCAACAAGCTTTTGGCAATTATTGTCATATTTTATTAATTCATTTTGCAACTGCTCATCAAACAATGTTACCTCTATCTTATTGTTTATGGTCCCAGTTGTTTCATAATAACAAATGTTGTCTTGTCTACCTAAAGCATCTTCACTAGAAGTCTGAACATCATTTCCAGTGGCATGAACAGCCAAACTAATATTCGATGTTGTATTGAAAGGCAGATTATTGTGTTCTACAAAACAGTAACATTATAGCTATAAATAAAAACCATTATTTTTACAACTGACCTGGCAATTCATCAACTGTAGTAACAACTAGATTCTCTTGTGCAACACAATCTGCTTGTGTAACTGGTACATCTTTCTCATCCATAACAAGAGTGCTATGTAACATACTGTTGGTTAGTGCTTCTGGGTCACACCCATACCAATATGATGTATTTTTTTCTGTAAACAAAATTGATTGAAATCTACGGACGTGTAGAAGGGTCACATGCCTAATTTTTACCATAATTTCATCTCATCTTACCTTGTACCTCACCGACAGTTAGTATCAAATTGCTGTTAACTGCTTTTGTTACTTCTGTTTCTTCACCTCTATTTTGAATTTTATTTTCAACAATTTCAACAGTTGTAAGTTCATTATCAACAGACATATTATTTTCATAATCTGACATACTGTGATCTAGGTAAAGAGTAACATTAGATAACAAATTTCGTTAAATCCTAATACGATGACTTACCAGCTTCTTGTTCCAAAGCTAACCTCAACAGTTTTTTTCCTCTACTAGACATGTTATGTATAATATCTGGTAATTTAGACACTTTTACCAATAAAATGAGAAAGTAGCAATAACGAAATTAAGATCTAAAGTCACAAAACTACACAGTCACCACTTTACAATGTTTCTACACCTCCTTGGCGATACCTAAACTGTAAACTTGTTAGCCAACATACAAACATTAAAAACCGTGTACGTCTGTCTTAGAAGGTTTCTAAATTAAAAATTTCACATTAAAAACCGTGTAAGTCAGACTTAGAAGGTTTTTAGAATAATTTTCCTGTTTGGAATACATAGGTGGTTTTTAAATTTAACTATAGAGGCGCCACTATACATACTAGACATACGAGGTTTTTACAGACGATGCGGAACATAAATTTGGTTTAAAAGCTGTTCAAAACCGAAAATCACCTAAAATCGGACTTACACGGTTTTTAAAGAAAGCCATCGAAATGTGATTGGGCTAATATTCCGCATATCCCATCACCATTTTATTTGATAAATAGTCTTGAAACCAGTTATATAATTTACAATAAGTCAAAGAAAATGACAGCAACCTTATTATTTTACTCAATACCTTGATTAAATCTGTTGATATTAAATTCAGTAAAGCTTCAGAGAAATAGCTCTTTCGAAACCCTGACTGCTGTAACTGCTTCTTAACCCGTAACTGGTGACGTAGAATAAAATTACACTAGTGGTGACGTTGAGTCTGAGAGACTCCCTGCCAGTTCTTCATTATTTTTGTTAAATAAAAAGCACAAATGAATAAACTGTAGTTATATTTAGTTTAATGTTAATATTGTAACGAAACAAGCCCACAAAAGAAGCAGACCTCCAGGCGACGACAAAAAAAACGTACCGGTAAACAAGTCGTAAATCAACTACACTCATGTACTACGTCAACGACAGAAAGTCTGGAATATGGTAGAAGAGAGCCTGAATTTGCTGATATATCTCTAGGCCCTTTGTCTACAAGTATAAATACCACCTGTGGGATTAGGAATTCATTCATTCAATAGTAGTCGTGCGCGGTATTTACTGAACAGTTCAAATAAACATAAATAATGTGAGTAGTGCTGTTTTATTATAGTTCACAAAATACATAAATATTACTGACATAAATAGTAGTGATAGAAATAAATACGTGTGTTAATTTATTTGAAGTATTTTTATATTGTGATTAGATTTAAGTGTGTAAATATACAGACTGTTTCAAAACATTTGCACAAGTTGTTTATTTCGACCCCGAAAACGCAACAATATATAAACATCGAAACATTTGAATAAAGTTATCAAATAAAAACGTTATTGTGCTTGTATCAGTCAATTGTAAATGTAACTTCGGAAAACAACGGTATCCCTCAAACTTTAAGTTTGTCATTTTAGAAGCTTGACATGTCAAACAGAAAATGTTCTTAAATAGTAGAGACTATGTACAAAATAGAAATTGAAAGCAATGTAAGTTAATTCCTACACAGAAAAAGAAATTTATCTTCAATCATTTGTTCGTTATCAGAATCATTTGTAAGTTCGTCAAACCACTTCTGCAGTGTAGTTTCAAAATCTTTGTCTCCATATTTAACTCGTTTTGAAGGCAATTGATCCGTTGTGAAAATCCTAAAAAGTCACGCAACGTTCGATTGTTAAAAACTATTACAATTGTGGAAAACGTTACACTTACAGTGACACGCAGTTGAACTTTACAAGCACAAACCTACACAACTGCAAGCGAAACTGGACTGACATGTGCACTGCACATTACTTGAGTCAAGAAATGAAGGTACATAGAATTTGGTGGGGGTTAAATCAGGATTTGTTAAAATACAAAACATACAAACTTTGCAGGAGTCTAGTAGACTCCACGTCATCAGTTACGGGTTAAAAATATGTTCCTCTAATTTCTCTAGTCCAGATGATATATGTATTGAACAGTCTAAATTGGTGGTACAGTTGTAGTTCTCCGTAAGTTTCATGTTTGAAATTATTCTTTATCAAGTTTACTAATACACCGATATCATCAGCCCAATAGCGAAAAAGATTTTTTATTTTTATTAATATTCTTCTTATCTGAAATACACTTAAACATTCAGTTCGAAGCGGGCTCAGTTGGCATTTTAAAAACTTTAATTATCTATAGCTAATTAACGGTTCCAAAAAAGCGAAATGTTTATAAGAGACTACCAGTGTAAAATTTACCAAGATATCTCCTATGACTCTACCCGTTAAAATATGCCACACCCTGTATATGGATATCGTATAAATTAACATCATCATTATTTATAATACTGAAGTCCTCTAAACGCTAAACAAGTACGTTCAGAATATTTGGATAGTAAACTGAGGTTACTTAAAGGTTTACTACCTTTAAAGAATTCAATCTACGCTTTTACCATTGGCAAAAATTGATCAAAAAAATTCAAGATTTTTTTGATAAAATAAATTGAGAAATCTCAATTTCCATAGCATTAACCAAATTTTATGCACAAACTTCTGTAAGCGGATTAAGATGAATTAAGTTCCATCCATTAGAAGCGAGAAAAAACTTCTTAACTAATACATGAATGAACCCAGAAATTTCAGACCATACATAAAGGACTTTTTTAATCGACTTTTTCCTTTCTTCTTTCTAGGTATCATCCGAGATTTTAGCGGATTTGAGGAATGCTTTTCATTAAATAACAACTTTCCTCCTTGTAAATGTCATTGGTGTAACTATGGAGCGAAGTTCGTGTTTTTCCCACAATAAATCGAGAGTTCCTTATTGCTGGTGAAGTTTGCTTTCCTTTTCTTTTTTACTTCGACTTGATGTTTGGAAACACAACTTTAGGAAACAATACAGTAATATTTCACTTTTCAATTTACTGCGCCTCTTTAGCTGTTGCGGAAGAGGAGCAAAAAAGAGAAATTTAATATGTTTTATTCGCTTGTTGTTATAGTATGCGATGAGTTATTGCTTCCAATTCGAAAATAGGAAAAATCTAGATCACTCCTTTGAAAAGGAAAAATTGAAAATTATAATGTGGTAATAAATATGCGAAATACGAAAGAGAAATGACAGTTTTGAGAGTTTATTTCTTTCTAGACTACTATATTTCTTATCAATACAATAATATAAAAAAATAAAATCTATACAAGATACACGTAAATACACAGAGGCAGATTCAAAAGATAGAGGTTTAAATATAATTCTATTATTCCTGCTAATGAATACAAATATTCAAAAAAAATCTTTTTCGCAGCAAAATTTATCAAAAGAAAGTCTTAACCCTCTAATACATGAATTATCGAAATTTGTAATTACATTTCTAAAAAGTTTTATCAAACAGATAATGACCTTTGAAATAACTTCCCACTGTGCAAGAAACGTCACAGTTCGTTTAAACAACTTCCATTTTAGGTTAAAAACTAACGTTCTAATATGTAATACTGTTAACTTCCAATCAACTTTTGATTTGCACTTCTAATATTGGAAGTTTATACAACGTTATTCCTGAAAGTGTCAGGAACGAGACCTAATTGTCAGTTTGTACGACTTCCTTTTTATACTAAGAAAGAACGTTTCTGTACGTAAGAATTTTAACTTCAATATTACTTTGAATGTGCACTTTTATGATTGGAAGTGAATTTAACGTTGTTGCTAAAAGCTATAGTGACGAAGCGTCACAGTCAGTGTATAAGACTTCCTTTTTAATCTGAAACATAACGTTTACATAAATATGATTCGTACTTCCAAATAACTTCTAATAAAAATATTAACAAAGACGTAATCAAATAGGTAATTTATATTGCTTTGACCAATACGATTAAGCGTAACTACGAGAAATGCATCTGTTTATTTGTGAAGAACATAAATAATTAATGTAGTTTTTAATTTGCTTTTTATAAACTCGCCTTACCGTTATATATTGTAGACTTTTGATATTTATACTTTATTATTTAAATTATCATCCTGTTTAGTGGCAAATTTTTAGACTGTGTGTCTAAATAATAATAAACATCCAAATAAAATAGTTAAACATCGCATTTCGACAACAATGGGCCGCAAGATCTCCCTTTCTAAAGTCATTCATTATTATCTAAAAATTTGGTTAGAATGAGTGAGAAAATACGATAAAACCATCTATCAGACAAAGACAAAAAATTAATAAACGTCTCTAAATATTAATTAAAGAAAAATCATAGGACCCAATGAAATTTAAAAATGTTTGTACGAAGGGGCGCTATGTCTGTGTAGTGTAGGGGGTATTGAAGTGACACATGAGTGGAAGAGAACAATCAAGAGAGTGATGACAACAGGTAAGTACATGTATCGAGATGTATCATATTTTATAATGTTTATAGTGATCGAATAATGCAATTAAAATTAAAACAAGTACACCGTCTATAAATCAATATCATAGCCATGATTGCAGTAGTTCTTGAAGCAGGGTTCGAACGCGAACATAGTGAGTCTCGTTTGATTTCAATACCTACCTAAATTCCTAATCTTCGTTCTCACTCGCCCCATATATACATACAAACACATACCAGACGCTCAAATCGCTAACACATGTGACTTTTTATAGGCATAAAAACATTATGTTTCCCTGGACGAAGCAGATATTAAATTATTAATTTAAAAGACAGCAAATAAAGGCAAATTTAACAGGATTCAATTCCTTTTTAACATCAGTGAATATTAAGTCGTGCCAAATCACACATCACAATCACAGCTTATTGATCTATTATAAAAATGAATTCTTCCAGTAAAAATGTAAGTAAAGTAACTTTGTACACCTAATTAATTTATTGCATCATGTCATACAAATTATCAAAATAAAAATTTGAGATTTATTAAAAATTTCAAAAATCATACATATCTACTCGTAGTTATATTACCTATTTTAATTGTTGAAAACTGATAGTTATTTTAAACTACAATTTATTGTGAATTTTACCTCATTGTACCTAATTGTAAATTGTAAATAATTTAAATAATAATCATAAACTGTTAGGTATTTATTTGATTAGCAATTAATTCAAAATCGTGTTTTGCGAAAAAGGTACAGATTTGAATAAACTGTTCCATCCGTTATTTTGTAATAAATATCATTAGGTAAATCGATTTATGTAAATAGTAGGTATAGGTATTTGATTTTTTTTAAATTAGTTATATAAAAAAGCCCACTTTACGATATCCGGGTTTGCATTTTCGAGTGTTTCTGGAATGAAATATACTCACCTTCACGATTATCCGAGATAATTACATATAATTAGGTACGTATGCATCAACTTTTAAAAAGACAAATCATCGTTTGAGCTTTGATTTGAGTTAATCAAACATGAAACTCGAATGCCAACATCAAATAGTGGAATTGGATTTTATAAAATTTCAAACAATTCAATATTTTTAGTGCTCTACGAGACATGTATTTGTGAAATAACTGATAATATACAATTTAATTTAATTCACTTTTGCATTTGAAAAATAATTAACTGCGATAATGTTTCACTTTTAGAGACATTCCACTAGGCGAAAATTAATTTCCACATTATCAAAAAGGCAGCGTAGAAGAATATTACTTCAGGAAATGTTAGCAAACAAAATGCGACCCACAAACAATACTAGTGACCCACAAACTGAACATAGTCAAAATTTTAGAATGGAGGAAACTACTTTAGCTTCAACAACATCATCTATTATTACTGATAATCCAAAACCTATGATAAGTAAAATATGTACACAGCAGATAGTAGCTGTTAGCTCTCCTATAGTTATGCCAAATAATAAACTTATACAATTGAGTTCTAACAGTAACGATTTTAGTAGTAAACTAACTCAGTGGGCTATCAAGTACAAAACTTCACACAATCAGTTTAATGATTTATTGATAATTTTACGTGACCACTGTGAAAATTGCAATCATGATATTTTACCACGCGACTGCCGCAGCTTGTTAAAAACAAATGATTTGAATATGAGGCCAGTTGACATAGTGTCCCCGGGAAAATATTTTCATTTCGGATTGGAATCTGGCATACGCTACATATTTAAATTAAAAAATTTAATAACTTACGATAAACCGTTTATTAATATTGCTATAAATGTAGATGGCTTGCCGTTAACAAAGAGTTCAGGTAGTCAATTCTGGCCCATTCTTGGTTCCATAGACGACAAAAATTTGTCAAATCCCTTTTTAATCGGTGTATATCACGGTTTTACAAAACCTAGTGAAAGTAACGTATTTTTAAAAAAGCTTGTTGACGAATTTCAATATATAAAGGAAAACTCAGGAATTGCTATTAATTTCAATAAATATATTATTCAAATAAATAAAATTATTTGTGATGCTCCTGCAAAAGCATTTATTTTGAACATAAAAAATCATAATGCTTACAATAGTTGTACAAAGTGTAAGGTAGAAGGGGATTTTATAAATAATCGAATGACATTTGGAGAAACCACTTCATCATTAAGAACTGACACAGAATTTTTCAACTATATTGATGAAAATTTTCATAAAAGTAATACCATATTAACGCAGCTGGGAATTGGCTTAGTCTCACATACTTGTTTGGATTACATGCATTTAGTATGCTTAGGTGTTATGAAACGTTTGATTATTTTTTGGGTAAAGGGAAACAGAGAAATTAGAATGACTGAAGAGCAAATATCAAACGTATGTGAACAGTTAAATGAATTTAGAAATTGTATGCCAAAAGAATTTAATCGCCTTCCACGATCAATTTTAGAAATCGATCGTTGGAAGGCAACAGAATTAAGACAATTTTTGTTGTATACTGGCCCAATTGTGTTAAAGAGAAATTTAAGTCCAGTTCAATTTAATCATTTCTTAAGCTTTCATTGCGCCATTAGAATTTTAGTTGATGAAACTTTATGTCATAAATATAACGAGTTTTCCAAAACATTGTTAATTTACTTTATAGAAAATTTTGGTGATCTTTATGGTAAGGAATATGTCAATCATAATGTACATAATTTAATTCACTTACCAGAAGATGTACAAAAATTTGGACCTCTGGATAACTTTAGCGCATTCAAGTTTGAAAACGCAATGCATGAAATAAAATTATATATGAAAACATCAAACAGACCTCTTAAACAACTTATTAATAAAATAGATCAGATCAGAAAATATAGCGAAACAGAAACTTCCGTAAAATATCCCAAACTTGCAAAAGAGATTCCAAACTTTAATTCTGTTGCTAATGAAACCTTTTATAGCAAAATTATACTTGAGAATTTCTACATTAATTGTAAATCAGAACGCGATTCTGTTGTGTACACAAAAAATTCATATTTTATGATCAAACGAATCTCAAAAATAAACGAGGACATAATATTACATTGCAACAAAATTCTTGATGTTGACTCTTTTTTTTATCGACCATGTAAATCAACTCTATTTAACTCTGGTATAGCTAAAAATTATGATAAATCGATAGAAAAAGTTAATATTGCACAAATAATTGGAAAATGTATTAAATTCAGAAAGTATATATGTTATTGCAATGTCACACAAACATAATTAAATAGAATACCTAATAATACTTAATGATTATATTTCCTAAGTTTTTATTTAAGTTACAGTCATATTTTAAGTTTAATAGCACCTACGGGTATGTACAGTTGCGAGATCATAAAGCGGGACAGTTAAGCTTTATTAGTGTAAAGTAGCTTTTTGATATAAAGGGATCTTTCTATCCAAGAATATCCATTACTAATAAACGTCAAAAAGCCGTGTAAAAAATATGTATTGACATGACAATTAATAATTGCCAAAAAGTACGTCCAACTTACAATACTAAAATAACAGCATTTGAATATAAGAGATGTCCCGCTTTATGATCCCGCAACTATACGTAATTATACATATTTTATAATCAGGTAAACTGTGTAAAAGTCATTATTACACAGACTAAACAACCCAGACCGGCAACTACTTGAAAAAAAAATATCCAAGATCTTCTATCCTTGTCACATATCAGTGAACTTGGTACGAAGATGGCGCTAGCAGCATATTGGCGCTAAATTTGAAATGAGCTTGTTTTTAGAATACGCTTATTAAATACGTTATTTATGTAACAGAACATACACAAAACTTACTAAAACTATGGTAATAAATATTACTTACTGTAACAATTATAGCCATAGTTTGAGCATCTTATGTGTAATTTTGTGGTGTTACATATTAAATATGTGATACGAAGTATAAATATTAATCTTTTACTTACATGTATTATAACACCCCTCTTACGGTGACCTATTAGACACAACAAACTACTACTCTATATAAGTTAAGAGAAATATAATAATCTAATAAGTGAAAACTGTCAAGCAAAACATAGGGATATAAAAATAGTTTTTATTGATACCTACATATACATATACAATAAAACATAATAAAATTAAATTAAACAATCAGTAATGAGAAGACAAAAATAATACAAATTTTATGTAATATGACAAATAAAAACAAAACTAATATATACCAAAAGGAACAAATTCAGCAATATATCAGGTGTAAAATGAAGACTACAAATCCTATAATTCTGGAGGTGTTCTCATGTAAAAACCATCGCCATTGCCTTTTGCCATAATCTTGACCTGAATTTATAAAAAAAATACCATGCAAAAAGGACTAATATGATGACAAAGAAATTTTGTAATATACATATTTAAAGCACAACTGTACAATATTTATACTCACTTGTCGAGATTTGCAGGAAACCTGTGCATTTTGTTAACTTCATCCTGCCCAAAACAGCACACTAAACACTTGGACACCATATTTGTATCAACATATAATTAATACGATGTACGACAAAGGATTGCAAAAATATGTCAAAGGTGTCAAATTTTAAATGAAGTTTTGAATGACATAACCACAGCATAACAAACATTTCAATTGACGCTAGCGCCATCTCATCTCCAAGTTCAGTGAATCTGACAAAGATGGTAGAGTATTGAAGTTTACGTTTGCTAAACAAGGATGAGTACTCTGGATAAAATCTAGGATTAAGTTGCTGGTCTGGGTTATTTAGTCTGTGCATTATTATGATTTTTCATATTTCTGGTTTTTCAGTTTTCTTATGCTATAGTAAAATTTAGCGATAAGTCGTATTCTGTCATACCATCATCTTGGCTTTTGGAAAATGGCAAATCCTGTTATTGGCCGAACAGTAAAAGTCCGAGAAACTTAATAGTTCGTGCAGTAGAGCCAGAATCTACTTGGAAACTATACGAAGTTAATGTCCTGCAAAGTTTTAGTAAGGTGACGTTTAACTTTTTGATATTCAATACAACATATTTTTAATATTTTAGATTCCTACGAAGAAGCATTTCATAAAGAAAAACATTTTACAAGTTCCTCCTCCTCTTCTTCTTCCGATGAAATCAATTCTTCGAATAGAAAACAATTTAAAAGAAAATTAAAAATTAAAAATTCAATTGACCACGACTTACCTGAACTTGAAGAAGAGATTTCTGGTAAATAAAAAAATAACTTTTTATATTCACTTTGTAAACTATGTTTATAATAATATCAACTTACAGGTGATAGTGAACCACAAAACACCGATAACCAAATATTTAATATTGAAGAACCGTTTGACAATTTGCGAAAGGAAATTGATGGTAGTTAATACTTATATTTTACTAACCATTCAAATACAATTTTATTTACGATTTATTTTAGCCACTAGTAGGTTGCTATCCCTAGAAGAAGTAACAGAAGGTCCTACGGCAATTCATGCTATCCAACCGACTGCGTCAGGTACTGAAGAAAACAACAAACAAATTGATAACAGAGAGGGTAAGCTAACATATATATTGTTTACAACTATTAGTGCATGTTTAGTTAGATAATAATATTAAAAGGGTCAGTTTATAGAATACAAATTGAATATGTAAATGAGATTACATTTTAATCATGATCAATGACCAGCCCATCAAATTTTCAAAATACGGTTTTTCGCCATTAAATGATTAAAATATTTATTTGACTTTCTGTAAACGGACCCTAAGTATTTTATAGGTATAAGATAAGTATCATAAACATTATAATTATTGTTTTTCAGATAATACTAAATATGCATTTGGAAGAAAAACCATGGAAGAATGTTTTCTAGATATAAAACATGAATTAATGGTAATTTCCGAACGGTTATCCAGAATAGAGTCAAAATTTAACCTTGGCCCCAATGACACACGAACTAAGCTTCCTGAAATGCCATTGGCCAGTGTGCGTGAACTCCTGGATTTTGACGACCATATTCAGAAAGATCCCGCAATGGCCAAAACTTTCGTAAGAAATATAGGTACCTAACCTTTGAATTATGATTTATAATAAGATAATTTTGATTTTTAGTTGCAACGCATGACATACATAGGCGGATACAACGACAAGAATTGTGTCAACAGATGCCTACAAAATTTCTTCACCAATCACGTGGCAACTTTTTGTAGCTGGACGGGCCAAAAAAATAATTTTAAGCTTTCCAGCCTAAAATCTATATATATCATAAAAGGTACTCCTAAATTTTTTAAAGTTAGTTATAATTGAATTTTAAAATCGAAGCTAATATTTATTTCTTAGAGGCCGTAAAAGAAAATTTTCCAAAAATGACCGACAGAAGTTTCCAGCAAGCAACGATGGAATGGCTCAAACATGCCAACCAACGATACCAGCGGGAGAAAACAAATTGAGTTTTATTTGCTGTTTAACTATTTTATTAAAGTATTTTATATTTCAATAACACAATTTTTTATTTCCCCTAAAAATCATTAACTAATAAAAGCCAATTATTAATTATCATTAACTAATTAAAAATTAATTGAATTGTTAAGAAACTGACGCTAGGAAAATTTATTAAACTTTCAAATACGACGTTGCAGAAACTTTTTACTTTGAAGTTAACGTAACGTCATGTGTAAACGTGCCCGTGACCGCTGTAGTTTATCTTTTATTAACTTTTAACTAGTAAGTTTAAAGCACCTTAAAAAAGGAAGTTGTCCCAACTTATCGATGTCAACGTGCAGAACACATTTAAAATAGCAAGTTGTTAAAACGTGTTAAAATTTTCGTTAAATTAACTTCCCAAAAATTTGGTGCCAAGAACGTCGCATTTCAAACATTATAATAACTTTTTGGTGCGACGTTGGTGTGATAAAGTCGTTGGGACAGACATAAGAACTTCAGGCTACGTGCCTGTAACGTCACAGAAGGTGTAAACGTAAAGTCACAAGGTAACAAAGTAACGTTAACAGAACGTTTATGGGAAGTATTCTTGCATAGTGGGTTACATTGGGTTTGGAATAATTTTGGTCGTCAAAATTGAAGTTTTTCAAAATTATATTTTTGGTTACCAAATGGTAACATTATGAACCCATAAAACAAATCAAAAGATAAAAAAAATACTAAAGTTCAGAAAATGTAGTAATTTTATTGATGAATTTGTAAGAAACAATTGTTTTTGGAATTGCAATATAGTGAACTTGGCATTTTTGACATTTCACGCGAGAAAGCCCCTTGCAGCCTTGCAGCTTGCATCTTTCGCGTTCAATTGTCCATTCTGGCCAATGGCTAATATGGCCACTCTGAACAAAATTGTTTGGTCTCGGTTCCACGCATCTTCGCGACTTTTTGGGTGGTTCTGGTGTTCCATTGTTTGACCCGCTTGGCCTTCTTCTTCTGATAGATGCTCGAATTCCTGTAGAGCAAAGCTGTTCTGCCAAAAGAGTTTTGAATCCGAGAAGCGGCATTATTTTGTTCGTGGATCCTTGTTGCCTTTTTATTCGTCTATACAATAGCCAAGAATTTACCACTACAACATCTATCATATGATAAAATATTCGGTGATACCATTTCCGACTTTTTAGCTTTATCGGGTAAAGTCCTATTAGCGAATCCTGCAAATCAACACCCCCATATGGCGGTTGTATTCTGTGATTATATTTGGACAATCTACTTCTTTTTGCAGTTTCCAGATTTGAAAAATCTTTTTACTTTGGTGATAGGTCGGCTTCCACAATACTCAGAAATTAGAGTAAGAATTTTGTTGTCGTACCATTGCACAGCATGTATATCGATCCCATCAAACTTTGTTGTGCTTTCATTTATGGTACCTCTTCCTTTTTGCTTCATTTGTTTCTCAGGCAATCGATTTTGGCGGACTGTGGCCACAGAATGAATTTTCCGTTTCCCTAAGTACGATATTAGCGGCAACAAAGAAAAATAATTATCGTTGAAGCTTTTGTGGTGTTTGTCATGTGGAATAGGTCTGCTCAATTGAAGTACAACGTTACTTGCAGCCCCCAAATCAGGCTCATTATCATCAATTGTATAGCCTCGCTTTTCCGCAAACAATTCAAAATTGTAGGAGAAACCGGATACCCCACTAAGAACCCACATCCTGTAACCCCATTTATGGGGTTCCTTAGGGTTGTACGTTTTTATACTAATCCTTCCTGTAAACAGGATGATCTGTTCATCGCAAGACAGAATAGATACTGTTCAAGAGGAATGGTCAAACAAGCATTTCTGATTGTTTCCAGAACTGGCATAATTTTATCTAAACTGCTTGTACTCTGACTATTTTCTGAAAAATGCAATACACTTTAGATTACCTCGAATCTATTTACTGGCATAACATTGGCAACTTGCAAAATTCTGGTTTGTGGAAACCAATAGCTTCTGGTATTAGGTAGTTTGATAATCGACATCCAAATTATCATACCCACAAAGCGTTGTATTTCCTCAACACTAGTGCACAACGGTCTGTTAGGTCGTGTTTGGAGGCTATATAAACAAGATTGGCTAATAACTTCGGTGAAAAAGTCTTCTGATAAAAAGTGTCCAAAAAGTTTCAGTTGAGTATCTAATATCAAAATTTCATCATGAAGTAACTCACTGCCACAAAACAGTATACCCGCTTCATCTTTACTCGTCACTGAATTTTTGCCACTTCAATTTTGGTTTTTTAGTTACTTTCCCTCTGGATTTTTGGTTTGCTGGATTCGGGGCTGGATTGTGGAGTTGTATTAGAGGAATGTCATCTTCATCTGAGAACTCGTCATCACTCTCTTCAATGTTGTTTGAACAAACTCCTGCTTACACCAATAACTCTTCATTAGAGGTGTCATCGTCATCTGACAACTCACTGTCCTCACTATCAGAGGCGATATCACGAATGGCACAGTTTTCGTAACATTGTTTCGCCCGTAAAATGTTTTAGGATCAATTATCTGGAAGAATTTCATGTATCAATATAATTTTTTATTTTACGAAAATGTTTGGTCAATGCATAACGTTTCCGAACGGTAACATTCGTTGAGCACGTAATTGTTTCGATTTTCTCATGCAAAAGTCATATTTGAGAAATACAAATGACATAGTGATGATTTTTGTGACCATTTTTGATTTTTACTATAGCAGTTCTTACCTTTATTTCACTATAAAAACTTCAAACTTCTAATTGAACACACCAAGGTTACAACTATAACCTTGCTTTTGTGCTGTCAACAAATAAAAATCACATTTACAACACCTAGCACCATCTATCAATTTACGCGCGTACCAATGCATTCAGTTATGTTACCAGGAGGTAACGACATGCATACAAGGAACAATTTATAATAATGCGAAATAGATAGGAAATTTTAAAATTTTAGTTACCAATTGGCAACAATATGCAATGGAGGCTTTAATTAAATGATCACTTTATAACTAAAATCATTTATTTCTCATTTAAACCGCAATCACTTAAAATAATTACTTATTATATTAAATATTTTCAAGCATACTAGTCCAGTTTTAGACATATTAATTTTAAATAAACTTGCACTAATGCAATATTTAAATGTATTTTTTTTCATTTATTACCGGAAAGGACTTGGATAATGTTGTGGTCTGCACTTTCTCTGTGATTATTAGTGCAACTTCATGGGTTAGTACTAATCTAACTACAGGATAATCACAGGTGATCCAATGTAAATAAGATATTAGTGCAATTTCATGGGTTAGTACCAGTGACAGCAACCCTACCGATTTTTCGGTAGATCTACCGAATTTAGATATAATCTACCGATCTACCGAAGTGCTATGGAATTGTAATACAAAAATACATAACATTTTACGCCCATGTCGAACCCGATGGTTATCATAAAAAGGGATTACCTTCAAGGTATTTTAGTGGCAGACGTAGATTTTAAAAATCCTAGACATTACCTGCAGATCGAGGATATGTATTTTGGCGCGAAAGTGATACATACAATATCCGGCACGTCACTTACTAAAGAACGTTTATCCTTTTTTAGACTAAGATGCTTGGATTTTTATGTAGAAGGATGTGATTAAATAATTAAACGGTTTCCTTTAAAGAATAATGCTTTGGAAAAATTTAAGTTTTTAGATCCAGTAGTTGTAAAATAAGTATCAATTCAATGTTTTACCGAAATAACACTTAATTTCCCGGATTTTTTATACAATTCCGACCTTCAGACTTTGGACAATGAATGGCGTATTTTAAGAAATACTAACGAAATTAACTCTTTTTCTGATAATGTAGGATTATTTTGGCAAAAAGTAGAAACGACGACATTCGACGACGGAACACGTAAATTTAATTGTCTTACAAAATTTGTTTTTAATTTACTTTGTTTGCCGCATTCTTCGGCCAATGTTGAAAGAAATTTTTCTACGGTCCATAATTTAAAAACTAAACAGAGAAACAAACTACGTACGGATACAATCAAGGGGTTAATTCTTCCTAAGCAATACATTGAAAATAAAAGTTGCTTTGATTTTCCAATTGAAAAAAAAACTAACTTTGCGAATGGCTAAGCATACACTCTATGAAGATGGCGAAAACGAGTAATTTTTTGTAAAATAAGATTTTTTTAAAAAATTTGTTTTCAAATTTTATATTCTATTTAATGTATATGTTACTTATATCAATTTTTATATTCTATTTAATGTATGTTACTTATATATTGTTGCAAATAATAAATAAAAGAAGATATTCCTAGAAAAGCTGAAAATTCTTTAATCTACCGATATTTTCTAAAATCTACCGAATATTCGACCTTTCTGCCGATCTAGTAAGAGTCAGGGTTAGCATAACTGGTTAGTACTAATGTAACCACTGAATAATCAGATGTGATACGATATCAATAAGATTAAATGATAGAAAATGTTTTTATTTTTAATTCGATCGGCACCAAATTTCACAGGAACATAATTCAGACTATGCTAGAGTTTTCCTGAAAATTTCATCAAAATCGGTTAAGCGGTTTCAGTATCTATAGGGAACATCTGAAAAATCACCAAAAAATTTGGAGTAATATTTCAAAACATCGTCTCAATTTCACTACACTTGAAAAAAAAAACTTTTTATCTATAGTAGTTTCTGAATAAAGACGAGGGAAAATAGCCTGTATATTCACAGATAGTTCATGTAATTACTACAAATTTACCAGTTTTCCAAATATTTGTTTTATGGCGACCTGGTAATAAATTTCCTTCTAGTAAAACAAGTACACACAACTCAACAAAGCAAATAAATGTGCACAAAATAGAAAATTCAAACGGTGTAATTATCTCGCAGCTACGTTCGCCAAATCTAATAAAAGTGCATATCATTAATCGTAAAGTTTCTGACGACACCCCTCCAGGTCATATGGATGCAAATATATGCAGAACCTTCATCCACTGGTAGAGTACCGGCTATTAACTGTGTCTGGACATTTTGTTGTCTTCCTTCTTGACTAAAAAACAAATGAAATGGTCACATTTCAATCGCCGGTGAACATTGCTTATAATTAATTAAGTTATTCCGCACTAATGCATGTATTTTATTTAAACAAACGACTATTCAGGGAACAGATAACAAATAACAAACTTGTTCCTTATGGAAGAATATAAATAATTGTTTCAGTCTTTTTTTTTTTATAAGGAAATAAAAACCTATTTTTAGATTAATATACAAGAAAGGTGAAATTACAAAACTAGCAAACTACAGACCGATATCTATATTGACATATTTCTCAAAAATATTTTTAAAAATTTTTAAACGTATAATAAATTTTCTTTTAGATATATTCAGTGAATACCAGAATGGCTACGTCACAGACAGATCTACGATCAGAGGTGCTTATCAAGCCATACATGAGATAATTGACAGTCTGATTCATGATGAGTGTACAACCGGTATCTTCACGGACCTTAGTAAAACCTTTGACTGTGTTGAGTAATGTGTGTTGTTTGAAAAATTGGAAAGAGTTGGAATAAGGGGAAATTGTTTGCACTTGATACGGTCCTATCTAGATAATAGAAAGCAGTGCATAGTCGATAGTGGTGTGGATGCTCGACAACCCTGATTGGCTGTGTGACTTAGCGTTTCTTGTAGACATCACAAATCACTTGAATGTCTTAAATACGCGACTCCAAGGCAAAGATCAATTGATTTCGCAGTTATACTCTCATGTTTCGTCCTTTCAATGCAAATTGAGTCTTTTCAGGACACAAATCAATTCAACCATTTCAGCCATTTTCCGAACTCCAAAAAATTATGGAGAAATTCAATAAAACTGATGTCAATTTCGCTTATGTTCAAAAATTGATATTTTGATACAAGCTTTTTTTGATCGTTTTGTAGACTTCAAAAAAGTTGAACCTGTATTGGACATTTTCAGCAACCCTTTCATCGTTTCGCCCGAAAATGCACCGGAATCAATACAGCTGCAATTAATAGGCATGCAAAATGATGATAATTTACGAAACAAGTTTAATGAAGGTAATTTACTCAACTTTTACCGTTGCGTTGACAAAACCGCTTATAAAAAGTTGTGAATAAATGCATTGAAATGCGCAAGCTTATTTGGATCGACGTATATTTGTGAGCAAACGTTTTCAGTGATGAAACTTAACAAAACAAAAAATCGAAATCGTCTGGCAAATATTTTTTTCATTAAAATCTGAAAGTAATATTACGTGTGGCGACAAGTAATGTGGAGCTAAACTTAAACAAAATTGTTAGGTCAATGCAATGTCATGCATCAAAATAATAATACATGAAATAAACGATTACATAATTACAACAAACATTTTTGAATGTTCTTTTATTTTTATCATTTGTAGTAATTCATACTATTTAAAAATAAAAATAATGGTGTCAATAAGTATTCTTTGTAGTGGCCCGTCCTTGGCTTATAATTTTCCCGAGTGGTCCCTGTTCCCTATAAGTCTGTGCATCCCTGCTCTAAGGAAACTATTAAGTTATCATCTCTTTTAACCTGAATCGCCCTGAGATTACGAACTGAATTTATTCGGCAAAGAAAACAATTTATTTTATTTTATTCTATAATTCTATTATTATTGTTAACCTAAATTTCAAGTAAGAGTTTTTTTTCCTATATGGTGTTTAACTTTGGGGCATTCATTTCAAGGGTGTTCCATTTCATTATATCTCCGCAACGTGGGACCATTTTTACATTACATTAATAATAAATTTATTGATGGTTTCATTTCACCAGTCAAACCCTTTTAAAGTTCGTGTCTTAAGAAGGAAATAATTTTAGTTGTAAAGTTATAAAACTTTGATACATTTTTAAAATAATACATTATATCTGCTAGAAATTTAGTTATCTAATTATAAGACCCTGAGGTAAGTTACAGTTTCCTATATCCACTTTCAATATACACTGTATATACATTGTACATTAACATTTATTTAAGACGTGCTCACTGTTACTTAATAGAACGAATTTTACCGTCACGTAATAAAAAAAGATCTGAGATAGCATCGTCCGTTTTTATTGTTATTAAGGCTATATTTTGTAGAAAATTAAGTCTCGTAACCTAATTGACTGTTCACTTTTATGGGAAACGTGTTTATTCGAGTTCGGAAAGCGTGAATTTATTGTATTAGCTTATCGATTTCCGCCCAGTACAAACAGTTACTACAGGTAGGTAATATTTTCAAAGTTCCATTTAGGGAACAAGATGAAAACAATGTAAGTAATATTCCAATGATCTATACATTTTCTGTCACTCTGCATGTGTATAGTAAAAGAACTGTAATTCCCGCTCCGTTCACATATTTCCGGTTCAAAATGAACCATAATAGAAGATAGGCTGTAGTAGAAATTAAATTAAAAATTAGGCAAAAAAATATATCAACTCTACAATTCAGAAGTTAAGACGTCATATTTTACCGATTACGGGATTTTTGTTTCTTGATATGTAATTTGATTTAAAGATTTGTACGGCATGAGCATGATGTGGCAATACAAATCGTTAACGCCTCATTCATTAACATTATTTTGTAAAAGCTCTATAAGCTTTGCCAAAATTTTTAATATTTTTTGAATTTACGAAATATCTCCTACACACAAACAAAACACACCTCAGGGTTGCGATTATGTATGGAACTAACGAGATATATAAGTAAACTATACAGAGGCTGTTGTATAGACCACAGCGCCTCCAATATGTTACATATAGAACTAACTTCGGCCATGACAGAAATAGGTAAAATACAATCAATTCCGTTTAAACACGTTATAGAAGTATAACTGATTTCATTTGCTTTTGTACATTTAAATTATAAATTGAATTTAACAGAGTACTTGGAAAAATGCCGACTTCGTGCTCAGCTTTTAACTGTACGAATTTATTTATTTATTTATTTAAATTTAAATACATATGCACCTAGGTGTTGGCCACCTGTATGTGCAATTACATTATAACTTCTAAGAAATCTATTAACCTAATATGAACACATATTTCGTGTACAAAAGTGTACGTTACTAAAACTAACTAACTAACTATAACTATAATTATTTCATTAAGAAATAACTTGTGTCCTTAAAACATTCCCGTTAACGCCTCCAAGTTAATAAAAATAAAGTTTCTTAAGTGCATTACGTATGTTTTTATTCTTTTAATAATATTTATTTCAGGTAAAATCTTGTTGTATAGTTTCGGTCCTAAGTAACAAAAGGATCTTTGGTAAAATGTGGTATTACTTGTTGTTGTTTGAAGACATCCTATTATCCTGTTTCTTGTAAGGTATTTATGATTTATAGACTCTCTTATTTCAGGATGTTTATGAAGAAAAGTACATGATGTCAGTATATATAAAGATTTAATGTTAAGTATGTCTACGGAATATAACTGTATTGTTGGATAAAGTCTATCTTTCTTGTATATTGTTTTGAGCAAGTAGTTTTGAACAGAATTTAAGGATTTTAGAGTGTTATTATAGGCTCCGCCCCAAGCTATTATACCATATCTTAGTACTGATTCCGCCAGGCTTCTGTAGAGCATGATTAATAATTTTCTGTTTAACATTTCACACATTATATAAAATTTATGTATAAGACATCTAATTTTTTTGCAGATATACTCTATATGTACCTTCCATTTGAGATTTGCATCTATATATATTCCTAAATATTTCACCTGGTCTGTTTCCTTTATTACCTTGTGTGTGTTCCTTATGTTTAATTCTTCAAAGTTGGGACGTTGTTTAGTTGTGATGGAGAAACATACGTAATGCGTTTTCTTTATATTAAGTGATAATCTAAAAGATTCTAGCCAATTTGATATTTGAATTAATCCATTCTCTGCATATTCCTTAACATCACTCCAAGTGTTCCTGTTGAATATCACTGCTGTATCATCCGCGTATGATATAATTTTTCCATGAGATATATTCATTTTCGTTAAAGTGTTAATGTATAATATACAGAGAATTGGACCCAATACAGTTCCCTGTGGTATGCCAATTTTTATTGTTCTGGGCTGGCTTAGTGTGTCCATTATTTTAACAATTTGTGATCTTTCGGTAAGATAACTTTCAAAAACATTCAGTGCAGTAATAATATAAATAATTATTAGAATAAGTGGTCAAAATAAAAAAATATATCATTTATACTTTCTTATACGTAGTATAAGAAAGTATTGTGATGATGAACATTTTCAACATCGAGACAGACCGGAAGTAGTAGTTTACTTCAGTGAAAAAATGGGTTGAGATCATAATTTTTGTAGGCAGTATAATCTTGACCTAAATCCAGATAACTAATATAATAAATCATTTTATTTGGTAAATTTCTTTTTACTTTCTTATACGTAATATAAGGAAGTATTGTGATGATGAAAATTTTCGACCTCGAGATTTGTGCAGATGTCCACGTTTTGAAGTCCCCTGATACCAAAAAAGTGGTTTTTAAACAATGTCTCTCTCTGTGTGTGTGACCACGATAGCGCTCAAACCGCTGTAGGTACCTATTCCAAGCTTTGCATTTAGTAGTATAATCACCCTCTTGAGAACTGATTAGATTTTCAGCAAAATCGGCCGACCGGAAGTAGTAGTTTACTTCAGTGAAAAAATCGAGTTTTGCCAATATTTCGTCAACTACCAAGTTTAAACAAATTTATAAAGAATTCATATATACTTAAAATTAAAATTGAGAATAATTTTATTTAAAAAGTTTTTCGAAATTCCTACCGGAAGTAGGTCTTTTACTCTTATCTAAAATCAGTTTTTTGCGAATATTTCGCAAGTCATGCTTTTTAGACAAGTACGTTGCGGGTATAAAAGTATTTAAAACATAATTTTCAATATCTTTTGTATAAATTTCAAAATTCAGACCGGAAGTACCACTTTTACTTTTATCGAATAGCGATTTTTTGCAAATATGTCGTAAGTTATGCATTCTATACATATTTATCAAGAATACAAAAGTATTTAGAACTGGATTTGCAATATTTTTCGTATATATGAAATTTCAAAATTCGGACCGGAAGTAGCACTTTTACTCATAGCGAGGAGCACTTTTTTGATAAGTATGCATTCTATAGAGATTCATTAAGAGGACAGAAGTACTTAGAATAGGATTTTGAATAATTTTTGTATAAAAAATTCTTAAAATTCTATAGTTTGAAACGCTCATACGTATAAGAAAGTCGTGTGGTGGCCACACCTCATTTTTTCTTTAGTTTTTTTGCAAAGGTTTGGTGTAAAAACAGACGTAGTCTGAACCTCACCCTGCAGTTCGCTTGTAATTAATTTTATTTCTTCTTTATTTTGTTGTAGATTTATTGTATTAAAGGCGTATATTAAATTATTCGTTTGATTCCTCAATTATAATGATGTACACTACTCACTATGGCAGTGAATAATCATAATTATTCACTACGTTTTATCACTACTCATCAAATTCTGTCAAGCGTTGATATAACGATTGTAATTTTTTTACCCATTTTGTTAGTAAGCCACGGCTCTCATCTAAAAGTCGAAGTAAGTACTCAAATTGAAACGTCAAATTTTCAATGCAAAATAATTTATTAAATATTTTACTAAAAATTAAAAAAAATTGATTTACAAAATAAAAATTACTGAATTTAATGCCAAAAAAATCTAGAATATTAAATCTCTTTTGAACTGGACAAAGGAAAGAAACATAAAATCGTTTTTAGAATATGTTGTGTTGATGTATTTTACAGAACTATCCACAAAATATGAATCCTCGCCACTATGGACCCATTATTCAATTCTTAGAAGTAATATTAACATACATCAAGGAATATATTAGTTGTCAGTGTCAATTGGTAACCATCTTTACGATGGTCCAAAATGGAGAACACAATGTTGTCCATAAGAACTAGGGAGCGGAATCGAGCGAGCTAAACTACCACGGAGCCACAACCGTGAAAAGAAATAATGTAAACAACTACGTGTTGTTTACATTATATCTGAATAGCACTAATTCATAGGGCGAACTGTAACATCTGTTTACTCCAGAGAATCAGAGAAAAACTGCCATAAAATAAGGAATTTTATGAATAAAATCCTTTCTTCATCGGCGTAGGTACAAGGGTGACGAGTTTTTAAAATTTATTATATTTACCTTATATTTCGCAATATAATATGTATGTTTCAATAACATACGCGTACATTTTTAGTTATCATTTATTTAGATCTAGAACGTTGTTTATGTTACTTTTTCTGAGATAAAAATTAATTGTCAGTGATTCCGAAATTTATTGCAAAGTCTGTAAAATATCGTCACTTAGCTTTGCTAAAACATACACAGAAATAGTTTTCATGGAGAGAATTTCGATAGTTTACAAAATTTCGTTACATGTTTAAATGACGATGCTCGAAGTATTTCTGAGTGCCAGGAACTAACACAAATCCCAAATTTAAAAGATCAGTTGTTATTCCTTCAGGAACACTTTGGAAATTTGCCTAAACTAATGACATATTTTGAAAATCGAATCTCAAATTAAAGAATGAGGTGTGGCCACCACACGACTTTCTTATACGTATGAGCATTTCAAACTATACTATATTTTTTTTACACAAAAATTATTCAAAATCCTATTCTAAGTACTTCTGTTCTCTTAATAAATCGCTATAGAATGCATACTTAGCAAGATATTCGAAAAAAGGACTACTCCCTAAGAGTAAAAGTGTTACTTCCGGTCCGAATTTTGAAATTTCATATATTCAAAAAATATTGCAAATCTAGCACTAAATACTTTTGTATTCTTGATAAATACATATAGAATGCATAATTTACGACATATTCGCAAAAAATCGCTATTCGATAAGAGTAAAAGTGGTAATTCCGGTCTGAATTATGAAATTGTTTTTATGCAAAAGATATTGAAAATTACGTTTTAAATACTTTTATACCCGTAACGTACCTGTTTAAAAAGCATGACATGCGAAATATTCGCAAGAAACTGATTTTCGATAGGAGTAAAAGACCTACTTCCGGTAGCAGCTTCGAAAAACTTTTTAAATAAAATTGTTCTCAATTTTAATTTCAAGTACATATGAATTCTTTATAAATTTGTTTAAATTTAGTAGTTGACGAAATATTGGCAAAATTTAATTTTTTCACTGAAGTAAACTGCTACTTCCGGTCTACCGATTTTACTGAAAAACTACTCAGGTCTCAAGAGGGAGATTAGTCACGTAAATACAAAATTTGGAATTGATATCTACAGCGGTTATCGTGGTCACATAGAGACACACAGACATTTTTAAAAAACCTCTTTTTCGGTATCAGGGGACTTCAAAACGTGGACATCTGCAAAAATCTCGAAGTCGAAAATTTCACATTACTTCCTTATACTACGTATAAGAAAGTAAAAATGGATTAACCACATTAGATGTGGCTATTAATAATTCCAAGTGACTTAGACGCAGTTTTTAATAGAAATCCAGGTTTAATAACATGGCGGCAATTGTGTATGCTAATGTAGAAGGGACGTTTTCTATCTACAAGGATGTACTTAATTCAAAGAGAACAAGTCTTACAGAAGAGAAAATGAACAAATAGTCGGGTATTTTGTATTTTATAAACACCAGCCACTTGTTATTCAATTACATAAATAAAATTAAAACCTCTTTAAAAATACAACATTTCAATAGTCATGACTCGCTCGATTCCGCTCCCTAATAATAACCATCATTTGATCCTAAGATACTCACGGTCATATGACAGGTATCATTTTCCAAGTTTAAATTCATATTGTGTTTCTTTTAGAAATATTGGTCCAGTTGTTAAGATTTGTCAACTTAATATCAAAGTTATATCCAAAGGCAAATGAAATTCATGCAGCATCAGTGAATTGACTGGTTTCAAGAGAAGAATAGTATGTTTTTCAATTGGAATATGATCGCGGGTCCAGCTTGTGATTGCGGAGCTGAGATTGAAACAGTTATACATATTGTTGAAGAATGTCCTCTAGCTAAGTTTAAATTTGGATACACGGACTTACATAATTTAACTCAGAGGCTTGGATCATAACAACTAAAGATCTTTAGTTTTGTGGCACTGTGATGTAGGTTTTTTATTCTGCATGTTAAAAAGCAGGTAGTTCCTCTGAAAAAACATTTATGATTTTCTTACTAAAGCATCAGCAACAAAACTAAGATATTGATTAAGGTTTATTTTCATATATTATAATTAGGTGTTTATTTTTTTAAGGTTGCACTAATAATGGGAACAATGGGTGCTTCTCTGGCTAATGATATATATTGTATAAAAATTAGTGATTCACAAAATCTTGAATCAGTTTTTTTTTTTAAGTAAATATGCCCAAAACCAAGCCAAAAATAACTCAAAAATTTACTATTACCAATAATTTTTATGAAATATGTAAAAAACACATCAGTAGTCGTCCAACTATTATTACCAGTGACTTGATATTTTTAAACTATCAGAAAAATAATATTCTATAAATATTTATCTCAATAAAAGTATTTTTATAAATAGCTAGCACTCGTGGACAAAGTATAGTATTCTACTCGCATATAATGGCTATTATTCACACGGGTAATATCACTCTTATGAATAGTAGCTATCATTATATGCTCGTTGAATAATATACTATTTTATATACGTGTAAGGAAGTAAAATACTTCCTATTGAAGTAAAAATAAGTTACAACACATATATTTCTCTAATCTCTAAATTTCCCAAACACGCATTTAATATTATTATTCCGTTAACCAATAACGCCGCAGACGCAATTTATTACAAAGCCGCTTATATTCCGCGTTAATTTCCATTAATGCGAAAACAGCGTATTCCTTTCACATTGTCCTTTTCGTCGTGGGTTCTGCGAAACACCCATACCGCCTTATCAACTCGAAACTACTCGTTCGCTGTAAATATTTGATAGACGCAAACTTTATTAAAACTTATAATGAATTTCCAATGCGAAATCTCCGAGGGAGTCCTGAAGAAA
Source organism: Amphimallon solstitiale (assembly GCA_963170755.1). Taxonomy (NCBI): domain Eukaryota; kingdom Metazoa; phylum Arthropoda; class Insecta; order Coleoptera; family Scarabaeidae; genus Amphimallon; species Amphimallon solstitiale. Next base: position 26,025,766 of record OY720675.1, on the reverse strand, counting down.
CAGGAAAGATGATTAAATCTCATTTCCTGTCAATGTAAATTGGAGAAAATTATGTTTCCATAATATTGTATACAGATACATATTTATCTGGATGTTCCATAGATACATAAAAGGATCATGTAGCCGAAGGAAGACGGAAAGTTTTAAATGTTTGTTTTAATTTCGGGTTCAGTTAGTAGGGATAGATATTAAGAGCGGAAGAGTTGATTAAAATGTTAAAGTAATTTATTTCTGTATTAAGATAATTAATTTATACTTTACGGAACTCGATTAAATTTCCAAAAAAAAAATTTTCATGTTCAAAAATATTTTATTCTGCTTTCTTATAAATAGAAGATTTACGCAAATCTCCACATTTTGGTGACCCCTGACAACGAAAAGGTGAAAACGTCTCTCTCCCCCCCTCCCTCCCACGCCCTATTGTTTTTTACTTTCTTATACGTAGTATAAGGAAGTATTGTGATGACGAAAATTTTCGACCGCAAGATTTTTGCAGATGTCCACGTTTTGAAGTCACCTGATACCAAAAAAGTGGTTTTTAAAAAATGTCTGTGTGTCACCACGAAAGCGGTCAAACCGCTATAGCTATCTATTCCAAATCTTGCATTTAGTAGTATACTCGCCCTCTTGAGAACTGATTAGATTTTCAGCAAAATTGGCAGACCGGAAGTAGTATAGTTTACTTCTGTGAAAAAATAGAATTTTGCCAATATTTCGTGAACTACTAAGTTTAAACAAATTTATAAAGAATTCATATGTACTTAAAATTAAAATTGAGAATAATTTTATTTAAAAAGTTTTTCGAAATTCTTACCGGAAGTAGGTCGTTTACTCTTATCGAAAATCAGTTTTTTGCGAATATTTCGCAAGTCATGCTTTTTAGACAAGTACGTTACGAGTATAAAAGTATTTAGAACATAATTTTCAATATCTTTTGAATACAAAAAATTTCAAAATTAAGACCGGAAGTACCACTTTTACTCTTATCGAATAGCGATCGATTTTTTGCAAATATGTCGTAAGTTATGCATTCTATAGATATTTATCAAGAGTACAAAACTATTTAGAATTGGATTTGTAATATTTTTTGTATATATGAAATTTCAAAATTCGGACCAAAAGTAGCACTTTTACTCTTAGCGAGTAGCACTTTTTTGATAATATCTTGCAAAGTATGCATTCTATAGAGATTTATTAAGAGAATAGAAGTACTTAGAATAGGATTTTGAAAAACTTCTTAAAATCCTATAATTTGAAACGGTCATACGTATAAGAAAGTCGTGTGGTGGCCACACCTCATTTTCACTTAAACGCTAAAGTAAAAATATCTCACCAAATATTAATTTTGACGTTTTTCTACCCTTTCAGGTAGGTGGTGCGAGGAGTTTGATTTGGCTATGTCCTTGACGTCGAAATTTTTCTTTGGAAATGATGTTCATATGTCAAAATTCAATTCTACAAAAAAAAATAGCGCCATCTATCGGACGACAACATATACCAAAACCAATTTATTAACCACGTGGCCACGCGAACATATTGTGTACATATTAATCATTTTGGTTTATAAATATAGAATTTATTAATAATTCGACCACAGCGCAGCCTGTCAGGTTGAGATTTTGTGATGTTTCGTTTTTGACACTAAACCAACATACATATAATATGAATATGAGTCATTTTGGTACATAAATATACAAATTTTTAATAACTTGACTACAGCACCACCAGTCGGATCCTAACATAGCTATGAACCATCGTCTGGGCAAAAGAAATATATTGTGTGAATATGACTCAAAAGGTGAAGACGTTTAGAAGTTGCACGATCACTAACAGGCGCACCAACGATTATATAAATATTGACTATAAATATAAAATTTATTAATAATTTGAACTTAGCATCACCTATCGGGTCCAGTTTTGATTTTCGTTTTTAGCGCTAAACCAACATATATTGCAAATCTGAGTCATTTTGGTTCTTAAGTATAGAATTTATTAATAATAGAGAATATTGGGTAAATTCCACTGTAGAGCAACCGTAGGCGCGTGTTTCTGACTCATTGGTCGTCATCAGTACGGTATAGTTAATGAATTTCTTGTTCTATTTTATATATCTGCGATAATTCCTTTTTTGATTATATATATATGTTACAGGGCAAACCCGATTTCAGGCCAAACTAGTTTGTCCTAGGCCAAACCGGTTTATCCTACGCGTGTCAGGATATACTAGTTTAGTCCAGGCCAAACTAGTTTGGCCTAGATACTTTAGGCTTAACTAATTTGACTTAGGCCGAACTGATTGAATTAATTAGATGAACAATATTTACTCAAACGTAGTCTACTTAATTATAAAAAAAAACAGTATTGATTAGAAGTGACATAACACTTGTATAAAGCCATAAAATAAAAATAAGCTATTCAGTACTTCTCGGTTTTTATTTTTTTATTAAGCCATGCACTTTTAAAGGTAATATCTTTCGAAAATATTTACGCTTATTTGTGCTTCTTAATGTAATATATAAAATATTATATCTTTTATTTATTTTTAGAGGGTGTACTATGGTGGCATTTCGAATTACACACAATCATTTTTTTTACACTGGCACCTATTTGTAGCACAGGTGCATCGTATAAAACCTTGACCTGTCCCAACTGAATGTATGGTAGCTGCAGTCCTTAGTGTGATTTGAACATCTTGATTGACATCACTTTCTTGATTTAAACACACATATATACAGGCTGAGCCATCTAAGCGGGTAAGACCGATTATGCCTTTATGAGTAAAGATATTTCGAAGCGGTTTTTTTCTTATGATAGCTGTTCATTAGGAGCACATTTTAAAAATAATTTGTATTATACAGAGTGTTCCATAACTTGGTGGCTAACCATAGTTATAGTTTTTTAAATGGAACAACCTATATATTATTGCATTTTTGTATTCCCCGTATATTTTTTAGTCAAAAAGTAATAAAATAGTATAGGCCTAAAATCTAAAGTTTTTGACTTATTCCCATTTTTCTGAAAAATTCAATGTTTGTATAAAATTATATTTCTCGAAAACGAGGTATTAGATGGACAAAAATTTTTGCAGTATTGTTTACAATAAGAGGTCCTAATAGAAGCATGTTTTATTTACAGTTACTAACTGCATGTGCAGGAAACTAGATTAAAATTACATGACACGTTTTTGTATAAAAGTAAATTTTTTTAAATGGAACAGCCTGTATATCAGTTCATTTTTGAATTGTTTATTAAATTTCAAGTCAGAAACATGTAAGACGTTAATACTTTAAAAGTGACTATTACTGGGTTACTCTCGTTTTTTGATATGCTTTTGTTAGTTTTTGCAAAAAAGTCAATTTGTTCAAATGGAACAGCCTGTGTATTATTCCATTTTTGAATTTCTTATTAAATTTCACATCAAAAACATGTAAGACGTTAATACTTTAAAAGTGACTATTACTGAGCTATTGTCTCTTTTTGAATTTTGTCAGTACTATACTATATTAATTAAAACCACAAAACTGACAAAATCATATCAAAAAGAGACAATACCTCAGTAATAGTCACTCTTAAAGTATTAACGTCTTACATGTTTTTGATATGAAATTTAATAAGAAATTCTAAAATGGAATAATATACAGGGTGTTCCATTTGAAAATTGAGTTTTTTGCAAAAACTAACAAAAGCATATCAAAAAACGACAGTAGCTCAGTAATAGTCACTTTTAAGGTATTAACGTCTGACATGTTTCTGATATGAAATTTAATAAATAATTCAAAAATGAACTGATATATAGGGTGCCCCTTTTAAAAAAATTGACTTTTATACAAAACCTTGTCATATCTTTTAATCCAGTTTCCTGCACATGCAGTAATTGTAAAAAAATAAAACAAGCTTCTCTTAGGACCTACCATTGTAAAGAATACTGCAAAAAATTGTGTCCATCTAAAACGTCGTTTTCGAGAAATATAATTTTATACAAACCTTGAATTTTTCAGAAAAATGGGAATAAGTCAAAAACTTTAGATTTTAGGCCTATACTATCTTTTTACTTTTTGACTAAAAATTATACGGGAAATACAAAAATGCAATAATATATAGGGTGTTCCATTTAAAAAACTATAACTATGGTTAGCCACCAAGTTATGGCACACTCTGTATAATGCAAAATATTTTTAAAATGTGCTCCTAATGAACAGCTATCACAATAAAAAAACCTCTTGGAAATATCTTTACTCATAAAGGTATAATCGGCCTTATCCGCTTACATGACTCACCCTATATACCGGGTGTCAACGAGATCATGTATCAGCCTGCCATTTATTTATTAGTTAAAATAAAACTTTGAAATTCGGACCGTATATATGAGTGATTGGTGGGCATCTTCAGGTACACTCAGTTTTTCTATAGCACATCCGGTCAAACCGGAAGTGACATTAATTTTGAATTTTTAAATACAACATTTATTGTTTCTGTTCATATTCTGTTTCTTCTAAAATTTTGTCATCTAGTGCAGGTTAACTTTTGACATTTCTATCAAAGATGGCGGTATCTGTTAAATTTATCCATTAAAGTGAAACTGCTTCGCAACAATTGTCGAAATGTAACAACCATCAAAGTTAGCTTTGAAAACAATTAAGAAACGTATTTTTCACATTTACACGCATTGGCGAAGGAAACATGTATTTCACGTTGAAATTACTAAAGAAAATAAGATTTTTTTTTTCATTTTCAACTGACAGGTACTCGTTTTTTTTTAAATAGTAACTCCTATTTTTTATTACAGTGCCATATTGGCATAATTTTTAGCTTTCAAGTGATATAAAATATGCTGTGGTTTAGTGGTAAACAGGTAGTACTAAATTTAAATTGTTTTAAAAGTAGTCTAATTCCAAAGCAACAGACCCAATTACCCGTCAAATGAAAAAAACACAGTTATCATAGGAAATAAACGACTTACATAAATTTAATCAACTACTAGATATTAAACAAAGATACACACATGTTCAATGTTTGCATTAAAACTATTAGTAACACAACAATAGCGAAAACAGTAATTTACAAAATCTATGTTATGAGTATTATTGAAAGGAGCCAGATGTAAGTTATTATTATTTAGGTATTTATTATAAATGTTCAAAATGTCGCTCTTCCTGATCTCTACATAAATTAACACGTCGTATAAATTCCCTCACACAATTATGTAACTGGTGCCTGGTTATATTATTTATTGCTTGCCTCACTCGTGCTTCCAGTTCTTCACGAGTAGCAGATTGTACAGTGTATACTTTTACTTTCAAATATGACCAGATACGGAAATCTAAGGGTATTAAATTCGATGATCTAGGAGGCCACCTGACTGGCCCATTGGTACCAAGTCAGAGGTCACCAAAAGTTTTATTTAAGTAATCCCTAATGAGTCGTGAATTATGAGGTGGTGCGCCGTCCTGCTGAAAAAATACAGCATATCTTTGTTCCCTTGGTAAATAATTTAAAAAATCATTAATTTCATTATTTAAAAAATCCAAATATCTTTCGGAAGTTAGATGTCCGTCAAAAATTATAGGAGGCAAAAGAACGTCCCCAATCATTCCCAGCCAAAAATTAAAACCAAACCTCACTTGATGGTTACCTTGTCTGTACAACCGCTGATTTTCCTGCGCCCAGTATCCGTGTTTTGTGGGTTAAATAATCCAAGATTTGTGAATGTTGATTCATCGGAAAAAATAATGTTACTAGCAAAATTACCGTCTCTTCCGATATTATCTACAGCCCAGTTGCAAAACTCTAATCTTCTCACAAAATCGGTTTCGAACAGGTGTTGGTTGATATGATACTTGAAAGATTTGTAGTTATGTTTCTTTAGAATTTTCGCGCAGATTCATAACTAATAGTTAACTCGCGACCGATTTGTCGGAGGGAAACCGTTTCATCAACTTCAACTAAGGCGAGTACATTTCTGTTGCTTCGTCAACAATAAGCTTTACATTATTATATTGTGGATCGTCTTCTTCGCTCCTGAATTGAGATTCTACTCTTATAAAATAATTTGGGGGTGGGTGCTGTCGGTCTGGAAAGCGATGTGCATAGAGCGCCGCAGCGGCTCTTGAATTTTTACGGCATTCTCCATAAATTAAAAGAATATCAACTTTTTCATTTCGAGTATACATTACCAAATATGTATTGTTTACTGTACAACTATAAAATAACTTTTGAACAATACACAAAAATAACGTGAACTATCAATCAACTTGTATTGACAGTTCACAGCCTGATAGTTGTTTACAGGTGACGTTTATTTCCTATGATAACTGTGTTTTTTTCATTTGACGTGTAATTGTTCTATTGCTTTGGAATTAGACTACTTTTAAAACATTTTATATTTTGTACTACCTGTCTACCACTAAACCACAGCATATTTTATATCACTTGAAAGCTAAAAATTATGCCAATATGGCACTGTAATAAAAAACAGGTGTTACTATTTAAAAAAAAACGAGTACCTGTCATTTGAAAATTAAAGAAAAAAAATCTTATTTTCTTTAGTAATTTCAACGTGAAATACATGTTTCCTTCGCCAATGCGTGTAAATGTGAAAAATACGTTTCTTAATTGTTTTCAAAGCTAACTTTGATGGTTGTTACATTTCGACAATTGTTGCGAAGCAGTTTCACTTTAATGGTTAAATTTAACAGATACCGCCATCTATGATAGAAATGTCAAAAGTTAACCTGCACTAGATGGCAAATTTTTAGAGGAAACAGAATATGAACAGAAATAATAAATGTTGTATTTAAAAATTCAAAATTAACGTCACTTCCGGAATGACCGGAAGTGCGATAGAAAAACCGAGTGTACCTGAAGAAGCCCACCAATCACTCATATATACGGTCCGAATTTCAAAGTTTTATTTTAACTAATAAATAAATGGCGGGCTAATACATGATCTCGTTGACACCCGGTATATAAAGATACAGAAGTGTTTAGATAGACAAAAAAGCACACTTAAGCGGTCTTTTTCTAATTGTGGATCCCGGTTGCTGAAATTGAACAAACTAATTTTTCCCAGGAGGGCAGCATGTTCAGTGGTGTCAGCAAAAATTGATGCACAGTCACAAAAAAGGAAGCTGCGAATATGATCATGTCCGGAGGTAAATTTATTCGCTGATTTCTTCAGCTGTTCCAGTACATCATCATATAAAATTCCTCGGATATTCAGCTATGGCAAATTTATATGCATATCTTGCATGTCACAACTGCCAGCACCTGGCAAGAATATACCAGAGAAAACACACACACAAAAACATCAACAGGGTCGCCAAATTCAATGTTACCATTGAAGAGTGAAGAGTGTATAATGACATATATATAGTTATGAATGCTAACTTAATAAAACATATTCAAATTGTTGAAATATATTTCTATCTCCTTTTAACTACCATAGAGTATGTGAATTGCATTTCGATAGTAAATTCATAAAGTACATAGACAATAGTTTTTAATTTTGCATTCATTACATAGAAGTAGTATCAGATGGTTTCAGCTACTGTAAACATCCTCTGCAAAACGATAAATCAAGGCGTTAGTTACTTAATTCATCTACAAGACCAGCTTAATTCGAGTAAAAAGAGAAATCATAGCCTTTTTAAAATATAAAAATTTTAAATCATATATTATATAACAGTAATGGATGAATTTTTGAGAGATATACCGTTTTCACTTTTTTAAAATTCAATATCTTTCCATCGGAAATTTCAAATTGTGACGAATTAAGTATGTAAAATAAGCGTTTATTTCAAGCAAAATTACTCTCCGTGGAAACCCCTTTTTTTTAATCGTCTGAGGAAGCCGCTACAGCCCACTTCAATATTCATGTTTCCATTAAGTTAGGTCAGTGTTTATTAGCGAATTTACAGGAGCCGACGCTGAGGAGGACAGGGACTTTATCTTAAAGTTTACTTTGCGAAATAAGTGGAGAAGTGCTCTCTCACTTCGGAAGAGTGGTGGTATAGGAAACCCTTCGGGACATCCTTAAGATTCTGTCTTAAATATACCCGAGGGCTTGTCGTTTCCCATTTAGAAGATGTTAGGTTTTGGTCTCTAAACGAAATAAGAACTACGCAATTCCCCTTCTGTACAAGATATGAATAAATTGGCATTTCCTCTGTGACTATATTAAATTATAATATAATAGATTGACACAATTTGTTATAACAGTGTTATCTAAACTATTAATAATACCAGTGAAAAGTAAATATACATGTGTGAATAAACATGCATTTACTTCCATAATTTTCTGTTAAAGTAATATTTGCATATAAAAAAATTAATCATATATTTTGCGCAATTCTTCATAATAATAATAATTTATTATCTAACAGTATAATTACTAATTTAATAATAATACAAATGAAAACAAAAATTGTGCACAATAGCAAAAAATAGCAGAAAAATTACACATAGTCAAACATAAATCTATGTAAATACATACTTATTAAGAATGAATAAACAATAGTAAAGGTAAAGAAAGGAAACAATGAATGGGTTCACCTCAGCTTATGCCTCAAGTCGTTTGATGGTTTTACATACCCGGTTTTCAAAAACCGGTTTTTGAAATAAATTTGTCACATTTGAAAACCGGTTTCAAAGAATTAAAAATTAATTTTTTACTTACTAATTTGATTTGCTATTCAATCTATGCAACGGGCAGCAGACACATTTTTTCAATGTTGGGAGTTGCGTTTGCCAGTGCTTGTGCACTGCGCACGTGTACAAACACTGCGCACTTATTTTATGTTAGTATATAGGTATGTGCAATCAGTCACGAGTCACAACAGGTTCGCTTAATCTTGTAAAGTGAAAACTTGAAACAAAAATATAAAGTTGTTATAGTTGGTAAAAATAACGTAAGTATTAAGTGTGTTTCTAATTTCTAAGTTTGTATTTTCTATTTTACACTTTAAAACTTTAATTTTATTATATAAATTTCTTCTCTCAAAAATTAATGTAAAATAAAAAGTTCTGGCTTCTGTTATTGGGATTTTAAATTAAACACAGGGTGTTATGTTAAATTCATATTTTCTTTCGCAACGTTTCAACATAAATTATGTCTTTATCAAGCTTTGGAATTAGATTAAGAAGATGCGTGTTTTTTCAAAATACCTAAAAAATGTATAGATTTTTTTAAATTACATTAATATTAATAGTTAAATAATAAAATTGTAAAATAAACATCAAAAATATTAAAAAAGAAAATAATGAAAACTTTAATTTCACTTTTAGAAAAAAATGAATAAGTCGGAAGTTTGGGATAGTTTCAAAAAGTTAGGGACAGGCAAGGCAATCTGCAATCATTGTTATAAAATGTTGAGCTGCAAAGGATCATCTACGAGCAATCTACATAATCATTTGAAAGCAGTTCATAAAATAATTATCCGGAAAAGATCAGAAACGATCGACGAAGAAGAAACGCCTTGATATTCCTCTTCTTCAAAAAAAAACAAACGAATATATTGAATTTTATGAAAGTGAAAAGGAGTAGTTTAGAAGAAATCATATCAAAACTTGCAGCATGATAGATTTTCAATTAATAGCATTACAAATAGTTCATACGAGAGTCTCTTCAACAACAAAGATATTCATTATCAAGAAACAACTATTGAGTAATGGATCTCATTCATGCGTTTTATGACAATGCCAAACGTGAAACTATTATTGAATTAGATTCAATAAAAAGAATACGAAAAAATTATCTATAACTTTAGACGAGTGGACTAGCAAAAGAAATCATAGATATTTAAACATTAATGTACACCACTTGGCAGAAGATTTCAATTTGGGATTAGTGCCAATAGCTGGTTCCTGTGATGCTCAGAGAACATTAGAATTGGTATCTGAAAGGCTACAAAATTTCAACTTGAATCTAGAAACTGACATAGTTGCAGCAACAAATGATGGTGCAGCTGTTATGAAAAAATTTGGCAAATTATCATCTATAATTAATCAACTATGCTATTCACACGCCATCCACTTAGCAGTTACTGATGTATTATATAAACATAGAGAAATGGCTGAAGCTGAAGCCGAAGTAAATGTTTAAAGTGAGGAATCGGAAGATGAAGATGAAGATGAATATAACGATTATGAAGATTCTCTTTATTATGTTTGTAACCGAGAACATCCTATTCCTATTTTGTCTGACAATTACAAACAATCAGTTTCACAAATTAGAAAAATTTGTAAGTTCTTTAGAAAATCTCCAGTAAGAAACACCATTCTTCAAAATTATATCAAACAAGAAAAAGGAAAGAAATTAAATTTAATTCTTGACTGCAAAACAAGGTGGAATAGTATAGAGGAAATGATTGGAAGATTTCTGGTAGTAAAAGAATGTGTTGTTTTAGCATTGAATGATATTGGTTCTTCTTATATGTGGAATAAGGCTCAATATCCTAAACTTTTGGAACTTCATAAAGTCTTGGAACCGATTCGTCTAGCAGCTGAACGCTTAGGGCGACGAGATACCAATTTATTAACAAGTGAAGGTATATTTGAATTTCTGTTAAATGAACTAAAAAATTTAAACACTGAATTAAGTTTGAAATTATTTTATGCTTTAGAAGAACGAATTCAAGAAAGAAGACAAGTAGAATTAGCAACTCTTTTGTTGTATTTTCAAAATCCACAAAACGTTACCAGTTCAGCAAAGAAATCTAGTGTACTTTCTTTAGCTTCAATAACCGAAATTATTAAGTTATCTGGAAAGATATTGTCTAGAAAATTTCCAAATTTTTATGTTGAATCCGATTCTTATGAAGAGCAAATCGAAGAAGCTACTCATCAGAGTAATGCTTTTTTAAAAGAAGCCATGGAAAAATCAATTCATAAGTTTTTTGAAGACCCTGAAGAAAAACTTACAAATAAAAGACACTGAAAGCTGAATTTTCATTTTTTGAGGCAACGAATAAAAGAACCAAAATCCTATATTTGTTATTTGATGCCTTGAAAACTATAAAACCAAGCTCAGTAGCTAGTGTACGAGTATTTTCAATTTCAGGCAATATTGTGTCCAAAATAAAAACAAAACTTAGCCACCTTTCAGTGGATATTTTACGTTTTTTTAAAATCCTATTTTCTTAGGAGAAATTATTATATTAGTGAAATTTGAAAATATTTATTAGTGAAATAAATATAAATATAAATTGAAATTTTTGTTTGAGTTTTTATTTTGTGTAAGTAATGTGTAATCCTTAATATTTTTTTTTATATTTTGACTTTGATATTGATTTCGTTTCCGTTATTGTATATAAATTAAATAAAAAATTTTTTTCTATTCTAATTTTTTGACAAAAATTCGAAAACCGGCTAAAACCGGTTTTTTTGGAAATCTGGAATTCGAAAACCAATTTTTCAAAAAGTCGGTTTTTGTATAAACCCTAGCTGAGGGTACATAGAATGTAGGCCGGCTTCTAGTTCTAGCTTGCGGCACGCAGGAGCACAATAATTCCAACAAGACAGAGTCCATTACGTCACTATTCATTAACTTGTGCAAGAAAATAATACCAGAAACAGTCCTTCTCGACTGCAAGAGCTCCCATGTTTTCTATAAAATAGTATCTTCAAGAACTTGCGCTGTACAGTATCTGAGGCCCTGTATAATAGAATTTCAATATTCATCTACTTCGCGATGTATCATAACTAGAGCTGAAAAAATTTCCAAGGATAGTCCCTCAGTAATATTTGTATTTCATTTACTGAGGTATACTGTGTAAATAACTAAAATGAAATATTTGTGATTGTGTGTAAAAACTCCTATTTATCTACATTACAGTCTCGCAGATTTTCATTTTTGTATTCATAAGAACCGAAAGAACGCATAAAATAAAAATATGGATTGGTAATTTTTCTTCTCTTTCAAATACGGATCGTATCTATATGTATTACTTCGTATTTTTGCCTTCCCGTTTGTTCGCAGCTGAAAGAAATATCTATATGGTGATCGTGGAAATAGACTGAATAATTTCAAAGAGCGCTGTTGGAAAATATGTGGAGCGAGAGCGAAATGATATTATTTTCCAATATTGGTTTCCTAATATCGATTTGTATGAAATTACTATGGGGGAGCATTGTTTACTTTGCATTTAGTTTTGAATGGAAATTATGAAACGAAGAGGAATTATATTTGTATAAACCACTGGATGTTAAATCTCCTAAAAACGGTTTTTTATTTTCTTGTACCTAGTTGTTACCGAATCTGGCTTGAAGTAATCTGCGTCCGCCAGCAAAAAAAAAAGGAAACAGGAGCATTGCCTCGTTGAAGGCGACGACCAGCAATAGCTTAACCTCAAACGGTAAATCACGGTGCGGTTGGCACCAGGCAGCACCATAGACAAACGGAGGTACGCCAGACAAGGTCCTCCAGAAAAACGAAATCTAAGATGCAACTAATCTGCCTGTGATTTTGCACTTAAATCGGAGACGAAAAAAAAATTGTAAATTACAAGTCGTAATTAAAAATCCTGTTAGAAAATGCAACCATACAAAGAAAACTAATTAATCTTCGGACCAACCCACCTGGTGTACAGACAGAAAACGGCGATTTAGACTCCCTCAAAATTAATTAAGACACAGACGCCACATTAATCGACTTCGTAAGCCTTTCAGAATAATTATAACAGCCACAAAAATACTCCATATACCACATCAGCATACTTGTAATAAAATGCTCGGTGACAAGTTGCATTAGACCGAAGCACGAAGAACAAAATGCCGGAAATCGTCTCATTATTTTCACTCAAACCCATGATCGAACCTAACTAACAAAAATTGACTTAAACAAGGGCGGGAAAATGACGAAAAATAAGAATACAATTTTTAAAACTAAAAACAAGTGGATTACCGCAAGAATAATGAAAGATTAGAATTTTAATTCACTGGAAATTAGTATCCTGAAGCTCCACCATCCACAAACAAGCAAGGTAAGAAGGGAAGCATAACCGGACGGCGTAGAAAAGTCTTAATTTAAATGAAATAATAGAAATACTACAAAAGAGACACCTAATTAAGAGTACAAAAATGAACGTAACTTAAAATAATAATTATGGCAATTCAAAATAAACGTAACATAGTATAAGGAAGTATTGTGATGATGTAAATTTTCAACCTCGTGATTTTTGCATGTGTTTACTTCAGTAAAAAAATCGAATTTAGGCAATATTTCGTCAAGTACTAAGTTTAAACAATTTTAAAAAGAACTCATATGTACTCATAATTAAATTTGGGAAAAATTTTATTAAACAAGTTTTTCGAAATTCCTGCCGGAAGTAGGTCTTTTACTCTTATCGAAAATTAATTTTTTGCGAATATCTCACCAGTCATGCTTTCCAGGCAGGTAGATTACGAACATAAAAGTAATTAAAACATAATTTTCAATACCTTTCGTATAAAAAGCATTTCAAAATTCAGACCGGAAGTATCACTTTTACTCTTACCGAATTTTGCAAATATGTTGTAAATTATGCATTTTGAATATATTTATCAAGAGTACAAAAGTATTTAGAGTTAGATTTGCAATGTTTTTTGTATAAATGAAATTTTAAAATTCAGACCGGAAATAGCACTTTTACTCTTAGCGAATAGCAGTTTTTTTTTTATCTTGCAAAGTATACATTCTATACAGATTTATTAAAAGAATAGAACTACTTAGAATAGGATTTTGAATAATTTTTGTATAAAAAAAATCTTAAAATTCTATAATATGAAACGCTCATACGTATAAGAAAGTCGTGTGGTCATTTTTACTATTACGTAATCTATTAATATGACATTTTAAATTAGAAATACTAATTTTAAGCAGTGGCGGCTCGTGCGGGAGGGCTCTGGGGCGCCGCCCCCCCTGCCAAATTTAAAAAAATTAGAAAAATTGTAATGACAAAAACATATATCCGGATAATCTAGCTTTACGAATTATTTCAAAAAAATAATAGAAAACGAACGGCTATACCCCTTGCTTGCGTTGCGATCGATTTGATTCAACTTGTAACTTCATGGATCGCTGAGAGGGGCTTCATATATTCCGCCCCAGATTCATACGATGGTTGTCATGGTAACCACCGCGCGACATGTAGTGGGAGAATTTGTGATGCACGTGTGATATATTCACTGATCGGCTCTTTTAGACGCGCCCCATCCCATCTCAGTCCGTCCTAGTCTGTTGCAATTGCACGCTCGCACCCTGTTCCAGAAAAACGTTTCAACAAATAGTGACATTTTGTGCGATTTTTATAAGTTTTATTACTTTTATTAGATATTAGGCCTGTATGAGACGATGCTAAATTTTAAGGAAAATTTCTATGTAAATTATTACGAAAATTTTCTGCTTTAATTTAGCATACAATTTTAATATTATTGCATTACTCCTGTATGACACGTATGCATTATTACATATCAAATTTAGCACTTTTTGAGACTATATTTTCTATGTTCATTTAAGAAATTAGTTCTTAGACCATGAAATTTAGCTTTAATATCTGATATGGACACTCCTGGTTTTATTTTTATCACTATATTTTTAATTGCCTCCATTCCTGTGGCAAGAGCATGTTTGTTTTTATACCTTTAACTGCATATAAACAAGGATATATTTTATAGTCCTCTATTAACACAGACACCTGTTCACGTGACCAGGACATCTTTCAATTTATGCAATAAGAACTTAAAAAACTCTGAAACCGCAAATTTATTTGTAAGTTAGTTTGGTTTAGGTAATTAGTCGTCAATTGCAATTTTATCCCCATTTTATTCTATTGCAGTTTTTCACGAAGATTTCACACAGGAAGTAGAACCAACTCTAAATAATTAAGCCGCTAAATTTCGCATGAAATATTGAAAGCACTTGTTTGTTTTACACGTTGCTAAATTTCAAAAATAAGATTTACATGAAAATTTTTTGTAAAATTTAGCATCGTCTCATACATGCCTTAGACTAGACTGCAAAGGACAATTATGAAAGTGAGCGAAATTAAAAACCTTATATTTAGCGGTTTGAGCTTAAATAAAAAACTTGAAATAAAACAAACTGGTCGTCCAACGCCAGAATTAAATATAGTGCAGGAGCAGCGACAGTGCAACAATAAAAATGCTTTTGTGCGTAAGTTCGACAAAAACATATACAACAAAATTGTTTGGATTTGTGGTTGCGAGGAAAAAAATTCGTTCTTTTGTTTTGTGTGTTTGCTTTTTGAGGGAGATGATAACTGGACCAAAAATGGGATAAACGACTTAAAGCACCTTTCTAGAAAAATAAATAAACACGAAAATAGTGCCAAACATAGAAATAATCTAGTCAGTTTTCAATTTTTAGGAAGGACTAATATTGCTACATCCCTAAGTAGGGTTTATGCGGATCAAATCCGTAAGCATAATGAGACTGTGACCAAAAATCGACAGGTACTTTCCAAAATAATAGACATATTAAAACTGTGCGGAACGTGTAATCTTGCCCTTCGCGGTCACGACGAGACAAAAGACTGTACAAATAGAGGGGTATTTTTAGAATTGGTTGATTTTTTAGCAAACACTGATAGTGCCTTTAATAGTCAAATTCAAGAAGCGACAGTGTTCAAAGGCACATCAAAATCTATTCAGAATGAAATTATACAATGTATGTTGGAGGTTTGTCGTGAACATATTTTAGGAGAGATTCAAGAATCTGCGTATCTTGCACTTATGGCTGATGACACCACAGATGTATCAACTCAAACTCAAACTGTAGTTGTATTACGTTATGAGCTAAAAGGAAAAATATTTGAGAGGTTTTGGGGGTTTGCGAATCCGAAAAGCCAAGATGCAGAAGGACTGTCTCAATGCATTTTAGAACAGATTCGCCGATTTTACCAGATTGCCCCGGCAAACTGATTTGTCAAACATATGACGGAGCTGCTGTTATGCGTGGTCATTTAGGCGGTGTGAACGTGAAAATTCGGGAACAGTACAAAAATGCACATTTTGTATATTGCTACCCTCATCAACTTAATAAAATACTTGAAGGGGCAGTCTCAAGCATCACTAGTGTACGAATATTTTTTATAAATTTAAATGGCATATCAACTTTTTTTTCTCAATCACCAGACAGAATGGCAGCTTTTCAACATGTTTCTGGCAAACGTATTCCAAGAAATTCTGAAACACAATGGAATTTTAAGTCTCGTATAGTACAAAGTGTTTACAACAATAAAGACGATCTTCTTGAATGCTTTGAAAATATAATTTCAGGAATTCCAAAACAATACAACTCTGAAACAGTGACTCAAGCAGCTGGATTTATTAAATGGCTAGAAGATGACTCATTTTCGTTTTGGTTAATTTTTTTTTCAAAAGTCATGCCACATGTAGATATTTTATTTAGCCAGCTACAAAAAATTGAGGCAGACGTTATAAAGGTCCAGAAATGCGTAGATAATTTTGAAAAAGAACTTGCACAAATTAGAAATAATTTACCACCCATAACAAATGAACCAGTGAATACAGAAGTTCCAAAAAAGCGACGTAGACTAAATCAAGAAAATCTTAACGTGACTGCAAGAGAGGTATGTGATATAATTACTTCAGAAGTGAGAATTCGGTTTTCTTTTAAGAATCATTTATGTGGTGTAAAATTATTTTTAAAGGGGAATTATAAAGAATATGAAAAAACACTGCCTTTGGAAGACATTAACCAATTTTGTGAAGCATACCCTATGATAAATAAGGAAATTCTGAAAATGGAACTAAGCATATTTTACTCCAGGAAAGAAATAACATGACAAGATTCCGAAAATTCTAGTGAAATTCAAAGTGTTGCTGGGTGTTTGCAAACATTAAACTTTCTCACATCTTTCGGTTTGAATACTGCTTTCGGGGAAATTGTTAAAGTTTTGAAAATATTAATTACTATTCCAATGACGACATCTGAAACGGAGAGATGTTTTTCGACACTAAAATTGATTAAAACGTATTTAAGAAATACTATGAGTGAAAACAGACTAACAGCACTTGCAATGCTTTCAATTGAAAAGTCAATGTTGCGAGAAATACCAAATTTTAATGAAAAAGTTATTGAACGGTTTATTTCCGATAAAAACAGAAGAATGGATTTTCACTTCAAAAAATTATATTAGTGAGTACTCAATTAATTTATATTTGCGGATCTTTTAATGATTTGTTAGAGACCCCAAATATTGTTCACCTGGAGCGCTTTTGTTTATTGGACCTACCTACTTGAATGCCCGCGAGCCGCCCTGCCGCCCTCCCAGGTACATCAGTCACGAGCCGCCACTGATTTTAAGTCTATCATTAAGAAAATACAGCCCTGTAGATTCACATTTGACAAACAAGTTAGGGAAGTAGGGTCAGAAAAAAAACATTTAGTGAGTAAAACAACACATGAAAAGTCACCGTTCGATTTTCAAAGAACAACTATTTACTCGTACTTAACCCGTAACCACAGCCGATGAGTCAAATTGACTCCGTCCATGCGGTCAATTTATAATATCTGTCCACTCCTCTTATATATACGCCTCTGCGTTTTAGTACCTTCCTAGTTCTCAGTAGAAAGTCGTCGGCCAAAGCAATGTGTTGTTTATGTGACTAGTCATTCTTTTACTGCTTGTTAAAAATTTGTAGGAGTCAAGAAGACGTCAGGTCTGTATATAAGTAATAGTTCTCGTTTTAGCATCAAATTGATTTGTGTTTTATACAGGTTGAAACAATGAGTAAGGACGAAGAGTCTGGGCCCTCAAAGAGGGTATGATATGGAGATAAGGATTGCGAAGAAACATTGATGAAATGGTTAGAGGACGCTAGTTCTGGCGATAACGACGAAGAAAACAATGCTGATTATGTTCCAAATGATCATGACACCGAGCCTGAAATAGAAGCGAATGAAGAACTACCGCTTGAGGAACGAAGCCCCTCTTGCATCACAAACTATTTCCATTGCAAAATCCCAACTGTATGGAATTAATATTTGCTAAATGTTGGTTTCTGATACAAATGTTATAATTTTTTTATTTAATTGTACCAATTAATGCCCTTAGATTATTTTCTGTAATCTCTTGACCTGGCTCGTCCTGAGATAAAAGTATGAGCTAGCAAAGTATAACGATTCAATTTCATTTTTATTTAAAACATTAAGAAATAACGGGCATATAATTTGAGCGTTCCGTTACAATATGTTGTTCCCAACTTGGAGTCGTTACAGCCTTAACAGTTTAAAACAAAGTACGAGACCTGGCGCGTAAACTGAAACGCAATTAAAGGCTTAAGAAAAGTAAAACTTGTGTTAAGACTTACCTCGTGAAAAAACATTGAAAGAACATGCGTGGCGGTAGCTATACTAAGAAGCTGCGACACAGAGAGAAGATAGTGTTCGACATTTATAACACCCCCCAGTGCTAATCAATCCATCAAGGCCTCTGTCGTGCTTCTATCTCCGACCATGTTGTATCAGAAGGAAATAGACGTCGACAAATCTAGTAGATCTTCTCATTTATAATTTATAATATTACTGTAATCGTAATAAGTGTGGTTATTATTATGCATTTGCAAAATTGAACGACCGACGAAATGGACCAGAGGAATAGAGACATTCTGCAGAAATATGTGTTCAAGAATATCCCGATAATGAAATTGATCATGATATAATTTGGATCTTACGGAATCATAAACCGTTTTTGAGAAACAGACTGCGCCTGCAGAAATTTCGGTCATCCTGAAGCACCTCACTTCTAGCCAATGTTGCAGAAGGATTACTTTGTCATTAATAAATATTTTTATTATAGAATTTTCCTATGGGACAAGAAACAAGGCTGTAAAACACAAGGTCAATTTGTTATTATTTCAAGATATGTGATAACAAGTAGCATATTGTATTAGCTTGAAAGAAAATTTAAAAGATATAAAGGTGTTTATTTAGTATATTTATAATCTGAACGAAGCATCGATTTAACAAGATATGTTATTCAGTGACGAATTTAGCACTTGAGGGGAACCAGGTGTAATAAATTTTGAGCCCCCCCTTTAAATATTTCCATTTACATACTCTAGTAGACACTATAGCAGTGGTCAAAAGAAGTGAGATGTAGGGAAAAAATATTGAAAATAAACCCATATAAAATTATAACTGCCTGGCTATACTTAAAAGTTTGATATTGTTCAGGCTGTATTAATTATGGAAATTGAAACTTATTGGTACAAAAATTATTAAGCTTATAAGTAAAAGTTAATTACTAAATAACAACAACTTGGATTTTCCTCTATTTAATATTTAATATTTAAATTGTTTCGCCAGAAAAAATTAAATATTACAAATACACTTATATATATAAAACATGGGACAAGTTATGAAGAGGGGGCAGGGAGATAATAATAATTAATAATTAATATAAATATAACCTCAAATAATTTACTTAATGACCAGTTAGAAACAAATAGCTCCTTCGTAACTGTAACATCAGATATATAAGTGTATTTGTAATATTTTATTCACTTCTGAAGAAGCCACTGTGTTGGCGAAACAATTGTCATATTAAATACTAAATAAGTGAAAATCCAACGGTTGTTGTTATTTAGTAAATAAGACTACGCATCTTCATCAAGTAAAGACCGAGTCAATCGAATATATAAGTAAAAGTGTTAATAACAAAAAAATCGTGTATATAAAGATAATTTATTTTTAGATTTATTTAAATTTGAAGGCCCCATATTTTAATGAAATATGCGTTTTTAAAATATAAAACAAAAAGTCAATACTTGTCTTGTTAATAGTCAGTTTTACATGATTTAAATATGTTAGATGAATTAAATTTAATTCTTACCACAGAATGGCAAAGAAAAAAAAAATTAGCATTTAGAAGTCAAAACGATTTTAAATGGTTTTAAAATAAAGTAATAAATAAGCCAAGGCGATTCTAATAGTTTATTGAAATATACACAATAAATAGCTCTTTTATTTAACGACCAAAGAATTCCCAAGAATTTTGAGCAAGACGTAATCGCGATTGCAGACAAAACAGATCAGTAACATTGTAAATTATTCATATCTCCTACATGTTTATGACGAATTTACGAACTAAAACAGGATAATACGCTTTCACTAAATTATCCTCTGGCATTAAGCCTTTTTGCACTGTATGCAGTTGTTCTGAGTCCGATTGACGCAATATGCAGATAAATCTGCCACAGATGAATGCAGTAGCATAATTTATCATCACAATAGTCCCGGATCGGCAATGACCAACGTGTCAGTTAGTGATGTACGTCCCAGAGAAGATAATTCGTCTTTATTTAGTGCACTAAATCACAATACTGTTCATTGTAATCATTCGAAAATCACGTAAATGATAGGGGTTAAAAGAATTCATTTTACTTTTTTCGTTTTCATATATAAAATCCTGTCACAACTATACGGGTACTTTACATTATTTTACATGTATACAGAAAAAAATTATTGTCGTGAATGGGCAATTTGTTCTCAATAGCTATAATGCTGGATGTGTAAGATACTTTAGGGATTTATACTCTGTGACCAAAAGAAAAATAAATTATCTATACTCGGTATGTAGTCTACATGATTATTGTAAATACAGTACAAGAACAAAACATATACGAGGTATGTCTCAGAAGTAATGAGAATGATTAGTTTTAAAGTGTTTTATTGAATGTATCTAGAAATTAATATTGTCCCCTTCAAAGTATGCTCCTTGGGAATGCACACAGCATCTCCAGCTAGTTTTTCATTCCTGGTAACAATTCTGGAAGTCTTGTTCCATTAGGCTGTTTAGAACCTGCATCGCGACTTTTGTATGTTGTTTATTGTTCCGTAATAGGAGCCTTTCAGTTGCCGTTTAAGCGCCGGAAAAAGTCTATACTGTAGGGCGGGTGTGGTAGTACTGGAATGTTTTTCTCTGCCAAAAATTCTCCAACCGACAATGAACTGTGACTGGGGGCATTATCGTGATGCAAGATCCACGAGCTGGTAATGTCAGGACGCACACACAAAACACTTTTC
The DNA here is from genome assembly GCA_963170755.1 of Amphimallon solstitiale. Lineage (NCBI taxonomy): Eukaryota > Metazoa > Arthropoda > Insecta > Coleoptera > Scarabaeidae > Amphimallon > Amphimallon solstitiale. Next base: position 26,004,720 of record OY720675.1, on the reverse strand, counting down.
CGCAAACGTTCAAGGACCTGGCGATAAATAGTTTGATTCACTGTCTGGCTTGGCGGTACGAATTCGTTGTGGACAATTTCAAAAAACACAACAAGCATGGAATTTATTCGGGATTTGCTCATGCGAGCTTTTTTCGGCAGCGGTGATGCAGGTGTGTGCCACTCCGCGCTTTGTCGCTTTGGTTCTGGATCATATTCAAATACCCATGATTCGTCACCTGTTATCACTCTGTGCATGAAGTTAGGTTCGGTTGTTAAGCGATCCAGCAGTTGTTGGCTAATGGAGAAGCGATTTTCTTTTTGTTCATTCGACAAGTTCTTGGGCACCAGCTTTGCACAAATTTCTCGCATGCATAGTTCCTTTGTCACAATTCGATGAACAGTGCCCTTACATGCGCCGACATCATATGCCATCATCCTGAGTGTCAACCATCTGTCTCGTGCTAACGCAGAACTCACCTTTGCCACACTTTCATCGGTTTTTGACGTGGACGGCCGGCCGAAGCGATAGTTATCGTCAATGGTATCGCGGCCATCTTTGAAAACCTTGTACTATATGAAAACCTGTGGTGACGATAAAACAGCATCTCCATATGCTGTTCTTAATATTTGTAGTGTCTCTGAAGCAGTTCTTCCCAGTTTCACGCAAAATTTAATTGCATATCGCTGCTCGGTATTTGCCTGTATTTTACATGTAACGTGATACTAAAACTTAACGGTAAACAACTCGCACTCACTCCACTAACACTAGATTAAATGGCCTGCACCTGTTCTGGTTGCGTTGTTAGCCTCTCCACTCACATGTAGTCGAGTCCAGTCAGCTGCAGTCGTTGTCACATTTAGCGCAAATGATTCATTCTCATTAATTCTGAGACATACCTCGTATTTATTTTCAGGAGACGTATGTCAAGAAAATTCAGAATCAATACCTCAAACAAACAACTGAAAGGCACACGTTATAGCAATGCATACACAGCGAAAGTCAAACCAAGGTCAGTACGAAAACAACGAGCGGACTTCACAATAATCACTGTTTCTAAAATCCACGAAAGCGTATACCCAACCGAACCCAGTCCAACTAGTATCCACCTGAAAATGCACTGAATTTTCTAATTACAAGTCCCAACATTTTCATGGCAAAACCGAAGGTGTGGTTCCTATGTGTGGCAAAAACCAGAGACTTGTCAAAGTAAATACCTAAGTCATTGCTGAAGTAAGTGTACCATTTATTGTATAATTAAAGGAAATGGTATCTATCTTTCTGGAAAATGTTGCCATGCAACATTTAAGGTGAGGTTGTTTGTAACACACCACTTGGCAATTTTGCCAAGTTGATCTTGTAAGTGTAGGCAGTCGGCAACCGATGCGATGGATCCAAAAAGTTTTAAATCATCAGCAAAAACACATTTGTTACAATAAATCTCCATGATAAGACAGTTAATGAATATTAGAAAGAGTAGCGGACCCATATTTGACCCTTGCAGTAGTCCAGATCTTACAATGAATAAATATGATGAGTTACCAGTGGAATACTGAAATCGAAGAATTTTTTGCAGTAACAATTTGTGATCAATGCAGTCAAATGCCTTAAAGATTTCATTGCGATGACATGGCAGCAGGTATCAAATGTATTAAAAGCATGCTGAGTGGAATTGACAAAATTTGGACAGTTTACCTTTTCTTCATAAACCACGTTGTTCAGTGCAATACTATCTCAAAGATCGTGGCGAAGTTGTATATGACAGTAATATCGTTTTTACTTTCTTATACGTAGTATAGGGAAGTATTGTAATGACGAAAATTTTCGACCTCGAGGTTTTTGCAGATGTCCACGTTTTGTAGTTCCCTGATACCGAAAAAGTGGTTTTTAAAAAATCTCTCTCTCTCCCACTCCCTCGCTCTCTCTCTCTCTCCCTCTCTCTCTCCCTCTCGCTCTCTCTCTCCCTCTCTCTCTCTCTCCCGCTCTCTCTCTCTCTGTGTGTATGTGTATCAGTGTGTGTGTGACCACGATAGCGGTCAAACCCCTATAGTTATCAATTCCAAATTTTGTATTTACATGTATAATCTCCCTCTTGAGATCTCATTAGATTTTCAGTAATGTCGGTAGACCGGAAGTAGAAGTTTCCTTCAGAAGAAAAAATTGAATTTTGCCAATATTTCGTCAATTACTAAGTTTAAACAAATTTATAAGGAATCCAAATGTTCTCAAAATTAAATTTAGAGAAGAATTCTACCGGAAGGAGGTCTTTTACTCTTATCGAAAATCACTTTTGTGCGAATATCTCGCAAGTCATGCTTTTTAGGCAAATACATTACGAGTATAAAAATATTCAGTACTTGATTTTCAATCAATTTTGTATAAAAAAAATCCAAAATTCGGACCGAAAGTAACAGTTTTACTCTTATCGAATAGCGAGTTTTTTGCAAATATGTCGTAAATTTTGCATTCAAATGCTACAAGAGTACAAAAGTGTTTACAGCTGGATTTGGAACATTTTTTGTATAACTGAAATATCAAAATTCGGTCCGGAAGAAACACTTTTAGTCTTAGCGAGGAGCACTTTTTTTCGAATATCTTGCAAAGTATGCATTCTATAGAGATTTATTAAGAGAATAAAAGTACTTAGAATAAGATTTTGAATAATTTATGTATAAAAAATTCTTAAAATTGTATAATTTGAACGTATAAGAAAGTCGTGTGCTGGCCACACCTCATTATTTTTTATATTATAAGAATTTTTCGTATACCTCAAAAAATTTCTCAAGACTGTCATATTAGGAAGCACAAATTACCATAAATTACTGTAAAAACTATAAAAATGAAACATTTTCACATTCAGTGAATAAAACCAACAAAACAAAGAAAGAAAACTAAAAACAAAACGGAAAAAGTAACATAACCGCCATTCATCTTGTTAAAGCTTATTGCCACGACTACACCATCCATTTTCTCTGCATCAGATTTTTCGTTTGCCTTCAGGTCGCTCACAGGTCTTGTGCTGATTCTTCTAAGCTGACCGCGATTAAAAGTCACCCGAAACAGAATTCCCTCTCGAAGATAAGGTAAACAAAGACAGGGAAAAGCACAGACAAAGATGATGATACCGACAATCAAATGTTTATACTCCGGCATGCATGTGTGCGGGAGTCCGGCCAACGACTATGACCAGTTTAGTCGAGATCGAGATATACGAGAAATTTGGGAATAAACTGTACCGGTATCCCGTTCCGGTCATTCGGCAAATGAGCTCTCGCTGAACGCCGCTCGCAAGTGGACTGCAAATTGAACGTAAAATCCCAGGAGGATTCTTTGGCTTTTATTTTTTATTATTATCTAATTTCGAGATGCCCGCATTGGCCAACATTGTTGTGTAGCTACTCTTTTTTTTATTTACATTGCATTAATTCTTCTGTTTCTATTACACTGTTATACACACTTTTATTCTTTTCCTGTTCTCTTTAACAAAGTGTACTGTCATTTATTAAATTAGCAATAAAACTATTGCTCTACAAATCGGTACAGGTTGACTCACCAGGAACTACAATCAAGTATAACTCTTTAGTTACTAATATCAACGAAGGATACTAGTTTAGTGTGAATGGCTACTTTTACAATTACGACAAGATATAACTTTTCTAGCTCATGTGCTTTTCACAGATAAACAAAAAAAGTACGCATTATTATGACAATACAAACCCAAATTTTGTTCAGCCCATTATATATCAACAAAAATAGGGTCTTAACACATGGGAAGGCATCATAGAAAACACTACTATTGGTCCATTCTTTTTTAATAATACTTTAAATTGTGCACTCTATACAAATTTCCTACAAAATAATTTACCATTGCTATTAGAAGGTCTCCTAGATAACTCAATAAGTGGATTGGGAGAGGAAGTTTGATAATCTGGCCACCACGATCACCAGATCTCACACCTTGTGATTTATTTCTGTGGCCAACTGTAAAAAACACTGTTTACGCAACACCTCCTACACGGCAGAGAACATGCAACATCGAATAAGAAACGCTATTCTTCAATTAAGTGAGAATAACTTAGCTCAGAATGTAAGTCGGTCGATACAGAGACGGTTGAGAGCATGTGTAGAGCAGAATGGAAATATATTTGAACACATTTTAAATTAAGATTCTTTTATTATGAAAAATTTTCAAAATGTAATTCTAAAACTAATGTAAAGCATTTACAAAACAGGTGTTTGTTAAAATTACTTTGTTTTATTTTCATGGCCAAGCAACTATTAGATGCCCCGCATTTTGCCTGTTATAAACACGAGTATATCCCATTAAAGAGTTATAACTCTGAAAATACTAGAAATAAGTACTATGTTATTAGTACCACTTTAAAGGCAATTTTACAAAGAATATGCTGACTTATAAAAATATTATAGGTTAGATTTTAAAAAAAATGAGAAAATAACTAATAAAGATCGATAAAATAGACACGACATATTTAACACCCTGTATGTTTATTCATTTTGTTCAACCTCAAAACAAATAACGTGTTAGTCCATAAATTGGTAACACAAGAGTTACCCGAGGTATTCTATCCATTTTCAGGCTACAGCTTAAAATGTTAGATGCTGCAACTGTCAAAATTTTAAACAAAATTATCAATAAAATCGAAACTAATAGTCTAAAGTGCACATATCCATATATCATTGCAAAGATAATTTGAATAGCTATTATTATAATATCTAGAAAGTATAGCAATGTATTTAAAATAAAAAAGTTGAAGGTGGTTGCGAGAATTTCGAACACCCTGTATATTTGTAAATAAAATTAGAAAATGCACAGTCACATACTACATACGTACGTAAAGTCTAATTGCTACAACGTTATTAGTTTTCATACTAAGCTCTGCCGATACATTATTGCACCACCCGGTACACTAGCATCCCAATATTATGGTATAATAACGAACAAAATTAACTGGCGCAATCAATTAAGATTAAGATGATCAACGAAAAGAGACACAATGGTCAGATCCCTGAGATAAACAACCAAAAAAACAATGGTCGCAATGACGACTAAACAGCCAAGCTCGCCCTGCCCACCAAAGAAACAGAGACATGCTTTTAACGTCTTTGTTACTTCTAGTTGATCGTTGTACTCCGGCCTCACCTTGATCTCTATTTATATAGAGAGCAAAATTAAATTATTAAAAACTAAATGATTTTAAGATACAGTTTTTAAATATTTACCGGAATATTATAAGAAATAATGTACATATGTGAAGATGTTTACATAAAACGTTAGAAATTACATACAAACATTTCTATACCAAGACGGAAACGCACACAATGTGTGCGAGCGCACGCAGACACGCTCATAACGAATCGTAATTTATCACGAACTAGGGGCGATAAAAAAACAACTCCGTAGCGAAATTGGAACAATCTTCCGAAGATAATTTTTATATCCCGAAGCGTAAAGGGCTTCGCGTCTTACCTCTCCGCTCTTGTGATAAATATATTTCTTATGGTCGATTCCCTTTCACGTCACGTAAGAGAAAACCCAGAAATTCGAGAGACGAGATCACCCATGTAGGGGCGCCAGTAATTTTACAGGTATTCTCGAATATATTGAAAGCGAAAATCTAGGGAATCTTTGTTCGCAATGTTCCCGCGGTAAATTACCAAAAAGCATGAAACGTGGATGTCTTATTGTAAAAGATATTTAGATAATGACTAATTCAGTATCACAGTTGTATCTTCTTGTTTATTTCTTTATTAGCTGTCGCATGCTGCTGTCTTTAAGTATATTTTTAAAAGCCCCGGAGTATGATGTCCTGACTTTTGCAATTGTAACACAGACCAGTAATAATATTCTACTATTACTTTTTTACCTAAATACATGCGTGAAATATTTTTAAAAAATATACTAATTAGTTATAATCGAATATTTACTTACAAACAGTTTGTGTGCGAAGTACGTGAATTTTTCAGAATAAGTCGACAACCTTAAACTTTAGGCCTGTAGTATGTATCATTTTTGTCTTAGAGTTATACGGGGAATACAAAAGTGTAATAATACACACGGTGTTCCAATTAAAAAACTATAACTATTGTCAGCCACCTAATTATGGAACACTCTGTATTGCAACCACCCTGTTATTGACTAGAATCCTCCTTACAAGCCTAAAAGTCGAAGTACCAATTAACATGTGCTTTTGATGTTACAAATACATGCGTTACAGATAGCGCATGTAAAAATAAGAAACAATTATCGACAGGTGCCTTACTTATTATCATCACGAAGCATGATGACTTGAGATTTAAATTAAATGGTAATATTAACAATTGAGCTTACCCTAGTATCTTATTAGGCTTCACCATTTAAAAAGAAGCTAAAATTCGCACGGCATCGTTTAAATGTCCCTGTCAAATGACAAAAAGAAGCGCATGAATATAGCCGAGTCAAAACCTCCATGATTACACATGCTATTTGTCACATCGGCGACAATGATCGTTACTGAACCATAACAGGTATTTATAACTGTTACAGTATAATACAAATAATTTTAAAATATACTCCTATTAAGTAGCTGCCGTAAAAAAAAGCTTCGAATTATCTATTCTCATAAAGCCACAATCTGCCGTCTCCGGGGAAATGACTCACTCTGTATAGATTAGAAAAATAGAAAGAAGGAATGCAAGTAGGACATAAAAAATAGACGTCGATAATGACTTGCTGCTCTCCAATAGGAAAAGTGGATTATCCACCCGAAGACATACGGCAAAGCAATATCGGCAGATGACAAAGAATAAAACAACGGACAAAAACATCCACCATATTCTTAAGACAAGAAGCCAATAAGGTAATCATCACTGGTTGCTTCCAATTCTATCGCTGGAGCAATAGAATTGAAAAACTGAAGCAAACGGCCGCCTCAGTTTCTATTGTATGTGTGAATTATCAATGTTGACCTCTTTAAATATATAAATAATGTGATAAAGTTCTTCATGGTGTCCAAAGAATTCAGCAATACTGCACATGAATTCTAATATTATTAAATATTACATTATTCTTTTAAATATCTAACAAATTTAATCATAAGTGCACTGTAAAGGTAGCGGTTTCTTTACTCGTTATTAATGTCCAACGAATAAAAGCTTCAAAAGAAAAAAACAACGACAATGACTTATTATTCACTCTATAAAACGTTACGATTGTGTATTATGGTAATCGCAAGCTGCATTTCATTTTTTCTGAATCGTGCTTTTGATTTTTCGCTTCTTTCTTTAACATAAATCAACAATAAAACACAACAACTTACACCCTCGTGGTCTATATTTATGTACATTTCAAAGTGATCTCACATTGCGCTGTGCGGTATCCGTTTCCTGTTTCTCCTCAGCAAATGCGTACGCGCTACCGCTCTATACTCCAGGTCCATCTAAAACGTTCGCCACGACCGGCAATAAACCAAATCGCCTATTCTCTGGAGCTTTCCTGCGTTACGAATCCTTATTGTGGTTAGGGTGGACCCTATTTTCAAAAGAAAAGCGGTGATTTATATCGAAAAGTTTTGTTTGAATTGTCAGTTTTTACGTGAAAATGTGTTTACATCGGGTTTATAACTAAAAAGGAAACATTGTCGTATATTGAACTTCCCATTCTAACAATATTATAACAACGTAAACAATGGGATTTACATCATGAGTATCTCTGTTATCTAGCGCAAAATACTGGCGGGATTATATCGATGCTAAATTTCTAGAAAAATAAATAAAGATAAAATAAACACGTACTACTAAATCAACATACATATTTTTAGCTATACCGTACTGATGAGGACTATCATGTTTGAAACACGTGTCTGCGGTTGTACAATACCAAGGAGTTTATAATAATTGCTACGTTAAAAGCACCACGTCCACAAGTACCAATGTACAATGCCTGTTATACGATAATTTAAAATAGAGAAACTATTGGACACATATTAATTGTAAATTTCAATAACTCTCTCTGGCCCACCCACCTTTGACTTCCCTATCACAGACTGCCGTCGGCTCAGCTAGAAATGGTCGGGGTACCGAAACTGATATATAATTGCCGCCACTCTTACTAAAAGTATGTCAAAGTCAGTGTGTAAGAGGTCGCTAGACATTATGAAAGGTAGGAAAGTAGGGTCAGAAGACCTTTGATAACACAGGTCTACAACAAAATGGATGTTTTTGAATCAAGTAATTTTAAGTAATTTTGACCTCCTAAATCTGAAATTGACCTATCACCTAATAATTTTTCCAAAATCTTCCACCTTTATACATTAAATTGGGCCTGATGAAACAGTTCGTGACAACTCTCGACCAAAACAAAGAATGTTTTAAACAATTTTCTAAGTTGTCTGATGCCATAATAAAAGAGGAAGTTTTTATAGGTTCCGATATCAGGACTTTATGTGAAATGCAGCACACACCGCGCCTGTTGTACGAAAGTTCGTGCAAAAAGTTCATGAGAATGGCATGCTAGTGGACAACAATCACAGTCCCCGTTGTCGTACAGTGCGTACCAACGAGAATGTGGCTGCTATGGCCGAGAGTGTGCAACTCAATCCTGGAACATCGACCCACCATCGATTTCAACAACTCAACATTTCGGGCACCAGTCTCATGTGAATTTCGTACAAAAATATTGGATTATTCGTTTACCATCATTTGAAAACAAACGACTATCCGCTTCGTTATTGTTTTCGGGTTTAGGCGGAATTGGCCTTGGATTTGGCTGAAAAATAATCTTTTCTGACGAGACATATTTTCATCATCTCGGCGGCTATGTTAACAAACAAAATTTCTGCATCTGGGGATCGTAAAACGCACACGTGTCCAGAAGTCAATGCATCAGCAGAGAGTGACAGTTTGGAACAGATTTTGGAGTGGTGGCATCATTGGCCAAATTTTTATCGAAAATGCTGCTGGAAACGCCATTTTTTTTACATAATTATCAACATTTTGTGGACTGAAATTCAAGACTTGAATGATCTTTGGTGTAACCAGAATAGCCCGCCATGCCACACAGCACATCAAGCAGTCGATCTTTTGCACCCTCAGCTCGCTAATCGTATTATCCCCCTCGGAGATGCGAATTAACCCGGTTTGACTTTCTTTTGTGAAGTGCCCTAAGAGATGGATTCATTTGTAAGATGAGCCAGAAATCATCAACAAGATTTTAGAGAATTGGGTTGACAGGATGCGGTACCGCAAAGCCAGCGGAGGCAGCTACATGAATGAAAACATGTTCCAGAAATTGTTTACTCTTTCTAATAAAGCCATAACATATCGAAAAAAAAATGATTTTGGTTCATTTTATTTTATTTAAGAAACTGGTATTTGGACCACTCAATATATTTTAAAAAAATGTAAAATAGTAATTTGTCTTTTATTTTTAGAACCTAGAAAACCCAATTTTAAGAAACATAAGAAAACGTAAAATATACGATAACTACCTGTTACTCAACTTATTCTTCTCATTTTGTGTGTTGCCCTATATAAACAAAACATACCCTCATTACATGTACGTAGTAAGTACATAAACAACTTCAAATTGTAATTTCCTTGACTCATATTGCAACTGTTACACGCGAAGTTTCAAGTTACAAAGGAATGTAAATTTACTAGTGGCGGAGAATTAGTTTGCACTGTAAAACAAGTATTAGCTAGTAGTTTCCGGTAGCAGTTCAATTGATTAGCATCTAAGTTTGGTGCCTTTCAATTCATTGTGATTTCATGTCGAACAAAAATAATTGTTCAAAGGATTACGTTTGATAAAGTTTCTGTAGGAGATTAGACACAATTTCACATAAACCACGTTGTTGACATTTTGTATTCAGTCTATATACAAGGTTATGATAAAGTAACGCATAAAATTCATAAAACGTACAATGTTCATTTTTGAAAAAAACAGTTTATTTTATTCCGCGTCTTTTAACATAAGTCAAAAAAATAAAACGTCAAATTTGTCAAAGTTATGACGTCATCAATATTTTTTTTAAATATGAAGCTTGTTTTTTTTACTTTATTTGATAAAGCTTGTTTTTCTGCATTATAAACAAATAATTGAAGTAGGGGTCACATAAGAAAAAACTGAGAGAATTAATAAAAAACAAAATAAACTTTATTATGGTAATAACATTTAAATTAACTAAACAGTCCATTAAACCAAAACGATTTCTTACAGGAATTGTTCAAACTGTGTCCCGTTCTGCGGAGTTATACGAGTCATTTCATGTCTAATTCGTTCCATTAAGTCTTCTAAATTGTCTGGTCGGTTAACGTAGACCCGACTTTTTAAATGTCCCCACAGAAAGAAATCAAGGGGGGTGAGATCAGTTGACCTAGGTGGCCACTCCATTGGTCCACGTCTTCCAATCCACCTTCCTTCAAACTGGTTATCCAGAAACCTTCGAACATTAAGACCATAATGTGGTGGTGCACCATCTTGTTGGAACCAAATACTGGGATCCAAGTTTTCCCTATTATTTGGATCCGGAAATGCCGCAATTAGATCCGGAAGCACTGCCATACGAAGATGTTCCAAATATCGCTCAGCTGTTAAATTCCCACGAAAGAAATAAGGACCAATAAATTTTCCCTTGACGATTCCTACCCATACATTAATTTTTTGGGGGCGCTGGGTGTGTTTTGTCTGAATCCAGTTGGGATTTTCCCGAGCCCAGTAGCGACAATTGTGTTGATTTACTGTACCACTTAAATAAAACGTTGCCTCGTCTGAAAATACTACACTATTAAGCAAATTTGGATTTTCGTCACAGTGCCTCATGAAGATTTCACAAAATTCCAAACGTCTGTCCGAATCATCTTCTGAGAGTTCGTGAACAAGTTGAACTTTGTATGTGTGCAGTTTTTCTTTTTTTAAAAACCTTACTACAAACGACTGACTAACATCTTGTTGTAAGGCAATTTCTGCTGTAGTTGCGTGAGGGTTGTCTTCTAATGACAGCAAAATATCTAACTTTGCATTGTCGCTTATTCCCGGTCTTCCAGATTTTGGAGCATCACTTACGCTTCCTGTTTCATTAAATTTTGCATCAATTCTGCTTACTGTGCTTCTAGCAACTGGAGGTCTTTCAAAATGTGTTTCGTTAAATAAAACACATGCTTCTTCATGACTTCGAAGTCTATCGGCGTAACCTACCATCATTAGAATTTCTATCCTTTCTCTTTCCGTTAAAGGAGCCATCATAATAAAATTGGTATGACACTAATTGTAAGACTGACACTGACAAACAGTTGTTTTATTACTAGGTAACTTTAAGTTTTAATTCTTCTAATATTTAGTTTCTTTTCATAAATTCAAAAACTAGTTTATTTTGTTTTTTATTAATTCTCTCAGTTTTTTCTTATGTGATCCCTACTTCAATTATTTCTTTATAATGCAGAAAAACAAGCTTTATCAAGTAAAAAAAAACCAAGCTTCATATTTAAAAAAATATTGATGACGTCATAACTTTGACAAATTTAACGTTTTATTTTTTTGACTTATGTTAAAAGACGCGAAGTAAAATAAATTGTTTGACGTGTTTTTGCATTTTTTTTAAAAATGAACATTGTACGTTTTATGAATTTTGTGCGTTACTTTATCATAACCCTGTATATATATATAGGTAACAATTTAGTAGACACTATTAGGTGTCAAACATCAAATGTAATTACTAAATTTTAAATTACTTTAAAATTAGTTCGTTCTCAGTGTTGAAAATCCTAATTATAATTTTCTGCTTTTTTCGTATGGTTGTAGTTTAGTTTTATGTAGAATTCTTTTATTAAAAGTCTAAAATAACGACTGTGCCACTTCATATTACGTTATTTATACATTTTCTTATTTATGCCAATCTTAAATTCAGACATTTTTCTAATTTAAAAGTCGCAATCGACGTGGCTCGCATATAGTCGAATCATATTTCTTTCCTTCTTAAAATTCAAATTACAACCCAAGGGACCGGAAGATACAGCTCTACACGCTCTTCGATTTACTCATTTGTACGAAATAGGGGGCGCCGCATGATGCACGATCTCGGCTAATTTAAATAGGCAATTTAGATAATGAACTTATCACGGTGACTGAATTTAAGTCGATTAGGTTAAATTAATATTGTTGTGCGGTTCGACAGGAGCGAAACACGTTAGATCGAGTTAATAATAATAATCGAGTTATGATAATAATGGAGATAATAGACCCCAAATGAATGAAGTTGTTTATATCAGTGAGTACGCTATAATTTGCTTGTTTGTGTTTCGCAATATTTATATAAGCTTGTTAATTACAAGGTTTTTGTTTTATACACACATGACAGAAAAATGCGGATAAACATCTGGTAGAGCGATTATATGATTAATTCAACAATGTTAATCCAAAAAAGTTGTACATGTGGCCATAAAATTTGAAAATATCTTATTGTAATTTAACGAGTTTTAGAATGACTTATGGTAAATTATTTTGATGGCATTGGAATAAAATTACATTAATCTAACTGATCGATTAACATCCATACATCATTTTTTTTATTAGCATTTTTTCAGTTAAGGATGTTTTTATTAGTGTGACTCAAAAATTAGGCAACTTAATATACAAATCAAGTTTTTAAAGAAAAAAATCAGAATAACCATTAGTGGGCAAGTGAAAAAAACAAATGGAAAGATTAAAAAAATTTCACAGAGAAGAGACGCCGAAACAGGACGCTCTTACAATTTAAGTTAAAACACATATTAATTAAGAACATTATTAAATCCATGTGTGATTATATAAATTTACTACGATTTTCTACGAGAATTATAAATAAAAATAGTACAAGAGTGTGAAATTAGAGGACTTTCATCGAGTAAACTGTACTTCCAATACCTACAAGGAAACAAGAAAATTAAGTATTGGATTGAAGTGTTGAAATTAATTATAACCTGAATAAAAAAAAACAAAATGTAGTACTCGAGGGATAAGCAGCCCAGGGTTGGAAATTCACACCAGGATACCAGTTCCAGGACGAAGAAACTCACAAAAGGATAGGAATATACTAGATACACAACTCGGAAAGAATTGGCCACTAAACAAAATTATAAAACTCGAGTTAAGTAATTACATATATATTAATATTGAGAATTTAAGAATCAGAATTATTAACAACCATAATTGCAAGACAATTTCTATAGTTAATTTAACATTAAGTATATTCATAATTGTAAGAATTATCCTATTTTAATTTCATCATAATTTAATATAAATTGAAGTTTCGTATAGAAGTTTTTTCACACCTAGTGTTTAAAGAATCTTTCCAATTAATGTCAATTGTCTGAACTGAAATTTATTTATTTAATATTTATATACATACCATTTATGATTATTTGTTCCTGTTGTTTACGTGTAAACAATTCCAATAATTAACATTTTAACTAACAGTTTTAGTTATAGGATGATGTTTTGATTATAACCTGATTTATGTAAGTCAGTGTACTTAATTTTCAATATATTTATTTACGATTATTCACAGTTTCTTTATACGAAGGCAATTTTCCACAAAATAAGAACCATAACACCCTGAGATGATTTATAAGATTCTTATAAGTAATTTTGCCGGCAAAAATACATAACCCAACTTTTAGGTGTTTGCAGTTCACAAATTTCTCACCTAATTCTGTTTAAGTACGATTAAATTAGGTAGAATCATAGCCCAGATATTTTGAGATACAGTGTAGTAAAATAATTATTGAACAAACTCAGAATAAGTTTTGAAAATAAGTTTAAACTATTTTAATGGTTAAATAATACATTTAAAATAAAATAAATAAATAACTAATTAAATAAACAACTAATTATATATTTCATACAACCATAAAGAATAGTATAAAATATCACGTGCTAAAATACGTACATTCAGTTGTCAGTTTGATTTGGCATTTATATTTTCCTCCTTGTTTTTTACTTAATTTCTACTTTATATGATAAATATTCTAGTTTAGAATTTACAGCCTTTACATTTAGTGTTTATTCTATATTCGCTATAATATATTGTTGAATTGACATGGAGTACATAAAATGTCTCCACAGAAGAAACGTGGACTTTTAGGCCTACCGAAAAGCGAGTAATCCTCAATGGACATAAGAGATTTGATTATCCAAAACGTAGTACAAGGAAAATCGGAAAGTCACGCACATTTTATTCGATTTAGCTATAAAAGGATTTATATGCAAGTCAAATGTTAATGAACTTACAAAGATAACACCCAGGTCCCTAATACAGTTAACGTTTTCGATTAATGTATCATCAAGATAATAATCAGATACTAGTAAGTCATCGTTCCGCTGCTTTGAGAAAGATATACATTTACATTTGATCTCCATATTGTTTTGTTTACACCATGTGAACAATAAATTAATGTCGGCTTGCAGTTTAACACTGTTAGTATTAGCAGGTATAGAAGAAAAAATCTTAAGGTCGTCAGCATATAATAAAAACCTCGAGTACGTTATGGCATGCTTGATGTCATTGATAAACAGACTGATCAGAATAGGTCCCAAGTAGCTGCCCTGTGGAACACCTGACGTAACATTTATTTATGATTATTTACTAATACTCTCTGCACACGATTGCTGAGGCAGAAGCGAAGCTATATTAGGATACTACCGCTTATCCCGTACATTTCCAGCTTAGTGAGAAAAAGATCGTGATCTACTCAGTCAGATTTCTGAATTAATTGTAAATTCTTTTGATCATTCTTTCCCACCAAGGCGCTGATATATTATTCACTCCAACACCGTCTTTCGAACAAGTTTTCGTGATTATTCCGTTTCTCTCATGTCTTTTATTAACTTCACTCGAATTGCACAGTCGAAGAATTGTTAAAACTCACGAACAATATTTCACCATGGATATCGCATTGTACAACAAAATTCCTCCGAGTCAAAATGACATGTATATTATTGTCAAATTATTACTACTTGAATAAAGATAAATGTATGTTGAAGATTAGAAATTGTAAAGGAAGAACGCCAAACTTTTGAACAAACCAATCATATCGATACAGGCTACATATATACGGAAGAGAATTCATTCGTACAT
The DNA here is from genome assembly GCA_963170755.1 of Amphimallon solstitiale. Classification (NCBI taxonomy): domain Eukaryota; kingdom Metazoa; phylum Arthropoda; class Insecta; order Coleoptera; family Scarabaeidae; genus Amphimallon; species Amphimallon solstitiale. Next base: position 25,989,631 of record OY720675.1, on the reverse strand, counting down.
TTAATATTGACTTATTTCACGAAAGCTTCCACTGAACCGTTATAGTAAATCCATTCCATCGGCACTTCCTTCTGCGGATGAAAATCTCAATCTTTTCCCCTCGCGTTTCCAATACTCTACCTAATGGTACCAGGACAAACTCAGACAGTGCATAAAAAAGAGAGAGAGAGATCCGAGGCAAACAGCTTCTCGAGACTTATTTCGTTCATATATATATATATTTATTCGGAAACAGAGAGGAAATTCTGCGGGGACGAAGCAAGCAACGCGACGATGAGATTTCACCATTCGCGCTTTTAGTAGATTAAAATAGTAGTTCCATTTACAGGGCGGACGTCTATATTTCACGGATATTCCCGCTTGTATTTTTGCAAAATTGAACTGGGAAAACGATTTCCGAATATTAGTTTAATTCAATTTTTAACGGGGAATGAGCTCGATGTAAGATTCCATTTTAATAATTCCGCACTGTTCGTGGAAATCTGCATCGCTCCAGCGAACGTCGACCCAGTGAATAATTCCAGCTATGCACGCTCTGTTAGTAGCTTGGTTTTACTTCCTATCGGAGAAATTTACTTTGCCGTGGTTCTTTTTGAATATTTTAGGGCTTATTTTAATCAATAGATAATATTCTAATTATCGATATATATTAAATTTCTTCTGGTTGCTTAACTTTAAAAAAAATGTAATTATGATTAGTACAATAACCTCACGTTAGAATAACCAAAATATTTCGATTTCTTGTCACATATTTATTTTTATAGTTACCAAATAATTGTTGCATGAAAAATGCCCACTATTTTTAGAGCTAAACTAATTTGATATGGTTGCTTTAGAATCTTTGAAATTATTAATTTGATTCAGATTTATTACTTCATAGTTGATTTAATTCAAAAATACCACTTTTTTGTAAATATAATAAAATTTCGAACAAATATCTTTGAGCAACCCTGTATACTTTACCAAAGATAACATATTATTACGAACTCAAACGGTAAATTGCTTGACTTAGCATTCATTAATGCCGGACAATTGCAGCTAGGAATTCTTCTCTATTCGTACCAGAAGGATTTCATCATCCCATACTTACTGCAACTTTGGAAGTAGCCTTTACTGAAAGGATTGGGAACTTTGCATCAAACAATAGTTTACGATACAAGTCTTGTTTAAGGATAAAATGAACATTGTTTTTTGTTAAACAATCCTCTACTACTTTTAAAACATCCTCAGGTGGGATAGAAGGGAACAGAATTAATTCTGTACATCAAAAGAAAGAAATTTACTGTTATGTGGAAGGTTAACCTGTTTCATTTTATCTATTAGTTCGTATGAATTTTGTATACTATATTTAGGTTTAAAATTGCAATGACGTTGTAAAACATCAATTAGTTTTTTGGACAGCTTAACCGACGGTGCTGATACAAATGACACAATCGGTCTAATAGGAAAGTTTTCTTTATGAAGTTTAATTAAAGAGTATAACTTAGGAGGTTGAGGGTTCATAACAGATAAAGTTTGTTTTTCATAATCAGAGAATAAGGAACTATCCTTAATAGTCTCCTTCATAAGAAGACACTCTGTGTCGAAACGATCGTCATGATATTTTATCAATTAAGTGGGAATTTAAGTGATTTTTACTGTCAGTTTTACTTACTTTCAATTTTAATAAAAAGAACTTCAACATTTCGTGACTCCCTGAAGGTCTGCAGACTTGTTACAATTTTCAAGAACAGTGATAAATCATAAGTAAAACCTTACAAACCGTTAAGTATTCTAACTAACTTTAGTAAAGTATTGGAGTACATATTTTACACTAGAATATAGAATATTATTGTAACGTTTTCGGGTTCGCAATAAACAACTCGTGCAATTTATTTATTTAAAACAGTCTTCATACACTTAAAATTAATTACAATATAAAAATGTGAAATAAATGTAATGCACTTAAAACTACTATTAATAAATTAAAATTAACACAGGTATTTATTTACCAGTACTATTATATGTCTGTAATATTTATATCTTTATTGCACTATAATAAAAACTGCACCGTATTTATATCACTTCTATTTATATAACACTCTAATATTTATGTCTTTTCTTCGGCTACCACTTAAGGAACTATTTATATATTTCTTATATTTATCTTACTGTTCCGCACGAGACTACTTAAGGACTTTCTTATTCCGGAATTAATGAATCATTACTAGGCTCAGCTACTTTATATACGTATGCGAAGATCTCGAATATACGGGAAAAACACTGGCTTTCTTCGGGAGTTGCACGAGAGACATTCCTTTCCCTTTTATGCGCTTACGTCGTACTGCGTGGAGATGATTTATGGCTATTTACATTTCGTTTTTATACGTCGCGTTTTTGCTGCCTTTTTCTGAACTTGTTTCGTTACAATATAAAACCTATTTATTTTATTAGATCTGCAATTAGAAATCTAGTAGGACCCCGCAATATCCTTCGACTGCAATAGTTAAGGGTATGCAAGTAGATGTCATAAATACTGATTTCTCCAAGGCCTTTGACTCCATCGATCACAATATGCTCTTTGGAGATTCTTAAAATATTTATCATACAAATTAAATGGTGTCTACCATCGTCATGAGGTAGATTATATAAGTTTAATATCATTCCACGATTTTCAATCTTGATCATGCCGTCGTGACTGTTTTAGTGCTAATTATTTTCTGAGCTTGCTAACACATACAAATTATGCCTCGTATTACTTGCTAAATAATAATTTTAACGTGCCAGCTCGTGATACTCGCCATTTTAGTTTAATTGCTATTCCAACAGCGTGTACTAACTTGCTATTTATACCTCCTATTTATTACATGTCACTTAACTATAATAAAATATACGTGTTGAATATTTAATATTTAATTAATTCTGTAATACTTAAGTAATATATTATCAATATGTATTATTTGTAAAATGTGTATTTCTTCATTTTGTAAATTCGTCTTAATTTTAAGTTATTATTATTATTATTATTATTATTCTGCGCCTCGCGTGAGGAACCCCCGGGGCATCTCTTGGCACTCGCTGCTGGGAGATGTCCTGGATTAAGGTGGAGAGTGTGGAGGCAAAATTATAAAATTATTATTATTATTATTATTATTATTATTATTATTATTATTATTATTATTATTATTATTATTATATAAAAGAATGCAAGTATGGAACAACAGCATTTGTGCTGACAGATTAATCAACAGGTTATTAGTGACAGCTGATTGGGCAGAAAGAATGCAGGTCTACAAAAATAGCATTCGTTCGGGCGAATTAAACAACATGCAGCAACAGCTGAATAGGCGGGAAATAACGCAGGTCGATTCGGCATCGTTGTAGGTGAACCATGAAGCAGGCCAGAAGACAGAATTCAAAGTTAAACATATTCGAAGTTTGGACTATTTATATACTCACAGCATGTCTTACGCATAAGAAAAAAACTTCTTTTCGGACCGCGAACAAGCAAAAGTGTGTTACAATATAAGATGAAGATTTCAGCAGAAGAAACCCATTCCATGATGGTTACCAAGGAATCACGTAGATGTAAATTGGAAGTAGGGAAGAAAAGCTAAGAATAGGTGATGACGTTTAACTACCTGCGAAATAAAATCACCATTGCGATAAACTTCATAAAAGGAGCAACGTAGCAATGAATCAATATCATAGTAATGTGGAATAAGCAAACAAATATTTTTATACAGGAGCGTGCAAAATACACCACGCCAACAATTAAACAAAGCCAAAAAGAAGAAAATGGGTGAGCACGTAGACAGAGTGGGACCAGATCATCTTTCAAACATTTCCAAAAAGATCAGCTGAAAGGACAAAAAAAGATGTCAAGATAATATACACTCAACAACAGGAGGAATCTTAGCCTTGCGAAGAAAAAGAGAGGAAGGTATGCATGATGTTCGATATCCATCTGGTTGGTTTGAAGTGCAATGCACATATTTTTTGTTTATATCATTGATATACCACTGCAACACTGGTAATTTAACTAATATTGTAATTGCACTAATAATAAAACCAGCAACAGCTTGCCGATAAATTTGAACAATCTGTGTATATATCATGATGACAAAGTATCAAAGAAAATTTATACTTAAATATATTTATGAATGAGTTTCTTTAGAAAGTCTATAAATGACATATATAAATACATATTGGAATGAAGATATTTCTATAAGAAATGATCCTTCCTGAAAAAATATATTTCAACGTTTTCTTTATCCAATGTAAACGAAAGTAAAACGTCTTGATTTTAGAAAATTGCCGTTATTACAGAATAAAAACGAACTTTTTATGGCGACTTTTATACGGCGCTCTGTCATGGTTAAGTACCCAATTTTCTTTTCTCCCATAATAGCCTACCACAAGACGTTCAACGTTCACGTAGTAGTAAATTTTGTTACCAAAAATATGCATCTATTCTTGTCTAAAACAAGCGCTTCTTATGTTTACGAAAATAAATATATACCATATTTTATGTAATACAAAATCAACAGTTCAATTTGTTGATTTTCGCAAGGTAGAAAATTATTAATTTCTTAATTTTCTTGTCCGCGTTTTTGCTTAATTTCTTTATTATATCAAGTAATCGCCGACGTAAATAATTATAAAGAGATAATAATGGACAAATTTCAAAAACTCGAGCTTGCAATTTCGCGGAAAGTCCTAATCTATACATAAATATTTGCCAGCGCAAAACGTTCAGGATTTATAGAGCTTTAATCAAGTAAATATTTAACTTCCGTTGTGTGTATTATGTTATTAAATCTGTAGCGCGTAGAGACTGTTATATGCTAGTACTTGTGTACTTGTTTACGCTCATTGTTGTTTTCGTTTTCATTTAGTAAATATACTTCAGTTCGCTCGACTGTATATAACAATCTAAGATGTGTTTTGAATTATTTAATTCGTCGCCGAGAGAGGGAATACAAATATTTCGTAAATTAAATCCTTAGTGCTCATCTTAACATATTATGAAAGACCTTCGTTTTTTATGTCGTGACTTTTTTGTATATCTGAACATAATGGGTGTCTATAATTGACTTACGCATTGCGATTTAGAAATGTTCATTTCCTCTACTACCAGTGGCGTGCCCAAATATTTAATTAATATATTATTTAATTTTTAGGAAAGGTTTTTTCTGATGATCTTGATTGTGCCTTTACGAGTAAAAATATTGTAAAGTGTTTTTTTTTCTTTTGGTAGCTGCTCATTAGGAGCACATTTTAAAAATATTTTGTGTTGTACAAAGTGTATCATAACTTGATGGCTGACCATAGTTATACTTTTTAAATGGAGCAGCCTATATATTATTACATTTTTGTATTCCCCGTATAATTTTTAGGCAAAAAGTTATTATTATATTATAAGCCTAAAATTTAAGGTTCTCAACTTTTATAAAATTATATTTCTCGAAAACGAGGTATTAGATAGCACAATTTTTGGTAGAGTCGTCATAGTAAAAGGGCCTAATATAAGGATATTTTATTTTTTTGTAATTATTAATTAAATTTGCAGAAAACTGTATTAAAGTTACATGACATATTTTTGTATAAAAGGATTGTTTTCAAATGGAATACTCTGTATACCGGTTCATTTTTGGATTGCTTACTAAATTTCGCACCAAAACCATTACTGAGCTATTTTCGTGTCCTGATGCAATTTTGCTAACTTTAAGTTTTTTTATTTGAATACGGTATAGTGAGCCATGATATTTGCCGCAAAATTGACAATTGAGTGGATGACATTTAATAAATTGCTTTTTGTTGGCAAGTTTGATTTCATAATGAATTTTTCTAAAAACGACCTTAGAGATTTGATTTTTGTCTGTATTGGGGTAATAACAAAAAAAATTATATATCTTATTTACAATACAGTAACATGATTCAAAATATATGTAGAATATGGCACAATAAACGAATTTTAAAACCAAACAAAGAAAATTAATAACTTGAATTTAATAGGTGTATAAGCAGGAACTGTTACGTGAATGGATGAGTAATTAGTGGAACAGAAATTAGAACAAAACAATAAATATTAACATTAAAATAGTTAAAAATTAAAAGTCTTCAAATTCACTTTTAAACGTTTCTGAACATGCTTCCGAAATGATAAATCGACATTAATAGGGCGTGGAGTGCGTTGAATATGTTCTCTCATAACTTCTTTTGTGATTACAGATATACGGTATAATTGCTCTTTTACGGATCCCTATAAAAAGAAACCAATTTTGTGATGTCCGAAGACTCAGCAGGCCAGTGAATAGGATCTCCACGGGTCAGGCATTTCACTGGAAACACTTCATTAAAGTATTTCGTGTCCGTAGCATAGAATGTGGAGATTCGCATTCTTGTTGCATCTACATCCCTTCGTAAATTTAGCAAAACTTATTCCAACTATTTTGTTTTATCTGCTTAATTTTTACGAAAGAGGTTAGTGCGTGGGATAAAAAAGGGTTGAATGGTTAAAGCATATCGCAGAGAGGGCAAAGAAACACGAAAATGTCGTTTTTCATATGAATGTTATGCATGGATTTTAGTGTTCTGGCCAAAGTGGACATACGTAAACAGTTAGACATATACAGGGTGTTTAAAAAAGATGCGGTAATATTAAAGGGGCTGATTGTCCAGGTCATTTTATACAAAAAAGTTTATAATAAACAAGGTCCGCAAACGCTTCGTTACCGATCTACAGCGTTTTGAAGTTTAATTAAAAGAAACAGTAAAAATTAGATTTCTCCAAGACGGCATTAAAGATCATAATGAAATTTTAGGCGTGTTATTTTTCAAGAAAAAAATAGGACGCCGCTGATTTCTCTAAAAATAAAAATATGTTTCTATTCTTTGTTTAATTGTGAAGAAAAAAGCTCTTTTAACTTTCTATCATACGACGTACCGTTTTTTAGTAAAAAAAAACACATTTTAATGCATGTACATTTATTACAGAATTTTTTTTGTAAATAACAAGGGTTTTATTTAAGGGCAAAAACATATATTTTACCATACCAACAATTTTAGCAAGCAAAAATTACAATAACTGTGCAAAGTGACCACCTCGAGCTCGGATGCAAGAATCCAATCTTCTCCTCATCGATTGGCGAACTCTCTCAAAAACAACAGGATCGGTTTCAATTGAGTTGCACCCAGCAATGATTCGATTTCTTAAGTCTTCTACGTTTTCCAATGGAGTAGCGTACACCAATGACTTCAAATGGCCCCGCAGGAAAAAATCCAGGGGATTTAAGTCCGGGGATCGTGCAGGCCATAAGTGTGGTCCACCTCGGCCAATCCAGCGATTTCCGTATGCTTGTGTTAAGAAATCACGAGTTACTTGACTAAAGTGGGCTGGTGCGCGATCGTGCATATACCACATTGCATCTCTAATTGCTAATGGTACGTCCTCCAGAAATCCAGGGAGCGTGTTTTCCAAAAAGTTGCGATACACCTCTCCGGTTAGTTTCCTTGGTAAAAATACCGGTCCAATTAGGCAGTCACCCACAATCCCAAGCCAATCGTTCAAAGAAAACTGATGTTGAAAACGATTTTCAACAATTTCATGTGGATTTTCGTCACACCATACATGGTTATTATGGAAATTGCGTATTGCATTTCTTGAAAAATTCGCTTCATCGGTGAACAGAATCAACATGAGGAATTGAGGGATTTGAACCATTTTCTGCAAAAGCCATTGACAGAATGCAATGCGAGGAAGAAAATCAGCAGGAAGTAATGCTTGAACACGTTGTATATGGAATGGGTACAACAAATTTTCCTTCAGAATGTGCCAAATAGTCCCATTACTTACATCCAGAGCGTCAGAAATTTTTCGAGTAGAAGTACCTCGATCTTCTTCAATGATGTCTAGCACATCCTCTTCCAGCTCTACCGTTCTTGCTGTCCTTGGCCTTCCTGCTCCTCCATTTCGTCTTAATGTGCCTGTTTCATAAAGACGCCGATGAATACTTTCGAAAGTTTTTCTATCGGGAGCAATACGGCCTGGAAATCTTTCAGTATACAACCGCCTAGCTTCTAATGCATTTCCATCAGCAAGTCCATAAATGTAGTGCATGTCGGTCATCTCTGCATTTGTATAGCGATTGATGATAAGGAAATTCAACAAATTCGACACATACAAAATTATTAATCATATGTCATTCAATATGTCAGTGAATAAAACAGGACTGTTTAAAAATATTTTTGTAAGCATGATAAATGTACATGCACTAAAATGTGTTTTTTTTACTAAAAAACGTTACGTCGTACGATAAAAAGTTAAGAGAGCTTTTTTCTTCACAATTGAACAAAGAATAGAAACATATTTTTATTTTTAGAGAAATCAGCGGCGTCCTATTTTTTTCTTGAAAAATAACACGCCTAAAATTTCATTACGATCTTTAATGCCGTCTTGGAGAAATCTAATTTTTACTGTTTCTTTTAATTAAACTTCAACACGCTGTAGATCGGTAACGAAGCGTTTGCGGACCTTGTTTATTATAAACTTTTTTGTATAAAATGACCTGGACAATCAACCCCTTTAATATTGCCGCATCTTTTTTAAACACCCTTTATAATATGAAAAGAAATTAAATCTGTAAATTTCATTGATTTGGAGGCCGATGAAACTACAGACACATCTAGTAATCAGCAATGGTTGTTATTATTCAATACGTGTTTAATGGACAAATTTTTGAACGCTTTTGGTCTTTTTTTAAGCCGGATGGACATATATTAACAAAAACATTGCTGAATGAATAGCAAATAATTTTAAATTCCCCTTCTGGGTCTGACAATAATAGACTAATCGCTCAAAGATACGGTGGGGCGTACGTGATGACTGGTAAGGCAAATGGTGTCAGTGCTATTATCAAAGACAATTTCCACATGTAAATTATATTCAAAGCGCATCAAATTAATTTAATTATTGAACAGGCGGCACAGTGCAATAAATATGTAAAAATTTTCTTTGCAAATTTGCAGTCATTTTCAAGCTTTTCTTCTCGATCTTTAAAACAAACGATAATTTTTAATGAAATAGTCAAACGTAGATTACCTCGCGCTGCTCCTACACACTGGATTTTCAAAAGACGAACTGCGAACACATTATTTGAACACCAGGATTCTTTCAAAGAATGTTTAAACAAAATTATTAACGAAGATGGGATGGATTCAGTTACTATTAGTGAAGCAAGTGGTTTATTGAAACGTTTGAATTGTCCATAATTTTCTACTGGTTGAAAATATTTCATTTCATCATGCCACATGTTGAAATATTATTTAATCAGACACAAATTAGGGTTTATACAAAAACCGACTTTTTGAAAACCCGGTTTTAGCCGGTTCACGAATTTTTGTCCAAAAAAATAGAATAGGAAAAAATATTTTATTTAATTTATATAAAATAACAAAAAACGAAATCAATATCAAAGTCAAAATATAAAAAAATATTAAGAATTACACATTACTTACACGAAATAACGAAAACTGAAACAAAAATTTCAAATAATATTTATATTTATTTCACTAATAAATATTTTCAAATATCACTAATATAATAATTTCTCCTAAGAAAATAGGATTTTAAAAAACATAAAATATCCACTGAACGGTGGCTAAGTTTTGTTCTTATGTTGGACACAATATTGCCTGAAATTGAAAATACTCGTTCACTAGCCACTGAGCTTGGTTTTATAGTTTTCAGGGCATCAAACAACAAACCTAAGTTTTTGGTTCTTTTATTCGTTGCCTGAAATAATGAAAATTCAGCTTTCAGTGTCTTTGGATTTGTAAGTTTTCCTTCAGGGCCTTCAAGAAACTTATGAATTGATTTTTCCATGTCTTCCTTTAAAAAAGCATTACTCTGATGAGTAGTTTCTTCGATTTACTCTTCATCAGAATCGGTTTCTACATAAAAATTTGGAAATATTCTAGACAATATCTTTTCAGATAACTTAATAATTTCAGTTTTTGAAGCTAAAGAAAGTACACTAGATGTCTTCGCTGAACTGGTAATGTTTTGTGGATTTTGCAAATACAACAAAAGAGTTGCTAATTCTACTTGTCTTCTTTCTTGAATTCGTTCTTCTAAAGCATATAATAATTTCAAACTTATTTCAGTGTTTAAATTTTTTAGTTCATTTAACAGAAATTCAAATATACCTTCACTTGTTAATAAATTGGCATCTCGTCGCCCTAAGCCTTCAGCTGCTAGACGAATCAGTCCCAAGACTTTATGAAGTTCCAAAAGTTTAGGATATTGAGCTTCATTCCACATATAAGAGGAACAAATATCATTCAATGCTAAAACAACACATTCTTTTACTGCCAGAAATCTTCCAATCATGTCCTATATACGAGGGTAGTCTGAAAAGTTTCCGACCTAACAAAGATATAAGACATTTTTCCTACAAAATTATTTTTATTTCTCTACATAGTCTCCTTGTAAGTCTATAAATTTCACCCAGCGATGTTCCCATCTCTCTAGCCCGTCCAAATAGTACTTGCCGTCTTTCTCTGCAAAATAGTTGCTTACAAAGGTGATGGCCTCCTCATTTGATGAAAATCTCTGTCCTCCGAGTGGAACTTTTAATTTGGGGAACAGAAAGAAGTCGCTGGGAGCTAAATCTGGTGAGTAAGGTGGGTGATCAAGGAGTTCAAACGGTAATTCGTGGATTTCTGCCATGGCAGCCGTTGAGGTGTGAGACGGCGCGTTGTCTTGGTGGACCAAGATTTTTTCTTTCTGCAAATGTGGCCGTTTTTTCGCAATTTCTGCCTTCAGTTTGTCAAGTAATGATGCGTAGTATTCTCCTGTAATGGTTTTCTCTTTTTGCAGATAATCAATAAAAATAACTCCATTACTGTCCCAGAAAACAGTCGCCATCACTTTCCCAGCCGAAGGAACAGTCTTTGCCTTTTTTGGCGCCGATTTCCCCTTGGCAGTCCACTGTTTTGACTGTATTTTTGATTCGGGGGTGTAGTGGTGTATCCAAGTTTCATCAACAGTAATTAGCCGGCGCCAAAACTCTGATTTATTGCGCCTAAATTGCGCCAAAAGAGCGATCGAAATGTGCATTCGAACACGTTTCTGATCCAACGTGAGCAACCGCGGCACCCAACGCGCAGACAGCTTTCTCATGTCTAAATCTTTATTTAATATGTGAGAAACACGTTCTTTGGATATTTTCATAGCTTCTTCTATCTCTCTAACTTTAATTCGGCGGTTGTCTAGCAACCATTTGGTGAACTTTAGCAATGTTCTCGCCAGTGGTTGCAGTTTTCGGACGTCCCGAACGTTCATCGTCAGCTAAGCTGGTACGGCCACGTTTAAATTCAGCTGCCCAAAATTTCACGGTGGTAAATGATGGTGCAGAGTCCCCGTACACAGCGTCCAACTCTTCCTTGATTTGTGTAGGCGTATTGCTTTTCAAAAATAAATATTTAATCACAGCTTGATACTCAAGTTTTTCCATTTTCACAAAAACACTCACCGCAACTTACTCAAACGATTGTTAAACAATAACTGAGCGTCCAAGGTGGCTGAAGTTTTGGTGCTTTTGTCAACGAATGCTGCCATCTTCATGTTGAGGTCGGAAACTTTTCAGACTACCCTCGTACTATTCCACCTTGTTTTGCAGTCAAGAATTAAATTTATTTCCTTCCCTTTTTCTTGTTTGATATAATTTTGAAGAATGGTGTTTCTTACTGGAGATTTTCTAAAGAACTTACATATTTTTCTAATTTGTGAAACTGATTGTTTGTAATTGTCAGGCAAAATAGGAATAGGATATTCTCGATTACAAACATAATAAAGAGAACATAATCGTTATATTCTTCTTCATCTTCATCTTCCGATTCCTCACTTGAAACATTTACTTCGGCTTCAGCTTCAGCCATTTCTCTATGTTTATATAACACATCAGTAACTGCTAAGTGAATGGCGTGTGAATAGCATAGTTGATTAATTATAGATGATAATTTGCCAATTTTTTTTCAAAACAGCAGCACCATCATTTGTTGCTGCAACTATGTCATTGGTCCCATTCAGCAGACGCAACTGTTGTGGAACTGTTGAGGAAACGTCTGCTGGATGCATACGCTACATCGAATTACGTCACGATTACATCGACTACTTTACGAAGCGGACGGCATCTTCTGAAGCGCATTCTATTACCACTACGTATCGGTAACACGTTGAGTAAGATGGCGGCTGACTATATGAATTTGAAAATCAATGTTATGAAATTACAGATATGGATGAGATTCACAATAGATTAGCGTCGGGTAGTTGTTTTATCGAAAGTAATTTTATGTAAAACTTAATTACTACTAGTTTTTACAGATGAAGAGTATTTTGCGGATTACATAAAACATAAATGTTCTCTTGACTGTTACGTATCACCAGTGGTGGCAACAGTCAATTTCCAAGACTAATCAAAACAAATAATAATAATAATAATCCTTATTTTGCAGTTGCTATTAAAATACACAAATATTTTACTTAGAAACTAAAACTTTTTCTATATATACTTACGGACTAGTTCTTCAAATATTCTAATGTAGTTAACACTTAAAAAACTACAATTTAATCACTAGTAAGTGAATCAACCCTACTTACTATTTAATTGCTACATATATTTAAATTTCCATTTTTGTTTACCTACTATTCGTTTGTACTTTATACAATTTCCATTGAACACTGTGATTAGTGTCAATATCCACTTTAAATGTATCATTTGTTCTTACATTTTTATATACTTATATAGAAGTATAATTAAGCTATCACATTTGTTTGTCAAATGACTACCAGCACAACGACCACACTTTCACCACAATTACCAGTTTTTTACATTCTTTAGCAAAATGATTATACCCTGCACATTTATAACATCTAACTATTTGTATGTGTTCATACACTCTACATTTTTTCCATTCCACATTTATTGTCTACGATGCTGAAATACTTCTCTGGTTGAACAGATAATATAATATTTCCATAGGTCTTCTTTTTCTTGTCTAAGTATTTTTTTTCTATTTTAATTTAAGCCGATACCTCCTTGTCTACATAATATGTTAATTATTTTGTATCATAATCGCATATACTTTTTCATTGTTTTAACCAATAACATCTTCTTCAACATCAGTAATTATTATTTTCGGATTTCATACTTTCGGTTCAGAAACTACATACTTCTTTCCAATTTCATTTACGACTTTTTCTCTTAATTTTTCAAATAAACAAGAACTGATCGACTTCTGCCAAGTGTGTTAGCAAGTAGCACATCCAACAACATAACATTAAATTTTGAATTTCACTCAACTGTTGTCGATGTAGCGTACGCTACCGATGCAGCGGAGCATGTGCTTCTGCTGAATGCAACCAGTTTCTAGATTCAAGTTGAAATTTTGTAGCCTTTCAGATACCAATTCTAATGTTCTCTGAGCATCACCGGAACCAGCTATTGGCACTAATCCCAAATTGAAATCTTCTGCCATGTGGTGTACATTAATGTTTAAATATCTATGATTTCTTTTGCTAGTCCACTCGTCTAAAGTTATAGAGATTTTTTTCCTATTCTCTTTTATTGAATCTAATTCAATAATAGTTTTACATTTGGCATTGTCATAAAACGCATGAATGAGATCCATTACTCTAGAGTTGTTTCTTGGTAATGAATATCCTTGTTGTTGAAGAGACTCTCGATGAATGAGCTATTTGTAATGCTATTAATAGAAAATCCATCAATTGCTGCAAGTTTTGATATGATTTCTTCTAAACTACTCCTTTTCACTTTCATAAAATTCAAAATATTCGAATAATATTTGAAGTAGAGGAAGTCCAGGCGTGTCTTCTTCGCCGATCGTTTGTGATTTCTGTCCGATAATTATTTTATGAACTCCTTTCAAATGATTATGTAGATTGCTCGTAGATGATCCTTTGCAGCTCAATATTTTATAACAATGATTGCAGATTGCCTTGTCTATCCCTAACTTTTAGAAACTATCCCAAACTTCCGACTTATTCATTTTTATCTAAAAATTAAATTAAAGTTATCATTACTTTATTTTTTAATATTTTTGAAGTTTATTTTACAATTTTATTATTTTAACTATTAATATTATTGTAATTTAAAGAAATCTACACATTGTTTCGGAATTTTGAAAACACACGCATCTTCTTAATCTAATTCCAAAGCTTGATAAAGACATAATTTATGTTGAAACGTTATGAAAGAAAATATGAATTTAACTTAACACACTGGGTTTTATTTACAATCCCAATAGACAGAAGCCAGAACTTTTTATTTCACATTAATTTTTGAGAGAAGAAATTTATATAAAACAATTAACGTTTTAAAGTGTAAAATAGAACATACAAACTTAGAAATTAGAATCATATTTAATACTTACGTTATTTTTACCAACTATAACAACTTTATATTTTTGTTTCCAGTTTTCACTTTACAAGATTAAGCGAACCTGTTGTGACTCGTGACTGATTGCACATACGTACTAACATAAAATAAGTGCGCAGTGTTTGTACACGTGCGCAGTGCACAAGCACTGGCCAACGCAACTCCCAACATTGAAAAAATGTTGCATAAAATGAATACCAAATCAAATTAATAAGTAATAAATTAATTTTTACATAATAATTTGAATTCTTTGAAACCGGTTTTTTTTTGAATTTAAAAACCGGTTTTCGAACATGACAAATTTATTTCAAAAACCGGTTTTTTAAAACCGGGTTTTAAAAAGCGTCAAACCCTAACACAAATGCGCGGAATTGACAGCTCTCAACTGCAAACGACAATTGAACAAATCTAACAGCAAATTATTCACATTAGAAATTTGAGAATTACTACTGACAATGACAATCATGAACGCAATGATCAAGAACCTGCAAGGAAAAGACAAAAAAACGACAGCTGGAGGTAACAGAGCAAAAGAAGGATGTGACACTATTTTAAGCCAAATTAGCGACCGATTTGATTTTAGGGATCACATTAAGTGCAGCAAAATTATTTTATTCTCGAAATTTTAAAACTTATAGTCATTCATTTCCACCAAAAACATTTTGATGAAATTTTGAAATCCTATCCTATATTGGACAGTGTAAAATTGAAAAGTGAACTTTCATTAATTTATGGGCGCGATCACATGTGTGACATAGGTGGTGTTTAGCCATTTCTAGTGTTCATAACAAACAACAACCTAAAAAGGGTTTTGACGGAAACATACAAAGTGTTGTATATTATTTGTACAACGCCCATGTCGGCAGCAGAATGTGAACGAAGTTTTTCCACCCACAAACGCATTAAAACTTAACTGGGAAGCACAATTTTAGAAGATCGACTAAACGCATTGGCGGTCCTATCAATAGAAAAGAAGTTCATCCAGTCTATCCCGGATTTTGACAACAATGTCAGAATAAAAAATATGAGAATGGATTTTATATACAAAAAATAGATAAGTTCTTTTTTGTGCCCACCCTCTTTCATAACTCACGAGTCGCCACTGTAATGTACATCTTCTTAAGTGTTATTGTATTACTTCTATTACTATGACCAATTTCGTATTACATTATTTACTTATATGCAGTCCTGTAATGTAAACCTGACTTGCGATCCCTAGTTATAATATTCATGGACCAGACTGGACTTAAATAATGCGTTATAAATTTGTTATTAGAGCAACGTTAATTGTATATTCATCACGAACACAATTTATGATCTGATACGTCAAAGATTGATCACTAGGTGAATATATATTGGGACAGGGCTTCTCTTGTTGCAGCGTTTGCACTATAATATTAAATGCATGGACGGATAGGGAAATAATTCATGCAAGTGTAGCTCGAACCGAGCTGAGAAAGTCAGGCCGCACAAATAGTATTTATCATTTCGGAAATACGTTCTTTGCCATCACAGATAGGAATCATTCTTGACGTGAAATAAAAATCACTCGATGGATAATAAATTACTCAACTATTCATGTTGCGCGTTGATAAAATTAAGCTTCACTCGAGATTATAAATCGTGTGGGCCGCTATTGCTCCCTTGTGTATCGTTCACCGTTCTTATGGATTGAATATTTAACACGGAAAGACTGTATTTCGAGCATGATGAAGAAAATAATAGGAAAAACTTTATTGGAAAGTTAACTATGGAAAAAAATTAAGATTTTGAGCGCAAGTATTCTACTCTTCAACATGAGTTACATATTCGAATATTATGTATATAAAATATATAAAAAAAAAAAGAATTTAGTTTTTTTTAATATATGTATTTAGAAAATATTTGAACTTTTTTTAAATAGATGGCGCCACATAAGAAATCTCGAGATTGTAGTATGTATCTGAAATCGGTAGGTATTCAAGTAAATCATTATTGCACGATTTTCATGTATGTTGCCTTGTTTAAGTTATCACTATTTGACAGCTGAGACCGCAACGTGGTAATAATTGTACCTTCAAAATTAACATTTAAAAGTAAAATAATGATTTTTTTTGCCTTATTACAAATGATTTCAGATAAAATTTAATGTGCAACTAGGCAATAGAGTTATTTTTCATCTTTCGCCTCGGTAACTATATCTTTCTCAGAATAAGAAGGAGTGATTCAAATGTCCCGCTAAAATGGTACAGATTTGATTGGTTCAATATATAAATTGCCCAAACTCGTAAAATGAGAACAACAGAAATTATAATAGCACCTACAAAACATTAAGGAAGGTATAGGTTTCACTTCAATGACAATATATAATAAAGATGCATTATATTAGCTGATAATTAAGATGTACTTATCGCATATAAAGAAACATGCGAATTAGTTAAAGAACGAGTAAACAGACATTCGTTTGTTGAATCTGTCATAAGTACTCTACTGCAAAATGTGCACAGTTTCTTTTTTAAAAACGTCCTTTCAACACTTGATAAAATCATAGCACAGAAAACTATAGATGAGACTATACCAAGAATGAGCAGAGCAACTCTATATACCGGGTGTCCACAAAATAACGCCCCAGCTCGTAGCACCTTTATTTGAAGTCTGATTGTAACAATCGACATGTCAAATTAAATGGCTTAAAAAGTAGTATCAGAGGAATATCAAATTTTATTTTGAGCTATTCGGTTCATCAAAGACCGATAATCTATTGCATTGTTTGTTTGCTTTTGAAATAAATTAATTAAAAATTGCAAGTTGTATTTTAATCAAAACACGAGGGGTTAACCGCCAGTGGAAGTAGGTGTACATCCACTTGGAATTCCATGGAAGTATGTGGAAGTTAAGTGGAAGTATGTGGAAGTATGTGGAAGTACGTGGAAGTTTGTGGAAGTTTGTGGAAGTTTGTGGAAGTTTGTGGAAGTTTAGTGGAAGTTTGTGGAAGTTTAGTGGAAATATGAGGAAGTATGCGGAAGTAGTTAATCAAAACAAATTACAAAAAATTCAAAATTGGGCATTGAGAACGATACTCATGTGTAACAAATATACACAAGTTGCATTAATGCTCATAATGTTAAAATTAATGAATGTACGACAAAGAATATTATTTAAGACGTTATTTTTTTTATATGTGAGTAAACAATGTGTAATGCTCTACTTATATATGTGACAAATTAGTATATATTAATATTAAGTATGTATAGATAAAATAAATAGATCTATAATTACAATTAATATATTAATGAATGGTTTGGTTGTACAAAAGTCGACAATAGCTTACGTCATGACATAAAATGTTGTAATGATGTTTTATCTATTTCCAAGAAAATTCAAAATAATAATCAAAACTGTATATGTATTGATATTGAAACCTTGGAAAGTTTTGAGAAGATACTAGTGATACATATTGCTCTCAAAGTTTTATACATAAATATAGTTAAATTACCGTAGTTTTTTTTATAACAAACTTTATGTTAATTTGAATTAAGTAAACTCTGTTTCATGCTTTATTATACATTTTGAAATTATGTTGACAAATAAAGTCTATATGGAGTATATAAACTGATTTTGCTTGTTATGTAGCTGAGTGCTACTTGGAATACACCCCTCGATACGCCCGAGATCTGTACCCTAGCCTACTTAAAAAATCCCGCTATTTGAATATAGATGGTGCCGAGGTCGTGGCCTCCTGAGTAGTTTCAGCATACGATGTGTCATTTTATGCGTCAGTTCATTCTGTTCTTTTGGTGATAGACAGTGCATTTGCATCTTATCTAATCAATTTGTTCAAATTCAGTTTCAAATTGTTGGCATATGCAGGTAAGTGGTAATTGGCTATCGGTTACAGTAGGAACCGACTATTTGTATTAAACTTCGCGTTAACTTAACCCCACTAGAGGTGAGAATAATTATTTTGCTCTTTTGTCCTTCATAATTGCTTAGAAAAGTAGCTCCAAATTGTGTTCCAGAAGTATCTAATATAAGATTATCTGTTAGACGAGTAGTAGTAACGGGGTAAACCGGGGTAGACTTTTAATATTTTATCTAAAATTTTAATGATGCAATAATTTCTGAGAGCAGTATAGATATCTCAGTTTTTAATATTTTGTTGGTTAATCAGTTTCTACATAAAGGCCTACAAGTAAGAGTAGTAATGTCGCTGGGGTAAATTTGTTTGTTGCATTTTTTCTTTGGGTAGTGCTAGTTGCAAATAGCTGAAATATTTTTTGAATTTGTTTGGATCTGACGACACATATTTTGTTGCAGTAATTTCGCGAAAATGAATGACGATGACATTTTTACTGAGGCCGCAAAAGCACTTAATATAAAAATACCTCAACACCTAAGAAGTATGCTAACTATAAACGATTATAACGACACAGGGTTATTGGCCGAAATAAAGGAATGTAATTTAACTGACATGGAGATATTTGCTCGAGGCACATTACACGAAATTATTGACAAGTCCGAGTATGAAGAATACTACGGAATTTTTAAAGAGAAGGTAGAAAAATTTCAATTTCTAAGTTCACATAGAGAGATTATTTTTAAACTCAAAGAATACTGCAGAAGCAAGCATAATGTAGTTCTTAATACAGTTTATAATGCTCAAGTGAATAATACTCCAGACCATCAAAGTCCATGTACCAGTAAAGAAGCTAATAAAGATATATGTTTTGTTCATACTAGTCTATCGGAAGAAAATGTTCATATTTCTAAAACTATAAAAGCCTGGTTAAGATGCAATCTTTCAGAGTCGCAACTAACTACATATGAATCAAAAATTAATGAACTAATAATAGTGTCGAAATTAGATGCAAGCGGTAGTTTAGCGGCATGCATTACTTGTTTTGTGTGCAAAAGAGTTATAAAAGTACACAAGATTGCACGAAACCAGACACAAAAGCCACGATGGGTACTTGGAAATTTTCATAAACATGTACTTAGCCACATAAAAGCGAAGGCAACAACTGAGGCGACAACAGTACGTTGCCTAAATGTTACGAAACCTGATGAGCCAAAAATGAAAGCAAGAACTTTGACAGCGTATTTTCAAACTTTGCAAAAACCGTTAGAGTCTGCACCAAAGCAAGCCCAACAAGAAACGATTAAAATATTGCAAGATATTTCTCTTTCAAACCAAGATAAGGAAAAATACAAATTCCAACATTTCTCAGATGAAACAGACGAGAAGCTAAGTCAGAGTAAAAGAATCGAGGAAAAAAATAATAACTGGTGCGGAGAGATATTGGCAGAGAGTGAAAGTGTAGACCAAAGAGAATATTTTATAAATAACTCGACAAATAAAAGATTAAAAGCGAATATCTCAGACCAAACTCAGAAGAAAGCTACGAAGTGGACCAAACAGAAATACCAAAGGAATGAACGCCAAAGAAGAGCTCTGGAAAGATTCATACCGGATCAACCATTGATTACAAATTATTATACTGTAGTGAATGATGTCGCTAGATTAATGCAAGAGAATGAAAGCTTTAAGAAGACGTTATTTGAAAATTGGTCAAATCGATATAGTGATGATAATAATTATTCCGAAAAATCACCACAATTGGTTGACAATGCGGAAAAATTACTAGATATTTTAATGAACACTTCTATGGAAAATTCCCATCGTCCCAAAAACCAAAATAGCTACAACACAACCATCAAACAATTTGCATTGTATATTTTTTTTATCGGAGGAAGATTGTTATACGAGACGTTGCAGGCGAACTTACAAAATACACTCCCATCAATAACAAGTTTGTTTAGATTTATTGATCAGAAAAGTAGCAGACCCCAAGAAGGATCTTTTCGTTTTAATGAACTGAACACGTTTTTAGAACAACGAAATTTACCTAAGTATATATGGATCGGGGAAGATGCTACAAGAATAAGTGGCAAGATTGAATATGACCCGAAAACAAATAATCTAGTCGGCTTCACATTACCCCTGTTCAACGGGGTTCCCGTAATTAATTCATTTGAAGCAACATCTGCCAAAACTATATTTGACTTTTTTTCTTCTGAAAAAAAGGCCAATTATGCTTATGTCATCATGGCCCAGCCACCAGCAGAAAATTCCCCTTCGTTTTGTTTAAATATTTTTGCAACTGACAACAAATTCACGGCGGATGACGTTGTAAAAAGATGGGACGACATTGCACAAATTGCTAGAAAATTTGGCATATCTATTTTGGGACATTCAGCTGATGGTGACAGTCGGCTATTGAAAGCTATGAAGATTAACACTCAGTTTCCTTACCATCCCGATAATCATAAGTTATCGAAAGGAATCTCTAATAGAGATTCAAATTCTGATAAAAATTCTTCACAAAAATGGAAATGGTTTAAGATAAACTCGAAATTCAAAAATGAATGCTTTGTACAGGACACAGTCCATATATTAACTAAAATGAGAACACGCCTATTGAAACCGTCAATTGTGCTGCCACTAGGCCAGTACGTTGCTTCGGCCACACATCTTAATCTTTTGGTCCGTGATTATTCCAAAGATAAACACAAGTTGACAATCTCCGATTTAAAACCGGAAGATAAAATGAATTTTGCCTCGGCTGAAAAAATGTGTTCTTCGGCTGTATTGAAGTTCCTACCAAATATTCCAGGTAGTGATGGCACTATAGCTTTTCTAAAGGTCATGAATTTTATTATCGACTCATTTTTGTCTAAAAACAGTGATGTTGAACACCGTATTTATTGCATTTGGTACGCAGTATTTTTCCTTCGAATTTGGAAGGCGTGGCTTCGAGAGAATAAATCTCTTTACAACGAAAAGGACAACTTTTTAACATCCAACTGCTACATGTGTGTGGAGTTGAATGCGCACGCGTTACTAAAACTATTGCAATTATTCGTTACCACCAACGAGTTGGATACCAGAATGTTTTTACCTTGGCTGTACAGCAGTCAAATGTGTGAAAAAATATTTCGAGCTACCAGGTCGCTCACGTCCACATTTAGCACTGTCGTCAACTTTAGTATGTTGGATATATTACATCGCCTAAACCGAATAGAAATTATAAATAATTTAACGCACGATTTAAGTGATACTATTATCTTCCCAAGAGAAAAAAAAAGAAAAATTTTGAATCAAGATGTTAACGTATTTCTCTCTTCTTGTTCCGAGGAAGTTTTCCAAGACAATATAGAAAAGATTGTAAACTCTGCTTTAGAAGACGCAATCTCGGATATGGGTAAACTTGGAATTAGGGTTAAGGAGGGATCGTGGAATCAAGTTTTTGTTCCAGCAAATAATGAGGAAACAGGGATTCAGAAAACAAGGCAAAAGCGACATCAGAAAAGTAAATGTATGACTCAAGAAACTATAGTAAATAAGAAACATGACACAGCATATTCAAGCGAGGTTGCAAGCTCGAGTCAATATTCTGACGAAGAAACACTTGAACAAGATGAAGATTGTATCGATGATGAATTGCCAATAATATGTGAAAAGGAACATATTCAGAACATCGCATTTGACGGTGATAAAAATGTAAGTAATGACACAAGTGACGATATATTCGAAATTGCTCTTTTAAAGAACGCTGGGGGCTCGTTGTTATTTAAAGAACATACCGACAAATACAAAGGGAGTAACTTTTATGCCAGGGGGCCATTTGCGCGTGTTTTTATGAAAGATAAAGTAACTGTTGTAAAAAAAAGTTCCTTGTGCTGGTTGTTGAACACAGAAAACCAAAGAGTAAGTTCTGATCGATTAAGGAGATTTATCTGTAATAACAAATCTGCGATGGAAACATCGAATAATTGTGCAGTCGATCCCATTGTCAAAGTAGAAAAAAAGACACATTTAAGAATTGGGGACTGGTGTCTATTCTACAACAGCATTTCTAAAAATACGAGAAGCCAAACTCTCAAAACAAATTGTAACAAATTGAAACTTGATAATTACATTTGTGGTCGAATTCTTTATTTCAAGGGTTTCTCTAACAAGACCCCAACTTCTGTGCAATCAAATACGGAGGGAATAGGATGTCTTTGCACATGGTACAGCATTCAAAACGACGGTAAATTAATACAGTCATCATCATTTCGACATGAATTTTACGACATCGTACACTATAGATTTTCAATGCCAAATCCATCTGTGATACCAAATGAAACGACTGACATTATAGACTTGGTGCTAGATGATCAAACTTTGACTGATTTGATAAAAGAAACTGGCGACTGTTCTGAAATCGAAAATTCTACAGTCACGCTCGAATGCGAAAATTTCGTAATTGATTGTGAAACAGCTGTTACGGACAGTAGTGATACTGATCAGGATGCGGAAGCCTGGGAAGCTGAGGAAGACGCCCTGAGCGATTATAGCGGAGACAATTCTGTCGGCGCAAATGTCGCCGACAACTTTCCATTAGCTGATATGGCAAGTTCTCAAGCACCTTCTTTAAGGCAAAAGTATGTTGACATAAAAATTGAAAATCACTATGCTG
Organism: Amphimallon solstitiale; assembly: GCA_963170755.1. Taxonomy (NCBI): domain Eukaryota; kingdom Metazoa; phylum Arthropoda; class Insecta; order Coleoptera; family Scarabaeidae; genus Amphimallon; species Amphimallon solstitiale. Next base: position 25,966,689 of record OY720675.1, on the reverse strand, counting down.
TATTTTACGATGATTCATGGTATATTGGCAGAGTTATTGAGGTCGTCGATGAACATACTAGCAGAGTGAAATTCTTAAAAGACAATTCACGTCAATTGTTTTGGCCAAAGCGTGATAACATTCAGGAAGTTGGAAATGAATACATCTACTATGGCCCCATAATTTTACAGGGCGCTGGTCCTTTTTCTTTAACAGAATGTGTAAGGACAAGTATCATAAACGGTTTCAAAGAAATTAAGCGAAAACACAACCCAGAACACAAGTAACGCAGTTATTAGTTGTTTTCTCTTTGAGAGGCAAAGAAAGTTTGTTATTTTTTGATATTTTATTTCAGTTAGAAGTCTATTTTTGTTTGTATTTCTTTGACTTATAATAATAAATCATTCCATGCATATACGTTTACGTTTTTTTCTTAAACTTACACAAAGTGTGTCAAAACATAATGAACAAACAATGAAGAAATAATAGGTATTGTCAAAATGAGTTCAAAGTATGGAAGTTTGATGGAAGTATGTGGAGGTTTGTTGGAAGTATGTGGAGGTTTGATAGGAGTATGTGGAAGTTTAATGGAAGTATATGGAGGTTTGATGGAAATATATGGAAGTTCGAAGGAAGTGTCTGAAGTTCGAAGGAAGTGTGGGGAAGTTTGGTGGAAGTATGTGGAAGTTTTTTCAAAAAAGGAAGTAGGTGTACAGAATTTTCGTCGGCGGTTGACCCCTCGTCAAAACATAAACCTTCGAATCTAATTACTCACAAAATGTAAAAATAACCATAAAACAAAAATTATTTTGAACTGATATACTGATTTTCCACAAAATAATTGTTACTTTCTATTAAAAAATTGTCACTAGGAAACAGGTAGAGGTGTATTTAAACATTTTATGTGTTGTATATTCAGACTGACAGGATTTGTTGTTAAATATTTTGAGATATTATTCCACTATTATGTTTTTTTTAATAACTATATATTAGGGACCTGTACATAACCTATATGTTGTCAGATGACTGAATAACAGACCGGTAAATTTTGGTCATAACCAGCGGTTATTATTGTTTTATTAAATTTCATTATAATAGATAAAGCTAATTTTAAGCAATGAATAAAATATGTTATAAAATATAGAAAATATTAGATATAAGCATCATAAGCTCTTTATTTTTAAATATTTAATTCTATTTTGTAAGTAATGAATTTGAGCCAGAAGTGTTGATTTAATTCATGGATGAAAATCAATGGTGTAAGCCAAAAGATCCGACGGACAGATAGTACTTCCGGTAAAAATTTAAATGCATGTCATTAAGTAGAAATGGTATTGGTTTATTAGTTTTAGAGTCAGGTATGCTAATTAAACGTTTTGTTTGTAGCTTTTCTACATCTTGTATAGGTACTTACTCATTTTCACTAACTCATCCATTCTACATGATCCAGAAATGCCGAATACTGCAGCAACCTACAAATATAAATACACAAAAGAGTAAATCGAAAAAAAATTAAATTAACAAAATATTTTTGATCTAGAGCTTCCTGAACAAATTTGATAATTTTCTCATTTGTAAAAATTATTTTTTCGGTCTATAACCTTCACCTTTCCTTTTTTAAAATGAAGAAAATTTTGGATATTTAGATATATCCACATCATGTTTAATTGCAAGAGTTGATTTCAACATTGACTAATTAGACCATAAATATGAAGTTTCTCATCTTTGAACAAAGCTTTAGGAAGTATGCCATACTAACATTTTGAGAAAAAGAATCCTTTTTTTTTCTGAATCCGAAAATACATAAAGCGGTTGTAGGCATATTCGTATTTTTCTTTCGATTTTGCTGGTATTAAATTAAATGACTCGGTATTCACTGCCTCCACTAGAGAGCGTATCAACCTTAGTATTCAGTACAGTCTCTTATCGGATATATACCTCTTTTACAATATATAACAATAAGCAATTTGTAATAAACTGTCTTTTTTTATTTCAAGGTAATGTTGTCGGTTCGATTTATTATGTTTATGGGTGGTATTATTGGTGTGGTGTAAGTATCACAACATAACCTTCTTGTCAAGTATCAAATTAATATTATAATCCTTGTTTATTAATACAATATATTAGCGGGAAAAATTAATGAATGGGCACATCTTTAGGCACATCCTACTGCAAAGCTCCTCTGGCGGCTACTGTCCCGAACTAACCTTCAGTTGTATATCTATAGTATACACAATCAAATTTATAATATGAGTTACCAACCTAACATTGTCGAACTGACAACTATGTTGTCTGTCTCCATAAGACACATACTGAATACTAAGGTTGAGACAGTCTATAGTGCCGGAGAAGTCCCTGGCGGGAAATATTATAATGGCACATTCTATATTATTGCTTTGAATAATGTAGCATTTCTATGTTACATTACAATTTCATGACCGCATTTATTATTTGTGACTATTTTCCAAAATTAAACGAGATTAATTTTTGTCGATGTGTTAAGGATTTGCTGAAAAATAGTACGTTTACTTCGGAGAAAAGCCACATTTCCGGACGACGTGTAGCCTTTCCTCAGCTTGCGCCTCGGCGAGTAATCGCAATCAGGTAAAATTTTGCATCATCTCAAATTTGACGCCATTTTAATTAATGTCGGTTGCCAAAGCGATTCAACTATATACTATTGCATAATTCTATCACGTTACCTACCATGCTATCTGCCTCTCTGGTACCTCACTGTAAATCTTCTATATTTATTGTTCTGTACATCAGATGTTTGATCAGACTATTGCAGATTAAGTGAAAAGATTCAAACCAGTTTGCCAAGGTACTGTGAAAAATACTTATTTTCAAAGGTAGCACTTATAAAGTATCCTTAAGAATTTTCATTTCTATATTTTTATATACTGAAATATCAAGAATAGTAAATTACGAAAATCATCGGTCCCAAAATATTATCCTGTGGCACTCTCATTTTCATAGGAACAGAGATGATAGTACCGTTGTGCTCTATGATATCAAATGCTTCAGACATATCTAGTAGAATGCCACAGAGTATTGTTTTATTTTCTGGAGCAGATAAAATACTATTCGAGACGTCAAATAATGAAGTTTCTACTGACTTTCCTATCAGAAAACCCTGCTAGGATTTGGTTACAGTTTATTTTTCCCAAGAATCTTTTATAAGCGATTACAAGCTTCTACTTTAGTCACTTCACTGAACTTATAATAAATAACAAATTAAGTTTGAATAATAAAAATCTGGTCTTTATGTTTCACTTAATAATATATTATGCAATGAGCATTTAATGATAGCTATTAAGACACGAGTAAGAAAATTACAATACGAGGCGAAGCCGAGTATTGTAATGAATACGAGTGTCTTAATAGCCATTAAATGCGAGATGCATACACTATTTTTTCTACGACCCCATAATAAAGCATTATTTTTTGAACATTTCATAAAGTGAGGTTAAAATTTTCCATGCACCTTTGCGAATTTAGATGGTAATAAATTGTTCGTGGTTACTAAGGCTTGTTCCATAATTTCTGCTGGACTCAAATTTTACATTTCACTGTAATTATCCCTCATTTTTACCGTTTATATTTTCAAAAAAGCACAAATTTTAAGCACTTACTTATAAATTGCAGAGAACTGCCACATTTATTTAATTTGTATATCTGTCAGATATCCAGTCGCCATATTGAATATTGGAATGTCGCATTCCTATTGGATATAAACTTGTATCGTAATGAAAAATCTGTATTCCTATTGGATATAAACTTGTATCATAATGAAAATCTGTATCGTAATGGACATCATTAAAGTAAAGGTTCGGCATATCTAATAATACAATTAAAGTATGGGAGTAGAAAAAAATATAAATAAAACAAAATTTTATTATCACTGTGTTTATTTCATACCCAATACAATTATATACAAATATAAATATAAAATACATTACAAGCCGTTAAGGTCATTTGTCACTTGTAATAATAAAATATACATATATACATGTATGTTATGTACTTACAATATACTATATTCGTTTAATTTGCAGGGTGATCAGTAAGAAAATGTGTAAGTAAATGATCTCGAAGCAAATATGTACAAAGCGAGAGAACATCTTTACTTTCGCACAATAATTAGCGTTTCATTATTGTATGAGAGAGAAACACGCATTTTGCATTCATTCCACTTCCGTTTCACTAGGTTTCACTTGGACAATCCACGAAGGATCATTTCCCGTGAGTTATGTTACTTCTCTCAGCTTTCTAGTTATAAATCGAAGGAAAAGCATCGTTATTGTCAGCGCAGAGTACACTTTTTCCAATACAAGAGAGTTTAGGATATCAGATGTGATAAATATTTGGTCCTTAAAATTAAAGCGTCCGTGTCTGAGCACAAATTGCGAATGATGTTATTGAATTTCATTGTTTTGACAAATAAAATATCTACTTTACAAGCACGTATTCGCTGGAAAGTTGCCCCATTTTTGTTTGCACACCAGAAAGAAAATGCATTTAGTAATAAATTCTTTCTGCAGAAAATGCCACATTGAATATTCAAATTTCGCTTAGAATGTCTAAACTGTCAAATTTACTTGTCTGTTTTGAAATATAAACATATCATTATCTACAATTGGTTTTATATACTACAACACTTTTTCTGTTGACTTTCCAACACACATAATTTTTAATATACAGGGTTGCTCATTAATGTGTCAAAGTCCAATATAGGCGTTATTAAATAGTACTCAAGAAATTTATTTAATAAAAAGTGTCACATTCACAAAAAACACACATTTTGAAAATAATTTGAATTATACAGGGACGCATCACCCTGTATAATTCAAATTATTTTCAAAATGTGTGTTTTTTGTTAATGCGTTATGCGTTAAAATGGCACAAATTCGATTTTTTTTTAAATGAAACACCCTGTATATCTTTTGTTTTTCGTTATCTACTTTAATTTGTGTTTTCATCGATATCTGGGGTTTTGGTTTTGGATGACGCATTGTTGAGTTATTAACGAAAATTATAAAAAAAAATGGTCCCGACAATGTTTACCATAATAATTCTATGCGGTAGTATTACGATTATCTAAGGCAAAATTATATAGTAAATATGCAGCCATGGGATGTGTTGAACCTACAAAATAATCAAACATTCATTTTATTATACAGGATGTTTGTTACGATGCAATCAATTTGGCTATCGTCAAAGAGCATTTACTGATTTTTTTCAAATGGAACACCCCGTATATTATTAAATTTTTTGAATGATGCGTTAATTACGCTTAATTTTTGGTAATAATATCCTATACCTAAACCCACAATTTAATAATATACGGGGTGTTCCAATTCAAAAAAATCAGTAAACGGTCTTTGACGATAGCCAAATTGATTGCATCGTAACAAACACCCTGTATAATAAAATGAATGTTTAATTATTTTGTAGGTTCAACACGTCCCATGGCTGCATACTTACTAAATAATTTTGTCTTAGATAAACGTAATACTATCGCATAGAATTACTGTGGTAAACATTGTCGCGAGCATTTTTTTTTATAATTTCATTAATAACTCAACAATGCGTCATCCAAAACCAAAACGCCAGATATCGATAAAAACACAAATTAAAGTAAATAAGGAAAAACAAAAAATATACAGGGTGTTTCAATTTAAAAAAAATCGAATGTGTGCCATTTTAAAGCATCACCCTGTATAATTCAAATTATTTTCAAAATGTGTGTTTTTTGTTACTGTGCCACTTTTTATAAAATAAAATTCTTCAGTACTATTTAATAACGTCTATATTGGACTTTGACGCACTAATGAGCAACCCTGTATATTTAAGAAAACAAATTTAAAAAAATGCTTTTATGTATTCTACAGTTATTCCTCCTTATACTTGAAGAATTTCTTCTTATATTTTCTGTCATACTGTAAACGAAATTTAAGAAAAAAATTTGCAGTCCCAAAAAAATAATGCATTTAATAATACATATTTTACTGCAAAATATCCACACTGAATTTTCAAATTTAGCTTTGAAACATTTGTGCTTTTCACCCACTCTCAATTTAAATAAAATTTGTGTGACCATCCCAGACTACATAAAGTTCTTGTTAATAATTCATCTGTTCGGCATATTGTCAAACTAATCCACTTTTTCAAAGTTCTCTAATATTCTTAAATCTTCTAATGTCAGCGATATCAGCAAATTACTGATTTTGGATAAAAATACAAGAACTGTTTCCGGTAGGAATTTTGAAAAATATATTAATGAAGTTCCAATACACTACAGAACTTGAAGTTGGGAAAACTTGATTTTTCATAGAAGTAAACATAATACGTTTGACCGTAATCGTAGTCACGACAGATTGACAGACATAAACAGAGTGAGTCATCTCCGCGAGAAGGCAGATTCTGACTTTCTGAGAAAAGATATTTCAAAGCGTTTTTTTTCCTACGATAGCCATTTATTAGGAGCACCTTTTAAAATTATTTTGTATTACACAGAGTGTTCCACAACTTAGTGGCTCACCACAGTTATAGTTTTTTAAATGGACCAGCATATATATTATTACATTTTTGTATTCCCCGTATAATTCTTAGTCAAAAATTTATAAGAAAATATAAGTCTAAAATTTGGTTATCGACCATTTTTCTGAAAAATTCAACGTTTTTATAAAATCATATTTCCCGAAAATGACGTTTTAGATGGAGACAATTTTTGGTAGAGATGATCATAGTAAAAGGTCTTACTACAAATATATTTTATTTTTTTGCAATTACTAATTGAATTGGCAGAAAACTGGATTAAATTTTGCATGACATATTTTTATCTAAAAGAGATTTTTTTTAAATGGAACACCTGCATATCGGTTCATTTTTGGATTGCTTGCTAGATTTTGCATCAGAAACATGTAAGACGTAACTTAATAGTGACTATTACTGAGCTACTGTTGTTTTTTATATAATTTTGCTAACTTTATGATTTTATATTTTAATACGGTCTTTTTGCACTGAAGGAAGTCAAAGAAATTATTTATAAGCCCAAAGGGTTTACCAGCAGCATTATCCTGGCAGAAGATTAGGGTTTATATAAAAAACCGACTTTTTGAAAAGCTTCGAATTCCAGATTTCCAAAAACCGGTTTTAGCCGATTTTCGAAATTTTGTAAAAAAAAATAGAATAGGGAAAAACATTTTATTTAATTTATATAAAATAACAAAAAACGAAACCAATATCAAAGTCAAAATATAAAAAAAAATATTAAGGATTACACATTACTTACACAAAATAACGAAAACTCAAACAAAAATTTTAAATAATATTTATATTTATTTCACTAATACTTATACTAATATATACTATAATACAAAATAATTTTAAAACGTGCTCCTAATAAATGGAGAAAACCGATTCAACAGACTGCTTTCCCCGTGGAAATGACTCACCCTGTATAATTGCAAAAACTCGTTTTTCAATGTTATACCAACAAAATTTACCTTAATATTTATATCTTAACTACATACTATTTCAATGTCATTTTTATTTTTATGTAAATTTTGTAATATACATTTAAAATAAATGGACATATCAAATCTTAAAATAATTTTTATTCTTGCCGAACAAATAGAAAACTTGATCAAATAAATGTTCAATATATTTTCGACATACTATTATTATGTCCTATAAATATATTCCTATTTATTCCATGAATACTTACGTGAACAGAACACAATAATACCGACTTGAATCAAAGAAATTGTTGTTTCAGCATTTGCATGTCTAAAACAACACTCTTTGTTTCAGTACTCATTTATTTATGTGACTATGTGCAGGTATTATGTAATATTCAACTAATATCCAAATTGAAAACAGTACTAAACGTGCTTCATGATACAGGCTCAAGCATTTGGATGTCTTTCACACTATCAGTAATGCAAACCAAGATTATATTAACCTTTACAATAAAGAAATTTTAAATGTATGCATAGAAAAAGAAAGATGAAATTGGATAATTTTTTCATATTTGAATGATCTGCTTTGTATGTGTACTTACTGATTTTCATTATACAAATCATTAAACTTCTGTTGATATTGTTAATCCATCTTAGCTGCTTTAATCTTTCAAAAATTTTCACTTTAGAATTACAAAGAAAATACCAGAATAAAAGAAATTATATGCGAACTTTATATTCACAGATGTGTGACCACGTTAAACGAGTTTTTAAATTTCTCTATACGACTTTTATGCTCCAACAATCACGCAATTATTCCCTTCCTGCTTCAAATTCGCTCCTTTATTACCTCGGTATAGGAAAAACCATTAAAATTTAAAACCGTTGCATGTTTTATATTTATCTTGTCAATCCTGCATTTTATAACGTTGTCACCTTTTTAACCTACTTTACAAATGACAGACTATTTTTGAAGTACAAACTAATATTTACGTTTATGAGAGAACATTAATAACTGTTTTAAAATGTTGATTATTCATCAATATCTGAGGTAAGTTCTGTTCATAATAACAATATTACATCTATCACTTAATCTGCTAATTTCTAAATGTTTAATGTAAACACGCATTATGTTTATATGTAAACATAATGCATAATGTAATTTTTGATCCTGATTCGTTTACCATGAAATAATCAAAAGCATATTCTTTCCTTACTGTTAGGCAATATTAGAGAGACATTGAATATTCATGGCATGGTATTCTTGTAAGCAATCGCTATCGAAAGTGTTAAGTTTTTTCTTGTCTAGAAACATACTATATTGTTTCATTTTTCCCTGTCTTGAAACTAAGATGTGATGTTTGGAGAGATACTCCAAGGAATCCTATTGAAATCATCAAATCATCAAATATTGAAAACTTAATTTTTTCATATTTAACCTCATAAACTAATTGATGTTCCTTTCCTGTTTTAAGTATACGTTGAACAAACAAAAAGATGTAACACAAAAAGAAATAAAATATCCTTAATAAACTAAACTAATACTATTACAATAAATATCGTAAAATTAAAATAAATTTTTGAAACAGAATGCAAACGTGTTTCAAGTGTCACATTTTTAGAAGTTGAAGAATAAGGATACTTCTTCTTATCAACTAACATGTCAATCTCAAGAAATTTCTTCACAAACTGGCGTACAGCTGGCACGGTTACTGCATCTCTCCGATCAAAATTCCTTCTTAAAATTCACGCTGTTTAACTTACAGAACAGTCACTTATTTATGGAAATAAATTTTCGATATTTCACAACGTTGTTCAAGCGCAAATCGATCCATTTCGTACCGCGAAGATACGATACTGTGCTTTCGTCATTTGTTTGAGCACGAAATAGTTATCAGTGTCAAAATAGCATGTAATTTAAAAAGCAACCAACAGATGGCCCACCCGTTATATTGATCCAGATATAGAGACATCCCGATGTAACAGATGATCTCTGTATATAATGATCCCATCGCGTGGAAAATCAAATGTGATAAAAATTTCCCATCAACGGAGTGTTTTCCCTGCGGAGGAGTATACGGGAAACTAGCAGAGGAAAAGGGGAAAACATATGTACGAAATCTGGTGAAAAAATGTATCGCGATATTCGCAATATAGGGGAAACTAATCCATAGAATTGTGAAATGGTGTGAAATTTTGTAGATGTTTGACTTATAAATGAAGTAGCTTGAATGCTCAAAATAAACTTCAATTTAAATTCGCACATTATATAGAATGTGCAATATATACCGGGTGTCCCAAAGGTAAAATCCGTTATTGGTATCTAATAATGTAGACTGCGAATAATTTTTAATACAAAATTGTAGGTAATCATAAACTCTACAATTTAAAAATAATTTCATTTATACAGAGTGTTCGACAACGTCGAACCAACACAAACTTATGTTTTTTTTAATGGAATACTAGGCATTCTTTTACATTTTATGATAGCCCTTGAAGGACTGATTAAACTGACATCAATTTCTATTTGTCGATTTTCAATTGTTTCTGAGATATAACAATTTTGCAATAAAAATTATACAATATTTGAAAAGTTGACAAATGATGAAATAACGATTAATGATAAAATATCTATTATGGGCTCAATTAGTAGAGATGTCTTTTCACTACGTGAAATTAATATTTATTTCGATATATACAGGGTGACTCATTAGTAGCGGCTTCTTCGATTGCTCTTTTGTGCTTTAAACAAAAGAAAAAACAATTAATGGAAAATTCATGGTTGCGTGTGGCGCATATTGCAAAAATACTTCAAGCTCTTACGCACTTCCGGTTTCACCGGAAATGCACGGAACTTAATTTTTTTAAATGACTCACCTTATATATTTTTGGATTTTCTAGTACTGCTTTAAATTGTCTGTTTAATTTTTGAATTATTAATTTTTTTTGAAAATATTTGACCAAAACACGTGTTCAGAAAAAAATCATTTTCACATTGTTTTAAAAGTAAAAACATTAACTTTGGTGGTGCTTGTAGCCAAGAAAATTCTGCATCATTTGCTGCACTCGACGATACCTCAAAAAACTTTGTTTTTTCAAAGCCTACTTCCTGAAATCTTCACATACCAAAAACTAATTTCTTTTTAATGGAACACCAAGTATTTTATTGAGGCATTTTGTTCCCCTTTTTATTCTCTTTAATTTTTGTTAACAATGCCCTATACCTATCTTTTGTAATTTCTGAGATAATCACTATAGGAGCAATTAGCAGTCAATTAAAGAACTACGAGCGCTGTTGTTCTGTACACCAAAATATTCGTTCGACCAATGGAAGGCAGGAATGGGATCAGACTTTCTTAGTCAACTGTCAAACAAAGTAAATGTTAAATCCAACTATCCCAAAAGTAATAATTTTACAGAATGAAGAGCATCGCATTTCAATTTTTTAATTCCGGCAATGTCCAGTTGCAGTATTTCATTTTTTACACTGTTGGTTAACAACGAAATAAAATCAAGGTTATGTTTACTGACATATTTGAAGATGTTTTCAAAAAATTTTCATAATCCGTCCGTAGAAAGCGAAGATACTCTCCTCCATTAACATTTTCATCAAATAAATAAGGTCCAATTATGTAACTACCCACTATTCCTCCCCACACATTTAACGACCAACGATTTTGAAAGTTTGCAGTTGTGATAAAGTGAGGGTTTTTATGTGTTCTAATAACCAAAATTGTAACGATGAACGTATTCACTTTAATAGAAGGTGGCTTCCTCGGTAAACAACAAAAAATTGAGGAAGCCAGGATAATTTATCTGCTACCCATTGACAAAAATGTAAGCGATTCTGAAAATTTCTTTCATCTAACCCTGTGTATGAATATGCTACGGATGAATTACATACATATTTCCTAATTATTCTGGATTCTCAAATTTCTCTTCTTCAAATTCTTCTCAAATTTAACTCACGACTAATTTTCGTAGCACTAGTATGGGGTGTTCGACTACACTCGCAAGTACCATAAATGTCTTATCGTCATCAGTTGTTGCTTTTTCCGCTCTTTTTTCATATTCAATACTTTCTGTTCACTCAAAGCGTTCTTTTATACTTTCGAAGGTTTCTGGCTTCAGTTGACTTCTATCAGGGATCGCTGTGCATAAAGTCTGGATGCTAGCAAAGAGTTTCAGATTTACCCAAAAGGTCAATCATATCTATTGACATAAATGTTTACCGACTTTCTTTAACAGTTGACTCAGGCAGTCGGCCGCATTCCAGCTTTTATTGGACGAATATTTGGGTGCATAGAACAGCGCTCGTAGTTCTCTATTTGACCGCTAATTGCTATAATGTATAATATATAATAACTTTTTGGTATGTGAAAATTTCAGAAAGTAGGCTTTGAAAAACAAAGTTTTTTGAGATATTGTCGAGTGCAATTTATACCAAATGTTGCAGAATTTACTTGGCTACAAGCATCACCCAAGTTAATGTTTTTACTTTTAAAAACAATTAAAAAATGTTTTTTTCTGAACACGTGTTTTCGTCAAAAATTTCCAAAAAAAAATTAATAACTCAAAAACTGATGGCTCAATTTAGAAAAACAAGAAACAGTTAAATAGACAATTTAATGCGGTGCTAGAAAATCAAAAAATATATAGGGTGAGTCATTTAAAAAAATTAAATTTCATGGATTTCCATTGAAACCGGAAGTGCGTCAGAGTTTAAAGTATTTTTAGAATATGCGCCCCAAGCAACCATGAATCTTCCACCAATTGTTTTTTCTTTTATTTAAAACACAAAAGGGCAATCAAAGAAGCGGCTACTAATGACTCACCCTGTGTATATATACGCATGTTCTTCGGAATTACATACCATTCGCTACAGTTAAAAATTCTAAAAAAAATCGAATCCCTGTATATTTATATGTCACTGAAAAGTACTTAAAATTTACTAATTAAAAATATGAACTTTTTTCGCCTGTGGCTATATTGCAAGAGTTATAGGATATTATATCTGAATAAACCCAATTAAGACTGAAAAATATGAGTTGCCATGACTTGCACTTCGATTATAACTAAAATTAGTCAAAAAGAATTGTTTCTAATATTTTTCTTTTACAAATAAGTAGTTTTTATTAAAATTTTAAAACTCACGAAGAGTTTGGAAGTTCATGAATTAGCAAAAGTATAAAAAATATCGCAGTCGCTGTATGTCAAAAATTGTTTAAACGTCAAACTTAGATTTATAACTTTAGTGTAAAGGGAAGTATGTACATAAATTTATGTTAAATGCAAATGAAACATTTAAAATTCGAATTAATAGATATGGTCTATGTTTTGGGGAAAGTAATTGTTTGCTGGATCAAAGGCAAACAACCAAAAATATCCAAATATGCAACTGCCATCGATGAGTGCTTTTCAAAAAATTTTAACAAGATTTGAAGAAACAGATGCACAAAAGGTTCTTCTGTAATGCGTTCAAGAAAATCCTCATACAAGCGTCCCTAAGCTTTCTAGAGTCCTTGATGTGAACAAAAACTTTATTAAGAGAACCTTAAAGAGGTTTAAATTCTATCTGTACTACATCAAGATCATCAGAGGAAAGTTTTTATAAATAGGGTTGCCTTCTGTAATCTGTACCTCAGATTTTATTTTATGATGGATGAAGCTACTTTTAAGAGAAATGATCTTATAAATAGCATTTTTACGCCAATGAGAATCCGCAGTTTTTGTTTTACTGTAAATGTACTTGTTTCCATATTTTTTTATATGTATATTTCAAATACTAAAAAATTTGAACATACTATAAAACCAAAGATTTCTTAATTTGTTATATGATAACTTATAATTACTGTGATGCTTGGAAATGGTAGCTTATATGTTCTTCAACATATTGCGAAAGTTATAGAAGTTTTTAATAACGTACATTCAAATACTTGTATTGACGGTTTGCTTTTCAACTGATATTATAAATCTAAGTATGACAGTTTCTTGACACAGAGCGACTGCGATATTTTAACTATTGTTAATTCATGAACTTCCAAACTTTTCATTTCATGAGTTTTAAAATTTGAATAAAATTTAGTTATTTGTAAAAATAAATTATTTGAATTAATTCTTTTCGATTAATTTTAGTTATCCTATGTGTAATTAATTCAAGCCAACTCATATTTTTGAATCGTAATCGGGTTTATTCAGATATAATATCCTATAACTTTTGCAATATCGATCGCAAGCACTAGAAAGTATATATTTTTAATTAATAAATTTATGTACTTTTCAATGACATAGGTGTTAATTAGTAAATTTTATGTACTTTTCAATGACATATAAATATACAGGGTGTTCCATTTAATTTTTATTTTAGAATTTTTATCATTAGCGAATAGTATGTAATTCTAAAGAACATGCATAGATATGTCGAAATAAACATTTATTTCACGTATTGAAAAGATATCTCTGCTAATTGAGTCCATAATAGGTATTTCATCAATAATCGTTATTTCGTAGCAACATTTCAAATGTTGTACAATTTTTAACCAAAAATCGCCATATCTCAGAAACAATTGAAAATCTACAAATACAAATATACGTCAGTTCAATCAGCTCTTCAAGGGCTATCATAAAATGTAAAAGAATGCATTCCATTTTAAAAAAAAAAACATAAGTTTTTGTTGGATCGTCGTTGTTGAAAACTCTGTATAAATGAAAATATTTTGAAATTGTAGAGTTTATGATTATCTATCATTTTTGTATGCTACTCTGTATTTTTATGAAATCCGTAACAATCTATCGAAAATATCGCAAAACTGCTTCAGCACTCAGTTATTTTTTACTGTACTGCGAAATTTTATTTGAGAACTTTTATGAATGCCAACCTTTTTAAAATCGTATTTCTATTTGAGGTGTACTCTAAAAATAAATCCACAGAAATTCATTCATCTGTAGTCGACATTGAATATAAAATTAACCCCTAATTGAAGTGGGTAAACTTGTCTTTTCTATACATTCATCTCTGCCCGGAGCTTTTTACATTTTTGTAAACTAAACTCGCCTCTTTAATTTTTAGGAATACAAATATATGCATTCATTTGAGATTAGTGAAATCTGTATAATTTATTTCAGTGAAAAATCAAATTTCACCAACATTTCAACTACTTAGTTTAAACAAATTTCGATAGGATACAGTAAATTTAAAAATAACTTTTAAAAAAACATTTTTCAAAATTCCTACCAGATGTAGTAGATCTTCACCCTTACCCAAAAATAATTTTATGGGAATATATCGTAAATTATGCTTTCAAAACTAATATTTATATTAAGAGTATGAGATTATTGAAAGCGGGATTTTGACTAATTTTTGAAGAAAAATAATTTTAAAATATAGGAAGTAATACTTTTACTCTTATCGAATAGCAGTTTTTTGTTAAATATCCCCTAAATTACGCATTCTATACACATTTATTGAGACAATAAATGTATTTAGAGTTGGATTTCGAATAATTTTTATATAAAAAGAATTTCACACTTCGAACTCGAAGTAAAACTTTTATTGTTATCTAAGAGCAGTTTTTTCCAATTATCTCGTAAATTAGGTTATCTATACAGATATATTAAGAACATGTTCGGATTGAAAGTAACATTTTTAGTCAAGATTTAGTTTATTAAAATGGTAAACATATTTAACACTTAATTTAGAAAAACGTTTGTATCAACAATTCCAAACGCGCGTATACGTATAAGAGAGTGGTGTGGTGCTCACACGTCGTTTCTTATCAATGAGTAAGCAGGTCATCTTAAGCGTAACTTTGACTCCAAATAATTGTATCTCTCCGCAAACATATCTTTATTAGTTTTAAACAGCGCAATTACTTATTACAAAAATAATATTATATTGTCCTCAATATGTTTCCATTAACTCAGTTTTCTATTAAATATATATTTTTTTTTTGCTAAACATAAGGAAAAAGTTAAAGTTTTTCCAAATCCCAAATGTCAATTTTGACATATCAGGCACAAAATTGAATCACTGGTTTATTATAGTATTATTTTGGTAATCCGATGGATCTTAGTTAAATACAAAAGGTTAAAATTGTTTAAATATCTTCTCTAATATCTCCTTTTAACTTACTATAACTGTAGACTATATAGATATTATTTCGATACCATTTCATAGGCTAAATAGACACATCTTTTTAATTTACATAGCCTTTTAGAGGCCGATCCAAACCTGATGGGACTTGAGATGCGCGAGGCGTGGTTTAAACTCTGTACTATCCGTGCTAAAAATATCCACACCAAAACGATCGTGTATATTTCCCGCTACTTTTGAATACAAACACCATGGAATAAAATCTGCAATCTACAAGTTTTATTATTATTATATACATGACAAAAGCAAATGAAAGAGTAAACCTCAACACTAGATAAATAAATTTAAAATAAAAATAAAGATTAAATTAAATCAAAAAAACAGATTTTATAAAATTTTAATAATCGTTTTTATCTGACGAATAGTCAAATACAGAATCAGTATTATTGTCGCAATGTACATTATTACTCCACTCTTTTGTTTTATTATTAATAACCACATGGCAAAGGAAAATGAAAAAGTAAACCTCAACTCTAGATAAGTAAATTTAAAATAAGAATAAAGATTAAATTAAATTAAGAAACTGGCCTTTTATAAAATTCTGATAACCGTTTTCATCTGACAAATAGTCAAATACAGAATCAGTCTCATTGTCACAATGTACATTAATAATAAATTCTTAGTATGTAGTATGTTCTTTAACAATATAATCTTTAATTTTCTTAACATGAACACAAATATTACTCCACTCTTTTGTGTTTCATTATTAATTAAAAAGGAATGGTTTTATAAAAGAATTTAAAATGTATATAAATGATGTAAATGTATCAGAGCACAGTACGAAGCAAAGACTAAACGACAAATGATCAAATAGTAGACTAATGTTTTCACGCCCGACTGTGTACAGCGCTCTATATAGATATCTCTCTCATTTTATACTGCTTGCTCTCTCTAATACCGAAAATTGTTTTCTACGCAGGTACCATCAGGTTTGGATCGGACTCTATCCTTTTTTCTTACATTAAAGTTAGGTGAGACGGGTTGAGTCAATTTGGAATGTTACTTTTGTATTATCGATGTTATATAACAGTGTGTAATAAAACTAAGCAGCTTAACCAAACGCTTTTATGTTTATTAAAGAACAAACAGTACGCCCATAATCCTAACAATCAATCTTCTGATTTCGAATCACCACCGCAACAAGACATTCATGCTAAAATATTTTTTTTTGTATATAAAGTTTCTTCATTATGGAACACCTCCGCGAACATCCAGTACAATACAGAACAGGTTCTGCATGTAAGTATCACTTGGCACACCCTGAGTATATATATATACACACAGGGTTAGTTTTAAATAGCGTCATTAAAAAAAAGTGGTGAAAGAAAAATATGAGTAATGTCCGTACAAAAAAATACGGTCCAATGTGCACGCAGTAACGAAAAATTGATTTTTCTTTCCTGCAGTCCGAGTCTGTCGCAGTTAATACACAAACATAATAACTTTCATATAGAGGAATTTAAGTTTCAAAATAATAAACTGTTATTTAACGAAAAAAAAACATGGTAATGTTTGCGTGCTATTCACACAAAAAACATATCGCCTTAGAAAATCTTTTCAATTGCCATTCATTTTCAAAGGTTGTAACTATTTGCATTTTATCGTTTTTTTTTTTTGGAAGAATTTTAAACTGGAATTACTAGTGGTATTTACGTAAATGCGTATAGGATAAACAATGTTATGGACCGACTTTAACTACATTTTGGCCCTAAAAATTTAGAAATTTCTTTTTTGATTTCCAGTTAGACACTTATACATACTCTTCAGATTCGCATAGCCTGTTACCTATTTAGCGGTAACCCTGTATATGCGTGTGTGTGAGTGTGTTATTAATACTGCAAATTGTTTCTTATCATCCAGCTTAACAGTCGCAAAAATTTTCGTTAACGAGCTAGGTGGTAACGTGATAAAAAATATTACATTGTAAACGAATATCATAACATTGCAATAAGCTTGACTCGAATTGACAGCAGATTGAATAAAAATCTGTTCCTTGTAAGATCAATATGTTTTCCTTTTTTTTTTTCTGTTAAGAACTTAATCAACGTTTCTTCCCGTCTAACGGCATCGCCAAGAAAAAGAAAATGCAGAAAAAAAGCATCGTTTAAATTCATCTTTACTTTAAGATAATAAAGAAAATTATGTGCAATTTAAGCTTTTATCGCTACTTCAATTTAAAAAAAAAAATAGTCGAATTAAATTTTTTCCCCATGAAGAGGACAATTTTGTGCTCAGACGCGGAATTGTATCGCCATTTCCGAAATGCGGCCGCGTTTACATTTAATCGTTATTATTATTATTATTGTTATGTCTCAATTTTTGTTCTTCTTCAATCTCTTTCTGTATATATCTCTCTCTCTCACTCACTCTCTCATTTATTGACCCGAGACGCGCAGAAAGAATAAAGACAGGTTTATATATATGTACGTAGGTAGACACGTTGTATATAGAACATTTAAAACGGCCTCTCTTTTTTACAATCATTTTCTTACCAATCGACCCTCGTACAATGATAGATATGATCTGATGCGGAAAAGTTTTTCCATTTGCTCGAAACCATTCTGTCTCTTTCATCCTCTACCTCTTGCCCCCAAAGTTCTTTCACTCGGTAAGTGTACGTCTTCGGCATTTAAGGCTGTTCGAAATCGGAGGACAACACACTTTCCTCGAATATCCTTCCACCGATAAATCCCCTTCCACACTCACTGGCCCCGTCACTCGTTTGCTCTTTAACAAAAAAGAAAAGAAAATAATGGAAGGTAGTTAAAATAAATATAAAATAATATAAAATAAATACATATTTCGGTCTGTCCTAGTAGTAGGTAGGATTTTTTTCAAAATTAATCAAAAAGATTGTGTTTCTAGAACACAAAAAGAAATTTTCAAGCCAATAATCATTTGGTTTATCACTTCTGTGGAGTTAATATAGTAAACGACAGAAGTGATACTTTTGCATGGTTTACAATAAAATTTATGCTTAAGAGGAACTACCTATCGAAAACTAAAGCATCGCCGTTTCGCGTTTTTTGAATTTATTTTGTAATTTTAGATTCTCAAATTTAGGTTAGTGATACAAAAGGCATCAAAAAACTAAAGCATCGCCGTTTCGCGTTTTTTGAATTTATTTTGTAATTTTAGATTCTCAAATTTGGGTTAATGATACAAAAGGCATCAATTCATAATGTCAAGCTCAGTTTTTGTACTAATTTATTGTCTTAGAAATAACGACAAAAATGCATGAATTTAATTAATGTCTACTAACTAAAGCTGATACACAAAAAGAAAAAACAACCTTCACGCGCCAGCTGCACATTTGATGAACGATATAAAAAAAAACTTTCTGTAATTATTTTTGAAGATAAAAAACATTAAATAGTAAACATTGTCACACACATTTCCCACGAGGTTTTTCCAAGCTGTTGCGTCGACTATTCCCACTTTACGGTATCTCTACCGGTCCTAGCGAAGACGAAAATCTATCGGAATCGGTCGGCTATTCCAGACTTAAGTCAGAGTGACAGTTTGTAATTAAAAAGAAATGTCATATATACCTGTAATATTCGAGTGTCTAATAATATAAGTTATGGGCAAGCGAAAATTGGCTTATTATAAAACATCAATAACATCAACAGTTCCGTAAGTACTCATTCTATATACATTATGTTTCCCATCTATAGTATTCCTTTATCTATGACAGAATCTGTGAATAAAACCGAAGCGCTGTGACAGAACCGAATATCGTCTACCTCCACCTACTCACACCCCCTTGCGTCTACCCGTCCCGCGAATAATATAAGTTGCATAAGGTTCTATTTGTTAGTAAACGCCCCTCTTAACGAATATTTAGTTTTGGTAGAAAAATAATAATAAAATGTACAAAAACACTTGAAATAAAACAACGTGTTTCAATTACCAAAAATGGTATTAAAAAAGTTTTTAAGTTGCCTATTTGTGCGTCTAAAGCAAGCTATCACGTCGTCTACATATCTGTACCGGTGTATGAAATTTTGGGTGTGTTTATGAATTAGTTTTTCTATATGATCCATGATAAATTATGCTAAAATAAGACTTTAAGGGTTTCCCATAGCTAAACCGTTTGTAGTGGTATAATTTATTGTTGGACGAGAAATAGTTTTGTGATAGACATGTGTTAAGTGATTCTGTTATTTCAAATATTATTATCGGGTTTTTGTTGTGTGTCAAGAGGTGATTTTTAACAATGTTACTAGTTTCTATAACAGCTATACTCGGGAATAGATTTGTGACATCAAAGAAGATAAGTCTTGCATTAGCAGAGATATGTATTTCCTTAATTTTGTTTACTAGGTCCAATGAGTTGTTAATGTGATATTTCGCTTGAATTCACAAGTGTCTTGGATTATGTTAATCAGTTTGATACTACGGGTCTTATTGGGAATCCCACAATTTATTCAAGAAAACACCCCCACCAATGTCAACAAATATTATAAATTCAACTAGCACCTACGAGGTAGGCGCCATAAATTCTCGGCCTGATATACAAAAAAGAAACTTGAAACAATACATAGAAGAATATCTATTCTTCAGTGTAATCTCCTCTTACTTCTATGCATTTATTACAACGATTAATTAATAATTCAACACCCTTGTAAAATTAATCTGAAGGTTCTCCGTCAAAATGTTCTATAACAGCTGCTTGCACTCACTGTCGTCCTTAAAGCTACGTCCCCTAAGGTTTCTTTTTAAAATTAGAAAACAAAAGAATGACAAGGAGCCATATCCGGAATATACGGTGGATGTTGCAATTCTTGAAAGCCACATTCGCGGATGGCAGCTTGTGAAATGGCGGCAGTATGGACGGGAGCATTGTCGTTCAATAATCGCACACCTTTTCCACGACGTTTTGCACAAATACTGTCTTTTAATTTATGCAATAAAGACGCATAATATGTGCCGTTCACACTTGTATTACGCTCTTTAAAGTCAATTAGCAAAATGCCCTCACAATCCCAGAATATTGTGGCCATCACCTTTTTCGTTGATTGAACGACTTTCGCCTTTCTGGGGCGAAGTTCATCAGGTCGCCGCCATTCTATGGACTCCCTCTTCGATAGGAGATCGTAAAACAGAACCATTGTTTCATCCCCTGCGATAATGGACTCCAAAATCGGTTTTGGGTAGTCTCCATAGATGTTTAAAGACGACTGCGCACATTCGACTCGACGTTCACGTTGGAGAGCAGAAAGAAGTCGCGGTACCCATCTAGCACTAATTTTATTCATACCCAAATGGTCATGGAGAATTCGGCGAACACTTGTTTCGGGAATGTTTGTTATCACTGCTAATTCCTTCACTTTCAAACGGCGATCTTTTAGCACTAAATGTTCAATAATTGAAATTTGTTGAGGCGTTATCACTTCAGATCAGCATCTTCCAGGGATTCTTGTCCCAAACGGAAACATTTTGCCCACTTATTTACAGTTGAATACGAAGGTGATGAGTTACAGTAACCGCCGTCTAAACGTTGCTTAATGTGCCCTTCTTTTGTTAAAAATTTAATGATGTGACGGAGTTTGAACACGTTTGAACCTGTATAAGGCTGTCAGGCCGAGAATTTATGCCGCCTACCTCGTAAGTTTAGTTAGTATGATATACTTGACAAAACCAGCGTGCGAGCGAAACAGGTCGTATTTTTATTAATACAATTTTGGGAAATTGAAGCACGTTGTTTTATTTAAAGTGTTTTTGTGCATTTTATTAAAATGGAATTCCAACAAGTAACAACCAACTCTATCACAATATAGAAAAATAATAATAAAAAGCCTCGACATTGGCCTTTTTAACTTAAAGGAAATGAAACTCAGACTCTCTTCAATTAATTTATTTTAATTTCTTTTCTATTCTCAAGATTTTTTTCCGTCGTTCTTATTATATTAATGAAAATCAACACTGTTGGTAGCTTTTATAAATAGTAACTGATAAAACGTAGTTTTTTTAAGAGACAACCAGAACTGTTTTATTTTTTTATTTTATTAGAACTGGTAACAATTTTCTTTCGTACCCGATCTTTTATTTCGAACAATGTAGTAAGTTTCTCGAGTTTTGACATATTGAGAATCAGCCGATATTTCGATAATACATGCCTATCTCAGGCTTAGACTTTGTTTTTGGGCTCTAAGTAGATAAGAATATATGTGCTCTGGATATTAAAATCATATCTTGACTCATATTGATAACGTTAAAGAGAGTTACTTTCATCGATTAATTAATTCTCAATCCTCTGGAACTCCGACTTTTTTTTTTACTTTTAAATTACAGCAAAATAATAATAATAATAATAATAATAATAATAATAATAATAGGGTAAGTCCGGGAGAGATCGACCACCTGGACAGTCCGACCAGTACGGATAACTCAAGAAAAAAGCAAGAGAGGGCCCTGTGTATCACATATTCGATGGAATTAGTTGAGCTTGTTGCAACCAACGTGTAAACACGAGCCGTGACATCAGTGTGATTTTATAAATTAAGTTTTAAGTTTTTTACGAACGTGAAAGTTTTTTGACTTATTTACTGTGTTAGTGATATTTTAAAGACTGGTAAGTTTATTTAAACTAGTTCGATACTGGATGATAAAATATGCATGAATCTGTAATATAACTTCAAAAATGTAGTCGTTCTTCGTTTTTGCTCCAGTTAACAAGGTGGTCCATCTCTCCCGTGACTTTGGTAGAGTTCAACCACATTAATCCGGGAGAGATCGACCACGAAAAAAAAAATTAAAATTTGATTTCAAGTAAATTAGAGATTTAATGAAGCCCAATTTAAACAGATAAATATATTGTACAATAATATTCTTACAGATTAACAAAAATTTCCACAATTTACAAAAGAAAAAATGAAGAAAGAGCTAAATGGTGTGCCGATTCTTTAAAAAATGCAATTGAATGTGTACAACATCGTACAATGGGTGTAAATGAAGCCGCCCGAGAGTTTGGGATTCCTAAAACAACTCTAAAGGATTATATTAAGAAGTCGGAGGGAATAAAAAGAAAGAGACTGGGTCCGTCTACGGTGTTGGTAGATGATGCAGAACTGAAATTGGTGCGACATATTAAAAAAATGCAAACATTTGGATTTGCACCAGATCGGTAGTCCGTCAGAATATGAGCCTTTCAACTTGCCGGACAACTGAAACTGAAGCACACGTTCAATAATGAAAAAGGCAAAGCCGGCTATGATTGGCTTAACTCTTTTTTGCGACGACATCCAGATATATCAATTAGAAAAGCCGAAGGAATTGCTTATGCGACTGGAATGAACCGTGACAATATGACACACTATTTTACCCTATTAGACAATATTCTCACTGATAAGCAACTCCATGACAAACCTTATAATATTTTTAACATGGGCGAAAGCAGTTTGCAGTTGAACAATAAACCAACTGTGTTGGCCGCAAAAGGCTCAAAAAATGTTTCTTCGTTGACATCAGGCGAGAAGGGCGAAAACACTTCCGTCATAGGTTGCTCCAATGCAGAGGGAATGTTTCTCCCACCTTACGCAATATTTAAAGGAAAAAATGTCAGTTAAATCGGCGAATGTCAACGCTACCATTTCCAAGGATTAGTTGGAATCCCATTTTCTGATATGAAAACCAGCAGCTTAAATCACAGAAATTCTCAAATTTCTGCGATTTAAGCGGAAAAATAAAAAAGAAAAGTCGTAAAAATTAATCTTGTTTATACTTTCCTATTATACTATTATTACTATTATGCTGTTCGAAGATATACGTTTTGTTATTTCTTAAAGTCGATCTCACCCGTAGTTGGTGGTCGGTCTAACCCAGGTATCCGGGTGAGATCGCCCAGATGCAATGTTTGTACTTTTTATTCAAAATAAAAATGTATTTTGCTATGATATCGTAAATTATATTTCATATAGTCTCTAAACCCTTTGGGCAATGCTTTGACGGCGTAAAGAAAATTTTATCTCAGAACACAAGCAAGTTATAATCTTTTCCCCAAAAAGTGGTCGAACTCTCCCGGACTTACCCTAATAATAATAATAATGATAATGATGATGATGACGATGCGTTTATTTCATAATACTCAATCAGTAAGTATAAAATAGAATATATTCGGCTTTTACTTGTTGTAGTTTCCATGGCTTCTTCATCAATGCATATGCTGAAGAAGCCACTGTGTGGTGAAACAATTGACCAGTTTTAAGTCATTAAAGTGTAGTTCACCAAGTTTGTTTTATTTTATTTACGTTTGTAGTATAAAATACGTTAGAAACGATAGGATAAATAGATTCTACATTAAAATAATATTAAATTAAAGAGCAAGAGGTAATCAAATTTATAGAGAACAATATATAAACAAAAAACGAGATTATAGGCGTAGAATTGGAGTGGCAAAGAAAGATTATTTATGTAATCGACTGATATTCTACTAACAATAAAGCTTAAGAAATTTGGAAATGCATCAACAAACAAACAGGCAAATTGAAGGATCGCCATGTTTGCGCATTATTAGATGAAAATGGAGATGAGGTAAATGAAGATGCTGTTCTAGCCAATAGAGTTGCACATTACCTTACAACAGTTGTTGAACAGAAACTGAGTGGTCACTTTAGGGGTAAATTGCCAGATAATTGTACAGCGTTTGACTTACTGCCGCACATTATGTTTTTTTACAATTATAACAGAAGAGCACATACAAAATATCTTCATGATGTTAAAAAATAAGCAGTCACGTGGATTTGATTGGGTTAACAGCATAATTGTAAAAATGTGTGGCCAGAAATTGTAACACCTCTAACATATTTACTTAATTTGCTGGGAGAGAAAAGAGAATTTTCGAACGTTTTGATAAAAAAAACGATGATGTCGGAGTTACCACTAAGTTTCTGAGTATTTCTACATTCTGCTCTGTCATGGGAAAGGCATGTGGAACACGTGGTCGGTAAACTCAATAGTACATATTACGCCGTTTTCAAACTCATTACATCTAAGTTATAATTAGGGCGCGGACATGACCGAGTTAAACTACGACGGAGTTACAATGGAGAAAAGAAATAATGTAAACAACACACATTTACTGAATAGCACTAATTCATATGGTGAATTTCAACATCTGTTTACGCTCGAGAAGAGCCCGAGAATGAGAGCAAAAAATGGCGATAAAATAAGGAATTTATGAGTAAAATTGTTTCTACATCGGCGTAGATAGCCTGAGGGGTTTTTAAAATTTATTAATTTATTATATTTACCTTATATTTCGCAAAGGAAATAATGTAAATATGTATATACTTACTGTTATTTAGTTTCAATAACATACGTAAACATTTTTAGTTATCATTTATTTATATCTAGAACGTTGTTTATGTTACTTCTTCTAATATGAAAATGAATTGTCAGTGATTCCGAAATTTATTACAAAGTCTGTAAAATATCGTTACAGAATGCCAAAATAGCGCACGTTCGTCACTTAGCTTTGCTAAAAGATACACATAAATAGTTTTTATGCTGAGAATTTCGATAGTTTACAAAATTTCGTTACATGTTTAAATGACGATGCTCGAAATATTTCTGAGTACAAGGAACTAACACAAATCACAAATTTAAAAAATCAGTTGTTATTCCTACAGGAAGACTTTGGAAATTTGCCTAAACTAATCACATATTTTGAAAATCAAATCTCGAATTAAAAAATGGATTAACCACATTAGATGTGGCTATTAATAATTTCAAAAGTATTCCAACTGACTTCGGATGTGGCCTTCGGCAAAAGCTAGAGGCAGTTTTTAATATAAAATCCAAATTTAATAACATTGTGGCAATTGTGTATGCTAAATACGCTGAAATAAAAGAATATTACCAATATGCACCTATAACCAGTTGCGATGTAGAAAGGACGTTTTCTATCTACAAGGATGTACTTAATTCAAAGAGAACAAGTCTTACAGAAGAGAAAATGAACAAATAATAAGGTATTTTGTATTTTATAGATCACCAGCCACTTGTTATCCAATTATATAAATAAAATTAAAACCTCTTTAAAAATACATCTCAATAGTGCGCCCATGAGCGATGAGTCATGACCCGCTCGTGTCCGCGCCCTAGTTATAATGTAATATAGTGGGGCATTTCGTCGCGAGCTAATGTGAAACGCATATTTGTTGCACAGAAAAGACTTGTGCTGCTGATATTTTGTTTCAGGCCCACGGATTTGTGTCGTTCACTATTTAGAATACACAAAATATGAACTTTTCCATCTGAGTTTGTGCGCGCTCATTGTTTTCACACATAAAGACACAAGATAAGTTTAGTGTACGGGTACATAAATCGGTGGCCTTTCAAAGATCATTGTTGTCTGTTTGTCCATAATAGTCTTCCACAAAAAAATATACGAAAAGTAAAAGATCAAAAACCTTGACAGATGTTTATATGACTGTAGTAATTTTTTTAAATGTTTGTGTTTTTTTTGTATTATTGATTGTTTTTACAATATGTGATCTACTTTTGTCCACTATGACGTAATCGATATCAATATATGATCGGATGGTTTAAATAAATTTATTATTATTATTATTATTATTATAAATATCTGCTATTCACACAGAATTCCTCAGATGCTATGTTCACTAAAAGTTTCTAATCATACAGAATATAATCTTTAAAAAATAAGGGCAAAAAGCACAAAAAAAAATTATATTTAGAAAATGGCGCCAATACTATTAGAGCAAAATATGCTAATTTAGATCAAATGCACTAGCAAATATACTGTCAACTTTGTACAATAAATCCATAAAAACTGTTTACATAACCGAGCAAACGATTTATTTATTTGAAGTAATTGAGTGTGTATGCCTTCGTTCTCCTTCGCTCTGCTTTGTTTTTTCTGTCCGCAATTGAGGGTCGCCATGGGCTGCCGACGGAGTCATTTGAGTGTTTAAGCATGTAATATATATTCAGGAAACACGTGCCATAATTAATTCAGTGTCGTTTTAGTTAGAATAGGGAGAGGGAAACTGCCGTAGTATGTACATCATACGTATGAGGGGTTACCTCCATCCGAATTATGACCTGAAATTAGCTGAGTGAAAGAAAATATCAAGCACAGCTTGTATTTATTTGTTTTGTGTACATATCCAAAATTGATAAATGTGTTGTGCGTTGAGTTGGAAATAAAAAAACATATTATACATATTCAGAGCGATTGACAAAAAATAAAGATGAAAAGCACTTTGTTATTACGGGAATAAAAATACTCTTCATTAAATTAGGGCGATCTTTCATTTACGCCTGCTATTATCCACTTATTTGGAATATTTACTTGATGACTTGATGACAGCAATAGTGACTCTGAATATGTCCCTAGGATAGTGGACGAAACGTCTGTAGTAGAAGGAGAGACGACGGCGCGTTTCAATCCAGAAACCAACAAGAAGATATCAGCCACAATCGTGGAAGCCTACGGCTTAGTAAAAACGAAATTCTTTAGTTTTCAGAAAAGATTCAATCTGAATCCCATTCTCTTTAACGTTGTCGAATTTTTGAGAAAAATCCACAGAAATTCCTGTCTGCTACCCAATTATTCAGCTGATTCTATCATTGTATGTTGAACTATTTGTTTTGTTATGTAAGTTGCTAATTACATTAATTATGTGTTGCACATCGAGGTGCTTAAAATGAGTACACATAAAATAAGGATAGGCCATTATATCAGTAAGGTCAGGAGGATTCTTATAAGTAGGAGGGAGACGTCCCCGGTTTAAACGACGACCGAGTTACAATGGAGCAAAAAAATAATGTAAACAACACACATTTACTGAATAGCATTATTCAAGCATTATTCATATGGTGAACTGCAACATCTGTTATTGACACACATGTTGACGGAAAAACGACACACAGAAAAGTCCATTTAACTCGTAAATATCCTATTTTCATCGTCGTAGATATAGGAGCATCAGAGGTTTTTAAAATCTATTATATTTACCTTATATTTGGCATGATAAATAAAGTTATATATGTGTATACCTATTCATACGTACGTTAGCTTCGTTTTTTCATTGTTTTGACTATTAATTACGTATTTCGTAATTTATGTAATAGTTCCTGTTTAATCCCGTTTCATTGAATCAACTTCTCCCAATTATCTAGACGTAAGTGTGCATTGGATTTGTGTTTAGTTTCAATAACATACGCGTACATTTTTAGTTATTTATTTAGATCCAGAACATTGTTTATATTACTTTTTCAGATATGATATGGAAGAACGTCGAGAAATACATCGTGAAACAATGGCGAGTTGGATTGAGGGTCATACTGATTGTATGTCCATTGTCAGTGATTCCGATATTTATTGCAAAGTCTGTAAAATGTCGTTACAAAAATCGCACGTACAACGTCACTTAGCATCGCTAAAACATACACGCAAATTGGACCCATTGAAAGCTGACAATTTTAACGAAGAACTCTGTGAAGCTTTAATGGTGGCTAATATCCCATTAAAGAAACTTGGCAATCCCACTTTCAAAACATTTCTTCAAAAATATACTGGTCGAAATGTTCCTGATGAATCCACATTACGCAAATATTATGTTTCTAAGTGCTTTACGAAAACAATAGAATGCATTAGAAGACATCTTTCAAATCAGTACCTATGGATAAGTGCCGACGAAACTGCCGATATATTAGGACGCTGTGTGGTAAATGTTGTAGCTGGTGTACTACATCCAACTATTCCATATAACGCATATGTAATAGCATCTAAGTTACATACAGTTGATGGGGAAACAATTGCTAAAACCATTGACGAGAAATAACATGCTTCATTCGGACGACAGGTACAGGGAAAAAATACTTTTATTTGTTAGTGACATGCTCTCCACAGTATCTGTGAATATATCACTGCCACCCTCGCCAGTAATAACTAGATTGGGAAAATGGTTGGAAGCTACTAGTTTTTATGCAGAGAATTTGATACATGATTAAATGACGATGCTAGAAGTATTTCTGAGTACAAGGAACTAACACAAATCCTAAATTTAAACAAGAAAATGGGTGTGCTTAAAACCACACAGCAGAAGTGTAAACTTCATCAAGGCGAGGTTAATAATACGAAATATATCTTTTTTTTTCGTTCTATATTACATTTAAAAAATATATATTTTTTATTATTGTGTATATATTATTTTAGTTCATTTCGCTCTGTCTGATCATGATTTGTATCAAACTCTAAAAATGAAACAATAGGTTTGTGATAACTGAAATATGAAATAAATAGTTTGGAATGAAAATTTGCTAAATATCAAAGCAAGTAAACCACTTTAATTTAGCACCTTTAGAACTAAATTAAATTAAATTGTGTCTCAATTTAAATTAAATCGATTGAAAAATTTAACGGTTGCCCAAAGATTGTGTGTATAGCTTGTCCGCGAAAAACTTTAACGTACTCGGGACGCATGTATATATATATAAATAGACGATATCAATACTGGCTTTCGACTCCCGCCCTTGGTCTAATGGTTAAGTGCTGGCCTCTCACTCAGGCGGATCCGGTTCAAATCTGCTCTGGGACATGAATTTATTTATTCATTTAAATTTCGATTTAATTGAAATTAAATAATAATAAAATTGTTCCCTTAGTCGACTCGAGCCGACATTACCCGAACGAGCGTTACATATCCGAGCGTGACGGGTCAGTCTTGTTCACTGCCTACAATCAGCGCAACGCGCCTAAAGAAGTTTACACTTCAAAAATCAGTTGTTATTCCTTCTGGAACACTTTGGAAATTTGCCTAAACTAATCACATATTTTGAAAATGGAAATCTCAAACTAAAAGATAGATTAACCACATTAGATGTGGCTATTAATAATTTCAAAAGTATTCCAAGTGACTTCGGATGTGGCCTTCGGCAAAAGTTAGACGCAGTTTTTAATAGAAATCCAGATTTAATAACTTTACGGCAATTGTGTATGCTAAATACGCTGAAATAAAAGAATATTTCCAGTACGCACCTATAACCAGTTGCGATGTAGAAAGGACGTTTTCTATCTACAAGGATGTACTTAATTCAAAGAGAACAAGTCTTACAGAAGAAAACCTTGAGATAGTATTGCTAGTAAATATTAATACTCCTTTACTCGACTTGAACAACAAAATGAACAAATAATAATGTATTTTGTATTTTATAGATCACCAGCTACTTGTTATCCAATTATATAAATAAAATTAAAATCTCTTAAAAATTAGAAAATTTCAATAGTACGCCCATGGGCGATGAGTCATCGGCCGCTCGAGTCCGTCCTCTACTTATAAGTCACGACTAAACAATGAAATTTGGGACAGGGAAGCATTCCCACTTTCAGATGACCATTGTGGCGAAAATTGAGTTCGTAGAAGGGTGGGAATGGGCTTATGTGATGCAGTATTGCGAGAAGCTTTAATCTGTCACCTGTCAGTTGCCAAAATGGTGTGGTCTATTGAGCAACACGCTTTTGCCGTTAAAACCTATTTTCCTCAAAAAAGTTCTATCGTCACGATGCAACGTGCGATGCGTACTCGCTACCAAATTCCTCATCGAAATAGTGCCCGATTGGAAATTGATTCTGTCTTGGGTAGATAACTCCTGCAGATATGGGAATGTTGCGAACACTAGAGTTGGCGCACAGAGGATCAGTCGAACACCGGAGAACATAGAGCGAGTGAACACGCGATCGCCCTCAACCTATCTAGCCGTAGTATACGTCGGATTTTTCACATTGACCATCACTTCCATCCTTACAAGATGGTCGTGACTCAGGAACTATCACAACAGGATTGTAATAATCGTATACAGGCATGTGAAAAATTGATTGCTAATCTTCCTGACGACGCAGTGATTTTTTTCAGCGACGAGGCGCATTTCCATCTTTCCGGATGTGTCAATAAGCAGAATATGCATTATTGGAGTGATGTAAACCCTAGACAGATTCAAGAAAGGCCTTTACATGGTGATAGGGTAACAGTTTGGTGTTCAGTCAGCAGTGAAGGCATCGTCAATTTTTTTGAAGAACATGATCGTGTGGTTACTGTCACTTCTGAACGGTATGTGGGTATGATACCAGATTTTTTTGCACCACATCTCGAACAGAACACAGCCCATAATTCAAAGGCTCTTCTGAGGGAAAAATTCCCCAGCCGTTTGATCTCCAGGTTCGGTGACATTACTCGTCCGATTTAACACCCTGCGTCTATTTCTTCTGGGCTACCTCAAAGCTGAGGTATATAAACATCGCCATAACAGCATGCCAAGCCTTTACAGTAATACAAGTAAATAGCAAAATTTACAGGTTAGTGTAAGCCTGACAGGTGTGG
Organism: Amphimallon solstitiale; assembly: GCA_963170755.1. Taxonomy (NCBI): domain Eukaryota; kingdom Metazoa; phylum Arthropoda; class Insecta; order Coleoptera; family Scarabaeidae; genus Amphimallon; species Amphimallon solstitiale. The sequence goes on along the minus strand of OY720675.1, from coordinate 25,935,742 downwards.
GATGACAGCTTATAATTTTGAGCAGTCTACACTAGGTGAGGCAGCCATATTGGTCACACGCTAAGCCCTGCCCAATGCTCCCGTTTTGAGAGTACAGCAAAGATGCTTTACAGCGTCTTCATAGTATTTTTCCTCAATGGTACATATTTATAAGCTCCTTGCTTTACACCATTAGATGGCAAAACTTTCATAAATTATGTTGAACCTTCAATGGCGTAATTTTAATTTGTCGGGGAGCTAAGAAGGACATTTCAAAATGTGTCCTTTCCGAACGGTGAATATTACCCGTCGTTACCTTATACTTCAACGTACTTCAGTCAAAGACAGTTTAGGTGCCCAATAAATGGTTATTATGATATGCTATGCCGAACATGTATAGTTATTTTCTTATATTATCCTGAAATTTGTTTTCATGTCGACCTAAATATTATAAGTATCAATAAAATTTATGATAGCCCAATATGTTCGTGTAAGTGAAGTTTATTAGCATTCTTATGGATGGAGTAGGGTAATAAAAATTTACTAACATGTTTTATGGTATATTTAAAACATAAAAAGTGTCGTAAAGTATAAAAGAATATATACGAAATGCTGACAGATACGTATATAAAAGTTCCTTTAACATGTGTATGTTTGTTGAATGTGTGAGTATAGAACAAGATATGCATTCTTATAATTTGTTCAATAAAAATGTATTTGTACTACCTAATTTAAAGAAAAAATATCTCTTTTTTTGCAACATAAATTGTATGAAAATTTGAGTTATGCCGTGTTTACATGGTCAAATAAATTCATGATGAAATTGACGAATTTGTTCATGAAGAAATTCGTGAATTTATTTATCAACTTATTGGACAGTGTGAACGCAAAACTCCATCCAATATTTTATTGACGATATCCCCACCATCAAATTGTTTTCTCGCAACCTTTAACAATGTTTTTGTTTAGTTTTTGTTTTTATTTATTAATTTGGAGGTTACGTGGAACTTGTTATTACCTATAAGTTATGTAAAGCACACTGGCATTCGAAACATGAAAATTAATAACAAATGTAATTTTCTCAGAAAGTAGTAGCTGATATTTGTAGGGTTATTATTACGAGGTTGTAAGAATGATAGCATGGCTCGTTAATGATTGAAAGGCGTTTGAATCGCCCGCAACTTTTTTTTTTATGTCGGAAAGTTGGTGCTTCTTGAAGATATACCAGTATTGATCAGTAGCATCTTATTATCCTGTTGTTTTTATTTTGAGTTTCGTTTTCGTCTACTTACTTTATTGTTTTACTTATATATTACTAGAAAGGCTTTTCTTATTGCCACTTTTTACATCCACATATTAGTATCGATAAGCGACGAAGTAGTCATAATAGATCAGTACAAATATAATCAACATTCGTTTTTAGGTTAATGATGGTTTTCACGGATCTGCACAACAAATTTGTCGTTGAAGCATATTTTCGTTCAGGGATACGCAATCATTAAGGAACATGGGACTATTCCTATCAAAATAAAATGTTGCGAAGGGGAAATCTACAGGTCGTTCTACTGTTCTAACTGAACAAGATGTTGCAGATATTAGTCAAAGAATGGATGCGAGTCCTAAAAAATCTTTACGGTGCTTATCAGCTCAAACAAATTTATCACTTGGTGCTTGTCAAAAGGCTTGCAAGAAAGTTCTTCATTTACATGCATACAAGATAACCATAACTCATGAATTGATACCTCTGGATTTTCCTCGTCGTACACAGTACTGTGAATGGTTTAATGAAGTTTTAAGCAATGACGATATCTTGGATATTACTTTCTTCAGTGATGAAGCATGGTTCCATCTCAGTGGATATGTAAATTCACAGAACAATAGAATTTGGTCTGCGGATAATCCTCATATTTTTATAGAGCCTCCATTAGATCCTCAAAAGATCGGTGTGTGGTTAGCGATGTCAAGAAGAAGAATCATCAGTCCTATCAAAATATAATTTGAAACCGGTTATTGATCAACTTCACAATGATGAGTTGCAACGTGGTTATTTCCAACAATATGAAAAGAAGAGTGAATTTGTTTTTGAATTTACACGGGCAGCATTTTGAACAAATGTTATAATTGTCAAAATTTTAAATTATAAATATCTTGAATAACTGTTATATACTTTTGTAATAATTTTCATTGACTAGTATAACCTGAAATTAAGATTAAGAACAATTTAAAATATCAACATTAGAAAACAATTTTATTGTAATTATATTTTAATAAATCAACTAAAATTGTTCCCTTTCCCACTTTACAGCCACAGAGATTTGACTAGGACTTGGCACCAACTTATACCAAAAAAAGTAGAAAGCGGGAAATTCAAACGCCCGAAAATATGACTTGCTGTTGGATGCAAAAATATATCCGAATTCTTATATGTACTTGATTGTAGTAATTCCAAAGTAAGTAGTAACAAAATCACCATTCTCCAAAGAGTATTGTAATTGTTTCATAAAAACATTTTTTTTATAAAGATGGCTATTTAAATAATTATTTGCTACAAATACGTAGTGCAATATTGAATCATAAGAAGAAACAAGTTGCTAAACGCCGTTTATCAGCATGATCTTGATTACCTATTTCATCAGAAATACGATCGATATTACAAACTTTTAAACTTTTATATTAAAAACAAAATCAGGGGGCACAAACTTCATCTTTTCCTAGAAAATTGATGAAAAATTGTAGCGGGTTCTAATTCCATAATTTATTCATGAATTTATTTGTCAAGAAGAAATTCAAGGCAATTTAAGCGTTTACACGTTCCAATAAATTCAAAATCAAAGATTTCATGAATCTATTTGACCGTGTAAACAAAGCATTCAATTATAGATGAAAATAATTTCGCCATAAAGGTTTGAAAAAGTTAGTATAATTTTCGATAACTTAGCTCCCGTCTTAAATGATTGAAGCACTGTTGTATGTGTTTGTATTACTGAAAACCCTTCACACTAAGGTTTTCGGTTTTTGACTAAAAAATCGATCATAAGAATCGATTCGAATTGTAGTTTTTAAGGTTGGTCTAGGGAAAAATCGAAAGCAAAAAATCGATGTGTCAAAGATTGATTTCCTTTGGGATGATTTTCTACATGATAAAAACATCGTGCGTAAAAACTTTTTATAGTGGGCATCATCGGAAAACATCGTTTTTGTAGTAAACACGATTATAAAATAAGAATAGAGATTTCCGATGGTAGAAATTTTCGTGCAAAATTTATAACTTGTGTACACAAGTGTGCTTGCAGAATGGTAATTATCGAAAAAAAATTAAAAACATGTTTTCTACTTAATTCAGTTAAATATTAAATAGTATTCCAATCTTCTATAGATGTTCAATTTCCCAAATCTTTTTAAAATTTCGATAAGGCGGAATACGCCATTAAGGTTTTTTACGGCCTCTAAAATGTTTGTTGTTAACAACTGAGGAGCTTTTGAATTTTTCAGGAAAATTAGTGCTATTTTGTCCAACAATAAGAAAAACCTTTCTAGCTGGTAAAATGTTGAGTTCTACCCAGTACAGACAAACTGTACTAATTTAAGTCGAACTTGCTTATAATTCTGCGCCTTTCTTAAATCACCAATTACCATGACGCTATGATTAAAGTTCTCGACAATTACGCTGACTTCGTGTATAAGAGTTTTAACATTTATCGTTTTTTTGCCGGGTTTTGAGGATTTTAAATCTAGTGTTTGGACAAAGACAGACAAATATTTATCTCTGTCGTGCAAATCTGAAAGTGTTCGTAATATTGGAGGCATTATCTGCTCCCACTGTTATTACTTTGCCAGGTCTTATATTCCCGTCGTCATACAAGTCTTTTATGACACAACCCAAATATTCTGCATTATGGCTCATTGGGATGACAGAAAACGAAAACCATCGTAATTTGGATTCTTAAATAAAATATGCTGTTAACCCAAGAAAGCTTCACGTATGAAGAGAGTCAATTGTGATATTTTTCTTTTAATTTTATGGACAGATGTTCAAGTTCGTCATAAAGGAGATTCCCCACTGTCATTCTGGATGGTAGAGTGTAATGTGGAGCAAGTGTTTTCATTAATTTCGTAAAACCTACCTCTTGCTTTGCACACAATCGGTTTTAGTCAATTTAGCTTTGTAAATATTACTGTCTTTTCTTAGTACGTGATTGTTGAGGTTAGTAATATTGCCGCTGGATTTCACATTTACCCGACAATGTTTGTATCGTTCACTGTTTTCTCTCTTTATATAGTGTAGTCACACGTCCAATAATATTGATTCAAGATCGTATATTCTACTTCAACACTGTTCAATATTTAGCAGCACTTTTCTGAAAAAAATTGTTGTTTACGTATTATTTGTTTACCTATTCAAGTGTAAATTAATATTTATTACTTCTTTTGCACATCCCTTTTCATTTATGTTTTGCATTTCAGGTATTCCCTAATGCAATACGAACAGCCATTCTTATGTATCGAAATAAACAAGCTCTCAAATTGAAAGAAAACTCATCTTTCTTTTGTCGATAAAGTCAATCAGTGTCTATCAAAAAAAAACTTCCGGCTTCCTCCTATTTCTTCGCTAGACGAACGAAATAAAATCTCGTCTATTGTTGCTCTCTGAACCGAAGAAGAGTCACGAGGAAACTCCAGTTCAATTAGGTAAACTTTTGCAATCTGTTCTGGGAAGTTCCTATAAGAAAGTAAAAAGTACTTCACAAAACAAGCAGTTCGAGGACATAATATACATACATATATAACATACATGTACATTTGTATCGAGGTTAGCCTACACCCAAAAAATATTATATTTGTTTTTCTTTCGTGGAACTATGTGACTAATAAAAAATTTTGATTAATCCAAACACATGTGTCACGGTGGGTAAAAACTGAAAGAACTATACTTTTTTTTGATTTTTAATTTTTGCTTAAACAAAAAAAAATAAGAACAAGTATGTATATATGTCAGAAACGAAAGTGTATAACATTAAATACTCGTATAATAAAATGATTAAGGGGGTCATGCTCCGTTTTTAAAAATACTCGATCACAAGAACAATAAAGTTCTGAAAGAGATAGAGAATTAGGGCTGTCATTTACCCCAGTGCATCTGACGTGCCATGCAAATTATAGTTGACGTGTTGCCAGAAAATATCGTTCGGGATAGAGATGCTATTGTTATCTGTGTCCAATGTTTACATTTCTTTGCTCGGACACTTAAACTACACTGATATTCGGAAAGGAAAGTGTGTATTCAATCTCATAAAGCATATAATATACATTTGAATGAATAGGTAATTCATTCGGATCGAGGTCGCCACACACGTTTCTTTATAGATATAAAAAAAATACCGATATCTAAAGATATTTGAATTTTACCACAAGCCCAGGATTTGCATCTATGTATTTCTTATATAAATAAGTTAACCCGTAACCGATGAGGTGCGATTTTTGTCACGTCGAGTGTGAGGTGGAAGCCCTCAGACTCCCGATTAAATTTATTTTTTTGATTTTAATACGAATTAGTATCTGTTTAAATTAAATATTATGGCATAGTCTGGAATCTACTTAAACTATTTATGTTTAGTCAGCTATTAATTTTATTACAAACATCTACATTTGGTGAAAAATCCCAGGAGCGTACATTAGGGATGCGCGATATATCGTTTTTAAAAAAATATCGATATTTTCTTTTCGATAATCGAGATTAAAATCGATATTTTTTTATTCAATAATATCGACTGATATCGATTTTTATTCGATAATATCGTTTAATCAAAAATGCCATTATTCCAAATTTCATGCATTTATATCACATTAATAGACAAAAGAACATGTTCACATTATACAGAATTTATTATCTTTTTAAGAAAAAAATGAGGTGTGGCCACCACACGACTTTCTTATACGTATGAGCGTTTCAAACTATACAATTTTAAGAATTTTTTTATACAAAAATTATTCAAAATCCTATTCTAAGTACTTTCATTCTCTTAATAAATCGCTATAGAATGCATACTTTGCAAGATATTCGAAAAAGGGTGCTACTCGCTAAGAGTATAAGTGCTACTTCCGGTCCGAATTTTGAAATTTCATATATACAAAAACTATCCAGTTCTAAATACTTCTGTACTCTTGACAAATATATATAGAATGCATAACTTATGAAATATTTGCAAAAAATCGCAATTCGGTAAGAGTAAAAGTGGTACTTCCGATCCGAATTTTGAAATTTTTTTTATACATAAGATATTTAGAATTATAATTTAAATACTTTTATACTCGTAATGTACCTGCCTAGAAAGCATGACTTGCGAGATATTCGCAAAAAACTCATTTTCGATAAGAGTAAAATACCTACTTCCGGTTGGAATTTCGAAAAACCTTTTTAAGACAATTTGTCTCAAATATAATTTTGAGTACATTTGAATTCTCTATAAATTTGTTTAAACTTTGTAATTGACGAAATATTTGCAAAATTCAATTTTTTTACTGAAGTAAACTACTACATCCAGTCTACCGATTTTACTGAAAAACTAATCAGTTCTCAAGAGGGAGATTATACACGTAAATACAAAATTTGGAATAGATATCTACAGCGGTTTGACCGCTATCGTGGTCACAGACAGACACACAAACATTTTTTAAAAACCACTTTTTTGGTATCAGGGGACTTCAAAACGTGGACATCTGCAAAAATCTCGAGGTCGAAAATTTTCGTCATCACAATACTTTCTTATACTACGTATAAGAAAGTAAAAAGTTAATAATTTGGAAAATGCTTATTGAGATGTTTACTATTTCATGTTTCATTTCATAGATTTTACATTTCGTATAGTTCGCCTTTATGGGGCGTTATCTTCCCATTAAACGTTTTTCAAATTTCCCACAGTATTATTTAGTAACTACGACATTTACATGTTAACATCCCTATTTATAATATATGAGTGGTCATTTTCAGTTTTAATGTTGATGTTACTAAATAATATTGTGGGAAATTTGAAAAATGTTTACTGGGTTAATATTTGTGTTTCTGTATTTGTTTTATACCACTTATATTTTCATTGGAATTTTTTAAATTTTGGAATAAATATATACAGGTGAGTCATTAGTAGCCGCGTCTTCGATTGGTCTTTTGTGTTTTAAATAAAAGAAAAAAACAATAAGTGGAAGATCCATGGTTGCTTGTGGCGCATATTGTAAAAATACTTTAAGCTCTGATGCACTTCCGGTTTCACCGGAAATGCACGGAACTTAAGTTTTTTAAATGGCTCACCCTATATATTTTTGGAGATTCTTGTACTGCTTTAAATTGGCTGTTCAACTGTTTTTTCTGCTACATTTCCCGTTGTTGTTTGAATACATTTTTAAATGTTATTATAAAGATCAGAACTTTCCAGAATTTATTTTTAATTAAAAGTGTCACACATACATGTATCGGCCAGACATATTAAAAAATAATGACGGTATCATCTATGGTCAGAGAAACTATGTTTTCCATAATTATACAAGAAAAAAATACATAATAAATAACAATCATATTTATTTATTAACATAGGAAATTGGCATTATACAAATTAATGAATAGAACAGAATAAAGTTGCAGAATTAATGACATAAAGAACTGTATATAGCAGAATATCAGAATAATATAATAAACTTGAAAAAGCTAAAAAATAGGAAATATAAGAGGATAACAAACAATACATAACGCCATAAGAAAGCCAAGACGTGACTATTTATAGTCAGAGTAAAATTAAAATTTAAAATCACTTAAATTTTGTCCGTATAAAGTAGTTCCTTATATCTGATATATATTCTGTTATTTTTTCTACTGACGTAAATCACGAATAGGCATTTTCTTTGGATACTGGGGATCAACCAATTCAGGTAGAAAACATCTGTAAAAGAAAGTCACCAACTGCTCCTTCATATTCGCATCCCAGAAATTATCGTCCCTCATGATTTTTTGTACACTAATTCCGAAAGGTGTCCATATAACAAACAAGCAGTACTTTCTATTTGTTACATGTAGCTGGCCTTGCACTTGGAAATAATAATTGTCTTTACTTTTTAATGTTATTCGACCATCAACTATCTCCGCAAATTTAATTTTCTTCTCTCGAACGGCTTCCGTTGGTGAATACGATGCAGCTGCTGACGGGCATTTTATTTCAACAATGCCATCGTCATCTATTAAACCATCCGGCGAAGCAGCTAAAAAATTCAATTTGCCGTCAATAAAAAGACCAGATTCGTGTACACGAATTCCATAGCTTTTTTCCAATTCTTGTTCCTGTCCCCAACGTGTTGCTGCAGTCCCGAAAAATTTATTGTACAAAAGACGTTTTATCAAATTTGCGCAATGCGTCGTCTTTCGCATTTTGCATATTGCTCCAAAATTGAACGCAGTCAGTCTTACAGAGCGCTGCTGCCTCCATAATAAGTTAGTGCTTTGCCCTATAGTAGCATGTTGTAAGTCGTCACGTTCAGAATCCGAGTTTTCAATTGAAGTCAACATTTCTTTTTCTTTTATATCGTACTGCTCTTTTGTTAATGTGACAACCATTTCTATTTCTGTGTCACCATAATCGCTGTCAGCAGGTACTATCGGTTCCCTTTTTTTCTTATTTTTACATGCACATAACTTTTTACTGCATTTTTTCCAAGCTCTTACTCTTTTCCAGCTAGTCATAAACTTTTTTGTGTGTTTCCTGGACTTCTGTATACAGCTTTCTTATGAATAACGCGCGGTAAATCGCCCGGTTCCAAGTTGAATACAATTGAAGCGGCTTCGCATCGAGTTTGATATGATCGTCGTCCGCTGAAATTTACTCTTTTCCCGCCAACAAATTTTTCTGAAATCCGGCTAATGTTTATGAATTTTTTAGTACTACAACGGCATGATGTTAATAAAAGCAAGAAAATAAGTGGTAATTTAGACAAGGCATTTACCGATTTTCTAGAACGGACAATAGAAAAGTTTCTGAGAAAGAGATTACGTTAGGAGTCTTCCCAGATTTAATTTTAAATATTCATTATTTTACGATTATGAAGTAATAAAATGACTGTAAGCACTTATACAGAGAAATATACATGTTCTAATTAATTATGCCTTTGTAAAATAAAGCAAATTGAGATTAAAACTAAACATATATACGTTTTACATAGAACATAGACTATTACTTTATAAAAACCAATAAAACAAAATAATAATGATAAACGTCCTTAACAACTATAAAAAATGGCGAACAAATTACATGAATTAAAATTATTTTTAATTCATTAACAATATTATGAGCAATACAACATGAGCGACATGCGTACATAAACCACATTGTATAAAACAATTTATCGTAATTTCGCGTTACACGCCGTTGCAAGCCGGCGACTGAATAAATTGAAGAAAACGGAGTTTTGCCAACAGGAAAATTATTTTTGCAGTGTAGATTCACCAAAATCGTTCTCCCGACCAACTGGCGGCTTGCTCTGCGATCGTCTTACGAATATTGCTTTAAGCGCCTGGAATATAGGCAATGTGTATCAAGAAACATACGTTCTTATCAACGTGATTAAGACAAAACGGTTAGCTTTAATGATGTACTAAAAAGTGTATATTAAAGGTAAAAGACGCATGAAGGTACCCACAGGCAGTTTTTGCCATTAAAGACAAACATTACACCTTAAAGTATACGATAAATATAAGCATTTTTAAAATGTTATTATTCAGTAGCATTTTTTTATGTACAAATTTTTTCTTTCTTTAGGTACTTCAATTTAAGCTTAATTAACAAATTACTCCTTGTTTCAATCGATTCTATACAATGGTTACTACACAATATCGTCGATACGAAACGCTTGCAAATTGGCCTCAGCATTACCCCCTTAATATTTCTTTAATAATAAATGTTTTGAGGAAATACGCGTGGTCTGCTGAACTAAATCGAACTGGAAGAGCGGAATATTAATTGCTAAAACCTATCACTTCTTTTCTTTTTGTGCAGTTGTTCCGTATCCCAAGGTAAAACGTAAGACTATTAGAATTTAAATTTTAAATACCACTGCTCCTTCGTTTAACATATTAATTTCCTTTCATAATAGTTTTATTCTTTTATTATAAGGAATCCAGTAATAGTTGAAGCACCTTATGTATCTAGTGCCAGCTCGGAGCTCTTTGAATAATTAGTACCCGTTTGAAGCACAAATTTTCATCTATTTTTACTGGATTTAGGCAAAGCCTAGTTAGGGCTCTCAATGTGTGATAAGTTTGTAGCTGAGTTGTTGGGTTGATACTAGGGCTCTTACCTTTGCGCGGATATCCGGATATCCGAGTCGTCAATATCCGGGTACTCGAATCTTAGATTCAAGTATCCGGATATCCGGATACCCGGATATCCTGATATCCGGAAAAAGCTAGTATTATTTATGAATCATATGTAATATTTTTGTTTAAGTTTGTATTTATGTAAAAGTTATCAAAGCGTACCAGAGAATGTATACAATTTTATGAAATGTAACACAAAATAATATAAGTTAATTTTACAAAAAGAAAATATACATTAATTTTATAAAGTTAAATCAAGTAACCTTGTTTTCAATTTTATGAAATGTAAAATAATATAAATAATTTTTAATCAAATACCTACTCAAAACCGTAACAACGATTTCTGTATTCCGAATATCGCTCGTAAAGTGAATCCCCACCTAAACAAAGTAACCCCGCCCTGTCTTGGATTGCAAGGATATATCAAATATTTGACTGCAGGTGGGCGTACTAAAGCAGTGCCAAAAATGCATTTCGTTCTTATCAAATTACACGTTTATCTTAATAAATACGAAAAAATTTAAGACATTAATTTTTTTTTTTTTTTTTTTTTGAACTTGTGGTGGGCGGCTTACCCCGGGGTTATAAGCTTTAAGCTTGTCATAACCCCAGGAGCCTTTTTGGTGTATATTTTATGTGTGTAAAGTGTTTCATGGCTTTGTTACTTACACCCCCTCGCCGTAAAGGGTGAAGCACTGTTAATTATATCCCAACAGAGAATGGTGACTCGAGAGGTGTACCGGACCCGCCAGAAAAATTTTATTGTTCCAGGCGGGACTCGAACCCTCGCTACTACCTCTCCCACAGATAGTATTGGTCATCTTACCACGAGACCACCGAGCCGTTAAAAATACATATTGTTATTAATTGAAAAGGTGGAATTTTAAATGCGTTTCATTTTTTTCCTTTTTTTTTATTTTTTTTTATTTTTTTTTTATTTTTATTTTTTTATTTTTTTTATTTTTTTTTTATTTTTTCTTTTTTTTTTTCTTTTTTTTTTTTTATTTTTTTTTTTTTATTATTTTTTTTTTTTTATTTTTTTTTTCACAATAATATTTTATACGTCGGTACGCATTTTATTTTTCGAATGTCTATTTATATTTAATTTTTTATAACAATTAATAAAAAATTGAAAAAACAAAATGCTTAGGGACGTGTAGATTAACATTATACGAATATTTCATCTAAATAATTTTTGCATAAAGTTTAAAGGTAGCCTGTAATCTGTAAATATTTGAAAATGTACCTATACAACACCCTTAATAAAACTTTACTGAACAATGGCTAATTGTTCAAGATACAATCAGGTCTACAACATACAGCCCTAAATTTGTGTTGATTAAAAGTATTTTACGTTATCTTACTTACTTTATTTATCCCAGGTGTACAAAATTTGCTACTATAATACGGTCTAATAAATTGGACAAACCACGCCAATCAAAATATTTCATTTATAAAAACAATGAATAACAAAAGGTTTACTGAAACGTCAATCGAAGTGAGACACAAAAGTATATGGATATGACGCAAAACATATAACAACTACAATTATTATGTTTTAACAAAGAATTCAAGCGATTTGTAAACTGGATTTATAAAATAATATACTGTTACGTTGTAAATTTACTTTGTCTATAGTTCGCGAAAGATTGTGTACCTTTTGTCTAAATACGTGGAATTTCGTATAAAGTTCATGACTTTTTGAGCGTACCCTGTATATTGTCTATTTCACCGGTCACTAAGACTGCCTGCAGTATGCTTCCGTGGGTACTAAACCTACTATTGAGCCCTCACCGCTCTAAATCACATACCGCGAACATGACAGATACATTTTGTGTAAGATCGGGCATTTACACTCTGTTTTTGTGGAAGCCTCTTTATCTGAATAACTAACTTTATTTATCTTAGCTCTAGCTTAATCTAACCTACCTGTAGTTTCATATTTTACGCATTTGCAATTATCTCTACGCCTTGCTTAAGTATATAAAATATCTTCTTATATATATTACGACCGATCCCTACCTAATGCATTTATTGTAGTTTGTAAACGTTTTGAAACGATAATCAAGATATTGTGCTAACTGTGTCATATATTTTGCGTTTTGCCAAACACAGAATCTCGAGCAGGCCCCCGAGTATTATTGTTATTTTCCTTTTCCTTCGCAGTCGTCTCTCTAAAAAAAAAAAGGTAAGGAGTATTAATTAAAGAAATGTTTGGAGTGTAAGGCATACTATTAATTGCTGTCGATCACTTGTTGCTCTATCTTCGATTTTCTAGTATTAGGAACTTCTGTTATTCTGTCCCCAGAACCATCGTATGGGTTAGGATCGCAATTCCGCTGTAACATAAGTTTTGATCGGTTTTTCTACCGTCTTTTGCAGCGTTTTGATATTAAAGCTTTAGTATTTCGTTATTTACCTGCAGAAATTCTGTCCTTTCGCCTAATGAAAACAGAAACTACGTGTGGAAGATCGCTTGTTTATTTTCTGTCATACCTATCGGCTAAGTAGTACAGTTCTATCTGCTCACGGATTGCCAACGTCCGGCATGAAATACCCTCTCGTGCGGTCGACTTTATATCTCCTATTTACAATTGTTGAGTAATTCGCTTATGTTCTTCCTTCTAAGATATGTGTAGGGTTACGTTTAATTGTGTTTAAGTCACGATGTCGTCTCCCCTTTATTGTCAGATTAGTTGAGTGCTTATTATGTTTATTTGAAAACTCCCGCCTTTAGGTTGAATCCTTTCTAGTGACGCATTGAGTGTGCGTGATCTTGGGTTGTAACGTATCTACCGTAAAGGTCACGGTTTAGGTCACTTTAGAAGTCGAACTTGTTATAAGTGCATGGGCACGATATGCTTATTGTCTTTTGGTGAATTTTATCACTTTGTCTAAAATGTTAGACTAACGCTTAGGCGGCTTTAACGAAATAAGTGTGAGTTATCGATACCTTTATTAGGTGATTTATCGTGAATTAATTTTTATCGCAATACCGTTATCTAATTTACGAATGCCACGAGGTGGATTTTTGATTTTTCTTCGTGCTATGTGTGACTTCTGAGTCCTTATCGTGGAATCTCCATATTATTTCTTCATAATTGGGGTAAGTTTTCAGAGCTCTGTGTTAAATTTTCGGGATTTTATCTTTGGGTTTTTTTTTAATTTTAATAGGATTCTTTTGACGGGCACAAAAGCCCTCAGAACCCGCTAGGATTCTTTTGTCGGGCACTAAAGCCCTCTAAGGCTGTTAGGATTCCTTTGGCGACCATTTGAGCCGTCCGAAGACTTATTTTTGGGGTTATCGCCCACAACAGGGGTCTCATCCAACTTCCAGCCCACCTGTTGAGTGGAATTTCTCCAACAAGGGAGACGTCGCCATCTTGAACAACTGCAGCGTCCTTTCCGTCAGCCATCTTGCCAAATAAGGTTGTAATTTTTACCTTATATATATTTTCGACCGATTTTCGACGACGTAACGTTTGAGTGCAAGACTTATTTCGCCTAGTTTTTGAACCAAGAATTTTGAGTGGTTTATTACCTGTCGCACCTCTTAGTTAACTGCGAGGTCACAAAATAATCCTGATTAAATTTCCGTTATAATTTTATTAATTTTTGTATTGATCAGATTGATCTGAATTTTTGAATTTGTCACTACCGTAATTATTGTAGCCTTATTCTGAGGCAATTATTTAATTTAAACTTAATCTAGAAAATTCATAAATTTTATCTCATTATTTTCTTTTGGGTAGATGTTAGACGATCGGTAATATACCTAGTGTTTTCTCTTCCGTTACAATAACTGTAGGTTACATGAAGTATTGCAATTTTGGAATATATAATTTGTTAATAATTTTGTACGTTTATATTCTGCTGTAATCTTGTGAGATTTTGCCTTTAACTCTTGTCTTTGCCAATAGTTAACCTTCAAATTCATTTAACGTAGTTCATGTAAGCAAACCTGACGTTTTGTTTTGTTTTATAAGTTAGCGAATTTTACACACTTTAGGCTAAGACTTTATTTTAATACATTAATCTTTCTTGCGCTTATTAAATTTTATAAATATTATTTCACCTTTGTATTGACATTGCCAAATGGCATGTAATTGAAAACTTTTGTACACCTAATTGTGAGGTGAAAGAAACGTTTCGGCAACCGACCAACTCCTGCTGATGCGCAGAGTTTTTGTCTAATCGTTAAGTTTTTTTTATTACTTATATTCTTACTAATTTTTGCAAATGTCACCTACGTTTTTTTTTTTATTATTTACCATCTGTCTAACTTAACTACGATGTAGCTTTCAATCAACGCATTGCTTAACTTCAGATTTCACAATTTAATTTTTTTTTATTATATTATACTAATAACCGAATCACACGTCAAGTTCAATTAAATTTTGTTATATTACGAATACCTTATCTTTTATTTCTTTTACCTCCGCATATGTATTTATTATTGTGACAAGTACGCACATGAGTGTGGGTGCTTCATATATACAGGGTGTTCAGTAGGTAACCCGCTGGAGGGACACAGCCAGTGGTAGGACGTAGGAGGCGCAGGTAGGTTATCTGTAGATAGCATAGTGTCCTGGTGCCCGGACAATCGTCGCAAGCGTCGTTGCCGACCGACGCTCTACTATAGGTGTTTTTTTTTTACCTGAACCGTCACGCCGTCTGCGACAGAGTTAGCTCGGCCCTGCGTTATCCTGTTTAACAACCCCCTATTGCGACTCCCCGTTTCATATCTTAATCAGCCGTTATCTTATTGCGACGTAGATCCGGTAGCAAAAATTTGGCGCCCAACGTTTCGGCCGATTTTTTTTGACCATCTTCCGGAATTTTTTTTTAAATTTACAAATTTATCGCCTTGTCCTTGGTGGACCACGTTTCGGAAAAATTTTGACCATCTTCCGGAACATTTTCTTGAATTTTGCAAATTATCTCCCTGTCTTTAACAGCCAACGTTTCGATAATCTTTTTCTGGGCCTTTCTTTCAGTAATAAGGAAAAATTTGGTGCCCTAGCGTCTGGATTTTTCTTTTGGTGATAGGGAAAAATTTGGCACCAACGTTTCGACCAACTTTCCGCCATCTTCAATTTTTCTTTATTATTATTCATGTGTGTCAATCAAGTTTCGGCCAATTTTCCGCCATTTTCAGAATTTCTTTTCCTGCCCCTTAACTTTCAGACAAGTTTCTCCCCCCCCCGTACGAATTGACACACCAACGTTTCCGCCATCTTTTCTCCGCCTTCCGGAACAAAATTCTTTTTTCCTTTCGCTACCCAACGCTCCAACGAAGTTTTCGCTATCTTCACAACAATTTCATGCTTTCGTTGTGGGCCTAACGTACAACGGTTCGCACCTACGTTTCGACTAAGTTTTCGCCGCCCTCAAATTTTCTTTTCCTTTTGTGTGTCATCTATCAACTCATAAGTTGACACCGAACGTTTCAACCTGGTTTTTACCATCTTCAGGGAAATTTCTCGTCTTTTCTAATTTTCCTTGGTTTTGGTTGCTTTGACGTGACAACGTGTCGTTGCCTAACGGTCTGGACAAGTTTTCTCCATCTTCCGGAATATTTTCCTTACCTTTAAGTATTTCAGCCACTAACATTTCGTCGTACCGCACAGTGGTGCTATACTTTGGAGAAGCTACTTGTTCTGTATTAGCGTTTCGGTCCTGATCATTTTCAGGAATAAATTTTTGAATTTTCTCGATACCTAATCTAACTTCGACTGTTTATATTTCGTTTTCTTCCTTTTATTTGGGAAAGGTTATCACCTCACGTTACAATTTTACCTTAGGTTCTGAACTACCTTGTCTTTCAGAATATATTTGCGTGTCTTAGGACTCGAGTCTTTGCTTGCTGATCCCGGTACCGCCGTTTCTTTATATATATTTCTTTCTTTTCGACTTTCTGCTGAATTAACTTTCGCTATGGCTCCTAAATTTGAGATCAATCGTCTTTTGAAGGAAGACCTTGAATATTTACTGACTGTTATGGGTGCTGTGGTTCCATCCACTTTGGACGGAATGCGACGAATGTATCGACGTCTGCTAGGTTATGCTAGGTCTTATCCGTCGGATACAAAGCTCACGTATCCATTTACCTATGCAGAAGATTCCGCGGCCATTAAGGTTAAGCTTACGGTTATCGAAGGGCTCATCGATCAGTTCGTGGGGAATCGTGAGTCTTCCGAATTTCAAAAAATTTCTACCGCCCTTGCTTTCGTATTGCGCCGAATTCAGAACTCCGTCCCAAAATCTTCAGAGGAAGTGGAAGAATGCCATGCGTTTCGGAGTCGCGTTGCTGATCTGGAAGATCGCATCCGCGATAAGGCTCGCACCCTTGAACGCGCCTCAACCTTCAGTTTATTACAGTCACCCACTGCCGGTAACCCTGGTCCTCAAGGGAGTGAAGAGGAGTTTAGTGAGGAGGAGGATCCTATTCGATCTCCGGTTAACACTTTTTCTGGTCCAGTTCACTCGACTTTCACTACTTTTTCGCCTAAACCCGTCCCCGTTGCCTCTTGGGGTATTACGTTTACAGGGCATAAGAACTTTTCGGTCAGTGCTTTTCTGGAGCGTGTAGCGGAGCTGAAAATCGCTCGTAATTCCTCAGACCAGTTATTATTCAATTCCGCTATAGATTTATTTAAGGATCGTGCTTTGGTGTGGTATCGGGCTAATCGCCATCTTTACTCTAATTGGTCAGAGTTAGCTGCTGGTCTACGGGAAGAGTTTCAAGCCGTAGATTACGACGACCGTCTTATGGACGAAATTAAGCAACGGACTCAAGGTCCTAACGAACCTATTGGACTATACGTATCGGTCATGAAAAATCTCTTTTCTCGTCTTTCTGATTCAGTCCCTGAAAAAACTCAATTACGAATTCTGCAACGTAATATTCTGCCTTTCTATCAAACGCAATTGGGTTTAACTGAAGTCAATTCTATCGCGGAACTCCTTAAATATGGGAAAGTTCTCGAAGCCCGCAAGGCCTCTGCTGAAGCTTATGTACCGCCTCCCTTACGTGCTAAGACACTCGAGCCCGATTTGGCTTATGTCAATGCCGAACCAGTCCCGAGTTATTCTCGAAGTCGTGAGACACCCGTTACTCCCGTCTCTAATCGCCCTCGTGTTCATGTGGCACCCGTTTCAGCAAATCCTGTCACATGTTGGAATTGTCGTCAGACAGGACATCGTTACTCCCAATGCGCTTTACCTCGCAAACGCTTTTGCTATCGTTGTGGTCGTCCAGAGACCATTGTATCTTCTTGTCCGCAGTGTTCGGGAAACGCCCGACGTGCGCACTAAGTGGCCGTCCCGTGCGTACAGTATACACAGCGGCCTATCGACAAATTAGAGCCCGGTTAGATTTTATACTCGAACAAGCCATAGGGGATGAACGCCCCTATCTTAAAGTCCAAATCTTTGGTAAAGAGTTTCTCGGTCTTTTGGACACAGGTTCATCACGCACTATTTTAGGTGAA
This sequence comes from Amphimallon solstitiale, assembly GCA_963170755.1. NCBI lineage: Eukaryota > Metazoa > Arthropoda > Insecta > Coleoptera > Scarabaeidae > Amphimallon > Amphimallon solstitiale. The sequence continues at coordinate 25,917,919 of OY720675.1, read as the reverse complement.
GCAGGTTGGTCCGTGTTAAAGGGTTTTGTTCCGCTTAAATCCTCTATGTCCTTTTGCACTGTTGCCAACGGTTCACGATGCCGAATATCAGGTGAAGTTGCCCTGCCTATTAATGTTAGGAATCGTTCTAAGGTCTTTGACGTTTTGGTGGTACCTGAACTACCGCATCAACTTATCTTGGGCGCAGACTTCTGGCGAGATATGGGTATCGTCATAAACATGCGCAGTGGCGATTGGGTATTTTCAGACGCACCCAACGTGTCTTCTGTCGATGTCGAGCCACCGATGTTATCTGATGAGCGTCAACGTCAGCTTGAGGCTATCATCAATCAAAATTTTCCTAACGTCGATAAGGAGGTGTTAGGTTGTGCCAAAGGTGTAGAGCACACTATTATCACTAGTAGCCCTCCGATTAAGCAACGCTATTATCCGATATCTCCGGCGGTGCAGAAAGTAGTCGACGCGGAATTAGAGAAGATGTTGGCTCTCGGTGTTGTTGAGAGGTCTCAGAGTGGTTGGTCTTCACCCATTCTTCTCGTGCCTAAGAAGGACAAGACTTTTCGATTTTGTGTCGATTATCGGAAGCTCAATCAGGTCACTGAGAGAGATGCCTATCCCCTTCCCTATGTTTCAAATACCTTAGATAAATTACGAGACGCCAAATATCTTACGTCTCTCGATATAAAAAGTGCGTATTGGCAAATTCCTGTTGCCGAGTCTTCCCGGCAGTATACCGCCTTCACCGTGCCGAATCGAGGTTTGTTCCAATTTTGTCGTCTCCCGTATGGTCTCCACAACGCACCTGCCTCCTGGCAGCGTTTTATTGATAGAGTTTTGGGTCCTGAGTTAGAACCTTACGTTTTCGTTTATCTGGATGATATAATAATTGTCACTCCTACCTTTGAAAAACACCTGTCTATCTTAGAGCAAGTTTTATCTCGCCTGCGTGACGCCGGCTTAACGCTCAATAGAGACAAATGTCAGTTTTGTCGCGACGAATTGAAGTACCTGGGCTATGTGGTTAATCGTCGTGGGTTGATGGTCGACCCTGACAAAGTTAAGGCTATCATCGGAATTGCCACACCCAAAAATGTTTCTGAAGTCAGACGCTTAGTAGGTATGGCTTCATGGTATCGACGTTTCGTCCCTAACTTCTCTACTGTTATCTCCCCGCTTACTGATTTGCTACGGAAAAATCGTCCCTTCGTTTGGACGTTAGCGTGCGAAGAAGCCTGGACATCTTTGCGTGAACGCTTGGTTTCCTCCCCGATTTTGACATGTCCCGATTTCCAATATGAATTCATCATTCAAACTGATGCTAGCGACTATGGTCTTGGAGCCGTCTTGACTCAAGACATAGATGGACAGGAGAAAGTAATCAGTTATCTAAGCCGTTCTTTGACACCTGCCGAACGTAAATTCTCTACGGTTGAGAAAGAATGCCTTGCCGTCCTCTGGGCTATAGAAAAGCTTCGCCCATATATCGAATGCTCTCACTTTACGGTGATAACGGATCATTATTCCCTCTGCTGGCTGAACTCTCTTAATTCTCCGTCGGGTAGATTGGCTCGATGGGCCGTACGTCTTCAGCAGTACGACTTCACTATCATCCACCGTAAAGGAAAATTCAATGTCGTTCCGGACACTCTCTCCCGTTCAGTCCCCAAATTGGATATCGTTCAAGTCAACCCTAAAAGCCAAGACAAATGTTACGTTCGTATCTTAGAACAAATTAAGAGACATCCCGAGAAGTACCCTCAATTTCAACTTATCGGTGGGATACTTCGACGTTACGTACCGCCTAATAGCGCTTTTCCCTCTGAGGATTCCGATTCATGGAAAATCTATGTTCCTAAGGAACAACGACAAGAGGTCTTGTTAGAATGCCATAACGAGCCCACAAGTGGTCATCTGGGCATTGCGAAGACTCTCGCTCGCATATTGCAACACTACTATTGGCCTAAGATGTTAGGAGATGTGATTCGTCACATCAGAGCCTGTCCTAATTGCAATAAGGCGAAACCTCTTCAAAGAGCTCCTGTTGGTCGTATGGGTGGACATTCTAAAGTTACTAAACCATGGGAAGTACTCAGTGTCGACATTGTTGGTCCTCTTCCGAGGTCCAAGCGCGGTTTTAATTACATTTTAGTGGTCTCTGATATCTTCAGTAAGTTTGTTCTGACTTTCCCGTTACGTAAAGCTTCCTCCAAGTCTATTATCCGTCATCTTGAAGAAGATGTGTTTCTGATTTTTGGCGTACCTCGTTCCGTAATTTCCGATAATGGCGTGCAGTTTCGTTCTAACGACTACCGTTCTAAGTTAAAAGAATATAAAGTACGTCCATGCTATACTGCAAATTACCATCCTCAAGCGAATCCCGTGGAACGTGTGAATAGGGTTATCAAAACCATGTTGATCTCGTATGTCTCTGACAATCATCGTGTATGGGACGTCTACCTTCCCAAAGTCACTTGCGCCTTGCGCACTGCCAGACACGAAGTCACCGGACATACGCCCTATTTCATTAACTTCGGTCGTGAGATGAATCTCACTGGAGAAAGAATTTCCGATGCCCCTATCTCTGACGGAACTCCACTTGTCGAAGTCCGCGACCCGGAAAAACTAATAGAACGTTCCGAAGGATTTTCTAAACTTTATCGCGACATCAAATCCCGCTTGCAGAAAGCATACGAGCGTGCTAAAGCGCGCTACGACACTCGTCATAGACGAGATGAATTCTTGGTAAACCAGTTGGTCTGGCGTAAAAATTTCGTTCTTTCAGATGCCGCCAAATTCTATACCGCCAAATTGGCTGACAAATATGTCGGGCCCTTTCAAATTAGTAAACGTATCTCCACTGACATTTACGAACTCAAAACTTGCGAAGGTAAATTGCTGCCCGGGGCGTGGCATGCAAATTTACTGAAACCTCAACCGAGTGATGATTAAGATCTATCTTCTTACGGGTCTAACTGCCTAAAATTATCGCTATCTCGATTTTGTCTTTTCGTTACCTGTACCTACCGTTACCTTCACGGCCTGTAGTGAGGGCTGAAAGAATTCTCCTACCGTGATCCTGCGTGAAGTAAAAGGCTTCTAAAGGGACTCGGACCTCTTTGTTCCCTAACACCCCGGAGCAATCAATTTCCTTCCCTCTCGTGTGTCGATTGTTCCCTAACACCCCGGAGCAATCAATTTCCTTCCCTCTCGTGTGTCGATTGTTCCCTAACACCCCGGAACGATGAATTTCCTTCCCTCTCGTGTTGTCGGGTTTTCCGTGTGGGATCTTGTCTCCTCCCGCGGCTGAGTGCACGACCTTTTCCGCGCGGTTGCTGTTCCATCTTGGAAAATCTGTTTCCTAACCCGCAATTACTAACTAAGTAGCTTTGCTACATCAAGAAACTATCGCTTCAGGGCAAACATTTTCCGTATATCGACTTCTGTTAGTGTGATTACCGGCCCCATTGCACAGCTTGTATCTGTGATTCTGTCTATGCATTTATCTTCCCGTGCCTTTGTCGCTTCCGTATGTTTCGGATCCCCCCGTGTCTCTGCATATACGGAATGGCAGCCTTGCTAGGGGAGTCCACACTATATTTCGTTTACCCTATCTGACATGACTACCTTTTAAGCTGACTAATGTGGCTTAACTACCGGATTTGACTTTCTTATTTGTGAAGGTATAAAGAGTGATGGTCCCTTCTGTATGATAATCCTCAGCCTTCTAAAGGTCGTGTCCTGGCGACCTTCTTGCTTTTCTTACGTTCAAAATGTTACTACCAGGAATCGGAAATGACTTCAGCCTTTATGGTTTATCGTTGCCTTCAGCATTTTAGTCGGGACAACGCCGGTCCAGACTTTAAACTTTTGCTCTCTAATTTCTATCTTTGTTTGGCGATCTTTTCTCGTTTTGTTGTTACCGGATGTTTTGGATGTCGAAACAGCATATCCGTACCTCTGAGCAGTTGCACCATTCTGAGCTCTACCCTACCTTTATTTACCTCTTCCCTATTCCGCTTTGTATCCCGTATCTGTAGTAATAAACCCGTTTTTAGTTGACCTTTTATCCTTGTTTGTTTTGAGGCTCTCGGTTTCTCTCCCAAGGGTCTCTTTTACCGTCGCGTGTCTGCAGAGTGTCGTCTCGGGGGTTGCCTTGCCCGCATCTTGGCCTATTGGTAGTGCCCACTCCTCATTCCTGTGCCTTCGACCGTCGTAAGGATCACCGCCGGCCGGGCACACCGATATCTAACCCGTCTACACCCTCTTCCCCCCCGTGATGCTACCAGTAGTGCTGGGCTGTCGGTTGGACAGGTCTCGGGGCGCGTCTGTGCAGAATCTCGACACCCCTTGTTCTTTTATTTTTCATTACTTTCCCCGTACCGGCCGAATGCCGAAGGGCCACGTGGTGGTTATGGCCAAGCTGTCTGGTGTTGCTGTGACTGAGTGTGGATATGTGCGTTTGTGTAGTAGACAACGTCCGTTTTAGAGCTCTCGCTTACCCTTTTCACTATCTTTATCCCGTCAGCCTATGTTCTCGGTGCAAGAAATTGCTCTGCGATCAATTTCTTTTCGCTGGAAAGGGGGGAATTTGTTACGTTGTAAATTTACTTTGTCTATAGTTCGCGAAAGATTGTGTACCTTTTGTCTAAATACGTGGAATTTCGTATAAAGTTCATGACTTTTTGAGCGTACCCTGTATATTGTCTATTTCACCGGTCACTAAGACTGCCTGCAGTATGCTTCCGTGGGTACTAAACCTACTATTGAGCCCTCACCGCTCTAAATCACATACCGCGAACATGACAGATACATTTTGTGTAAGATCGGGCATTTACACTCTGTTTTTGTGGAAGCCTCTTTATCTGAATAACTAACTTTATTTATCTTAGCTCTAGCTTAATCTAACCTACCTGTAGTTTCATATTTTACGCATTTGCAATTATCTCTACGCCTTGCTTAAGTATATAAAATATCTTCTTATATATATTACGACCGATCCCTACCTAATGCATTTATTGTAGTTTGTAAACGTTTTGAAACGATAATCAAGATATTGTGCTAACTGTGTCATATATTTTGCGTTTTGCCAAACACAGAATCTCGAGCAGGCCCCCGAGTATTATTGTTATTTTCCTTTTCCTTCGCAGTCGTCTCTCTAAAAAAAAAAAGGTAAGGAGTATTAATTAAAGAAATGTTTGGAGTGTAAGGCATACTATTAATTGCTGTCGATCACTTGTTGCTCTATCTTCGATTTTCTAGTATTAGGAACTTCTGTTATTCTGTCCCCAGAACCATCGTATGGGTTAGGATCGCAATTCCGCTGTAACATAAGTTTTGATCGGTTTTTCTACCGTCTTTTGCAGCGTTTTGATATTAAAGCTTTAGTATTTCGTTATTTACCTGCAGAAATTCTGTCCTTTCGCCTAATGAAAACAGAAACTACGTGTGGAAGATCGCTTGTTTATTTTCTGTCATACCTATCGGCTAAGTAGTACAGTTCTATCTGCTCACGGATTGCCAACGTCCGGCATGAAATACCCTCTCGTGCGGTCGACTTTATATCTCCTATTTACAATTGTTGAGTAATTCGCTTATGTTCTTCCTTCTAAGATATGTGTAGGGTTACGTTTAATTGTGTTTAAGTCACGATGTCGTCTCCCCTTTATTGTCAGATTAGTTGAGTGCTTATTATGTTTATTTGAAAACTCCCGCCTTTAGGTTGAATCCTTTCTAGTGACGCATTGAGTGTGCGTGATCTTGGGTTGTAACGTATCTACCGTAAAGGTCACGGTTTAGGTCACTTTAGAAGTCGAACTTGTTATAAGTGCATGGGCACGATATGCTTATTGTCTTTTGGTGAATTTTATCACTTTGTCTAAAATGTTAGACTAACGCTTAGGCGGCTTTAACGAAATAAGTGTGAGTTATCGATACCTTTATTAGGTGATTTATCGTGAATTAATTTTTATCGCAATACCGTTATCTAATTTACGAATGCCACGAGGTGGATTTTTGATTTTTCTTCGTGCTATGTGTGACTTCTGAGTCCTTATCGTGGAATCTCCATATTATTTCTTCATAATTGGGGTAAGTTTTCAGAGCTCTGTGTTAAATTTTCGGGATTTTATCTTTGGGTTTTTTTTTAATTTTAATAGGATTCTTTTGACGGGCACAAAAGCCCTCAGAACCCGCTAGGATTCTTTTGTCGGGCACTAAAGCCCTCTAAGGCTGTTAGGATTCCTTTGGCGACCATTTGAGCCCTCCGAAGACTTATTTTTGGGGTTATCGCCCACAACAGGGGTCTCATCCAACTTCCAGCCCACCTGTTGAGTGGAATTTCTCCAACAAGGGAGACGTCGCCATCTTGAACAACTGCAGCGTCCTTTCCGTCAGCCATCTTGCCAAATAAGGTTGTAATTTTTACCTTATATATATTTTCGACCGATTTTCGACGACGTAACGTTTGAGTGCAAGACTTATTTCGCCTAGTTTTTGAACCAAGAATTTTGAGTGGTTTATTACCTGTCGCACCTCTTAGTTAACTGCGAGGTCACAAAATAATCCTGATTAAATTTCCGTTATAATTTTATTAATTTTTGTATTGATCAGATTGATCTGAATTTTTGAATTTGTCACTACCGTAATTATTGTAGCCTTATTCTGAGGCAATTATTTAATTTAAACTTAATCTAGAAAATTCATAAATTTTATCTCATTATTTTCTTTTGGGTAGATGTTAGACGATCGGTAATATACCTAGTGTTTTCTCTTCCGTTACAATAACTGTAGGTTACATGAAGTATTGCAATTTTGGAATATATAATTTGTTAATAATTTTGTACGTTTATATTCTGCTGTAATCTTGTGAGATTTTGCCTTTAACTCTTGTCTTTACCAATAGTTAACCTTCAAATTCATTTAACGTAGTTCATGTAAGCAAACCTGACGTTTTGTTTTGTTTTATAAGTTAGCGAATTTTACACACTTTAGGCTAAGACTTTATTTTAATACATTAATCTTTCTTGCGCTTATTAAATTTTATAAATATTATTTCACCTTTGTATTGACATTGCCAAATGGCATGTAATTGAAAACTTTTGTACACCTAATTGTGAGGTGAAAGAAACGTTTCGGCAACCGACCAACTCCTGCTGATGCGCAGAGTTTTTGTCTAATCCTTAAGTTTTTTTTATTACTTATATTCTTACTAATTTTTGCAAATGTCACCTACGTTTTTTTTTTTATTATTTACCATCTGTCTAACTTAACTACGATGTAGCTTTCAATCAACGCATTGCTTAACTTCAGATTTCACAATTTAATTTTTTTTTATTATATTATACTAATAACCGAATCACACGTCAAGTTCAATTAAATTTTGTTATATTACGAATACCTTATCTTTTATTTCTTTTACCTCCGCATATGTATTTATTATTGTGACAAGTACGCACATGAGTGTGGGTGCTTCATATATACAGGGTGTTCAGTAGGTAACCCGCTGGAGGGACACAGCCAGTGGTAGGACGTAGGAGGCGCAGGTAGGTTATCTGTAGATAGCATAGTGTCCTGGTGCCCGGACAATCGTCGCAAGCGTCGTTGCCGACCGACGCTCTACTATAGGTGTTTTTTTTTTACCTGAACCGTCACGCCGTCTGCGACAGAGTTAGCTCGGCCCTGCGTTATCCTGTTTAACAACCCCCTATTGCGACTCCCCGTTTCATATCTTAATCAGCCGTTATCTTATTGCGACGTAGATCCGGTAGCAATACTTTCTCTCCATTTTGTAGTTATCTAGACTAATTACCGAATTAAATATATTTCAATATAAATTCACATCAGTAATGTTTAATGGTAATCAATAATTTTGTATTTGTTTAGTAATGTACCCGTATCGTTGCACACTAAATTATTATTTTAAGCACACATTCAATTTAAAACATTTTCAAGTGTCGTCCACATATTTGTTTGTTACTGATTAAACGCTAGAAATATTTGTTGAAACTAATGGGATATTTATCTAACAAATTCGTAATTCATTTTTGAGTAGTCGCTGTTAATATTTTATCAGATCGCAATCAAATCCAATATATAATTAATGCTAATATAAATTAGAGGTTATTTTATCCGCCAGTCAATAATTATAAATTTATGGGAGCAAGCCCCGCTTTCCGTATCTATATAAATAAAAATGAAATGCTGTTTGTTAGTAAACGCATCACTTGAGAGCGGCTGGACCACTTTGTTTAATTTTTTTTTAAATGTTCGTAATAATCAGAATAAGGTTTTTAGAAAGAGAAAAATTGGAAAATTTTAGTTTTATAAATTTTAAAAGTTTTTAAAATTAAAAATTTTCCAAATTAAATAATTATCAGTGCTAAAAGCGGAAAATTATAAATACAATTTTCAACACTGAGAAAAACTAATTTTAAATTAATTTAAAATTTAGTATATACACGTCTGTCTGCCGACACTACTATATGAATTTGTTACTTGATATAATTCAGTGCGATTTAAAGACTCGAACTCAGACACCCGCAGTGGCATAGTGGTAGCGCAACGGACTAGAAATCGGGAGGTAGTGGATTCGAATTTCAGCCATGGGTAATTTTCAAATTTAAAAATTTACCTAATTAAATAATTATCAGAAAATTATAATTGGAACGGTTACTGTTCTTCGACTCTCAAGAGCAACGGTAGCAACATGCCCAGTATTACGAAAGAAAAAAAGCAATATTTTTTTTGAAGCGCTTCGTAAACAAACCACTTTTGTTGGTTTTTGTTCACTTTGGAATACCCAAACAGTTGATTGTTGTTTTGTTTCTAGTTCGTATGAATATATTTGGATTTCGACGCCTATTGCGATACTATATACGTTGGCAGAAGCACCGCGATAGAAGTTTTTAAGCATTTTTTTGCACCAACTCTCACGGGTCATATTTTGAGCTTTGGTTATATTGCGTGGAATCCAACGACAGCAAAGTTTCTTCACTACTAAATGCTCAAGTAAAATCCTTTGTATTTGACTTTTACTAATGCCCAAGGATATCTCTTGATAGGTCACATGTCAATTAACCCCAATCATTTCTCGCACACCATTGACGTTTGCAGGAACAACAGCAATTGATGGACGACCTTCACGAAATTCGTAACTGACACCAGTACGCCCACGCTTAAATTCTGCCAGCCAGTCGTACACTGTGGTTTTGGATGGTGCGTTTATGTGTCGCTTTTAAATTTGTTAAATATCAATTAACGAAATTAATTGCCAAATTGTATGTCCTGGTGCTCCCATCTATACTTAACAACGGATAATTAAATGTCTTGTATACTCTTAGAGATATTTAACATCAGAGTGGCATTGTCATCAATTAAAACAACAGGTGGCATTCGTCCACCTTCATTATCTATATTTGACAGTTAATTAGATATTAAGCTCAAAACAAATTGTGTTATATTAATAATAAGTGTTTTTAGTGTCTAGTGAATGTGAATTTATCAACACTAAATGCTCTGATACGGGTAGTTCGGTTTCGGAGAAAAAACTTGTTACTTAGTGGAATGTTACTTAGTGAATGTTACTTAATAATGTCACTTAAGGGAAAAACCCCTAATATAAATAAACTAAAATTCAGGGTGCATGAGGAGTGTGTGTTGGAACAGTACATTCACTTACCTTAAAAATAATTATTAATCCCTTATGATTAATATTATTGTTTCCAATTCTAGTCGTTACCCTTGAAATAGACGATTGATGTTTTTGATATTTGTGACCCACCCTATATATCTAGCTCAGAGCTTGAGACTACTACTAAAAGATGTTAATGCCCGTTTGCGCCACCCATTTTATTATTATAGAGGCGAGGTCACTGTTGTTGCTGTATAGCAAAATAAAAATGGGAAACTTTGCACTACAATAATATATAGTTATTAAAACAATAACAATTTATTAACTAAAATAACACTGGTAAATGTGAAATATAAAATTCGGTATCGTAGAGATGTTGTTATAAAATTGAAATAATTATGTCACAAAAATATTATAGCAAAGATATGATTATAATAATTATTAACTTTTGTTGTTGTAAAAAGAAAGAAATTACTAAAGTTATTTGATCGGAGATTAATAATTGTCGTTATTTACAAAACAACGAAACACTGAATTCTAGAGACGGTACGTAAAAGAAAACAATAGGTTTTGACTTAACTAATAATCTAATTGATTACGGTTGGTGCACCAATTACCTTAGAAAGATTCATAAACTAAATATTATTATATATATTAAACACTACTTGATTAAATAATCGAATAAAATAAGTTAATAGAGTGTACAAGAAAACAAAAATATAAACAATAAATATTGAACACAAGATATGATATACCTATATAGATAAACACAAAAAAGACTTGGTGACGTGCTTTGTCGTCGTACTTGACTAAATTTTACATATATATATATATACAAAGAAATTAGACAGTTTTAACTAATTTCACGGCACAACAGAAGATAGAACATGTAAGTACCTGGTAGGTGGAATTGTCTAATCTGCAGAGTTCCGACGGATGGCCCCCACTTGTCGGTTTGGCCCGCCGTCTCGGGCTTTAGATGGTGGATAGCGGTGAGCAATTATCCCTCAGATCCGGATTAATTCCGTAAATTAGAAGACACTACGTGCTCCACAATTATTTATTTATAGAAAGAGGCAGATCGCATAACAGCGTATCCATAAACTTCTGGATATTTAGACCTCGATCTATCAGGGATATATAAATTGTTACCGCTGCCTAACGAACCATTAGACGAAGGGGACCGGTATTTGTCACTGTTTTACCACCACTTACTATGTTGTATATATCAATGAATGATGTACTAATAATAAATGATAGACGAATAATAATGATTTTGGACGCGCTTGCCCCTATTTAAAGACTCGGGCGTGTAGAGGGGTATTTTCGGAAGAAATTGACGACAGTAAGACGCTGTTGGATCACGCCACCGGAAAATGCCATATACGCAATATTGCGAAATACGTAGTTCCATACAACAAACTATGAGAACTTTTAGATAACTTAGACGAACAAAAAAAAATGCATACCTCGCCAATCTTATATTTGAACAAAGAGTCCTTCATAAACTAAATATGTTAAATCGAATATTATAAAAAGGAATAATATATGCGACGCAGATTTTAAGGTTGAGAATTTTGAGATGTTATTTACTTTAGAAAATATCGTTTGGATTAATTCTGATTTGAAAATAATATGTAACACGTAATATACAGGGATAAGTGAATAAATGTTGGCTGCTGCTTTTTAAACGTAACAAACTAAGGTAATGTACGTTTTAGCATCATTTTATTCTTTAATATGTTTTTTATTATTTCCTAGCATTAAGAGAGTACGAAATATTTTCAATGTCAACCCGTTTATTTACATATAAGACAGTTATTAAATTACACAAATTTACGTATATATATATATATATATATATATATATATATATATTTACAAGAAAATAAAATAATATTTGTTGTCCACAGAAGCAACTACAATTTTTATATTAAAATTAACCTTACATTTATTGAATCTTATTTGCGAATATTTATTAAGTGAAATATCAAATCCATATCATTTACGGCGAGAGATATGGTATTTACATAAGTTCGACAAAAAAAGTTAATGTTTCGGCAAGCATGTGTATTCGTATAGTTGAAAATTCACAAAAATATCATCAATCTCATTACTAAACAATAAACATAAACAATAGACAATTCAAATATTTATAAGAATATTTGTATAGAATTATCGAACCTATTAATCTAAAATTAAATAAAAAGCATTAATACAAATTAGTTCGATACAGGTATACAGTCGGTTACAATCACAAAATGCCAAAATGAAGTCGATCGATGCACAGCTGTTGAATTAAGCCACTTTTAAAATAGTAAAAAACCATCGCACAAAAATGTTCACTAGAAATATCCATTTTTTCACTAACTTCACTTCTTTCAAACGCTATTAATATTAAACTTCGCAGGCGACTGTTTTCTGCAAATGGTGCTTATACTAAATGTCAAAGTTTAAGATAATCATATTGAAATCAAGGACAACTGTGTCTCGCACTTCGATTTACATTTACGAATTTGATTCTGGTAACCTCAAAATATTGATCCTCATGTATCGCCATCTAGTAGTACTCAAAACAAATAATTTCTGAATTTTTATTGTAATAAAGCTTTAAACATTAACTTTACAATAATTATAATTAATAATTTTAAAATAAATAAATACAAGGAATAAAATTAAAAAGTGAAGTTGTTGGGTAGTGTCAATCCCAATTTTACTTACATTTCCATTTTTTTATAACAATTCAAGATAAAACACTAATTAGGGTTCAATTACGTTGTAACGTGTTTGTTTGGATTTTGTATATGACTTCTTGGAGATTAAAAAATGTTGCGATACTAACGTAATGGACTCCTTCAACTGTATTGGCAGATTTTGAAGCTTTACTATTCCACAACACAATATTTGCCTCATACAATATTCAGACATTCTGGCACTGGTAGTATCATTTGCACTTCATTTAAGCGTAACATATGAATATATTTCTTCTACAGAATCGCTAACAAAATGATCTCGTTAAGAAAAAATAACTTTTTTTGTACAGTATACTCAAATATTAAAATAAACTGATATACATGCATGTACACTTATTAAGAGAAATGTAGAATATTTCCAAATAACACAGGTTAAAAAGGTAATATTCGCTAAACTCTCTCTTCTGTGTATTACGGTACCTATACGTTTGATGTAATTTTTTTCATTTTGGCACAATTTGCTAATTTGTTAGTTCCAGTGATGCACTCTTTGGTGCTGTCTGTGCCAAATCTGTTAGTATTTCTACACACACATTTCAACACAGACCAAAAATTGCTTTATAACACTTATCAGTTTCTTGTTGGCACTTCTCAACCTTACGATGATAACAAGGTGTATTATTGGTAAAATTATAGCATTTTAAAAATTACTATAACATCTTTATTTATAAAATAGGAGCAAGTCTAATCACAAAACAAAAATTGGCAATGTTGAAATATTCATAACAAACCCACTCGCATCCTTTTTAAAATTGTACTAAATCAGCCGTCAAATACCTTGGAGCTTACATATTCAGACTTATTATTAATTTTAGTGACTAAATAACGTCTGGCAAAGCTGCTTTACTTCGGCCCGGCAATTTTTCCATTAGAATTTTATACATCTACAAATGTTAAGATATAAATTTAACAAAAAAGGCACAAAATTATAGCTATTTACCAAGAATTTTCCTTCTACTACATTTCGAATAATCAATTCTCATTTTCCGAAGTACTTTGCGAAATATTTGCTTTTGGCCCAGACTGTTTTGGTAAGAACTAAATGACCCGGAACGCACACGTTTCTCCGTGAGAAAACTAGATATAGTTTTCTATTGGTACTCGACGTAACTTCCAAAATATAGTACATATTGCAGTGATCTTGAGTTAAAATAGTAAATAAGTATTCACAAGATCACAATTAGGTTTAATTAATTTATTTTTTTTTATTGTTTTATGATAATCCTAGTTTAAAATTAAACAATACACATTATATATAAATATTTACTGTAAAATTATAGGTTAGGATGTAGTAAATTTATAGTTTAAGTAAAACAATATCATTATAATTGTTATTTATAAAATTACTATTGGAATAATACCTGTATAACAAGTGAATTGGTTTTATTAATCGTGTTGAATCAAGATATTGAAATAATTCACGTTTTCTCATACATATATATTGGTTTTTCTTTAAATGTTGTATACTAAATTGACATAATCACATGAATATTAAAAATGCAGTTGTTTGTTTACATTTTTCTAGCAGTATAATATATTCACGCCGCTAGGAGCGATGCGAGTAATGTATATCTTAAAGAGTGAGAAGAATTTCTTGAATGAGCATGACTAAATTTTTTGTTAATGATATTTCTTATAAATTAAGATGCACATCGATTAGCAAGGATCTTTATAGCTGGTGAGAACCGCTCAAAATAAAACTAAGCATTAGGTGTCTGTAGTAATAACTTTAAATCTGAACTTGTAAAATTTGTAATATTTTTCAAGAAATAATTTAATTTTGGGCTTAGAAAATTTCTAATAATATTTGGGGACAAAAGTTTCAATTCGAAATTATAGTTAGGAGATTTGGATATTAGTTAAGAACCGGAATATTTTATTTTAAAACATGATGGCCATACGCTACATGTCACGATAAAATATTTTGGATATTATAATATTTTTTTTTGAATAAGGGTATTTTGTAGAGAATTTAAATTTATTTTTTGAATTGGAATACAGGATGTTTTTCTTTTCTATATAATATTTATTATATTTTATTCGTTATTTATTGTAGAATTGAACATAAATCAAAGTTTTAAATATGCTCTATAAGAATGCTCTATATGAAGAACTAAGGTAGTTTGTATAGAATTTTCTTTGTGTAAATAAAGTGTTTTATTGTTTTTGTGTGGTGACATATTGAAAGTTAATAAGGTTGGTAAATTTATATTTTATTCTTTAGAGTTTATGATTTTTTTCTTTTTGTTTTTCTGTGTTTGTGCATTGAAATTTGACGTGTTCTGGACCATAATCAGCGCAAAGTCAGCATTTTAATGCATATTTAAACACTGGTAATTAAGTCTTTTTTTTGTGAATGATTTTCATTCTTCCTTATAAAAATTTGAGACTGGACGCGTTATTACGTGAGTTACGGGTGCGTTCAATGAGTTAAAGGATAAACTCATAGAATGGAACTTTGACTGACTCTTTAACGTGAATTTACTTTAGGAGTGTTGTCTAGAAGCGATAAAAGGCATTTGGACAGGATTAGAATCAGAGCAAAGTCTCGTGTCTAGTGTGTGAACAGCAACCAGAATAATATTTTTGTTTCATAATCATAACCAATATAAGTCGTTACACAGTATAGATTAATGACGAGAAATTTTCTTTTGTTTTGTTGATTGCACGAAAATTTTAAAGTAAACACGTACGCGTGTATAAAACGTGATTTTGATTTATACACTAGTTTGTTTACAATTTTATATGCTAGTGCCTTGTGTGGTGGTTTGTAGATAAGTTATTTAGCATAGTTTGTTTTTGGGAATATAATAACTTTTTAATTTTTATTATCAATATTTTCTCAGTATGTTTAATAAATTATATTGTAAGATATTTTTGCATTTCTATTTAATATATCTGACCTGTTAAAACTTAAGAGTACCATCCTTTGGAGAAAGAATATTTCTGCCCCTGATTAAAAGATAATTAGAGAAACCATTAACTGAGTTAGTGAAATGCGAAATTGCCTAACCCAAATTTTTGCAGAAGTAATAAGATCTCAGAGTAGCATAACGCTAATTTTCTGGGATATATGCTTACACCTTCATAATTATAAGAATAAAGAATTTTAATAATTACATTACATTATTAATTTGCAAGGATCACAGCAATATGTAGCACACATTAAATGAAACGACTGAATATGTGTAGTAGAAAGAATATCATGCTCCTGAGATAAAAGGTAATTAGAGAAACCGTTAACTGAGCTAGTGAAATGCGAAATTACCTGACGCACATTTTTGCGGAAGTAATAAGACCTCAAAGTAGCATAAGGCTAATTTTCTGGGATATATGCTTGATTAAAGAGTTTCAATAATTTCATTACATTATTAATTTGCAAGGATCACAGCAATATGTAGCACGTATTAAATGAAACGACTGAATATGTGTAGTATTAGAATAATTTAAGTAGAAAAGAATATGGAATAGACAAAATAATTGTCATATCAGTCAAATGTCAATAACAGTAGGTTTGATATAATCCAATCGTATTTGTATATTTTTAGCACGTGATTTTAAAAATGCTCTGCGATTCCCCAAGTAGTTTATAATGGTTTGTATAGATGGCGCCATTTAAGGATCGATATTTTGACGTTACCAGAATCAGAATAATCTCGTTATGTGACGGCTTTATAAAGCGCAGCGATAGAATATACAGTTGGCCTTGGTTGAAATATAGGGCAAGTGCCATTTAGTGTAATTTCCGGAAATTTTTCGGATTGCATTTTAAAAACAGAATCATCTTTTCTTCAGTTTATTAATCAACGATTACATCTTCCATGCAACAAGCTGTACTTGTAAAGATTTGAGCGATTTTAATTAAAATTAATATTCCAAAAGTAATTAATTAATGGAAATCAAGCAACGAAAGAAATGGACATTCCAATTCCCATCAAAGACCCAACACAAAATCTTAAATTAAATTTTCTTTTAAATTTCCGCCGGCACTGAAACACAAATTAACTCGAATATTTATTTGATAAAGAGTTAAAATAAATTTGTCTCGTTTTCCTCTATTGCTTCAGCTTCTTCTTCTTCAACATCTTCTTCTAAAATTAATTACATCGTCCTCGTACTCCTCGGTTACAGTTACAGACGGAGGATAAAGTCATGCGTGCTTCCATGGGTTCGTTCCATTCCAATCCAATATTTATTTAACCTTTCCCTCGATACGTATAAATCCAGCGACCGTGAACTAAACGCCTATTTACATATCAAATAAAACTCCTTTCTGCATGATTCTGCGAGTCTCTCCGTCTGAGAACTCGAATACCGCAAAACCTAGCCCCTCCGTTTTGCGGGCGCTCCCCGAAAAAATATATATTCCCGTCCGTACGGCAGACGAGTCTTATCCAATTCGACATTTTTTCGTCAACATTTCGACCTCGAATGCGAAAGCGGAACGGATGAAAAGAAACGGCAGCAAAGCATTAGAGGTAATACAAAGCAAGGGTTTCAACTCTCTCTTATTGAATTCTTAAACGATACCGTCTAAAAGATTCTGGGATGTCGTCGCTTTCCTCCTCTGAAACCAACAGAAATCCTCCAGCTTTCATAAAATTACCGCCACTGGGCCTGTGCGCCTTGTCATAATTTAATATGTCGTCGTTAAAATTAAAGGAAATTTATATTCCGCATAAATAGTTGATGTTTACGCGTGACAGATGGATGTAATAACAAGTACCCGTGCTGCTAAGTTTCCGGTTAAAGTCATTATCAAACAAACATCAGTTGTTATTACTGCTATATAATTTAAATTAAGTTTATATATCTAACGTTGAGTTTATAAGAAAATATTTAAAATTAAATAATCTTAGGGAAATATGTAATTTAAAATAATTTTAAAATTCGTTTTCCTCAGCGTAGAAATATCTAAATATAATTTTTCTGCTTTGCACTGAGTAATTAAATAGATAAGTTTAATTAAAACAATTTACCCAGAGCAAGGCCTGAACTCACTGCTCCCAATTGCTAGTCAGGTGCGCTACCACCACGCTCCCTGGGCCGTGAGTTAGCCACAAGAAACAGATGTAATTATATATTTTTGCCGTCTGTACGGACAAATGTGTAATTTGGTGTAAAATTGGAAGGAGTGGTTCGCGTCTCACCCTGGGTAAATTCTTCTAATTTAATTTACCTAATTAGTTACTCAGTGCACAGCAGAAAAATCATTTTAGATAAATCTTAAAGAAAATTGGTAACAGATTATGTTATACCAGGAGTTCCGTAAAAGTTCCATTAGTTTTAAACCCGTATTGAGACGAAACATCGTTTCAACCTGGTTTGAAGCTAAGGGAACTTTTTAGAACATCTAGACTAAATTTCTTCCGTAACTTGTCGAACTTCCTAGAAAAATATGGAAAAAAAAACATTCCCAAGCAAATAGAATATTAATAGTACAATGTAACAAAGTAATTCTTGGAGAATAAGCTCTCATACTATTAAATCACCCAAGTATACACACACGAAAAATTTCGTATATGGCATTGCGAACAACAACGTACAGACAGATGTTTCGATCTTACATAGGTCTCATCAGTGCACGAGAGTGTTGTTCACAATGCTTTACAAACTTAGATTACCTGTATATAGTTGACTTACGTACCAAATGCCATGAAAGATTCTCAGAGGCATCTGTTACACCTTGTGATGTCACGCTTATGTAACAGATGCCGCTAGGAATCTCTTATGGCAATTTTCCTCATCACAATACTTCCTTATACTACGTATAAGAAAGTAAAAGGGACCAGCTTATATGTATGCATCCCATGTAGCCGTTTGAGAAAGTCGTCATACAAATAATACTTTTAAAACACTTATACATCAATTAATTTATGACGCAAACGGCTGAAATTTGGAATATATTAGTTTTAGCCCTTATTGTTTGCATAAAAATGGTGATTCAGGAAACGATAAAGATTATGTTACATTGTCCCTTCCTGTATTTGTCTGATTTCACCTATTTGCACCTATTTGTTAACTGTAGTAAAACCACTTCTTCAATAGAAATATTTAATATCAGAAGAAAACTAATCACAACATAAAATGAGCAACTCAAAAGTCATAATTCTCTAATAATAATGTTTTTCTAACTGCCATCCTTTTGCCCATGTTTCCATGTTCATAGTTGGCTCCGTTGCCACAATCATAAATACGATGAAAACTATTTGAATGTTGGCTTTATTTCAGTAAAAGTAAACATTGGAGAGAGACCGCATGTGCTCTGTTTAAAAGTTTAGCATACGAATGCATGCTCCCAAGTAGGCTATAGTGACATCTCGAGGCCCATCACTCTAACATGGTTGAAAAATCTTGCAAATTCTTTAGTAGAAAATTGCAAGATTTACAAAAGCAAGAAAGTGATAGTTTACTAAACAAGCCTCAGTACCAAGCAACGGACTGCTTACATCTTTTAAGGATATCATAAATACGATAAAAACTATTTCATAGTTGGTTTTACTTCAGTAGAAGTAAGCAATGAATAGACACCGCAGTGTGCGCTCTGTTTAAAAGTTTAGTATTCGAGTGTATGCTCCCAAGTAGGCGAAAGCGACATCTCAGGGCTAATCACTCTAACATAGTTGAAAAATATTTCAAATTCTTTAGTTGGAAGTTGGAAACTTTGCAAAATCAAGACAGTGTGTTAATTAAGCATCAGTAGCAAAGAACGCACTGCTAACATCCTTTAAGGTCACCTAAAAAGTGGCGAAATGGAAAAACCCCGCACACTGCCGAGGGGCTTACTCACTGGTTGGTCTTGAAATTGTTAATATTATGCTGAGAGAATCGGTCGAAAAATTAATTAAACATAAACAACAGTTAGTGGAATAATCCATCATAGAGATTATGTCAGTTGCACTGACTTTTCCAGTGCATTAGGCATGGTCGATCACCGAATTCTACCTAGAAAATTGTTTTCCTTTGAAAATGAGTTCTTCCCTCTTATATTTAATGCAATCTTGTATACACAGTGGAATCAATTATGTTTCTTATTCTGGCTATGCTCCGGGCCATATATTTCTGGTTCAGGTGTTCGACCGGGATCTAATTTGGGTTGGGTTCTTCTCTTTATTCTTTTTATTGACGATCTTTGAACTTCTCTGACTTCCCTGTTTTGTATTATGCTGATATTTGAAAATGTACTCCACTATTTCTTCACAGGATAATGTACTGTTATTGCAAAAAGATCTTCATGTTCTATACCAGTGGTGCATTGACAACTGGTTCGTTCTGAATATTTCTAAATGGTGTATATGGCCTTTACCAAGAAACTGTCAAGTCTTGCATTCCCTATGATATTCATGTACAAGCTCTATCTAAAGCAAATCTGTTGGGCAATAAATATCATTATTAGTATTATATAGCTCAGGAACTCAATGAAAAATTAATACAGAAAATGAAAGGCAAAAAATGTAGTCAGCAACTTGATGTGATTACTGACAAAGATGCACCTTGTTTGTTATGTACGCTTTCGAGAGGATAATCGTATCGTCCAAGTCTATGAGCTTCAATTTAATTTGGCATAGAATGTGTTGTAAACGTACTAAATTACATGTCAATGGAAGCAAGATTTTTCAGAGAGCTTGCATGACGGCGAGGACTCAAAACACGGCCCTGCTTTTCAAAATAGGTTCCTCGTGGTAATGTCTTATCCCGTACATTCGAGCTACTCCGGGTACTTTGCCGAAGCCGACTTTTTGAAGAAACTCGTGTATTAATGTGGTATATTTGACAAACTGAACGCAAGGCAATAATATACACATTTTGAAACTTTTGGAAAAGGTTGCGGCGTTTAAGAAAAAGCTCCAGTTGTGAATAATAGAAATCAATGAGAATGGTAGTCAAGATTATTTCCCTGAATTGCACAAGTACTTGGCTTTTAATAAAATCGTTGTTTCACAAGACTTGATGTCCCATTCAAGGAACACCTCTCAAAGCCCACTGACTAACTGATTTGCAAAATACTTTCAGGAAGACAATGTTATAAAGTTTTTGTTGATCCAAGACCCTTTTCGTTCTCAAACTCCACCAGAATTCACTTCGCAGGAAGATGAAAGTCTAATTGAACTGAAAATTTCTTTCTTCGGATATAATGGATCTTGTATATTAATCAAAACTGAATATCCGTACTCCAATAATATTTTGGCCTTTAAATTTCTCTCTCTATCTCCTTCTATGTAAAAAATATAAAGTTGGTGATAATAATAATTTTCTTCCTCAACAACTTGAAGCCAATACAGGGGCTTCGACGTCAATAATAATTCATTATTACGTCAACACCTGTTGAAAAACGTAAATCCATGCCACTCCGCTTTCGCTACAGACTGCGGAAGTTAGAGAAAGGAAAACACTCAGAAAAGAGGTCTTAGATCAAGCGCTAAGACCACGGATTACAAAGCTAACTTTTAAGACACTGCATAAAATACTTCATAAAGATAAAATAATATAGTTAAAAGTCTTTAAAAAATAAGTATAATGTTTTTTTTTTACAAAAGAAATATTCCAAACTTGATTCATCGTAATATTGCGATGCTCTGAATATGTGTTACTCTGTTTCTTCTATTATTAATTAACTTGATTTATAATTATATTAATAATTATCATTTGATATAAAAAATTTCGATTGTACCATGAATAAGCGGCCGTCACATTGTCAACAATCATCAACCAAGAAACTGATAAATTAATATTATTCAAAAACACACATATTATGTCGAATTACTGGCGCCTCCACCAAAACTCGAGACGTTCTAAACGTTGAAATATTAATAATATATGAAATAATAAATTACGTGTTATAGACGTGTACTGTGCCAGGCGTTTATATTTCACGAAATGAAATAATTTCTCTCAATTCGAAGCAAGATATTATTTTACATAGTTCATTCACATTCACAAATATTTTTTCATAAAATAAGGTTAGTCGAACATTTGGCTATGAACAAGTTTATAATCTGTGTCTTGATATAATTCAGGGCATTTAAAGAACTTTTTTACATGTTAGCCCCGGTAACTCATTGGCAAGGCACACGACCGAAATTCGAATAGAGTAGGTATATTCGAGTTATAGCAAAATATAGATAAAATCCACATATAGTAGTTAATATACGAAATGAAACTTGTTTTCTTACTAATAACTAATTATAGAGAATTACAATTAACATAATTTTATTATAATAAGTTTAATATTATCAATTCTAATAAAAAAACATTATAATTTCCAATATTTCTTTCGTTCTGGCAAAAACTATTTCATGTTCTAAAATAACACACTAATTGTACGCCCAATACATATTTGCTATACGAATATATAGTTACAGAGTTACATGTGTAATTCCTCCTTAATAGTAAATGGTGCAGTGTTTCAAAGGGCCCCTGCAGTTATGGTCCTTCTAAATACATTTCTATTTTTTGTAATATAATTTACATATGTTTCTTTTCTTGTACCTGTCATGTAGTTTCATACGAATATATATACATATATATATAATTTAATTTAGTTTCTTAGTAATTTTCGGCATTTGTTAAAATGAAGCACTTATTCCATTATAAAATGTTTTATTTTATTTTATTTAACGTTTCGACTCTATGTTTTGAGTCTTTTTCAAAAAAATATAATGGTTTATCTAGAATAACAATATCGTCAATTATTTAAAATTAGCGGTAAAAAAATAATAAAAAACTTACATTTCAAAGTGGACATCACTAATGTTTAGGTTGTTATAAACCTCTTTTTTAAAAAACATTTTAAAAAACAGTACATTCTATTTTCAAATTTCAAAGTTCCATGTTACTTATACAAATGGTAATTGTTGTTTTAATTTTCATATTCATTAAAACGTATACTGTGTATCACCTCACTTATGTGTACATATATATTTTTAACTGTGTCGTTCTAGCAATGTATTTCTCGCATTTACATGTGGTATATGTATGTGTTTTTTTGTGGGTCAGTTTTTCGTTGTTATTTTTATTTTATCTCTTAGAGTAATGAAGTATATATTGATGACAAATTATCCGTGTCTGTTCTATCATTAATTGAATTTTTATTTTTCCTAATATATATACTTTCTAAAAATATTCTCGCTTTGTTTTTTGTTTCTGTTGTTAGTATTTTTGTGTTATCATAATTGAATGTATGTTTAGTTTGTGTAGTGTGTTTTTTTAATGCCGTACTATTGTTTGCAAATTTATGTCCATTTAGTCTATCTTTAAGGTGTTGGATACTTTGACCTATATAAACTCCTTCGCATTCATTACATGGAATTTCATATACAGTATGGGTTTTTTTTAATTTCGGTGTTTTGTCTTTTAGTTTTGTGTATATGGGGTTAAAGGTGTTGTAATTTGTATGTGCGATTCTTATTTTAAATGGGAGTAGAATATTTTTTAATTTTTCAGATAGATTATTAATGTATGGTATTGGTACATATTTATAGTTATTCGGTTCTTTTTTGGTATTTCTATTTTTGGAGTTGTAAAATGAATGTAGTTGGTTTTTTATAATTTTATTAATGAATCGCTCTGGATAATGGTTTTTTTGTAACATGATTTTTAAATCTTTAATAATTTCTGGTCTATAGATGTGACTTGTTAAAGTTATAGCTCTTCTCACTGCATTCGTTACTATATTTCGAACGATTTCAACGATAAGAACACAATAAGAGCTAAAATTACTAACGCAATAACAAACTTTAAACAGAAACCTAAAATTCAAACGACCCATTATCACCAAAATCTTGAACATAAAATAAAAGTCACAAAACAATTCATTAAAGACAACCCACAAATTATAATCACAAAACCAGACAAAAGCAATAAAACCCTAGTAATGGAAAAAACCGATTACGAAAACAAAATGACAAACTTACTCAACGACAATAACATCTACAAGAAACTAAAAACTGATCCAACCACAATATACCAAAAACAAAACAATGAACTAATAAAACAATGGGAAAAAAGTAATCTAATATCTAAAGAAACAGCCAAAGATCTAAAAATTAATAATGCACACCCTCCAAAAATATATGGGTTACCAAAAGTACATAAAACAAACATACCCCTCAGACCGATTGTTTCCTCAATACAAAGCCCTGCATATAGTCTATCTAAATATCTTGCAAAATCTATTTCCAATATTACATGTCAAAACAATTACTACTTAAAAAACTCCTACGATTTGAAAACTTTTTTGAACGATATACAAATTCCAGATGATCACGTGTTAATTTCATTAGATGTTATCTCAATGTATACAAACATTCCTGTCACCCTAGCTATAGACGCAATAAAGACCCAATGGAAAAAACTTGAAAATTTCACAACTTTACCAATGACAGAATTTATAAAAGCCACCGAATTTGCACTAAACACAACATATTTTCAATATAACAATGAATATTACAAACAAATCCATGGATGTGCTATGGGTTCCCCCATTTCAAGTGTTATTGCGCAATTAGTTTTAGAACAAGTAGAAGAAAACATTTTAACAAAACTTGTTTTCAAACCAATTTTCTTCAAGAGGTATGTAGACGACTGCATCATGTGTCTGCCTATTCAACAAGTAAACGGCATTCTAAAAATATTCAACGCATACCACCCTAAAATACAATTTGAAATAGAAACAGAAAAAAATCACTCAATTAATTTCTTAGATCTAACATTAATACGCTCCCAAAATAAAATTCTCACCAAACTATATCAAAAACCAACATCATCAGACAGATTCCTTAATTTCAACTCATGCCAAACAATGTCATTAAAACGAAATATAGTAACGAATGCAGTGAGAAGAGCTATAACTTTAACAAGTCACATCTATAGACCAGAAATTATTAAAGATTTAAAAATCATGTTACAAAAAAACCATTATCCAGAGCGATTCATTAATAAAATTATAAAAAACCAACTACATTCATTTTACAACTCCAAAAATAGAAATACCAAAAAAGAACCGAATAACTATAAATATGTACCAATACCATACATTAATAATCTATCTGAAAAATTAAAAAATATTCTACTCCCATTTAAAATAAGAATCGCACATACAAATTACAACACCTTTAACCCCATATACACAAAACTAAAAGACAAAACACCGAAATTAAAAAAAAACCATACTGTATATGAAATTCCATGTAATGAATGCGAAGGAGTTTATATAGGTCAAAGTATCCAACACCTTAAAGATAGACTAAATGGACATAAATTTGCAAACAATAGTACGGCATTAAAAAAACACACTACACAAACTAAACATACATTCAATTATGATAACACAAAAATACTAACAACAGAAACAAAAAACAAAGCGAGAATATTTTTAGAAAGTATATATATTAGGAAAAATAAAAATTCAATTAATGATAGAACAGACACGGATAATTTGTCATCAATATATACTTCATTACTCTAAGAGATAAAATAAAAATAACAACGAAAAACTGACCCACAAAAAAACACATACATATACCACATGTAAATGCGAGAAATACATTGCTAGAACGACACAGTTAAAAATATATATGTACACATAAGTGAGGTGATACACAGTATACGTTTTAATGAATATGAAAATTAAAACAACAATTACCATTTGTATAAGTAACATGGAACTTTGAAATTTGAAAATAGAATGTACTGTTTTTTAAAATGTTTTTTAAAAAAGAGGTTTATAACAACCTAAACATTAGTGATGTCCACTTTGAAATGTAAGTTTTTTATTATTTTTTTACCGCTAATTTTAAATAATTGACGATATTGTTATTCTAGATAAACCATTATATTTTTTTGAAAAAGACTCAAAACATAGAGTCGAAACGTTAAATAAAATAAAATAAAACATTTTATAATGGAATAAGTGCTTCATTTTAACAAATGCCGAAAATTACTAAGAAACTAAATTAAATTATTTAAGAAAACACGGCAAAGAAAAAACATTAAAAATCATATATATATATATATATATATATATATATTTATACTAATTAGATATGTGGCTAATATTTGCATATTAAACACGTCTTTTTTCTTTGCCGTATCTATATTAATACTTGTGAAACATACACATGTACAAATGTACATATATAATGTGTAATTTTCTTGAATTTAGCGGCATTTTTTAAATTTTTAATTACTGATATCATGGAAACGATTACTGAACTGATGAGATGAACGAAACTAATCGTTATAATAGCAATTAGTCTTCAGTAATGCTTTCTTTTCCATGATATCAGTAATTAAAAATTTCAAAAATGCCGCTAAATTCAAGAAAATTACATATTATATATGTACATTTGTACATGTGTATGTTTCACAAGTATTACTATAGATACGGCAACGAAAAAAAGACGTGTTTAATATGCAAATATTAGCCACATATCTAATTAGTATTAATCATACCGAATAAAAATGGGATTTTCTACATTTCCGATAATTGATTCACGATAGGTGAATTAAATCGGTAGAAGGTAAATACATATTTACTTAATATGTCCTTCTGTACAGTGAGATAATAAGAAATTATATCTCATATCAACTAAGACCGTGTCGGTAAGTATATATACAACTTCCGAAAAATTACATGGACAGAAGCATTGATTACTGAACTGATGAGATGAACGAAACTAATCGTTATAATAGCAATTAGTCTTCAGTAATGCTTTCTTTTCCATGATATCAGTAATTAAAAATTTCAAAAATGCCGCTAAATTCAAGAAAATTACACATTATATATGTACATTTGTATGTGTATGTTTCACAAGTATATATATATATATATATATATATATATATATATATAATATATGTGAGAAGTTTCTTGAAAGAAACTTCTCACATATTTAGATATATACGGCAAAGAAACGAATTATATGTGTTTAATATATACGTTAAACACATATAAAATATTAATTATATATATAATTATATATATATATAATTATTATATTAATTCTTGGGTGTAGCGGCCTGTTTCATTAACAATTATAAGGTATAATAAAACTCATTTTCTTTTCTGCTCTTAACGTTTCGACGTCATGTATAACGTCTTTATCAAAAGTACTATATATTGATAAAGACGTTATACATGACGTCGAAACGTTAAGAGCAGAAAAGAAAATGAGTTTTATTATACCTTATAATTGTTAATGAAACAGGCCGCTACACCCAAGAATTAATATAATAATTATAAAATATTACGGCCAAAAAAATAAAGAAAAAATTTTTTTTCTTTTTAAAAATATTATATATATATATATATATATATATATATATATATAGAAAATCAACAGTCGTATCCTTCAAATTAATTGATAAAGTATCCAGTCGTCGGTAATAGGATTAACTATTAGATTGTATTCTTGTATTGTTTGTTAATGTAATGACCTCGGTTTGTTTTATTTCTTGTTGTTTTTTGTGGGGTTGTTTTTATTATTCATAAATAAATAATATATTTTCTAAACTAAGGCACATGCATACATGCTATATGTATATACACGAACACAGTCTCGCAGTTAAGATCATATAAAATGAGTATAACATCGTGTTAGAGAATAAAATATTAATGTACAAGTTATTAGGATATAACGAAACATCATTTACTTTTTTTATATTTTTTTATATTTTATGTATGTAAATAAAAAGGAAAAAATTACGAAGGTAAACAAATAACTGTTGTAAATTTACGGATTGTGTTATATGTGTTTTTAAAATGTATGTTGTAGCTTTGAAAAAGTTCGTTAATTAAATGAACGAAACGTCAGCATTGTGATTTGAGTTGTTTTTATTTTTTCTTCTATCCTATTACCGACGACTGGATACTTTATCAATATATATATATATATATATATATATATATATATATATATATACATATATATAATAGTAAAAAAAGGAGTAGCAATTTTTTGTAATAATTAAAATTATCAGGGCTAACTACAATTTTGATTAGTTAATACATTTTATACTGAATACATATTTTAAACTATCTCTTACAAAGAGTACTACAAATTACCTAAAACGAGCAATTCAACTGTACACTTTTATGTAGGTAATACGTTTGCGTCTGCAAGGTTCGCATCAACCTAGTACATCACATCTCGATTGGATACTCCAAAACAAGATAAACAGACGACGTAAATCCAAACGCTGCATGCAAATCAGTTCGATCAGTTTACGTAAGAGATGTGAGCGACCTCTCGCGAGATACGCCCCATCCGTAACCTGACAACAGCTGCATCTCACCCTTGACAAGGCGAGTGGGCGAAAGAATGAGTATTTAGTTTTTGAAGTTACTGGTTTCCTTTCTCCCTTGTACTGGTGGCAAGAAAAATGACGAAAGGAAAATAAAGAGAGGAGAATAAGGGGATGACGATAAGTGGAGGGGTGAAAGAGAAATGGACTACTGTTTTATTTTACTCTCTTAAAGGGGGTTGAACAAATGGAGCCTCGCCGTAAAAAAATAAGTCCGGGGTTTTTATTACTTTTTAAATATATGGGCGTAATAAAAACGGAACGGAAGCTTTCTTTCTGCGGAGACACGAGTGCTCTAATATATAAGGTAATCAATTTTTTGGTGGTCGAAATAATTTAGATCTTCCAGTACTCCCTTGACACAGTCCTCGAAAATGTAAGCTATGTGTTAAGAAGTGTGTATTAAGGGTGATTTAGGATGGGTGGTAAACATAAATATATTGGAAGTCGTGGTAATATAATACATTTTTAAATATGAGTAAACATACGAGTATATTTATTTGCTAAATAAGCTGCGCATCATTTACAGAAGAAAATGAAATGTATGTGAAAGGTATCCCATTTAAAATGCATAACTTACTATTGAAATGTTCTTACTTAGGATGGCCGAAAGGTCGCTAATTTTATAGTGCTTTGACAATGACTTGAATTAGAAATTTGATGTGACGTACCTCAAATTCCAAATTAATTACGTTCAATATTTGTAAACTTTTAGTTAGATTGTCCTTGGTATCCTGGGTCATTTGATATTACATGTAAACCTGTTTTTAATTATTTAATTCCATATTTTTGATAATTCATATCTTAATTCTATTGCACTATGAATGAGCGACCGTCACATTGCCGACAATCATCAACCAAGAAACTGTTGAATTAATAATTTTCAAAAAACACATATGTCGAATTACTAAGTAGTATCTGGCACCTCCACCAAAACTCAAGAAGTGCCTAAACTAAATATAATTTTCAGTAGCTAATTCATTTTATCATGAATACACTTAAAGTATCTCGTAAAATGTACTACAAATTACCTAAAACGAACAATTCAACTGCACATTTTTATTTAATACGTTTGTGTCTGGCAATGTTCTCACCAACTCAGTACATCACATCTCGATCTAGGACGATTGGATACTCCAAAACAAGATAAACAGACGACGAACTATTTTCAGATTTTAAGACATTTTGCAACATCTATTGTTTACTGATCGTTATTTTTATTTGGTGTGGGTTAAATTTTTTTATCGGCTTACTATTTATAGTTTTCAGAGTTTCATTGAATTGCGCTAGTGTTGTATATATATAATAAAGAATTTTAAGGGGTAATTCCGCTGAAAATGCAACTGCAGACACGTGTTTCGTACTGGTTGGTTCTCGTCAGGGCAGTGTAGCCAAGGAATAGGATGGAGATGAAAAGTATCAATAAGAGACACATACAGGAGACAGACTACCTAAGACCTATCCTAAGATCCGCAGAGAGAAAATGAATGCGGATCTTAGGATAGGTCTTAGGTAGTCTGTCTCCTGTATGTGTCTCTTATTGATACTTTTCATCTCCATCTTTTTTTTCCTTGTAATGATTGTAGTGGTTGTTGTATTGGCCATACATCACAAACATTAAAGTCAAGGATTATACAACACAAAAGTGACGTTCGTTTAGGTAAAATGTCATGTGCCCTAGCAATACATTCCCATAATTTAAATCATAATTTTCATTTTGACAATTCATTGATTTTGGATTTTGAATCACATTATAAAAAAAGAATATTTTTAGAAATGGTTCACTTTAACAGAGATGATGCAATTAATTTTAAAACTGATGTTAACCAATTAAGTAATATTTATTGTAACATCTTGCATATTTCAAATTAGTATTTGTTTTGAGTTCTTTACTTTTGAATCTACTTTTTATTTACTTTATATTTTTTATTTATTTATTACCTGTATGATGTTTTTAATAGTAGTTGCCAAAAATTGTTTTATGTTTTTTGACTTATGTTGTCAATTTTAATTTATAGTTGTAAGTTTGACAGCACTTTCTGTTAATTGTAATTTATAGTTTAATAGCTCCCGATGAAGTTATAAATAAATGACGAAATATTGAGCTTTTGAACAAATTGTTTAATTAAAGAACAGACCGAACACCCAACAAATTTACATTACTTTATATATATATATATATATATATATACATATATATATATATGTCAAATATGATTTTTCTGCTTAAGCACTGAGTAATTAAGGTAAATTTTTAATTAGAAAAATTTACCGCCCAGGGCGAGATTCGAACTCAACTTAAAAATTTTTCTAATTAAAAATTTACCTTAATTACTCAGTGCTTAAGCAGAAAAATCATATTTGACATTTTCTACGCTGAGGAAAACGAATTTTAAAATTATTTAAAATTTACATATACAGTGCCCGCGGAAAAGTCTGCACCATATGGAAAAAAAATTTACTCTTTTAATTTTTAAAATTATTTTTTTGTAATTTGTTTTTGCATAATTAGAAACCAAAAACTAACCTAAAATATTTAACATATCGCATTTGCTTCAATGCGTAAATGTCATTTAAAAATTACCAACGTCCAAACGTGCCATTATTTGTCAAAATATAAGCAGATGCCATAAGAAAAAGTTGTTTGTACTTTCGCGGACATCCTAAATCCAAAGTTTCGTACAAAAATTTTAATTTTAATTTTTTTTTCATAATTTTGTAAAAAAACGCCTGTATATTTTTTAAGTGTACTTTTCTCTCGAATTCTGATAAAAACCTATGTTACCATGTAATAAACAAAAAAAAAACAATTTGTATTTCAGAATAAGGTATATTTTTTTTAAATAAAAGATTTCGTTAAGAAAAGTGGAGGACATTCTTGGACTATTTTCATATTTTCGTATATTAAAAATGTTTATTTTTCAAACATAATGGTCAAAAAACCTAGAAAATAACACTAGTTGTAAGATTAGAACATGTTATGTACCTAGCCTTGTCTGTTTTAAGCAAAATTTCCTTTAGTATCTCTAAAGCAGGAAATAACAAGCTTATTCTTAAACTTCGATAAATTCACAAGTAGGCCTAGAAAATAATTGCAAATTCTAGACATAAACAACTAAATAAATGTCAGTTTTGTGTATTTCTCTAATAGATTTGTTTTAAAATGTTATCCATGGAAGAAAAAATAGAAATCATTTTAATTCACGGAGAAAATAGAACCAACAGGGATACGGCAAATATTTTTAATCAAAGACACCCTAACAAATTCGTTTCGCACTCTACTGTTGGTCGTATTGTAGATAAGTTCAAGTTATCCGGTTCAGTTCTAAATGATTTTAAGAAGCCACATGTAAACTGGCAAGTTCAGCAGCATGAAGAACATGTATTATTAGATGTAGTAGAGCATAAAACTACATCAATTGCTGCTATTTCCAACAGAACTAGGGCAAAAGAGACTACAGTGAGAAAATTTTTAAAGAAACATAAGTACCGTCCATTTAAGCCAAAATATGTCCATATACTAAAAGAACGAGATTTTAACGCAAGATTTGATTTTTGTATGTGGTTTCAAGGAGAGCTCGAAGAAAACCGTCGTTTCCCCAAAGAAATCATGTTCTCGGACGAAGCAACGTTCTCTTCCAATGGAACGGTGAGTTCGCAGAACTGCAGATGGTGGGCTGATGAAAACCCTAACTTTATCATCGAATGCAGGGACCAATATTCTTTTAAAACAAATGTTTGGTGTGGTATTTTTTATGGTAGATTGATTGGACCCTATTTTTTCCACGAAAATTTAAATTCGCAAAGGTACTTGAACTTTCTCATGACCGAAATAACCGATTTAATTGATGATATGGTATTGGAAGAAAGATCTGTCCTATGGTTTCAGCAAGACGGCATACATAGTACACGGGCGGTGAGGAGTTATTTAAATCAATTATTTGGGGACAAATGGATTGGCAGATATTCAGCGTATCCATGGCCAGCGAGATCCCCTGACCTAACTCCGTTAGATTTTTCCTTGTGAGGGTATCTAAAAGAGAAAGTGTACCGCAAACGACCATTTCGAAACATTGAACATCTAGAAAACACAATACGTGACGTTTGCCTAGAAATTCCGGCCACATATTTTGTAAACATTACAAGAGAGTTCTCTAGAAGGATCATCAAATGTATTGCAAGAGAAGGGAGACATACAGAAATGTAGTATTGTTAACATTTTTTTATTCATTTAGTTTAAGTGTATAGTAACGGTATTTTTGTAAAATTGGAATTGTTGACTACGCTTACTTGTGAATTTATTTAATTTTAAGAATTAGAATTGGTTTTTTTTGAAATTAACTTTGTTAGTTGAAATAAAATTACTTTTTTTTCTCATTTTTAAAAGGTTATTTTCTAGCTTTTTTGACCATTATGTTTTTTAATTTATTTTTAATGGTACATACGAAAATATGAAAATAGTCCAAGAATGTCCTCCACTTTTCTTAACGAAATCATTTATTTAAACAAAATATACCTTATTCTGAAATACAAATTGTTTTTTTTTTTTTTACATGGTAACATAGGTTTTTATCAGAATTCGAGAGAAAAATACACTTAAAAAATATACAGGCGTTTTTTTAAAAAATTATGAACAAAAAATTAAAATTAAAATTTTTGTACGAAACTTTGGATTTAGGATGTCCGCGAAAGTACAAACAACTTGTTCTTATGGCATCTTCTTATATTTTGACAAATACTGGCACGTTTGGACGTTGGCAATTTTTAAATGACATTTACGCATTGAAGCAAATGCGATATGTTAAATATTTTAGGTTAGTTTTTGGTTTCTAATTATGCAAAAACAAATTACAAAAAAATAATTTTAAAAATTAAAAGAGTAAATTTTTTTTCCATATGGTGCAGACTTTTCCGCGGGCACTGTATATATATATATTAAAATTATTTGCCAAATATACAATTGTATTGAAAAAATGAATATCTTCTTGGTAGTAATGGCAATGATGAGCAAAAGTAATAACAATATGACAACTGGTTGTCATTTAAATGACAAATGTAGAATGTAAATCAAATATGTATAAATGAAAATATAAACAATAAGCATAAGACAATCGGTA
This sequence comes from Amphimallon solstitiale, assembly GCA_963170755.1. Classification (NCBI taxonomy): domain Eukaryota; kingdom Metazoa; phylum Arthropoda; class Insecta; order Coleoptera; family Scarabaeidae; genus Amphimallon; species Amphimallon solstitiale. The sequence continues at coordinate 25,885,118 of OY720675.1, read as the reverse complement.
TTACTTATACATTTCATTAAAAGATTTAGGTCTACCTTAAACTGTTTAATTAATGCAATTATATAAATAATAACGATGCAACTATGTAATTAAAAGAATTTCGAGAAAAGCTGTTGGTATTATGACAATATAGAATGTAAAATCAGGCATAATACAAAATAAATTTGAAAGGTAATCCTATTGAGTGGCTATCATAGGAAGAAAACCGCTTTGAAATATCTGTTATCGTAAATTCACGAGCTGCCTTCTCCAGATAAATAACTCACCTTGTATATGTATGTATGTATATATGCTTCTGGAATCAACTCAGCCAAATTCTTGTACAGTAATGTTCCCGTAAGTTATAGATTTTATTTCAAAATGGAGATCTTAACCTAGAAAAATCTAAATAAGTTCAAATGATAATATAAATTAGACTAAAATATGAACACTGGCATTTCGAAATGAATGGAAATTCCAAATTATATTTCAGATTATCTCACCTGCGCTGAGTGCATATTCAAATTGTTATTTTAAATGAGTTGCCACAAACACTACGAACGAAGTACGAGTACCTAGTCGCGTTCGTACTATTTTACATGAACTTTTCGCAATCTATCACAAAGCACCGGAACCCGGACCGGAACATCCCAGTTATTGCTAACATCCAATTTTAATTGTTTCACCGGAAGATGTGCGGTTAATCTAATTTTACGTTACGGACGGCCCTCCTTCGGACGATAAAATCTTGATAAATGAATGTACGCAGTCGTCTCTGTACTCTGTATAGTGGTGGTTTTAGACGAAATTGATTCGGAGCCTCGTCCGTGCCACACGAATTATTAATACTGTTATTTTCTCATTTAGATTAGCGAGATTTTCCTCGTGCATAGATTACACTATCCACGAACCGGGAACCGACGTTAATTAATTCTGTTCCTTGGCAGATGTATACTTAAATATTTAGTTTTATTTGATTATAATAGGTATGTAGGTACGACATATTGCTGTGACCTCTTCTACTTTGGTTAATAACCAATAGTTAAATTAATAAATTGATATACTTCAGTGATCTCAGGGTCTAAGTGTGAATTTCTTTGTTTCTATAACGGGTAATGTGTCGCAGCCTTGTACTTATTGTGAGTTCTAGCTGTGATAGTGATGTTTACTTTCCTTATGTTCTCCTTTGGGATGGGTATAAATAAGTAGATATTGAATGTCAGCACAACTTATTTTATTTTTAGAATAAATTTATAAAACATTGAGGAAATATTATTATTATTATACAATACAATACTTTATTTATTTCATTATTCTATTCAGCCTTTTTTTATCAACGGTACAAGCACCTTGCAATCCTTTGTTCTTTAAGAAATTGTAAATATCAAAAAAACAATCACTACACTTATTCTTCATGTATGCTCATGTGTCAAGGAAATTTTTCTTAATTCACTTTCTTTACCTTTACCGATGTATCCTCATTGAATCATCTCGACCTGAGATTCGCACGTCAAAATCGAGATTTAAACAAGGAGGAATTATTAAATGTTTCCTATACTATTTCGAAGTTATCGTTATTCAACTAAAAACGTTAACGCCTCGTTGAGCCGCCCTGAATTGAGATTCGCACGTCAATCCAAAGCTTACCCAAAGAAGAATTTATTTAATTATTCAAATAATATTCTAAAGTTTGTTGCTATCCGGAAAATTATTGATGCTCCGTTGAATCGCCTTGAGTTAAGATTCGCACGTCAACCCAAAGCTTACTCAAAGAAGAATTTATTTAATTATTCAAATAATATTTTAAAGTTTGTTGCTATCCGGAAAATTATTAATGCTCCGTTGAATCGCCTTGAGTTAAGATTCGCACGTCAACCCAAAGCTTACTCAAAGAAGAATTTATTTAATTATTTAAATAATATTCCAAAATTTTGTTGCTCGATAATTTATGAAACACACATGAAGATTCCTTTATTTATTTATTTATAGGATTGCAAGATGGAGTTTTATTTTTATAGTGCTTGTACTTACTTTTCTTGATTGTATAACATTTCAAACTCTTCTTGGTAGTCGAGGCCCTCCATTTTTATCGAATTTATTGTGGCGGCTTTGTGAGGTCCAATAGTAATATTTCGCGCCTTTATTTATAGCGCGCACCTTTCGTTTATGCCGCGTGTCACACGTTTTATTCTGCAGCGTTTGTATCTTAAAGGCGTTTTATGCCTTTTAGATTTTTATTTCTTGGAGCACTGGTTTAACCTTTTTTCCCTTTTAAGTCTTGAAGATCTTCCGATGGACTCCCGGATGGACTCCCCTATTTTTGCCGGTGCCTGCCTTTTTATACCGATTAACATTTGACGAACGATTTATTTTGTTTTAAATTGTTCGTTCCGTTTAAAATTTTTGATCTGCTGCGCCCTCCGTGTTTGTTGTGACAACCATCGATGTCACGCGGTCACGTGACTTTCCTTCCGCCATGTTTACTGTTGTTATTATTTACATATTCTATATTTGTATCCATGGACATTTTTATTGATTTTATTTGTTGGTAGGTATTCTTTTATTGTCTTATATTATATACTGACTAATGTTTTATTTATTTATTTTAGCCTGAAATCTCTTGAAGCATTTGTATGTGAATGAAACAATGTACTGATCGCATATTTAGATGTACATTCAACAATATCTTTTATTCTGTGAATATCAGTGAAATTGCATAACCAACATAATGTTTTTATTTTTGATGGTGAACCAGGCCACAATATTTACATTCTGGATGCGTTGGTGTATATCGAAAACAAGTAAATCATATACCTTTGTATGCATTTCTATGTCCCATACGGAAGAAAATACAATTGATCTTGTGAATGTGAAATAAGTGGAATATACATTTATTTATGTATAGAGACCTTTGTTCGTGTCGTAGTGTTTATTGTTAATGCAATCTGTTGAACGCAGGCTTATATTCATCGGTTATTATTACTGCCAAAGAATGTGTTCCCGAGTGACCTACTTTTTTATTAACTGCTAACAATACTGCTTTAAGTTATTATATATCCTTTTTTATTAAACGGAGGTCAGTATTTGAATATCGTTCCACAGAATATGTAATTCCTGTGCACTAATTTATTTAAAGTTGAGGTTAATATTTTTCTTTTTAATTCTTACATTATTTACTAGGCTAATTGTTTCTTACCGTCTAATATGGGTATGCAACCCATATTGCATTGACGTGTATTCCACTGCATAGTTATTAATTCGAGTATTCGCTATTAAATTATATGTATATATTTATATTTTTATATAAATTAGTGAATTATTCTGTATTTATTTGTTGAAATATTCAATTATAATTTATATCTAACATGTAAATTTATATTTATTTAAAATAAATGTAGTGGTGTTTTATTTTTGTTAACTTTTTATTTGTTTGGTTTCTTTATTTATCTATTTATTTATTTAACAAGAAAATACCACAGCAATATGTTAGAACTATGCATGCATGATCGTATTATAATTTGACTATTCTCCGTGAATATCCGTGACATAAATGTTTCTTTACAGTCGCAGGCTTTAATATATATAATACAATAATTGACATAAGACATGATTTTCTAGCAAGAAGTTAGGTCTAGAAGCAAACTGATTGCGGCAAGTTATCTGAAAAACGAGTGCCCGAATTCTTTTGTGAAACTTCTGTTTTATGTTACTCTTCCTATTGCTATTTTTAAATAATAATAATAATAATAATCTTTATTACCCAACAGGCCAGTGCCCAATAACAGGATAATTATAAATCATACATAAACCAAAAAAAATGATTCGACTTACGCGAATCATTTGACAGAGAATAATGACATTTTTAATAAAGATTTTGATATCCTTCATGTTGAAAATAAAAGTATTAAATTAGATTTACTAGAGACATTAGAAATCAATAAATATAAATATTCAGAAAATTTATTAAACGATAAAGTAGACCTAAACTCATCACCATTGTTAAATATATTTAGTCAGTAATACAGTTTACCTAATTTCACACATAACATCTGTTTGCAATAGATTTAGTTCCACGTACTTTTTGTATAGACCTGACACTTTGAGACAAGAAATTGTTCTTTATATATTAGTTCTTAGAATTCCTAATAGCCACACACTATATATAAGAGTCAAGTGTATGTAGATAGTTAAACTCATCACCATTGTTAAATATATTTAGTTAGTAATACAGTTTACCTAATTTCACACATAACATCTGTTTGCAATAGATTTAGTTCCACGTACTTTTTGTATAGACCCGACACTTTTAGACAAGAAACTGTTCTTTAGATATCAGTTCTTAGAATTCCTAATATCCACACACTATATATAAGAGTCAAGTGTATGTAGATAGTTATTATTGTATATGTTAACCTGACGAAGCTACAGTGTAGCGAAACAGCTGTCGTTGTTATTAAATACAGTGTAAATCTTAAACATTTGTTTGTTTTATTTCACATTGAAGGATAATTATAATTATTCATGTATACAATTCAATACTATGTAATATAAATTTAACAAAAATTCTCAATATGAATTAATAATAGGCAAAAACATCCTCAAACAGTCCATTGCCCAGGCGGGATAGCGTATAAATTGGTGCACGTTTCATTATGTTTGTCTGTGCAAATGATACCAAGAAAGTGCATCCATATCTTGTGTTAAATCGCGGGACAAGAAAGGACAACCGCTCAAGTAGTAATGGACAATAAATTTTATTAGACAGGATCTTATATAAAAACTTTCCACACAGAGTATCTCTCCGGCCGGACAAAGAAGTCATGTCATGACGCGTTAGTAGCTCTTGCTGTGATGTGCCCCTCTCCGGATAAATTCCATCATGTTTAAAAGACAGAAACTTCAAGAATTTTCTGTGTATCCGATCCAAAGGTAAGGTATCACAGGCATATATGGGATACCAAATTAAGGCGGCATATTCTATTTTACTCACAACATATGCAGAGTATAATGACTTAAGCAGTGACATATCTCTGAAGTACTTAGAAATCCGCATGATGATACCAAGGAGTTTGAGGGCTTCTGAGCATATGCTTGAAATGTGTGATTCGAAAGTAAGGCTTGAGTCAAATAAGACTCCCAAATCTTTAACTTCTGGTACCATTTTTATGTTAGTGCCGTTAATGAAGTACGCAGATGAACTATTAAGGAAACCACGAGTATACGAAACTACGCAACATTTGTTTACATTTAGCTTGAGTTTATTAGAGTCACACCATTCAACTAGCACATCTAAGTTGTGTTGGAGTTTATTTATATCATCCAATGTTGAGACCTCTGAGTATAGTTTAATGTCATCCGCGTATCCAAGAACAGGGCAATCTATCCTGAGAAGCAAATCATTGATGCATAAAATGAACAATAATGGACCCAGATTTGATCCCTGTGGCACTCCTGAGGTGAGAACGAAGTCATTTGATGAGTAGTCGTTGTAAGTTAAATAGCATCTCCTCTGATGCAGATAAGATGTAAGTAGAGAAACACAGGAGGGAGAGAAACCCAGAGAACTTATTTTGGACATTAAAATTTTATGATCAATCATGTCAAATGCTTTCGACAAGTCCGTATAAATAACATCAACCTGTCCACGGTTGTCTAGAGTTTCGCAGATAAACTGAGATATCGTAGCCAGGTTCGTAACCGTAGAACGACCCGACATAAATCCATGCTGGTTGGGTGCAATAAAAGAAACTGTATGATTATAGTTGCAAATATACAGTACTCGTTCATATATCTTTGCAAAATTTGATAATATGGAAATAGGTCTGTAATTACACAGAGATGTGCGATCTCCTTTCTTATGTACGGGAACGATTCTAGTATTCTTCCAAACTTGAGGGAAAACAGATGTTGTAATGGACATATTGATAATTATTCTCAAAGGCGCTAAAATGTATCTACAATCACGAATCAAGAAACTGGGTAACAAGTCATGTCCTGCTGTTTGTTTATTAGGAATATTAGCCATTAATTTAAGTAACTCATCCTCAGTTACCGGTAGGAAGCGATAAGGTAGGGAATTATAGACCATTCCAGTATATGTAGTGTCACTGACAACAGCGTACACTAATGAAAAATAATGTGCAAAAGCATTAACAATTTCATTCGGGTCAGAAAAATCGTTGCCATCATCATGATGAAGGCGACCTGGTATTCTAGTAGAGCGACGTTTAGCACGCAAAAAACTCCACAGATTAGAGGGAGATGTTTTAACGGAATTTTCCATATCAATAAGATAACGGTGATAGTTAATGTTTATCTGTGTTTTGATTAATCCTCTCAGACGCTTAAATTCATTATAGAATGTTATATTTCTGATTATTATCCATTTCTTATGGTAATGATCTTTGACTTTAAGATTAGTTATTATTTCCGAAGAAAACCAGGGCGGATAAGTGTAGTTACATTGTCTTGTATATGGAACATAGAGATCTAGTATTGAATATAAAGTATTATAGAAGGCGTCCAATGCCTCATTGACATCCAGAAAGTCCATCAAGAAAGACCAGTCAATTTCATGCAGATGAGAGTATAATGACAAGTAATCAGCTTTTTTGAAATTATATCGCTGATTGTTCGCAGATGGAAAACGCCTAAAGGAATTTATGAACTGCCCTGTGATGTATGTTTATGTGCTGATACTTTTTGGCTTCCTTCGTAATATACAATGTCTATATTATATTATTATTTGAATGTTTTATTATGTATATTGTAATATTTATTATAATAAATATACGTTATTATTAAATGCATAAAAGATAATATTGGCACCATTTGATATATGACGTAAACATAACAAAGAATCCGAATAAGAGAAGATTTTTAGTATCTTCCAATGCAAAATTAACACTACATACTGTTTCGTATATCAATACAAATTTCGCCACTGAGTGAATATAGATTTTGTTCCCAAATGATAAGAAGAGAGGGAGAGCTAATGGATGCTTTTCAAAGAACCCTCAAGCAGTATGTTAATGTGTTTTGCGGTGAAAAAAAATCTCCCAGATGTGCTCTTTCATACATTTCAACATCGGCTTTTTTTGTCACAAGCATAAGTAAAAGTTCTCGATTTTATGTGCCGTAAGCGCATTATGGAATTGCGGGACTGTGAAAAAGTACTACAAAGGGACAAAAAGAAAAAAAGGAAAGAAATCGTTTTCCGTTCTGTGATATCCGAAATTCATTGAATGTGTTCTTATACACGCGTCGCCGATTAACTCAGCCTATTTATAAGTTCATATTTCCTTTGAAAATGTTCGTTTTGCTCAAAAGATGACCTATCAAGCTTTGACTTATATAATGTTCATTATAAAAAATCCTTAATTTTTTTCATTTTTGAAATGGAAAGAAATACTAAATCGTTTTCATAATTTATAATAATAGTAATGGGCCTGCTACATATATGAATATATAAAAGCGTATTTATCAAAAAATATTATCTAATTAATCTCAGAACCACCCATATTTCATCCTATTTTCATTCTTAATTGAGTGGCAACATCTCCAAAACACTGTATACATCATAAACCATCTTGTACGGGAACATGAGGCAAAACGGGGTATGGGGCAAATCGGGGTACCTCCCTTATTTTCGTAACAACTAGTGCAATCTATATGAATTTCGTTGAAATCCGTACTCATGTTGTCCCCTACTACTATCAACCGATCCCAGGTGTTGTGTCCACCAAGTTGCCTTGTTCGTTGTCGTATGTAAATTTTTATGCGTGTTGCAATTTTCAACGTGTATTCTACTGCAAGTAAGTAGAAATGTGATACATTTAATTAAAAGCTGCTTATACAATGTTACACTATGTCCCATGGACTGTTAATTCCAGTTTTACGCAGTAAGTTGGTTTTAATGATTAGATAACTTCAAAACTTGTGTGTGGGCCAGATTGGGGTACCCCATTTTGCCCTACCCTATTTTGCCCCACATTTTTTATTTGTTAATCTGCGCTTGTTACAGTTGCGTGTTCGTTCTGATAAAATTAGAATAATAATAATAATAATAATAATAATAATATGCTTTATTTCAAGATACATACAATATATTCACATATAACACACACACATATATATTAATACATATATGTATATATCAAAAACAAACGAACTATGTAACTGAAACCCTAAGGCGTGGTTCAGATGGATGGAGAAATTTGTCATCCCCTGTTCTTACACCAAAACCTTAACATTAAGACAAGACATATAACAAAGTTTGCCTATACTAACTTAATACTAATATTCTGCTATGATTACGTAGTCGTATGTGAATTAAGGTGGCACGCAAGTAACTGTATGCAAAAAAAAAAAAAGAAAATGTATATACATATAGAAATGAAAATAATTTACAAGTAACGACTGAGAACCACTACTGACATTCAAAGAGATACTGCACAATTTGACGTTTAAACGCCCCTGGCTCCAAGGATTTGTAATGAACAGGAATAATATTGTATAGTTGATAAATGTTGTATGTGAAGGATCTTTCGAAAATTGCCAGTCTATGTTTTGGGGGTCTAATCAAGTTCGTGTTGCGAAGATTTATATTATGAACATCTGATCGAAAACGTATTTTTGATGTTAGATATGACGGAGTTTGAGAACCAAGAATTTTATGATAGAGCATGCAATCTTCTCCTATTAGCCATGTTCAACCAACGCAACTCAATAAGTTTATGCGTAATATGATCAAATTTACGTATGCCAAAAATATAGCGCATACAAGCATTCTGTACCTTTTGGATACGAGATCGATCCGCATTATCTAAGCAGGGACCGTAAACTGTGGAAGCATAATTAAAGTGTGATAAAACAAGACTTTCGCACAGCATAGTCTTAGTACGAACGTCAAAAATTAATCGGTAAGGATATAGTGTTTTCAGATTGGCGTAGGCTAACTGTATAATTTTTGAAATGTGTTCCTTAAATCTGAAGCTGTTATCAATCATCAGACCAAGATTTCTCGCGGACTGAACCAACGGTATCTCCGTATCATTGACATTTATTTTAATCCGTTCTTTAGTGTTCTGAATTAAAGAGGGATTGCCAAACAGGACAGCAGTGGTTTTCTCAGGATTAATTTTCAGGGCATGATGCCGCGAAAACGACTGTATGCGCTGCAAGTCTCGATTAATACAATCCACAGCCATCTGTACATCGTGTTTTGAAAAATCCATGTAAAGTTGTGTATCATCGGCATACATCTGCAATTGACAGTGTTGTACACATTTGTTTAAATGACTAGTGTAAAGGAAAAGAGGGCCAAGGATGGATCCCTGGGGAACACCTCTAGTCAAGGCCAAAGCTGATGAGACATGACCGTGCAGCTTCACGCACTGGTACCTTTCGGAAAAATATGAATGCACGAGACCCACAGCGCTGCCACTGAAACCCAGATGGTGTAGGACAGCCAACAATATATCATAGTTAACAGTGTCGAAAGCCTTACTGTAATCCAGCAAGACCAATAGAGACATGGAGTTATTATCTCTAGATCTAAGAATATCATCCGTAACCTTCAGGAGTGTAGTAGTGCAACTGTGGTTACGTCGAAAACCCGACTGATATTGAGGGAGCAAATCAAATGCTTCCAAATGTTCATGAATTTGAAAACCTAATATCTTTTCCAAAACTTTGCTCAAGACAGGCAACAAACTAATAGGGCGAAGGTCACCAATGTTAACAGGATTTGCTTTTTTAGGTATAGGAATTACCAGTGATGTTTTCCAAGATGCAGGAAAAGTGCTCTCTGCTATGCAACAGTTCACCAGGTGGGTTATGTATGGAAGGACATGTGGTAGAAGCAGTCTAAGCATATGAATGCTAATACCATCAATGCCAACAGCAGCACTACCAATGCTCAAGATCAAGCGAAAAACAGTATCCTCATCAACAGTGCGAAATGCAAAAACATTCGCTAGATCCTCCCGGGTATTTTCCATATAGTTACGAATACACCCCGCAAAATCTCCAGAAACGACAGGTATGTTGCTAATAAAACTGGAGTTGATAAGGTTCGAGTCAGAAAACCCACAAGGAATCCCACTTCGCTTTTTTTTCCCCAATATTTAAACTATTAAGTTCACGCCAAATTAGTTTGCTGTTTTTGTTGTACGATAAATAACGAAAATAAGCTGACTTTTCATTTCGAATCGCCAATGTAGTGAAATTTCGAAGCTGTTTATAATAAATCCAATGCGCCTCCAATTTGGTTCTCCTAAACCTACTCTTAGCATTATTACGCAATTTCTGGAGAAGTTTCATATTTTCAGTTATCCACGGTTTACGGGGTTTACTAAATTTTGACAGTTTTTAGAGGAGCATGAACGTTGAATAAATTAAGAATCACAGAATTGAAAAATTCCAATTGCGCGTTTAATGTCATAAAAAACATCTGATTAAATGGAATAACTGTTAAATCTTTCATAAAGAGGTCGTAGTCAAAACCCGAGTAATCTCTGAAGGTGTGCAGTTTTGGTGTTGTTGCGATTTTGGGCATGGATAACCTACAATAGGGTATATCGTGGTCAGACAAATCACATGATATTACACCACTTTCGACAACGTCAGTCTCATCAGGAAGAACAATTATGTCAATCAAGGTAGCCGTAGTAAGAGTTATTCGAGTTGGCTCCGTTATTACTTGCCTCATACTTAAGGACTCAAACATATGTGAAACCCGTTGTTTCAAAGGTGAATTTGCATCCAGAAGATCAACATTAATATCACCCAAGCAATAGACGGATGCAGCACTAAGTTTACTCGTGATCAGCTGATTCTCAAATTCATCAAAAAAAATAGATGAACAAAAGGTAGGTGGTCGGTATACACATCCGATAACCGAAAGCTCATTGTTAATGTTGCATGATAACCAAACATTTTCAATCTTTGATGTGTAATTAATAACATTGCAGTGAATACTTTCCCTAATATAAATGCCCACGCCACCACCAAGGCGGCCCACGCGATCACGCCTGTAAAAATTATAATTATTTATTTTGAGTTTGTCATCAGGGATCCTTGGAGACAGCCATGTCTCAGTCAGACACAGAACATCAATAGAATTCTCAGTCAACACCTCGGCCACACAATTAAACTTAGGGACCAATGATTGAATATTAAGGTGTGCAAAAGTGAGGCCTATGAAAGACATTCTCCTTTCTTTTTTCTTCCCCCTGTTTCCCACGAAAGTACCAGCTAAATATACAGACAATTAATCATTTAAAAATATTGAAAAAAAAAAAAACACAAATATTCTACATTTCCTATAACAATATCACAATATCAATAATATGCACGAACACATGTGAAAGTACCAGCTAAATATATAGATAATTAATCATTTAAAAATATTAAAAAGAAACACAAATATTCTACATTTCCTATAACAATATCATAATATCAATTATATGCACGAACACATGTGAAAGATCTGTTTTATAAAAATGGTCCAAAAAAGGAAGTAAGTATTAGAGTAAATAAATCTCTACACGAAAATACAAGTCACAAAAACAAGATATAGCAAGAAACAAGTACACAAACCAACCAATGTATGTTTACAACGATAGGTAGGATCACTGAATTACTCGGTGGTGCGACATTACAAAAGGAAGTCGGAACGGCAGCAATGGACCGCAGAACAAATGCAAGAAGCGGTACAAGAAGTTGTAAATGGCTCGATGGGATACAAAAAAAGCGGCTGGTCAATTTAACGTTCCACAAACAACTTTAGAGGTTCACGTTAAACAATTCGAAATAATCCACAATACAGAGTTAAGAAAACGTTGGGAAGATACCGATGCGTTTTTTCGGACGAGCAAGAGGCCGAATTAACTAAACTACAGGCTCAACTATTTGGCCTTACAACGAATGAGTTTCGAGAACTTGCTTTTGCTTTGACCGATCGCAATAACCTTAATCATCCATTTAAGGATGGGAAAGCAGGATTGGAGTGGACAAGAGGTTTCATGAATGGGCAACCCAATCTAAGCCTACGAAAGTAGGAAGCAACATCAGCAGCTCGAGCCATGGGGTTCAATAAGGTCACAGTCAAACCATTTTTCGACCTTCCCTCGAAAGTTGTGAATACTCATCAGCTGACAGGGGATAGGATATTTCACTGTGATGAAACGGGTCTGACAGTGTACCCAAAAGGTCACTAAAGAATAATTGCCAAAAAAGGATGTCGTCAGGTCGGAACCCTAACATCAGCTGAAAGATGTATTACTGTCACTGCTGCAATTTGCTTTTCCGCTTCTGGAACTTATGTCCCGCCCATGTTGATATTCCCAAGGAAACGTATGCAACAAGAATTTCAAACTGGACTTCCTCCTGGCGCTTCTTCAGAAGTCTACGAAACAGGGTGGATGACCAAGGAACTTTTTCTAGTTTGGTTTCAAAAATTTATTACATTCACAGGAACTACAAAAGAAAAACCGTGTCTACTCGTTTTGGATGGGCATTCGACTCATACTAAAAGCTTGGAGTTGATTCATTTAGCACAGGACAATGGGGTGATTTTATTGTGCCTTCCACCTTATTGTTCTCACAGGCTCCAACCACTTGACGTGGCATTTATGAGACCATTAAGTAAATATTACGAGGATGAAGTAAGAAAATTGCTCAGAGTTAACCATGGAAAGGCCGTTAGCTTATTTCAAGTTGCTTCTTTATTGGGTCCAGCTATTATACATGCGACAACTATGAGCACAGCTGTGAATGGATTCCGAAAGACTGGAATCTGGCCTGTTGACATGAACGTTTTTACAGATGTAGATTTCTAGCCTTCTGCAACAACCGATATTGAGCTCCCTTCCGCCGATGTAAACGAAGCACAAAGTCCGATCCCCTCAACTTCAAAGCAGCCTTCTACCCCCTCAACTTCAAAACAGCCTTCTACCTCATCAACTTCGAATCGGGAGCCAAGTTCCACTAGTTTTAAGTGTGCCAGTCCAGAAATAATTTTTCCTGTCCCAAAAGTTTCCCAAAATAATAAAACGGTTTCAAGAAAACGGAGCAAAACCATTATCTTGACATAATTACCATACAAGGAAGAGCTGAAGAGTGCTGAAAACCAAAAACAAGAAAAAGCAGCTAAAACGGTAAAAAGAAGCCTCGTTTCAAAGAAATTAATCCCTACCAAAGCTTCCAAGAAACAAAAACTATCTTCTGATGATAGCGAAGAAGATGTGTTCTATATGTGAATAGTTTTAAATATTTACCTATTATGTATATAATATACCTTATACGTACTATATAACTTGTAGGTAGTAATATCACAAATAGTAAATAAAAAAGTTCCTTACTTGACTTATTATTGTTAGACAATGGTGTCCCGTTTTGCCCCACTCACGGGGCAAAACGGGGCAACTGACACCTATTTGAAAATAGAAGTATATCTCAAAATTGAGTTATTGAAATTTTAGTTCAAACAGTTTTTTTAATTGACTACAGATTAATAAAACACGTATAGCATAAAATGTACCATTTTTATTTTATTTTGTGTAAAATAAATAGGCCCAAAAGTTAAGTATCCTTCCCCACCTTCCCCTACTTGTATTTAAGGTTGGACCTGTGTTCTACGGTGTTGTTATACCCAGAATTTAATATATAATAAAAGAGAATAACTAAAAAGGGTATTTCTTTGAAAAGTATAACTTATTTTCGGTGCCATAACATAGACATTGCCCAGGAAGATCTACGACAACATCTATTAAAGTGATGATAGAAGGTGTTTTTGAAAGAATAAACAGTAAACAATATGTGGACGTAATAAATTGTTACCTGAGCAAGACTATCGACTGGGCTTCTCATTACATTTCTATTGGATAGCTATGGCACTATGGAATAAGAGACAATGCATATAACATTCAAGCAAAGGATGTGGTTGCAAAATTTCTCCGAAATAAGAGAAACGGAATAAAAAATACCGCAGGGTTCCACTTTAGGATCCTTTATATTTTCTAACACCTGAAAATTGAAATGAGAAACTCTCTGAATCTCAAATTCGATGCAAGAAACATAAATAAATAATGACAACAATGGTATGAAGTTTTAAGACTGTAGTGTGCCTGTCACTCTACAGTCTTAAAACACCAATCGCAAATATAGACCATATAACCTGCTAGAAACATTTTAAAGAAATGTATTTGCCAAAACAAAATAGTTAAAGCAAAAGAAAACTTTTATGGTAAAAGTAGAGGGGAAGGTAATTTTTGAATTTTACTGATTGTTGGTATAGTAGAAAACTAACCTGAAAATTATATACCTAATATAATTTAATAGACTTACAGGGGCTGTTATCTTAAAGAGTTTGTATATTTTGGTCAGTATAAATTCAATTACATCTGTTAACATATGATAAATAGTTGGCGGCGTAGTAGTAATACCTTATACGTATCTTTAATGTATATAGAAGTTCAACTAGTTACTAAATAAATTAATTTTTTTAATATAAAACATCAAAATTATTATGAAATTGTTTGTTACAGTTACAAAAATATTCGTAATACACAGATCTATCTACTTATGGAATAGATGTTTTAAAACCATCTTAGTTGAAATCATGTTTGTGTTTTAATGTTAAACTTTAAATACTTAAAATATGCCGGAGTATTGGCGATTGCTTTCTATACGAAGTTTTAGAAGATTTCTTTTACCGGGCATTTACTGCAAGCCACAGTTTAGTTGATTTGAGAGCCGATGCCTACTTTGTCTTTTTTTTCTTGTGGTGTTGCTGATCCTCATTGCTGAAATTAGGAAGTAATTACATGAACCGTTTATTATATTGCGTTTCTTTTGGAAGCAGTATATTTCCGAGCTAAATGATAGTTGTATATTTTTTAAGTATTCTTTTTCTTTAATTAATATAATTAAATTAAATTTCGAGCAGGTATTATTAAAATTTAACTTTTTTTATTATTTAGACAAATTTTTGACATGTTTAGAAACTTAATCCTTTTTGTGTCATTCGGCACCTGCTTTTGTAAAAATTTTGTAACGACAGATTGATCAAGGTTTCAAAACTTTTTTATATTAACTTTGTACTGTGTTTCACAATATAAATCCTTGCCCTCCTACAGGTTCATATACAGGGTAGTCATTGGTAGCCGTTTCTTCGATTGCTCTTTTGTATTTCAAATAAAAGAAAAAACAATTAGTGGAGGATCCATATGGTTGCTTGTGGCGCATATTGTCAAAATACTTCAAGCTCTGACGCACTTTCGGTTTCACCGGAAATGCGTGTTAATTTTTTTAAATGGCTCACCCTATATATTTTTGGATTTTCTTGTACTGCCTTAAATTGTCTGTTCAACTGTTTTTTTCTTTTTCAAAATTGAGCTAATAGTTTTTGAGTTATTAATTTTTTTTGAAAATATTTGACCAAAACACGTGTTCAGAAAATAATCATTGTTTTTAAACATAAAAACATTAACTTTGGTGGTGCTTGTAGCCAAGAAAATTCTGTATCATTTGGTAAAGTTGCACTTGACAATACCTCAAAAAGCTTTGTTTTTTCAAAGCCTACTTCCTGAAATTTTCAAATACCAAAAACTTATTTTTTTAAATAGAACACCCAGTATTTTATTGAGACATTTTGTTCCCTTTCTTATTCTTTTTCATTTTTGTTAACAATGTCCTATACCTATCTTTTGTAATTTTTGAGGTAATCACTATAGGAGCAATTAGCGGTCAAATAAAGAACTACAAGCGCTGTTTTATGCACCCAAATATTCGTCCAATAAAGGCTGGAATGCGACCAACTGCCTGAGTCAACTGTTAAAGAAAGTCGGTAAACATTTATGTCAATAGATATGATTGGCGTTTTGGGTGAATCTGAAACTCTTTGCTAGCATCCAGACTTTATGCACAGCGATAGAAGCTGATAGAAGTCAACCGAACCGAGAAACCTTCGGTAGTATAAAAGAACACTTTGAGTGAACAGAAAGTATTGAATATGAAAAAAAGAGCGGAAAAAGCAACAACTGGTGAGGATAAGATATTTATGATACTTGCGAGTGTAGTCGAACACCCCCATACCAGTGGTCAAATAAAGAACTTCCAATACTAAACTTATGTCGTATTTATTCACATTATTATAGGAAAATTCCACTCTGATGATCGGAAAATGATGAAATGCTAATATAATTTCTATTACTCTTATTGCTAAGTTGGCTTTGTGGTATGAACGAAGTTTATTTCTTCTGTCGTCTAAGAATATTTGACCGTGTGATACATTTGTAACAAAAACTAATTGATTCATCAAACTACTTCCCTTTAATAGCGCCAAGGTAAAGTAACAAAACCGTGTATTACGTTAACAGGAGATTGCCATACCGATTACTGACAAACTAATTAAATTTTACATAAAAATTTCTAGAAAAATTACCGTTACATTGTATATATTCGCATATATATAAAATGCATCCTGCCACATAAACGAAAGGATACTGCTTTTACAGATATTTAAGTTTAACAATTTTTCTTTAATTATCCACGATTAAATAAAAATTCAGACACCGCCATTCGAGAAGAAGTAACATCCTGGTTAACGAATGCGTTAGACAGGAAGATAAAAAATTTAACGACTCCAAAGGAAAACGATGAAAGGAAAATAAAACGGATGTTTAAGACGGGATGATTTTTAATTTTATGTACCGTCACGTCAAACGCCTTTTAAAAGTGTGAAAAAGGAAGAAACGAAAAAGAACCTTCATCAAACAGAAATAATTCGGCAATTTCTCAAGAGAGGATGGTTCGTTTAAAACATCACATCAAGTCGTCGTTAAGCTTGTCCTTTCGTCTCTCATTCCTGGCATTACGGTCGGAAAAACCCGGCTTCACATGAACCCCGCAAATGATAATTTTGCGATTGTCTGAGGGACCTATGGTCGACCGTCTCCCTTTTCTACGACGCCGTAACAAAGAAGTACCGAAATAAACAAGTTTGAGAGTGCAATAAAACCTAGTGTAACCGAGTCAGAATGCGATCCTACTGTATACAAGCACAAAGTAACTCTCTACCGGTGAACAACTCTAACTGAATTACAGATTTTCAAAAAAGAGAAGTGTTTAAATTATAAAACACATTTCAAAAAATATTAATGATAATTGAACTTCAAAGCGCAGAGACGAACAAACACGCAGACGACTTAATTAATTTTCCAGTGCCTTATTTATTTCAGTTAAATTTTCATTGCTATAAGCTCGAGATACATCAAGATAATATATTGAGAAACAAACAAAAAATATTTTTTATGTGCGTTACAAAAGTAAGAGTTTTTTTTAATTAATTTCTGTTCGTGTTTCCTATCGATCAAAAAGAATTAAACAAAATTGGTGTAACGCTTTACTTTTTCAAGCCTTTCCTCTAAAAAGTGTGTCATTTGTTCTTACAACACTTATCAAGCAAAATTCATACATGTTTTATATTAAAACATATATGATTTTTTTTAGAAATAAACTTAAGTATGTCACACTTTTTTCTAATAAAAGAAAATATGATTGGTATAATACACTGCTCAACGAAATTAGCGGAACACTACTTTGAATGCCTGTAATTTTTTTTTGTTAGTATTTGACAATTTTTTTTTCATGTTTTTATGATTGTCTGGAATGTTTTATGGCTGCCATACACGTTACGGTCCACCGGAGAGGTCTACCTGTGCAGGTACGCCCGCGCAGGTAGACCTGAGATGAACCTGAGCGTGTGTGGGACATTTTTTGAACCTGCGCAGGCGACCGGTGAAAGAATCGAAAATCAATTCTTTCACCGGTCGCCTGTGCAGGTTCAAAAAATGTCCCACACACGCTCAGGTTCATCTCAGGTCTACCTGCGCAGGCGTACCTGCACAGGTAGACCTCTCCGGTGGACCGTAACGTGTATGGCAGCCATTAGTTTCGCACAAATAAAAATTACGTTAATACATTTTTTTCTTTTTCTCCTTAGATGTTAAAATGGAAAACACCCCGAAAAAAACGTTTTTGGTTCCTTAAGCAAACAATCAAAACTCTGTAAGTTGGTTTGTTGACATTTTAAACGTCAATTTGGAGTGTCAAATTATTTTTAAGATAAAAATGGCCTTAATTAAGTGCAATCGAAGTCGCGAGGGCGGTTGCTTTACTTGAAGATGGTCGATCTATGCCTTTGGAGAACTGAAAAAGGATGTAAAAAAATCCAAGTGATGGAGTGGGCGGCCATGTTTGGGATTCACTTGATAGGAATATCTGAAAGCGCCCAGTTGCACCTCTTACCCTTCAGGAGTTAGACGGAGTATTAAGTTTGTGTTCTTCTAATTTTGTTGAGCAGTGTACAGTTTCATACATTTGCAAATTTCGGATCCCTGTATTTTATTTTATTTACATTAACTTCATGATTGTTGACATTTTATTATTTTTTTATGTTTTGAGTACATATATGCATGTGAGTTGAATTAAAGGAAGTAAGATGTTTCAAGAGTTTTGTTTGGGGGTTAAAAAAATGTTTTGACAAAGACTAAATTTAATAAAATCGAAACGGTAATTAAGTCATATC
The DNA here is from genome assembly GCA_963170755.1 of Amphimallon solstitiale. Classification (NCBI taxonomy): domain Eukaryota; kingdom Metazoa; phylum Arthropoda; class Insecta; order Coleoptera; family Scarabaeidae; genus Amphimallon; species Amphimallon solstitiale. The sequence continues at coordinate 25,866,547 of OY720675.1, read as the reverse complement.
ATATGACGGCCCCTAAAAAAGAAGCATTTTTAAAATTATTTTCAAAAATTTTTTTGGATATTGTTATTATTATTAAAAGAAGCGGCCGGTTATATGTGAACTTAATTCAAATAATAAAAAAAGAACGTTTTTCCTCTTTTATGAGATATCTTTATCAACAATGTTAAAAATACTTTCACATAAAATTTTCAACTTTAAATTTGTTTTAAGAAAAAATGTAAACCACACTATTAGAAATGTTCAAAATTAACTCCAAATAATAAGATAGATACATCAACATCATTCCGAAAAAGAAAGCCTTCCGCTTGTTTGTTAATACTCTAATTTCAATTGCTGATTTAACCACATGATTACTTATTAATTTTAAATTAATTTTAAACATGCTCGTTGCATTGCAAAATTGTTCTTGTGCACATTCGTATAATTCACACTTCTATTGATGTGAGAATATATGTTATTGTCACAGCTTCCGCACCGACTAGCGGCTACAGAGGCATTGTTTTTGTTTTTTGCTTTATCAGCGTATTCAATTACCTTTTCGAGGTGGAGTTAAATTTGTGGCGCCCAACGTGGGGCCCGAACTCACAACTCTAAGATTAAGAGTCTCATGGTTTCTGATTAACATATCCGCATTCGTGTGGAAAGAACATTAACACTAGTGTTGATGCTATTTATGTGTTTGACAACTTAAAGCCAGGTAGTATGTCTAATTTTAAAATAAAATTTCCTTTTTAACTCTAGCTATAAATAAAATGCAAAAGGAAAATCCCTTACCACAAAAAATATATATCAAAAAATCTAAATACGTATTTCGGCAACTAAGTTGCCATCTTCAGTAGATATCTGTATAAAACAAAAAAGAGTGTTAAACGTGGTATTTTTGGCTAAGGTGTAACCTTAGAAGATATGCTCTTCACCAAATCACCAGTGGGATAACACTATGTGTTATCCCACTGGTGATTATAGTGTTATCCCACTGGTGATTTGGTGAAGAGCATATCTTCTAAGGTTACACCTTAGCCAAAAATACCACGTTTAACACTATGGGATTTTCCTTTTGCATTTTATTTCACATTTTTAGCCACAGTCTCCACCCATTATTGGATCTAGCTATAAACTAAAGTAACATATTTGAACGATATGTGAACACAAAAATACACGTTTTAAACTAAATCAACGTAAAATAAAACAAAAACAAACTCTCGTACGCATCTACAATGCATCCACATACATATATATGATAGGCAAATGTTCAGAATTTCACATCGCTGTGTTTACTGAGATGCCAAAATTGATTGCTGCGAAATTAATAATCATCAAGGGTTTTCTAACCATCACATGGTGTTACAGAAATAATCTCGCGTGTGATAGATATTAAAATTTATCTACCAAAATACGCACGTATATCACTAGTGAGGTCCACTAAATCGAAATCACATAAACATTCATATTTCAACATATATCACTGTAATATGTTCCTAATTTTCGAGCAGATACAGCAGGCTGTTTAGATAGTAATTGGGAGAGCCGTAAATATATCCGTGTGCACTTTGGCATAAAATGGCCGATCGAAATTTGGAGTACAGAATTGATATTACATTTTGTATGAAAATCGGCATCCGCGCCACTGAAACGTGTAGTTTTCTTTATAACGAAAATGTATGAAATTAATAATCGACAGAAGTCATATTTTAGATTCTTACCGGCAGACAAAAGTAATCTCCCCCTCCCCCCCCCGCCCTATATGAACAATCGTTTTAAAATATGCGTCCAATAGTAGGGGTCAATAATAAAATCAAAATATTTAACAATGGCCTCGTAACGAAATATTATGTTTCAGAAATGATTTCGATGTCGAATATTAAAGTATCTGCAGTGTTATCTTCTTAGTTTCTGGGGTTGAAACCGTGTCGTCGGCTATGCTTCTACTACCGCCGTTTCGTCCACTATCTTAAGGGACAACAGACGACAAACTGTCTGTTGTTACAGGTAATCGCAGCTGTAGAAGCTCTGAAGATGTTCCTTAAGATAGTGGACGAAACGTCGGTAGTAGAAACAAAGACGACGACGCGATTTCAACCCAGGAACCAAGAAGGTATCAACAACAACCGTGGAAGCCTACGACTTATATTTTATCTGCAGTGCGTTTTCGTATTATACACGTAAATGCCATATTCGCCAAAGAGCGAAACAAATCTGCAAACTAAACAAAGTGACCACTTCTGTTAATCACCCAATTAAAAGCTTCAATACACATTCACAAGCTGCAGAGGATAATAATGAATACTGATGTGTAATACACGCAAAATAAGCTGTAAGAAGTAAGAATTATAATACTTGTATAGCGGCTAAGAAACAGAAGGAAAAAACGTTTAAACCTTCGCATCTCAAAATGCGCCATATTTCTTGGCTATATTTTCTTTTTAATACTTTTTAAAAAAAATTTTCAAATTATTTTAAAATATCTATAGTAAATACAATAATAGACAATCTAATAAGAAATAAGATTTTTTTCTTAAACCGCTATTTATATCAATGTTTATTTTTGAAATTCAATGTAATCATTTTTAATTTGTTTTTTATATCCGATAATCATTTTATTTCCATTTGAATTACTCGCTTGTAAGAATTAAAAATCATTTTTAAATTATACATTTATTTTAAAACTTCGCATGCACAAGACGAACTTTGACCGCATGTACCTTCTTAAAAAAAATTCCTTTCCTTTGTTAAAGCCTTTCCTTCCCAGCTACCTACGACAAGATATTTTATATACAAACATCATTTTTAGATATCTCGTTTACGTTTTCTTCTTGTCTCATTATCTCACTACTTAACATTTTTTCACTACTCTCACGTCTATCCCTTAGAATCTCACTACCCCCAGTAGTTCCGCGATTTCTTCGTAACTTTCTATCGGCGTCCGTCTGATGCATCTGTGAATCTGTGCTGATCCATACACACGTAAGTATAAAGACGGTTCGATACCATTGATTTTTTAACTTGAATCCTTACTTTTGAACCTACTTGTAAATAATCCCTGTTATTTACGTTCCCATATTTTACCTGCCTTAAATTGAAATTGCTTTATTTTTTTTAATCGTAATTTTCTAATAAATCGTAATTTATTTTATAAAATAAAAGGTTAGTACTTTCTTTTACAGCACAGCATCCTGGATCTTTGATCAATAGCCATACCGATATAACGTAAATAATTACGAATTGTTCACTATACAATCTTTTATAAACAATTTTAAAACACCAACATAATACCAAGTACAACAATTTGGCGAACAATGTAACAATTTTTCGCCCAATATAAAGCGCAATAATTTGGCGCCCAACGTGGGGCTTTTTTCGATCAAGTATGACTGACGAACCCGCAACAATATTCTTAATTCAAAGGACACAAAAGGATCATCTAATTCTAAGTCGAACAATTTAGTGGCGCACAACTCAAATTCCAATTCTAACTCAAGTTCAACAATTTGGCTCACAACGTAAAGTGTAGCAATTTATTTGACATTTATGAATGCATGCATACATGGGCAGAAATTCTAAAACGTAAAGCTTGCTAAAATGCAAATGGCTGAATCAATTTCGTACACCCGTTAATCAGACGGACACATCTTCTGGACCATTTCCGTTTAACTCCATATAAAAATATTTTAATTTTCCTTTTGGCTTCTAATCAACGGTAACGGACAAACTTAATTGCAGCTCAAAAAGAAAAAACGAATAATTAACAAAATGTTCAAATATTATTTAAAATTATGGAAAGCTCTGCGCAAGGTAACCGTCGCCCTATTTAATTTTAGCAGAATCATCCAAATTTAATTTCCCAATTTCCATTAATAATGTGCTTAAGCGTGAACATTCCATCCTTCTCTAACGGAAACAGGTAGAAATCGCATCGAATTCGCACAAAAAAAATATATGTAAAGAATAAAGAAAGAAAGAGCGAGGGAAATTTAAAATAAAACTACTTACAGAAGCAGATTTTGACGTATTTCACGTGTTCTCCACATCTTCGAGTAGTATGGGCCTGCAAATGCCCTCTGCGGGTGTCGGACCTGGCTGCTGACAGGACAAACCCGGCTCGCAAGTTCCGCTAAAGCCCAATTCCCCCCCGCAGGGTTCACCTTCAGTTTTGGCGCACTCCTTACAGCACCTGAAATGGATAGGAAAAAATATAGACGTCGTTTTTCGCAAAGTCCGCCCGTCACCTCCCGCGGTGGAGAAAAACAATTTAAGTTCCTATCTAGGGAGAATTGACACGTTTTTATTTTCGAATCTTGAGGGAGATAAATTTTTATAAAAGAAGAAATCTTCATTGTACTTATAAAATGCCAACAACAGATTATACAGATGTCGAAACTATTTATAATATTTCTACCGTTTGCCTCTAGGCGGGGTAATATTACTTGTTTGTAGCTAAAATTATAATGAATTTTGAACAAAATAATAAAAACAGTAACTTTTAAATCCTATCAATTTTTAACTAAAATTAAATTAGATAATATCTCAATATACAGGTTTCCTAAAAACATACCGACAAACTTTAAGGGGCGGTTGGGAACATCAAAACAAACATTTTCTGTTTAATAAACAATGTTCGCAAATGAGCCATATTAGCATAAAAGAGGAAAAAATGTTTTGGTATTATTTTACAAAAGAAATTAAGATGACATTAATAAATCTGTTGTTGCTCATGTTAGCTTTTGTTTTATTGACAAATATATGATGGTTTGCAAAAATTGTTGAAAATGTCGGCCATTAGCTTCAATACCAAGATTTCGTCGAAATTTTAAACGAATTTGTTCCTTTCATCATGAACGCACTGTATATAAGTGTTGTATTTTTACTTTCTTGTACGTAGTATAAGGAAGTATTGTGATGACGAAAATTTTCGACTTCGAGATTTTTGCAGATGTCCACGTTTTGTGTTCCCTGAAACCCAAAAAAGGGGTTTTTAAAAAATATCTGTGTGTGTGACCACTATAGCGCTCAAACCGCTGTAGATATCTATTCCAAATGTTGTATTTACGTGTATAATCTCCCTCTTGGGATCTAATTAGTTTTTCAGTAAAATCGATACACCGGAAGTAGTAGTTTACTTCACTAAAAAAAATCAAATTTTGCAAATATTTCGTCAATTACTAGGTTAATACAAATTTATAAAGAATTCAAATGTATTCAAAACTAAATTTAAGAAAAATTGTATTAAAAATTTGTTTCGAAACTTCTACCGGAAGTAGGTCTTTTTCTCTTATCGAAAAGCAATTTTTTGCCAATATCCCTCAAGTCATGCTTTTTGGGCAGGTACATTACGAGTATAAAAGTATTTAAAACATGATTTTAAATAGCTTTTGTATAAAAAAATTTCAAAACTCGTACCGGAAGTAACACTTTTACTCTTACCCCGAATAGCGAATTTTTGCAAATATGTCGTAAATTATGCATTTTGTATATATTTCTCAAGAGTACAAAAGTATTTAAAGTTAGATTTGCAATGTTTTTTGTATAAATGGAATTTCAAAATTCGGACCGGAATACGTAGTACTTCTACTCTTAGCGAGTAGACTTTTTTCAAATATCTCGCAAAGTATGCATTCTATAGGGATTTATTAAGAGAATAGAAGTACTTAAAATAGGATTTTGAATATTTTTTGTAAAAAAAATTCTAAAAATTCTATAATTTGAAACGCCCATACGTATAAGAAAGTCGTGTGGTGGCCACACCTCATTTTTTGTATTCATGCTTAGTAATCGTCCCCATGTTATTCGCCTTCAAGCTACATCAACCAAATATAAATTGAAATTTAGACTCTACACGAAGATATATTAACAGGAAACATTCGCTAAACATTTGAAATACACGTAACATATTAACACTAGATATTCACTAAATGCTAAGAGCTGTCTGTACATTGTACATCCATCTCAACTCATTTCCCGTCTGTTCATCTCCGCGTATGTAAGTATCCCTTTCACACTACACACATATCTGATCCATCCGTGAAATGAGTCAGATTATTACATCAAGTGGCGTCACATTCCCGTCTGAAACGCGATGAAATCCAGTTTTGTCCGACGTCTAACATGTCTAGAATTAGTTACCGAATGAAAGCGTCCCAATTCAACCATACATCAATGTCGCGAGCGCCTTGTGCCGCAGACATAGGTAAAGAAAATACCGCGAAGACTAACGACAATATTTGTAATTAAATTTTAGCAGTGATTGCTTGTTCTTGAGCTCGGATTAAATTGTCAAGTGGTGTGCTTAATATATTAGAGAAATTGCTCCTTTGCTTTAGTGGGGTAATTGTATCTAGGCCTATGAAAGTGAATAGGGTCCACGTTAGACGCAAAACGTTATTTATAGTATGTATTGCGTTACACTTGAAATTTCCAAATCACATTAAGGACAATGGATAAATCACAATCAAGGAACAGAATCATTTACTTTCAAATTAAGTAAAAATAGATTATTATATCTCTAATTTTTAAATTACATTTTTTTGCGGTTGGTGATAAAATTTTGTATGCACTACGTCAGTAAAGTGCCTTTATCGAACTCGTCTCTTATTCGCTCGCTCGCTTCGCTCGCTTTGTTCATAAACCAGACTCGTTCGATAAAGGATCACTTTACAGACTTGGTACATAAAAAACTATTGCCGTTACATTCGTATCTTTCTTATCTAGTTTTTTTTAAATACATATCCACTTAATACGCAAATTATAGGTTATTATATCAAACGATGTTTAATAATACTGAATTATTCTATTTTACCATTTGACAAATACCCACATAACAGCCGATTGGTTTCTATTGATTTCCTATCTCTTGTCACCACTCACATTACAAAAGGCATTCGAGTCTTCTACTTTGTGTCATGTTGTTTTATATATATTTTATTATATACAGAGTGAGTTTTTTTGAATGTTTAGCATTGGGATCTCAGAAACTACTGGAGATAGAAAAACGCTTGAATGGGGAAAGATGCGCAGTTTTACGAGTTTGATTTAAAACTGCTTTTGTTTCTCCGATAACTTTCATGGCTTATTGTATATTCAAGGAAAACTAAATTTTACGATTTTCTTTAAACATGCTTAGCATCGTTAATAGTACTTTTAGAGAAAAAGTATTCAGACAAAAGTTTTAGATAATTTTACGCCAAATAAAACTGTGTAGCCATTATCGAGTTATGACACAAACTTGTGTTTTTTTAAATGGAAACCATAGTTGGTTTTGGCATCATTAAAAAACTTATTTTTTGCTGATTACAATGATATAAGGTTTGATATGGTTATTTTAAAAAATAAAGAGGATATAGACACTTTTATGTTTTTTTATGGAAAACAATTGAATTTCGAACTGATAAAATACAAACCAAACGAAAACTTATTTTGAAATCTTATGTAGTAATAAAATAAAAACTATAAGAACTTTTATTAAGGGCACACAACATTATTAATGTTCAGAGATACCTCCATTATTATTAATACACAAATTGCATCTCTTCACAATAGAATTTGTAGCATTGCGTACTTTACGCCTATCGATGTTATTGAAAGCAACTAAGACAGCTACTCTTAAATCGTCGATTGTTTCATATGTTCTTTTGTATACTGTGTCCTTTAGTACACCCCACAAGAAAAAATCCAAAACTGATAAATCAGGGGATCTAGCAGGCCATTCAATGGGTGCATTTCCTCCTATCCATTGATTAGGGAAGTTCAAATTTAAATAATTTCTAATATTCAGTTGATTGTGCGGAGGCGCTCCGTCATGTTGAAACCATTGCAGCATTGCTCGGGTTCTTAAATTTAAATTAAATAACATTTCCTCGAAATCTTGTTGTAAAAAATTAAGATAACGATTGCCAGTTAGTGATACATCAAAAATAAAAGGAGGAAGAACAGTTGATCCTATAACACCACACCAAACATTAAACCCATATTTAATTTGTGGTCTCCTATGTTCAACGTGAAGTGGATTTGTTTGAGACCATACGTGCTCATTGTGCCTATTAAACATTCCACAATTTGTGAAACGAGATTCATCAGTCCATAATATTTTCATTGAAAAGTGTGGATCGTTTTGACACTGATCTTTAAGCCGTCTACAAAAAGCTATTCGTCTGATGTTATCACCTTCATGTAAAGTTTGTGATACTGATAATTTGTAGGGACGAAATTTATGCTTCTTCAACACTCTGACAATAGTGCGTTGAGAGGAGCCCATTTCTATTGAAATTTGTCGAATCGATGTAGATGGATTCTGAGCGACACATGCTAATATGTTTATTTCTTTATCTTCATGCATCCCTTTTTTTGATTTTGGTTTAACGAACGAATCATAATCTTCTAAATGTTCCCATAATCTCTTAAAAGTAGGTAGCGACGGCTGACGTCGATCAAAATAATTTTCAAAATAAACTTCAGCAGCTCTAGCAGAATTTTTCTGGCACTGAATGTAACATTCAACCATATCACGCTTTTCTACGTTTGAAAATTCCATAGCCAATGCAAACTTATGATTAACGGCCGTTTGCACCGCTTACAGTTAAGTTACAATTAAATTAATTAATAGTTAATTGTGTTAACAACCTCATGTACGAAAGAAGCGCGTAATTTCTTTAATTCGATTTTTTTTATTATTATTATTAGTCATGTAATACATTTTTCGCGCCTAGAGAATTACTCATCGCTTTCTTTCCTACATCAACAACTTTGGCTTTACGACAGGAGAGATTTCTAAAATAAAAATTGCTTTGTTAAGATCACGTTCCGACGGTCATTTCCCAGAAGGTCATCCCTAACCTTTTACCTAAATGAAGCCTCCGCGTCTATTTTGAACACGAAATACTTAGCATTGCAATTTCTTAATTATTAATTTCCGCAGATCTAATAATCAGACAACAACAGATCCCACGTCATGATGTTCCTTAATTGCTATTTTGTTTCCCATTCGAAGCCTAAAACTCTCAGATCGGAGATTTACGAGTTATTCAGTATTTTGTTCTTATTTAATTCTGTCTTAATATAAGGTGTCACGTATTTCTTAATCGTCCCTTTCAAATCGCATTAAATACGCATAATCTGCTATAGAAAGCACCTTATTGTGACTCACCTTCATAATGTCTTGTTACCTGAAAGGTAGATGCCGTAATCCTCAAACAAATTACCTCGAGTCAGGTGTCATTGTTTTCTATATTTAATAACGAATCTCATTATGATGTTTGTTTTTCGATCATGATTTGTTGCTCCGCGAATTACGTTTTTCTTGATTCTCTTAAAACAGTTCGCGCCCTTACCATCCCCCACTCTGCCGTTTTCGATGCTGTTTCTCCGGCTTCTTACCACTGCCTATATAAACCACGATCTGTAAAAAAATCTCTCTCTTATCTCTTACCGCTCTTATCTCTTACATCTCTTGCGCTTCATATCGCTTAAGTCGCGTCCCTCGCACTTCCCGGTCACGTGTTGTTTTGTAGTGCCTCCAGTGTATTTAAATTAACATAACTTCTACATCGATTACAGTTCGCGACCCTCTTCGCCTGTTCGATTAATCGTTCGCGTACTGTCAGGCCCACTTCTGATTCGCCGATTAATTCAGACCGACTGGACATCCGGAACCCCAACAGCGAGACGCCACAAAAGTAAAGTATTCCTCATCCTTATTTATTACTTTAATTCTTAATTTTTCTTACAACCGCTACATTAAGTTTTACTTTATACATTCTCAAAATATATCTAAAAATCACAGCTTGAGATTAACGTTCCTCAAACCCCGTATTGATATACCTGCCTGAACGACCCCCATTCGTTCCTTTCTCTCTTTTCCTTCCTCTCACTCACTCCTACACGTGAATTAAACACTTTTTTTTGTAATAATTTATTAAATAACTTAAGGACACACTTGTTGTTTTATTTCCCTTCATTTTTTCTTCATGTACTAATTACAATTCTTTTACAGGAAAATAAATATATTATCATTACGATTGTTTTATTTTCTTAACATATATATTTTGTGTTTCTTTCTTTTACGTAATTCACCACTAGAGCTAGCTAATACGGCCCCTTTTAAAGATAATAAGTCCGTTTTTAAATATAATAAGTGGCACTCTTATTTTTAAGGATAATAATTGTCAATGTTTGACAATTAACTTAACTTAAAAGTAAAAATTAACAGCTCTCACTTCTGTGACTCAACGTTAAAGCAATGTTAGTATATTTATCTCGACTGCTCCAACGAACACTATTGCAACTCAGATTTTTCGTTTTTTGAATTACAAAACACCAAACATTTTTTTTTTAAAGTTTATGTCTTATAAAGTGTACCATCATAGAAATTGTCTATATCCTCTTTATTTTTTAAAATAACCATATCAAACCTTATATCATTGTAATCAACAAAAAATAAGCTTTTCAATTATGTCAAAACCAACTATGGTTACCATTAAAAAAAAACACAAGTTTGTGTCATAACTCGATAATGGTGAACGAAAAAAAAATATTAGCTACATAGTTTTATTTGGCGTAAAATTATCTAAAACTTTTGTCTGAACACTTTTTCTCTAAAATTACTATTAACGATGCTAAGCATGTTTAAAGAAAATCGTAAAATTTAGTTTTCTTTGAATATCTAATAAGTCATGAAAGTTATCGGAGAAACAAAAGCAGTTTTAAATCAAACTCGTAAAACTGCGCATCTTTCCCAATTTAAGCGTTTTTCTATCTCCAGTAGTTTCTGAGATCCCAATGCTAAACATTCAAAAAAACTCAGCCTGTATATATTCTAGACATAAAATTTTTACCAAAATGGAGTTATGCTTTAAAAACGTTTGGAAACACTGATCTAGAGACCTTAAGTTATCTCCTAAAAGCATACACTAACATATTAATAATAATTTATTAATACTTTAAGTAACATTAAGTTAATTAATTAATCTTTTAATATCAGGAATATTAGTTTGGGTAAATAGAATTTAAATCTTGTTAGCGCTGCACCATTTTTCTCGAAACAAACCTTCATACTAATCCTATAAAGTATTAACAACATTGTCTTTTTGGCACTTTTATGTATTCCTCGGTTAATACACGAACACGCTACCGATTATTAAATAATTCGTTATTAGAGAGGTTCCATGACAGCGTCAAACACGTGGAACACACTCCACCGTAAAACATAAAAGCGATAAAATATTTAATATCTCATATCTGCTATAATAAACCATGCATGGAAGATAAACA